>CM062522.1:57738930-58488930 GCA_031439585.1 Pterocarpus macrocarpus
ATAAAAGTAATAAATCTATCATTTATTATATCAAGTTAGAGGGTAAAATTAAGAAACTAAATTCATACCCTTATCATTCTTTTTACTTATTTTATAACTAGCAAACAAGGGTAAAAGACTCTCCGCCATCCTTCCATTAAACTCTCAAACAACAAAGTGGCATATAACTATCAACTCCACTTCTCAATTTTCTTTTCTATTCCATTAATGATCATTTCCCTCCATCATCTATAAAACTCCCAAACACATACTAAGTCTCTGTCCTTCAAAAAAATCAAACATCTGCTTCAACTTAGAAAAATAATTCATCAAAGACAATGCACATAGAAAAAAAAAAAAGGACTTGTTATAAAATAATCTCTAAAGATTTATTTGCAAGTTTGATTTAGGAAGGAAAAAGAAGGAAGGGAAAGGTTTATAGGGAGTTTTAATTATTTTGTTACGAGTTTTACTTTTTAGGAAGGGAAGAAATATTTGAGAGTTTTAACCAGCTCCTCAAAACTCTCCAAAATCCTTATTTTATGATTCCTTCAAATTGGGGGTTTTATTGATATTTTAATTTAATTTACTGTCCAAACCTTATTAAAATATAAAAATACCATTTTTACCAATTTATTCTAATTTTATTTCATCTTTTCATAAAAAAATATATTTCCCTCCTAATCTTTTATCAGCTTCCATCGAAATTTGTTCCAACTTGAAAAAAATATTTTTTAAATTTACAAAATATACAATATTTTCTGAATTTTTTAAAATTACTACTATTATAAAACATATTAACTATACTCAATTATTTTAATAAATGGTAAAATTATAAAAATACATTATAAGTCATTTATTTCCGTTCCCTTATTAATTTTAAATTCATGAACATAGGTGATCGAAATCTTCTAAACCTCTTCCTTCCCCTCTGTTGTCTTCACTTTCCTTTCTCTTATATAACTCGTGAACACACCTTAAAGCGGTTATTAGCTAGCACCATTATATTTATCAATAGTGATATTTAGTACAACAACTTCTTTTATAATGATGTATGAATCTACATACAATAATAATAATCCAGCCTTATCTCAATAAATAAAGTGTGTTACATAAATGAAAAAATGTCAATGTTTCGTATTGTAAACAATATATGTATGAATCTACATAACATGAAATAAAGGCTTATCTCAATAAACTAAAGCAAATATGTTACACACAATGTTATGAATAACATATTTGCTTTAGTTTCTCCAATTCTCGATTTGCTTGTCTCACACATCGTCAAATGCCTTCTCTTAGAAAATTTTTCTCCTTTGGTGTTACTTATAATATTATGACAACATAACCAGACTTTTACGTATATTAACCAAGGCAGGTAATATAAAAGGATTTTACATCTATCCTTCTATCTTATTGGCGATTAGCAACAAGTCTTAAATGTCTCTCCTTTAAACTCACATGCAACATAAATAGAGCAAGCATTGTCTGCATTATAACATCTTTGCTTTAGTTTTCTCCTTTCTTGATTTGTTTGTCTTATAGATAGTTGAAGGTCTCCTCTAAGGGAGTTTCCCTCCTCATAATATTATGACGATAAAATAAGATTTTAATGCCACACTAACTAAGACAAATAATATAAAAAGAACTTATATCTATTCCTCCACCTTCTCAACATTAGTTATGAGTCTTAAATGTCTTCTCTTTAAATTACTTGCTTTCCATTATGCACAAAGTCACACATATATAATGATGGATAAACTTAACAATAAATAGAGAACTCAAATCATAACATAACCTTGGTATTACAAATAACATAAAATGATAAACTTATAAAAATAAGTAACTTTAAGACGTAGCCATGGTTTTATTTTGAGAAAAGGTAAGTTCATTCCCTACCTCAAAATTCTTACAGAGATGAAAATTATGTGTAGATTTTCTTCCTCTCTATCCCTTTGCTTGTTTTTCCTTTCCCTCTCTTCTTTCCTTCATTGCAGGCACCCACGGTTTGCAGAAATCTTTTTGGCACGCCACTCTATCTCCTTGTTTTCTATTATGCAAGTAATGCTTCACTTCATCTTCTCCACATATAGGCCTCAAAACTTGGCCTTCAAGTTTAGTTTCTCTCTTTTTTCCCCTCTCCAAGCATTATCCTTATCTTTTTTTTTCTTTTTATTGTTAAAACAAACATTATCCTTATATCAATTATTTTTATTACAAATTAGATAATTTTATTAACTAATTTTTAAAATATTACTTCAAAGAGTTCATGTCTAATATTTAACTACTTGATCAATTAACTGTTGTTACAAAATCAAGTGAAATAATAAAATAAACAAATAAGCAAAATCTACTCCACACAAAATATTTTATGAAAAAAAGGATGTTACAATCTTGATATTTTCATTGCCAAAATAATGTTTGTTCTAAGCAAAGAGGTATTTGGTTATTAATTTTTATGGGAACGATACTTACACGTTATTATTTGTTGACATAGTACATTTGCTGGATCCTTTTCTAAAAAGTCTACCAAGATTTTGGTGCTATTGCTAGGGATCAAACTCGGGTCACTCGCATGACATGCAAGAATAGGAGGAAAATCATTACTTTTTAAAGTTATCACTTATTTATCAAATAATCAATGATTATATCACATATTTTGACAACTAAATTCTAATAAAGTTTTCGACTCTCTAGCATTTTTCTTTAGACTTTCATTTGTTATCCTCCATTTGAAAAAATAGATAAATTTCATTTTTATGTGTATGTGAAAGTGTCAATATTTTTTTATCTTAGGAATTGTTCACACAATTTTGACTCAAGGTGGTGATTAGATAAAGTCTTACCCATAGTAATGATTTCAAGATTCGAACATCAAAATTATAGGTAAAATTTGTCTAAATCGCAGTTCATATGTGGAAGTATCAATATGATTTTCATTGTTCGATTTTTCAAAACAAAAAGACTTAATTAAAGACTTATCAACTAATAACAACTCCTTAGTTCTTACTTACTTTTTTATAATAGAAACTTTATGCACTTAAAATACAAAAAAACCAAGTTCAAGTTTTACTAATTGCTATTTTAATTGAGATAAAATAATGAAAAATTAATTTCTTTAATGTTTTGACCCTACATTTTTATTCTTTTATTTCAGTTTGAGCTCCATGAATGTAAATTCATAGAAAACGAAATTCGGTATTCATGTTTTCAGTATCAATATCCTTTTTTTATTACCAAAGTTAAAAGTTGATGATGTATAAATACATTCATCACATCAAATAGTAAAAGAAAAATTAATCTCATAGCAAAAAAATAAAAAATAAAAAATAGCTATAAGATTTATTTCAAACTTTTATTTATGAAATCATAAAGATAATTTGTATATTTAAGTAACTATTTTGCTTTTTTGGCTGCCAGAGTTTTAGCTAAATGTGGGCATGCTATTTCAATAATTATTCGAACTGATGTTAGTTGAATGGCTTGGCTATTTTGTTGAGTAAGACATTGTTGATGCCGAGTATTAGGTGATTATACTGAGAAAGGAAATACATTCCTCAACTATAGACTCCCAAGCTGCTAAAGGAAGCACTTAGTAGTAGCTAAAGTTGACTTGACTAATGGTTAATAAGCTAATTAGGTCGCCAAAACAAATTTGGCAGATACTTGTAGACATAATAGAATGAATTTAAGTGAATGATAACCATAAGAAATGAAATGCTATAAGGAAATGCAGTAAGGAAAGGCTATAAATTGCTGAAAAGTAAAGACTGAAATGTAAAGACAAGAAATTATAGGCTGGAATGTAAAAGTAAGAAAGTAAAAGGTGAAAGATTGAATAATAGCTTAAATGTTTGATTGATGTGTTGGATATTGTCTTTACAATCAATCTACAAGGTTATTTAGAGTTATAAAAAATAGTTATTCATCTTAAACCCCACTAGCTACATTCTAACACTTATGCATAAGTTCAACTTAGTGGCCAATGGCATTTGATATTGATGAACACTACCTCGACTAACTTTATTCACAGTTTGGTCTAAATTGAATTGACCTGTCAGTTGATGGCTTGCTTAACTATGCATCCTATTTTCTAGGGAACACTTTCAATACTCTTCTACAACTTCCTACTACCCCATCTTTGTTGTTTTCCTCTCTTTATGAACCATAAACCATCTGTCTC
The DNA here is from genome assembly GCA_031439585.1 of Pterocarpus macrocarpus. Lineage (NCBI taxonomy): Eukaryota > Viridiplantae > Streptophyta > Magnoliopsida > Fabales > Fabaceae > Pterocarpus > Pterocarpus macrocarpus. The sequence continues at coordinate 57,743,093 of CM062522.1, forward strand.
AATAGCTCCTTTTATCTAGGAAGTGGTTGTGGACTTGGTCAAACTCATGGGGTGGGGATTTATTTAGTGTGTGTTTAGATTAGAGTTTACAAAATTGAGTTTGAGTAAAACTGATTTTATAAAATTAATTTTGATCAAAATTGAGTTTGAAAGAAAGTGACTTATGTTTGGATATCTTTACTTAAAAAATGATTTTAATTGAATTAATATTATTTGGATAATATTGATTAAAATTACTTTTACATATATAATTACTAAAAAGGGTATAAATATAAAAGACATATAAAATATATAAAAAAAACCATTTGATATTTTAAGGACATAATAATAATATTATACATGTAGAAACATTGAACGAAGAGCCCCCAACAGAGACGCAAGAATTTTTTGTTCCTATGTGAACCTAGGTTGGAGGAGATAATCACGTTGAAATTCAATCAACCAGAAAACACCCAAATATTATAGCACACCGTTCAAGGCTAGTGAACTCGCGTTTGGTGTGGGAGAACGCTGAAGCAAGCATGCACTTACACTAGTATAAGTTAAATTCATATTTTACATTATTGAATAATTCTTTATTGGAAAATTTTACAAAACTAACCGTTGGATTAAAAGTTCATATTTTATAAATCATGTCTATAAAATTTCACATTAATCTGAAATCGTTGATTACTATTTTTATTTACCTTTAAATCAACGTAATAAATACTTCTTAAATATATGTAAAAAAGAATTATTTGATTAAATTCTTATTGATATCCAATTTTTTAAAAATTATTGGCATAAGTGATCAACATAATATTTAGTTATAATTCAATGGTTAGATTAATATGAATTATATTCTATAAAGAGTTATTGAAGGTGTAAGTGTACAAAATCTTATATCACTGTCAATGAATCCCTTAAATATATATATAAATATATATATATATATATATATATATATATATATATATAAGTAAATTCACATTAATAGGAATTTAGCAGGTACCTATAGGGTGAAGACCTCATCCCCCGCCTTTGTCACATTTACTAAATGGAGACTTTTCCCTATTTCTGTCATTGTCACTGTCTTTGTCGCTTGTAATCCCTGAGAGTATCCACTTTGGCAAGTTTTTTGCCATCCTCGATATCAACTATTAGCTATTGACTTTCAGTTACTAGCTAAAGTCGTTCTTTGGCTAACTACTCTTGATTGTCAACTAAAGTCATTTTTCGACTAACCACTCTCAAATATCAGCTACCTATCCTTAGCTAACTACAATTTTTGGGTGTTAACACTTTGCCCTTGCATTTTCCAGCTAACTGATAAGTAAGGAAGTTGGACAATGCATTTTATCAAGGAATCCCAAATCTACAAGCCTTCTAAAGATTCTCTTCCTGGCAACATCCCTTCACCAACAACTTAGTCCAACAATGTTTGAAGATTTGTCACTTGGTAGACTTTTTTTTTTTTTTTTTTAATTCAGTTTGGTAGACTTAGGTACATCTTAGTCTATTAGCAGTTCTTCCTTCTTAACTTGCTCCCTAGTAAGTGTATCATATCTATTTTGATCTCAATTGTGAAAAAGGCCAGCTATTATACTATGTCCTACAAATTCTTACCAGATTGATCCATAGGCGAGGCAAATATATGGCTTTCCTTTGAGAATTTAGGTATTAGCATTTCACTTATCAAGGAGGCTTTTTCTTCAATTTTTTCCAATTAAGTCATTGTTATCAACTAAGACTGTTATGGTCCCCTACCTCCTGTTTTGTGGCTCTCCTTTGTTTTTACTTGATGATGAATCAATTCTAGACGCCTTGGTTGTTAGTTAAGTGAGATCTATACATTTCTGAGCAATCAATTTCTTCCTTAATTGAGGATACATATTTCCTATAGCGGTGATGGCATCTTTAGCTTTTGGAATCAAACATTGCATTTGTTACTCAGCTTATGAAATCTTTCCAAGAAATTGGCTCAGGCTCACTAATCTATTGCTTAAGGTTTAGGAGATTAGCTACTATAATCTTTGGCTGAAGTAGGTAGAAACAATAATGCAATAGTTGTTCCATGTCTACCTAATATTATACACAAAATTAGGAGGCAAAAATGAATACCAAATAAATGCATTCTAAGTTAAAGACAAGCAAAAAGTTAAAGCTTATAACACTAATTTTGGCTTGTCTCTCTACATTGAGTAGTGAATTGGCTAATATGATTCATAGTAGACTTCTTATATTTGCCTCAAAAAATAGTGAAATCTAGAGTCTCAAACCCTCTCAGAAAAGACATCATTGTGTCTGCCAATTCTAGAAATAGCTTTTGACATACAAGTTTGTTGATCAGTTTGAGTTGCACGCTACTAGTGTCACGACTTGGTTGGCTTGTCATTATGGTGTAGGAATCAGTTGAAACACTAGTGGTTGATCATTCAGTGGTTGAGCGTTTAGGCATTAGAAGCAAGCTATTAACTCAGTCAATGATAGTTCAATTATTGAACCATCAACTGAAACATTGATAGCTGAGGACTCATTTCTTAGGCAAAAAGCTACAAGCAAAGTTGTTGATAATTGGTTCGATTGTTGAACCACTGAACCACTTGTAGCTGAGAACTCGATTGTTAGGTAGCAAGTGTGAACCATAAGTTATTGATAGTTCAAATGCTAAACCATTAGCTAAGCACTTAGCTATTGAGTGATCAGCTATACGATTGGCTATTAGGCCATTATGCAACATCCCCAGTAACAGTGTGTATAATCAACACTGTTAAATAATTACTTTTTAGAAACATTATACATATACAAAAAGGTAACAAGAAAATGTTAATTATAGGGTAATGTGATTTCTAATTTCTCTGTAGAAAAAAATAATGATATTTTGCCGACTAGAGAAATTTTCTTACTAGTAGTGTCTTGTAACACAAGAAATTCATCTAGTGGGAATCTATAATATAAGAAAACATAAATATCTCTATAAAAACCCTAGAATGTATGGCAAGAAATTAGCCACACTAATTATCTTGGTGGCAAGAGGATGATCACACAAGTTGAAGTTAAGGAAATTTAATTTTCCCTTCAAATCCAGACTACATAAAATATCAAGGATGAGCACAAGAGCTCATCACTTTTCTCTCACTCCCTCTAAGAATTCCAGCTTGCCCTCCCTTTCCTCTCTACATCCATCTTCATCTTTAACTTACTCAAACACTTGTATCTTGATTATTCTCACTCAACTTTTCTAACCCTTTTACTTGTTTTCCCACCAAGCAACTCTAATACAAGCTAAAAGCTCCCTCCTTTGAGCCCCATAAGTTTGGTCAAGAAAGAAGCAAGAAAGGGATTGGTAATTATCTTGGGGTTTTGGAGAAGTAAAAGCACCAAGGGATCAAAGCTAGAGAGTTTCAAGTTTTGGATTTATGGCGGGCTTCTAGTTTTTGTGTGAATTTAGAGTTTCATGAAGTTAGTGTTTTCTTGATTTATTTTGTTCTACTCATTTAGAAATAGATATGATGAAGATAGAATTTGTTCTAATGATTTAAGAATGGTAAAGCTTGATTAGTGTGGAAAAATACACCAAAGATCCATAATCACCCCAAAATAGAAAATCTATTATTGTGGATTTCATGAACAATGCTCAATCTATGGGTCATATCTCAGGTTAGAAAACCTTAGTTAAGGTGAGACCAATTTTGGATGAAAAATAGTCATAGAGGAGTTTACACTCAAAATTTGAGGTTCATTGGACTTAAGATGAGAGAATTATGATTTTTCAAAATGAGTTGTTGGATAATCTCCCTAATTTCGACCAGCACATGGTATAATGGGTATATCTAGCCATATACAACTGCAATTGGAGTGAAACCAGCCTTGTTAGAAAATAAGGAATTATGTCTATAAAATTTCATATTTATATTCTTAGTGGATTGCTCCCAATAATTCCACAAAGTTACCCCAAGTTCCTAGAATGCCGAAACAAGGTAGCTTCAATTTAGAGCTTATAACTTAAGCTCTGCTTAACTAAATTGAGTAGGACTTAGTTTGTTTGAAAGAGGGTTTAAGTGAGCACAATCATACCAAATTTCAAGATAAGATGATAAGAAATGGATTTTTAGTGATTTTTCCTATTTCTGATGTAAAATATGACAGTTTTCGAGTTTTGCCCCTAGTTCCCGAGTTCTAGGCTTGACCTATCCCTGTAACTGAGTTCCAATTTCAAGGTGCCACAACATGGGAAAGTTCATTTTTCCCTTATCCCGAGTTACGAGTTGGACATGTCATAAGTCTCGTGGCCCTAGTCCTCGAGATCCAACTTCAATGGGCCACGACTTCCATGTCCCTTGTCTCCAATTTCTAAGTTAAATGGGTCACGACTTTCGTGTCCGTTGTCTCCAATTTTCAAGTTAGAGGGGACACTATTCTTGCATCCATAGATTCCGAGTTTCGAGTTTGTCAAGTCACTACTTCCGTGCCTCCTAGACTTCGAGCTCCGAGTTTCAACTTTATAAAGAATATGAAATTGAGCTTTAAAATGCATCATGGACATGAAGAACTAAGTAATCATGTGATGAAATGATGTTATAATGAGATTGTGTGGAAATTGTTATTCCTATGATTGGATAGATATTATCTTGTGATTCATTTTAGGAGTTTTCATATCACAGCTATTATGTGAGAATGAGTCATGTAGCATGATCATGAGCATATTAAGTACTTTCATATATGAAACATGAATTTTTAAGATGATTATAATTCCATATTACTTAGGCAACACCCTTGAACAGATTTAAGGGAAATAAATCGATGTGAAAGTTGAGGAAAGTAAACCCAGCAATCACATATAGGAACAAATTCGGTCTTCAAAAGTAAGCTATTATGCAGAAGTGGGAGAAGTTATCCATTTCTAGGGGACCAAGTACAGATGATCAGGTTATAAGTTAAAGAAAGATAAGAAATACTGCACTCAAAAGACGGCGATACATAACGCTCAAGTGTAAACATATGTAGACACCCTAGGGACAATGAGACGTAACGCATAGGTGTGTTAAATAAAGAAAGTTAAAGAGAAATAAGAAAGTCAAGTGTATTTGCATCAGTATCTAGCAGCATCTACATATGCATAAGTTCTAATTATCTTGTTCCCCTATTGCTACCATTATGGAATTCCTCTTTTCTATCAAGTGTATGAATAAAAATTAATCTGCTTCAGAGGGATACATTTTCTAAACTTAACAAATGAACTTTTATCCCTATATATGAGATCATTTTCTTAATAAATCGAAGCATTTGGGAAGGCAATGATGACATGGCTTGTCAAGTAGCTAGGAAGCCTATTGAGAATGTAAAATTCTCACTCCTATGTGTGTTTTCATATCATCTTCAGACAATTGGGAGATCTTGATGAGGACCAATCTAGAAGAATTTGACTGAGGCTGGACTAGTTGCTAAAGACAATTGTTGAATATATTTATACATGTCAGTATTAGATGATTATTTCATTAGTTGAAACTCCTACCACAGCTGCTCATGTACTTTGAAGGGCTATATTGTGATACAAATATTTATGAAATGTAAGGGATGTTGTGTTTTTTTCTAGGAAAATAAAGCAAATAATAAATCAAAGTTCGTTCAATTATTAGTAATAGCTCTTAAGTGTAATGTTATGACTTAAACATAATATTGTACTTAGGAGGATGTTATACACTAGTTGTCTTCATGGAATGATGTACACTATTTGATTGGTTGCAACAAAGGAAAGTTGAGTTTTTCTGAACTTGTACTGTGCTACGAATGCTGGTTGGTTAGCTGAAAGAGGTGGACTGACTGTCAAGGGTACTCCCTGGCATAATGCCCATGGTTCTCGTCTAACAAATGTTGCTTGTCATTGGTTAAGTGGCATATTAGGTGATATTTTGCATGTTAACCTACTAAGAAACATGGCAGTTTGGCTATACAGCTGAGCGCGTAACTATTTGAGGATTAGCATTCGATTGCACCCCACATTGAATGGCACAGCCGAAATGGTGACATGTGAACCTCGTTGCTTCATATTGAAAGACGAAGTTGTAATCTCCTTAGCTAGGTGAGAGTACTCCTTTGCTCTTGTGCACACAAATTCTATATCTCAGTTTAGACCATAGGCTTAACAATCTCGGCTTGTTGCCTCTAGTTGATATAAATACAATAATCATTCAAGCTCATGTCATTTTGCTAATGTATGAAGGATGTTGCCATGACTGTTGGTTGTCCTTATTTTGGCTCAACCCTTGAAGTGGGGTTTAGCTGGGACAAGACTATAGTGGCTACATACTTAGCAGAAGCTGCTGAGGTGGTCGCACATGGTTTCATTGCAGCATGCATAGTCATTGGCTATACTGCCACAGAAGTAGCTAGGCAAAGCGTCAACCCTTCGATCACCACCTTGTTTGGAAGCTGAATGTTGAGAGAGGAATTAATTTTGCCAACTTGTCGACTAGATTGCAAGTGTATATGTAAATAAAAGTCTTGACCAGGTGATTGAAACCTTGTCGACAAATCTGCCAATGCCCTACTATGAGTGGCAAAATTATATTTTGATTTTTCAACTATTAGGCTTTCGCTGTGGGCATGCAAGGAACTAATCCAAGAATTAGCCAAATTGGTGTTAATAGAATAGCTTGTCTATTTTACTGCGAAAAGCATTACTACTTCCAAGAATTAGGCGATTATGCTAAGATTCCTACACTTATGCACATGTTTAGCTTGGTGGCCAATAGCATTTGATATTGCCTAACATTGCCTTAGTTAACTTGGTTCACGATTCTATCCAGGTTTAGTGTACTCGTCAATTGATGGCTCAATCATGCATCCTATTTTCTAGGGAGCGCTCCCACTCTCTCTAATGCAATTTTCCTACTAGTGCATCTTAACTATTTTCCTCTCTCTATGAAATCAAAAGCCATCTTACTCAATTACTTCTATTTCTAGGAATTGGTTGTGGAATTGATCAAACCTTTTTGTTCGACTTTTGAATCATGTTTCTCCTTCAATCAATGCCAAATTTTTGTTCATGATTTACAAACTATCATAAGGTTCAAGTTCCAAAAGGAGGCCATTCTCTTAGATATCAGGTAAAGTTATTCTTTGATTGTTAGTTGTCAGCTATCAACTATCAATTGTCACTTATTATCTATCGAATGTCGAGTATTAGCTATCAACTATTGGCTCAACTAAAGTTACTCTTTGGCTATATACTCTCGGCTATTGACTAAAGTTGTTCTTCAGCTAATTACACTCGTCTATTAGCTATCAGTCCTCAGCTAATTGCAATTTTTGGGTGTTAATGGTAACTCTACCAACCTAGCTTCAGATACAGGATTACGGCTTCAATCGCATGATTATTTGACACCTTAATGTTATTTCATAAATTGTAATAAAACAATTTCAAATAATGACAGATCAAAGTAACTCGGGAAGGGAATAAGGAAATGATTTTGCCGCATAACACACGAGATATTGTATGCTCGAATTCTGCATGACTTTGAAAATTTTCCATTTGATCCGCTTGCTTCGAAAATTCAAATGTATGTCACTTGATAGTTACTGACCGATGGAGAAATGTTTCTATATACGTTCGAGTTCCCTGTAGCATATCCCACATGGCAGTAAGTATCTCAAGTAAGAGGAAAGAATCACAGGAATTTTCTATGAAAATCCAACAAAGGACTTTAAAAACATTAACTGCATAGGCTGAAAAAATTTACAAAGGAGAAAAGAAAAGAAATAACTTATCACCTGGTGTTAGCTTAAACAGCCAGCTTAAATAACCGAGGTAGGTAGGAAATGAATAGAATGATGAATTTAAGTGATAGTAACGATAAAAAAGATAATCTGGACATTAACTACTAGATGTCGTGTAACATTTTGAAAATTTTAGCAAAGAAAAAACAAAAAGCAAATTACACAAAAAAAAAAGAGGTTATAGCTACTTATTTATTTTCACCACATATAGAGATTTTCTTGGCGAAAGAAAATATAAATGCCACATCTTTTTTAGCTAAAGTAAGATAACAAAGAATATTAGTTTCCGTTAGACGACATTTTTTCAGACAAAATTATTGCCCTTTTCAACTTTTAGGGTGGGGCCAAAAGACTGGAGTTGTTGAATTCGCAAGTATCTTATCTAGACCCTCAAATCCATAACAGGGGTTTATGTTGAAAATTTGGGCCCATCCATACAGTAAACAATCTTTAAATTGTTCAAGCAAATTATTAGATCACATGTGCGTTCATTCTTCATTTTTCCAAGCTGCTGAAACATTAATCCATATTAGATATTTCTGTATGAACAAAAATTGGGTGCGATAATCAGTAAATTACATTTTCAGATAGAAAACCAAGGTTTTAATCCTAAAAACTTAGTTGTTGAGAAGATCTTCTACTTGCGACAGTATTCAAAAAATTAATCTCATAGTAATATTGTAGAAATATCCTAAACATAGAAAGAAAGATATTAGATATTTTAGTGGGATGAGAAACTAACTTAGTTATTATTAAGGGGCGTTCAAGAAAATGAAAATGCTAGATTTATCATTTGAAATAGTTATCTTATTCACGTCCCAAAAAAAAAAAAAAAATCTTATATTTCACATTTCACATCTAGCAATTGCATTCTCTATGATTTAATTCTTAGGTATATTTTGCCTCTTTTTTTTTTTTTGGAATACAACTCATTTACCATTATACTTAATTCTTGTTGGTTTAACTTATGCTTTGATTATTAGGTTTGGTTTAATAATATTGTAACTTTTTTAGAGTTAACTGATCGTAAAAAGTCATAGTATTATTGTTTGGTAAATTAAAATAAAAGTTACTTTCAATAAGCAGAAGCTACAAAAATAGTATTTAATAAAATTACTATTAAAATATAAGATGATTATTACTGATAGAAAATTTTAAAATCTGAGCAGAAGCCATCAAAAGGTTAAAATTGAATTTTTATTAAAACTTAAGATTATAACAGTCTTTTAAATTTTAGAGACTATAAGCTAATTTTGAAAAGTATCCTATGAGGGCTCTCAATATTATCCCATAGTATTTAAAAGATAGAATATAAGCACCCTAACTTTTTCATTTATTAAACAAAAAAAAAATAACTTATACTTTTTATAATTAAGCAGAAACACTCTCTCAAAAAGCACTTCCAAATCACGCCTTAATCTCATAACAATTTAATAACAACAATAGTCATAATAACAATATGTAAATATATTATCACTGACATTGTGTGTTAATTCACTGTCATTATTTACAAAATCATTAGTGGGAAAAATATAAATTTATATTCAATTGAATAATAAAGTCTATAACAAGGGATTTTTTTTTTCGTACTTTGTAAATGTAATATTAAGTTTCATTCTGAGTATCGAGAATGTCCGTTCTCAAATTTATAACAAGATTTTTTTTTCATACTGTCTTTGTTCTGAGTGTAATGCTTCATTCATGAGTTTTTGACTAAGGTACAAACTTTAGTCTTGATATTAAATGGATTGCATGTTTAACCGACTAGGTTTTGGAGCTAAACTGACACAAGCTTGTCATGTATAGGATGGGAAGTTGGTTCTTCCACAACAAAATTAATATGATTTTATGTTTTCATTTTTATATTTTAGTTTTTCTCCAATAAAACTGATTCAATTTTATATATTTATACTTGTCACACAACTGACACAAGGTTTGGTCCAGTTACATTAGCCAATTTCAGCACATGCAAGTTTTTCAAAGCAAACAAATTTAATCTATTCGTACTATGGAAGCCAATTTATTCGAAAGTACGTATATAAGTTAGTTAATTAATTCAGCGGGTACAATTTCTTATAGTCACTAAAACCATATATCCTACTTTGTTTTTCCCTTTTCAAACCTAGTTTAATTAGAGAAAAGAAAATATTACATATTCTAGTTATCAGATATGAGATCAAGTGGCAAAGGAAGTGGAATTTGGCTAGCTAATAATTTGTTGAGATACAGTATATATAAGGAGCAGCTTCTCCATCCCACTTGGGCTTCCCAATTATTTGATTATCATGGAAACAAGATATATAGAAATTACTATCAGTGGGGAAAATCCAGCGGTCAATTTTGCACACCGGCCAACATCAACATGGCACGCATCCCTTTCGTGGGTCACTGTACCACTGCTGGGATCAGACATACTTGAGCTGATGACACCTAAGTCTCTCTCTCTCTCTCTCTCTCTCGTGTGTATCCATTACAAAATTAGAGTGTTATAATTACAAAAAGGTCACGAGCACTTCTGAATTTTCAAAATTTAAAGTTAATTGAATAAAAAACCTATGACGACTCAAAAAAAAGGCTGTCCACAAAATGAAAATAATGAAATGAATTGGACTCTATGCCATCGGTGCAAGTAGCACACACTCCCAAACGACAAACATAAAAACAAATTCTTTTTTTTTTAAATAAAAATAAAAAAATTCGACCAAAGTTGTGGCTGAGATACAATCTGGTCCTCTCTCAAACACGCTCTCTCGCCACTTCCAAAAAAGGCAACATAATCAACCATGCCCCATTGTCTGAGAACTCGTTCTGCCTCTCTTCCCTCAAGCTCCTTCACATTCGCAAGCCAAAAGAAAAGTAATAACCCGTTGGTGCAAAAGCCAAACTCCCACATGTAATTCTTTCACATATCTCTCACCATATATATCACTGCTCAGAAATTTTCATGCACCACGTAGTGAACCACTTAGTAAAGTATTGAAATATATAGTTTTCTTTCATACATCTAATAAATAATTCGAGCTCCCCATTTTTCATTGATGCTTGCGGTGTCACCTTTGAGGAACACAAGAGATGAAAGCAAAGGAAAGATGGAGAGCTTCAACTCGATGGGACCCTCAAACGATGAATTTGCCGAGCTTTCTGAAGGGAACTTGTTGGAAAGCATCAACTTCGATGACCTCTTCGTCGGCATCAACGTGGACGGTGACGTGTTGCCGGATTTGGAGATGGATGGTGACGTGTTCACCGAGTTCTCCGCCGGCACCCAATCGGAGATGATGTCGTCCGTTGAGAACTGCTGCAGCAAAGGTGATAATGATCAGAATCATGATATGATGGTGAGTGCTTCGAAGAAGAAGGAGGAAGAAGAAGATAAAAGTGATTCGGGTTCGGGCCGTGATTCGGGTTGCAATTCTGGAGCAAGTCGAGGAGGGGAGGAGATAGCGAGTAAAAGAGATGAGTCCGTTGTGGTGAATCCTTCGCCAAAGGATGGTGGGAAGGGAAGAAAATCATCATCTCTATCCAAGAGTAATCCTCAAGGGAAGAGAAAAGTCAAGGTATATAACTTAATTGCTTTTGAATTAACTTATTATAAGTATTAACGCAACTAACTAAGAAGTCTTTCAACAACTGCTCTTTCGTCTTCTAATCGTTTTATTCTCTAAATCAAAAGGGCAATGTCACAATTAATTTTTTTTCCAACATTTATCTCTTTTAAGATTTAAAATTTAACTTTTCTATTTTGAGAATATAAAGTAATTCACTTATTTGACGTCATTAATTAGGTTTAGGTTTCAGTGAAGCTCATGCATCTGAGCTAATCCTTAAGGTTCTGTTTCTATCTCATTTATGGTTCTCGACAAAGTTCCTAAGTGTTAAGAGAACTCACGGGTACCGTAAGTCGCAGAGCGAGGGAGAGGGAAGTGGCAAGAGAGTGTTGGAGTATTGAGATAGTTGAAGGTTTTTTGAGGGATTTTGCTTTGAAGTTGTTATGGAGTGTATTTTTATCTTCTTTTTCTTGGGTTGTGTGCAGGTGGATTGGACCCCAGAGTTGCACAGGCGATTCGTGCAAGCAGTGGAACAGCTAGGAGTGGATAAGGCAGTGCCTTCAAGGATCTTGGAGATTATGGGAATCGATTGTCTCACTCGCCATAACATTGCCAGCCACCTTCAAGTACTTCCTTCAACTTCTTTCCGTTGTATCTATTTTTATTTTCAATGTCTGAGTTTCAAGCACTAAGATTCATAGTTCTAATGAGAGACAAAAGGTAATTAACATTATGATTACTTTTGATTGTTGAGTTTTTGTCATATCTTCTTAAAGCACCTTTTTAAAGATAATCTTCATAATACTTAATAAAGAAATTAAGTATTAATTAAAAAAGAAATGCATTTAATAATTGATGAAAAATGTTTTAATATTTTGTTTATTTAATAATGAGAAGGATAAGTTAAGAAGATTCAAAATTATTCTTATATTTAATTTTAGTAATTATGGATCTTGTTACTTCTTTTAATGGCAACTTATATGAATTTTGAGTTTATATTATTATGGGAGAGTTCTAAAATATGGAGACTTTTGAATGCAGAAATATAGATCCCATAGGAAACATTTGCTAGCACGTGAAGCTGAAGCAGCAAACTGGAGCCAAAGGAGACAAATGTATGGAGTAGCAGGCGCAGGAGGAGGAGGGACGAGAGACATGACCCCATGGCTAGCACCCACCATGGGTTTCCCTCCCATCACCCCAATGCACCATTTTAGACCACTACATGTATGGGGGCATCCCTCCAGAGACCAGTCATTTATGCACATGTGGCCTAAACATCTACCACATTTGCCGTCACCGCCGCCGCCGCCGCCACCACCCTCATGGGCACCGCCCGCTGCTCCTACTCCACCTCCTGACCCTTCATTTTGGCATGCTCAGCACCAACGGGTGGGTTAACTCTCTATACTTTGAGCTCCCAAGCAAATCTTTGATTCTTTGTAGTGTAATAAATATGTATTTGACTTATTTTACTTTGTGTTGAAAATAGTTTAAAATACATAATTTTTTGAGAAGTTTGGTTATTAAAAAAGAAATAAATGTTTACCTTAAAATAAGCAAATGCATAGATACTGTAAGTTGTAGCTTAGCACGCAAAAAAGCAATGATTGACACTTGAATTTCTGTAAAAGCTTTTAATCAGTTATGTTTAAACTTGATTTTGGTAAAACAAAATTACATTGCGTATACCACACCATAAAGAAATAGACTTCTTAGGTAATAGTACTTCTAAAAATTAAACTTTTTTTAATAATTTGGAAATATATAATTAATTGATTGTGTTTTATACTAAAAGTGAATGAAAATTTAATCTTAAGTATAATTCATGTTACTTTGTCTGAAAAGGCATGTTCTCCTTCGATGCAGGCTCCGAACGCACTAACCCCAGGAACACCGTGTTTTCCACAATCTCTGACAACCACGGTAACTATTCATTCGCCTTACTTTTTTGGAACCATGCAAGTTGTCTTCTCCTTTGAAAGTATTCCCTTTTATACAATTATTGTCATATTTACTCATAAACATGTACAAACACAAAATATGGTATAAATTTGGCTTTTCTCACTATAGAAGAAATACGAATCCCATGCAGAGATTTGGATCTCCGCCCGTCCCGGGCATCCCACCCCATGCCATGTACAAAGCAGATCCCGGCATTGGCGTCCCTAGCCCCAGGCCCCTCTTTGACTTTCATCCGGTAAATTTAATGATGTCTCTTCTCTCGTACCATTTTCTTTTCACCCACAGAATCATGTTTCTATGACTACAAATGAAATTACATATTCGTTACTAGAGTAAATTTCAACTAAAGATATTTGCATGAGAGTAATGTAATTTGTAAATATTTTTTAGACTCATTTTAGACACATAATAAAAGAAAAAGAAACAAAGTGATGGATTTATCACTTTGTTTTTTAACACTCACTATTTTATATCTTTTTCTTTCATTTGTATCTATAATAAATCTAATAAATCAGTATAAATAACATTTTTCTTTGCATATACTTATACCACACATTTTTTACATACTCTCTTTCGAGAATACTACACTCAAGTCCGATTGTTACTTTTTCTGCATAAATCATATTGTGCAATACCTTACATGGTTTGTGCAATTTTTTTTTTCTTTTTTGCTTAATTATTGCCTTCTCTCTAGTTTCATTTTCTTAATTATCTACACACAAGCATCTACAAATAGAAACTCTTGTCGGGTCTCATGGCCATAACTTCTTGCTTCATATGTCATCATTAGTTTAGCAACTAAACACAGCAAACTAATTACTAGACAAAACATAAAAGGGTACATTTTGAAGTTAACGATTGCAAAGAGTTGTAGGATGCATACGCACTTGCATATTTTATGAATAGTAGAATTACATGATTAATTTAAATTTTGTTTGCATGTTGACTTATATTATTTTTCTACAGTCAAAGGAGAGCATAGATGCAGCTATTGGAGATGTTCTATCAAAACCATGGCTGCCACTGCCTCTTGGACTTAAGGCTCCAGCACTTGACAGCGTGCTGGGTGAATTACAGAGACAAGGAATTCCAAATATTCCACCCTCTAGTGCTTAAGTAGCAATATCCTCTGTGGAAGATGCTTTTCCCTTTCATGCAGTGTCATGTGAAGGCCACAAAACCCTAATTCGACGACTTATCATCCATTAGATGTTGCGTTGCATATATGTTACATCTAAGCTAGAAGGCAAGTGCTTTATGGTTTTCTTCTTTTGCTTTTAAAAGCAAAAGGAAAAGAAGAAAAAAAACTTTTATGACTTGTCCTTTTTTTCTTGTGCTGTATCATGCACGAGTTGATAGTTTCAAGACTTGATCATTAGCCATTTTGTATATGTACCATTGTAAGTGCAGTGATTTTTGTATTAGTCGTAGTATGAGACTAAATAACTTGAGGAATATCAATAAGGCACTTTCGTGAATTTTTTCCCCCTTTTTTTGGGTAGACACTTTAGTGAACGAGACTCACTTTGAGACTTTTGGCTTGCATGCGTGAGTCTAAGAATATAACCATATGTATGCTAGCCCTACTCTCTTTTATTTGCAATCGCTAAAGTGAGATTTATTTCCCTTTATCTATTTAGGTTAATTGTAATTAAAGAAGGTATATAATTTTCTTTATTATTTTCCAACAAAAGTGATACATATGCCAATGAGATGTAGCTTAAATGACCTCTCTCTTAATTTTTATGTCAAGAGGTTATTGATGTTGGATTAACAGTCCGATCCCGTGTACCCATCTTTTTCCTATCTGCTTAATTAGCTCCACTAAGAGCTTCTTGGAACAAAAATTAAAAAAAAAAAAGAAAAGAAAAGGACACATGCTACATTTTGAGGAGAACAACAGTAAATAAAAAGTAAGTTTTATATTAACAGAATATTAAAATTAGATAAAAGAGAGTCAAATCGGATCTCTGTACATTCAACCAATAATTAAATTGTAGTGCTACTTCAAATCGGATCTCTGTACATTCAACCAATAATTAAACTGTAGTGCTACAGTATATAAGACAATTCAATAACCATAGTTCAAAGTCAATTGACGCGACGGAATGTGTTCTTATATAATGACAGGAATTGATCTTATTAAAGGTAAGGTATAAATCATTCTTTTATTTGTATATGACATTCTAATTAGTTAAGTTCTTCTAAAATAAGTTTGCCACAAACGTCGTTTTAGAGCCCCTTAAATCAAATTTGATCCTTATCTCATTCTCTAATAACAATGTTAGTATAATATTCGATTAAGCATTACAATTTTTTTTCACGCAAAAAACAACTTTATTTGTCAATACTTTTTATTTTTGGATAGGTTAAATAAGTCTCAACCCATAAAAATAAAGTGGGGAGAATGTCTTAAAATAATAGACCAACAAAATAGAAAAAAATGCAGGAGATACATCACAAAATAAAATCAAGTACAAACATCAAGAAACTCCACATCAGCATCTTCTAATAAAACACTAAATTTGGCTTTATATGGAATAAGTCTTTGAATATTGTTACTACCCCCATCGGAAAACAAACCTTTCTTCGTTCAATCACCAATGATACAACCTTATCAAAGCCTTTGTAGAATTCAGCAAACCAAAAAACAAAAAGGTAGAGCATCTAATGCCTCAGAACAAATGAGTTAATAGTACCACTAACAATCAATCTCAAGCCACCAAAATCAAATAAAAAGAAGTATACATGCAAAATACTTCTCCATCAATGACTCCTAAAAAATCTACATTATTCTTTGAACCCTACACCGTCAATAACAATTGATACACTGCTCCAACAGTCTGATGTCATCAGAGCTAAAACCAACCACTTCCTTGATTTCCTCCTATCCTTTCTCTAAATCAACACCACTTCCTTCAATCATCCCTATTCCAAAAAACTGAAAATCAAAAGGTGAAATAGCTTCCAAAAAGCGAATAAAATTCAAAATTTACCACAAAGACATCCATATTTGTTTTTATTTTCCTTTTATTCCTTTCTCCTTTACCACAAATCTTACTTACTTTTGAATCTCTCTTAAAAGTCATACATATAATATTATATAATTGATTGACAATATAAAATATTTTATGTTGACAGAATAACAAAATTAATCTCTAGAATGTATTTGGATGAAATATTTTAAAAAGTAATATGTTTATTAAAAGGATTTCAATTGACTTAGGTCTAGTTTAGTAGTGCTCTCTGAAGGAATGTTGTGACTTATAAAAAGCATAAGTCAATTTTTTCTGGTTGATAAACTAAAAAGCAAGAGTGCTTTTGCTCTTCGCTTTTGAGAGCCAGGGGGTACTCTTGGGAGTCTTCATGGGATACTTTTCGGAGCTGACTTGTGCTCTCCAAAATTTAAAAGACTAATATAACCTTACTTTATTTAATGACATTAAAAATAGAAATTATTTTCTTTAATATTTATAACTATTGTAATCATTTTAGATATTAAAAGCAATTTTACCAAACTTTACTTTTGTGGCTTCTACTTATTGAAAATAATTTTATATTATTTCAACAAACGATACTACTATAACTTTTTGTATCAGCTTTTCTAAAGAGCTCAACAACTTTTGAGAATCAGCTGTTGAGGTTCTAACTCAATAGCTTTTAAAAAACTACAGCAATATCAAATCAGGCCTTAATATAACCTTATATATGCTAGCGCTACTCTCTTCTATTTGCAATCACTAAAGTAAGATTTATTTCCTCCTATCTATTTGGGCTAATGAATGTAATTAAAGAAGGTATACATTTCTTTATTCTTTCACATTAGAAAGGATACATGCTACTCTTTGACGAAGAACGACCATAAATAAAAAAAATTTATATTAAAAGTGTATTAAAATTAAATAAAAAAGAGTCAAACAGTATATCTGTACGTCCAATCAATAATTAAACTATAGTGCTACATTATGTAAGACATAATTCAATAATCATTGTTCAAAGTCAATTGACTCGACGGAATGTATTCTCATGTAATGAAAGGAATTGATCTTATATATTAAAGATATAAATCATTCTTCTATTTATATATGACATTCTAATTAATTAAGTTCTTCCAAATATATATAGGTTTTAGAGCCTCTTAAATCAAATTTGATCCTTATCTATCTCATTCTCTAATTAAGTTAACAATTTTACTATAATATTCGAGTAAGCATACAATTTTAGCCTAACAATTTTTTTTATATAAAAAACAGTTTTATTTGTCAATAATGAAAAATTCATACATATGATATTATATGGTTGGTTGATAATATAAAATACTTTATACTAATAATGTAATAAAATTAATCTTTTATAATAATTTAATTTTAATGCATTATTTGTTAGTGTAAAAATTTTTTATAAAGATATCTGATCATATATTATCAGGTCACTAGAAGTATTTGACTTTGTCAATAAATACTCCAAAAATCATACTTAAGATACTATATAATTGATTAATAATATAAAAATATTTTATACTTGTAATAAATTAAAATTAATTTCTTAATTAAACACATGGACCCTTTCCAGATGCCATGACTATCGATTAACTTTTTAATTAGGTGTTCTCTGCTATACCCAGACTTTAGAAAGGGTTTTGGTACCCTTTGTATGTCTGGCCAAGTTAGAAATGTAGGTGTACTAGGTTTATTCTTAACAAAACTAGCCTTTGAAAATTATATTTTATGACCCTAAAATTGATCCACTTTACAAATATAATTTCATTAAATTTTATGAATCAGAAATTAAAATCTCTAAAAAAACAATCAAGAACCCGATAACGATTCTTCCCCAATTTTGTTCCCCGTTCATCGTAAAGAACACTGGGTGTTGCTGGAGATGCGAGATATCTAGTTTTCGCTGGAAGATGCGACATCAGCGCCGTAGAGGATGCAGTGCCAGGAAGAGATGAAGCGCTTGGTGCGAGAGGAAGTCGTTGGTGGTGTGGCAAACTTCGGAGAAGTCGTAGATGTTTGGGTTTTGTGGAGGTGAAGGATGTTCGGCTAGGATTGAACGAGGTGTCAGAGGAGAAGCCGCTGTTCTACGAGGTTGAAGCTGCAACAATAGGAATTAGTAACATTCGTAGTGGGGACTAGGGGTGCAAGATTGACTCATATTTCTCAACCGTTTTCCAGTTCAATGCAAAAATCACCTTCCTTTTACTCAGCTATATGTTCCACTTCCTATTTGGCTTTGGACTTCATTTTTTAGCATCTTTCTTTATCCTTTACTTCTTTCTTGATAATGAATTTCATTTGTGCATCTTCGTATTCGTCCTTCTTCTTGTTGATTGACAGTGTTTTGCAGCAAAGGAAAATGGAGGGTCATAGTGAGATGGGTCTCATCGGGAAAAGAAGAGATACCATAGACCCGCTCCTAACCAAATTCAAATAATGGAAGAAAGGAGGAGCACAACTTCTACGGTTCTTCGTGGTAAACAGAATAGGAGGTGATGAACTTTAAGATTTTTTTTTTTTGGAGAGATTTTGATTTCTGTTAAACAAAAAATAATGTGATTGCATTTGTAAATTAACGAAAATTAATTTTAAGGTTCAGATTGAAAAATTCAATTTTAAAAGAGGATAAATTTGGTACACCAAAATATCTAATGTGACAACAAATGTGACGAAGTATTCCTGTTATTTAATTTTAAATAGAGATTAATTTTAATATACTATTAATATAAAAGAGAGTCATTTATGTAAAATATTTTTAGAGTTTAATTGGGGTGCACTGACAGTGTAAAATTTTTTTACACTGTCATCTAATCAAAACCTTCCATTTGCATGACCATTCAAATAGTGGGTGGTTATATCAAAGACTTTAACTAATGTGGCAATATATAATTGGATGTCTGTATAAAATTTTTTTACACTGACAGTGTATTCAAATTAAATCCATATTTTTATATTGATATTTTATAAAAATTAAATTCTTTAAAATAATTTTTTTTTAAGATTAAATGAGTATATCTTTTATCCCATTTTAACTATTTTAATAAGTTGGAAATTTTCTTCCGTTATATATGTTGTTGATGTATGCTACATAACTATTATGAACCTAGAATATAAAAACAAAAGAGCGGAAATTATCTTTTGCCGTGAGCAAGCACTTATATTTAAAAGATTCACTTTTACAAACAATTCAGAAAATTATCACTGACACCCTAAAACTTCACTTGAATATAATCCTAAGATATGATCCACGAAAAATTTGAACACTGAGCAACTCGGTAAAAAAAAAAGGGAGAATAAGAAGCACATGAAAGAAGAGAAAAGAAGCATATATATGAAAAGTGCAAAAGATGGGGCGCCATAGAGAAATTGAAACACAAACCAAAATAATGCTTGTTGAAGGATTTGTACTGGTTATTATATTAAGAATATAATTAAGGTGGATAATAAAAATAATTTATGAAATTAATATCTATACTACTAATAAAATAAAAGATATAATAAAAAAAACTTTTACACATATCGCAATCAGAATAATTTTACATTAAATGTATTTCTTTAAAAAATAAAAATAAAGTAACACCAATTAAAAATTTATATTTAGAAAAAAAAGTGTTCGTTTAAAGAAGAAAATTTTGAAAAAGAATCCAAATATAAATGTATTTATAGTTAGAAAGAATTTAACTACTAATATGTTCATTTAAAAAGAATTCAAATGTTTTATTAATATAAAGAATTCAAATTATTTTAAAAAATAACTTTCTTAATTTCTATATACTAATATAATATTTCAGAATCTATAATTCAGAATCCATAATATTAAACTTTTTACAAGTGTTACAAAATTGTGCATTTATAATTCCATTAATTAGAAATTTTTCTTCTTCTAAAAAGATTTTAACTTTTACTTTAAAAATTATTTCAAAAATGAATTGTTTACTGTTACAACTGTTACCCATTAATTTGAATTTCAAATGAAATATACCTTATCTTCTCATTAGGTTTAGATAGCTTACAACTGTTAGCCATTGACTCGTGCACCTATTCATTCACGGGTTTGAATGGGTTTGAACAGCTGACAGTTCCTTTATTTTCCAAAAAAAATATTTCTAATTCTAAACAGAATAATTTCTCTTGATTCTTTTCTTTTATCTGTTATAGGAATTTCTTTCATTTGTATATTTCATTATCAAGAATCACTTTTCATCTTTATTCTGATATTATTTTATTATTTATTTTATAATTTTTTCTTTCATTCATGCCTTTTCTAATTTTTTTTGTTTTGATTTTTTTGATTATGAGATTCCTTGACATTCATGGCGGTTTGAAGCTTCTGCTTTAAGATGCTTTTGCAAGCAATTAGTTTGTGGTGGATGAAGCTTTTTTCTAGGATGCCAATCAAGATAGTGGTCAGAGGAGACTTCTTCTTGGCGATGCCAGTGGCAATAGGTGAGGAGTCATCGACTGCTCGTTTGGGATGATTTTATTTACATGTGGGTTTGTTTGTTCTATTTTATATCTTATTTTGAGTGTTTTATTTTCTCTTTTTTTTTTATATATTTCATAAGCTTTGTCTTGATTATATATTATATAAATTTGATACTCAAATTCATTTAAAATAAATATTAATATTATACAAAAATAATAATAATTATTATTAATTTCTATATTCATTATCTAAGTTATTATATTTATTTACAACTTTAATAGTATTAGATATTTTACTTTCTAATTTAATATTTTTTTTATTTCGTGCATTATAAAATTCAAAATACTAGTATTAAATATCAAATAATATAGAATTAATTTATTGTGCTGTCAATACTTTAAAATTAAATTCTTTTAAGAATATTTAAAAATTTATACGCGAAAAAAAATTTAAAAACAGGGACATTTCAACTTCAACAGTGAGCTGTCCCAGTATTCTAAATCAGTACAAAATCAGCTATCTAGTCATTCTCGGCCACGTTTGGACCCCAAGTTTAGACGTGTGTCATTCGATGCGTGTGGCGTGCAGACCCACCATATGATATATCATCGATATATGCCTGAATTCATCTTCACTGACCAAGGAAACGAGTCACCACTAATGGAGATTAAAAGGGAACCACACAAGAGAATGGGCTGGACCCAGTTGCATGGAATTGGAATGAGTTAAATCCAATGTTGAATACATGAACGATGAGGAGCTTCAGAATTCGGTTATGCGAAGAGCCACGTGAAGGCGTGGTAATATGGCGGATTTTAGCCTAACTAGAATATGTTACACCCTATTAAATAACCGTCAACCTGTCATCTATCTTAGTTACAAGATTTGATATTTAGAATCTGAACCCTACTTACAGATATTTCATCCCAACCTGTACTTTACTCACCTCTGTCTGCTACTTCTTTTAAATACCTAAAAAGTTATTTTAAATTTTTTTGAGATAAAAATTATTTTAAAATTTAATTCGTACTTAAGATGTGTTTAATACTAGAGTAAAAATAGAATAAAAATTTTCATATATTAATTTCATATAAAAATTACACATTAAACTAATCATAAAATTTTTTCTTCTATCTTTATTCTTATACCAAACATATCCTTAGAGTGATAGATATATTTAAACAAAAAAATCTTATATATATATATATAACATTAAATATAAATATGAGGTGCGGAGCGGTTAAGCGCAAATTTGCCTTAATCCCGAATCGAACCCTACCCACACCCTAACTTGCCTTGTTGCGAGGCGCATTCAAATTGCCATCCCTAGCCACATGACTTGGTGGGTCTTCACACTTGAGATTCCTGGATTAGGCCATGTAATAAAAAATTAATTAATCCATTATAAATTATTAAAAAGATTAATTTTGATATATTGTTAACGTATTTATGACACTATAGTGGATGTAGGGCTGCCCGAATCTATATTTTCTTTAATTAAAGAATGTATTTCTTTATACTTTGGAATGGGGGGTCACATTAACCCTTTTTCTACTTCTAGAGGGATTATGCAAGGTGACCCCTTGTCGCGCCATATCTATTTGTCTTAGGTGTTGAGAGGCTTTCCTATCTCATCAATATAATTGTTGATCATAAACTTTGGACACCTATTAAGATTGCTAGGAATGGTCCTAAATTGTCTAATCTTTGTTTTGTGGATAATATCATCCTTTTTGCTAAAGCTACTAGGGACTAAGTTAGGGTTGTACTCAAAGGTGTTTTAGATCTACTTTGTAAAAGTTCTGGTCAAAAGATAAGTCAAAATAAATCCTGTATTTTAGCCATTGTGAAAAGCTAAGTAATATGTTTGGTTTTCGACTTACATCTAACCTATGCAGGTATCTTGGAGTGCTTTTATTACATGAGAGATGTAAGGTCTCTGATTTTCAATTTATTATAGATAGAATGAATCAAAGGTTGAATGGCTAGAAAGCTCAAACCTTATCATTACCAAGAAGGATTACCTTAGCAAAATCAGCTTTAGCCATTGTTCCCAGCTACATTATGCAAACAATGAAGCTGCCTAATACGGTTATAGCCAAAGTAAACTGGTAGTTCATATGGGGATCCTCTAAAAATAATAGAAAAATCCACCTAATTAATTGGAATAAGCTTTGCAAATCTAAAGAAAAAGGACGGTTAGGTTTTAGGAAGGCCAAAGAGATTAATTTAGCTTGTATGATGAAGTTAGCATGCGGTCTAATTAATGAACCTAAAACTTTATGGGTTCAAGTTATGCGGAGCAAATACAACTGTGTTAATGGTGTTCTTCCTAAGATTAGACAGGTTTCTAGGGCTTCAAATGCATGAAAAGGTATTATGCAAGTATGGACAAAGTTTAACCAAAATCTAATTTGGAGAATAGGTAATGGTCAAAATATCGAGATGTGGGAGGATCATTGGATTCCTAGTATTCACTCGCTAGGAGGTCTAGCAAGGATTGACTTAGATGAATTACCCTTGGATCAAAATGTTGCTTATTTTGCTACTAAAAGTGTGGAATAGGATTGGAATAAAATTGGGCAATTTCTTCCTAGTGATTGTTTTGATTTAGTCATGCTCATTAAAGCTCCTACTAACTCTACTAGTTTGGATAAAGTAGCTTGGTTTCCAATTGTTTTAGGTGTTTTCACTAAAAATTAGCTTAGGCTAGAATCTACAAGGAAATCTGGAGAATCAAGGCTCCTCAATGGTTGAAGACGTTCTTGTGGGTAGCAGTGAATGATGTCCTCCTCACAAACCATGCTTGTTTGCAAAGAGGATTAGCTAATCATGATAATTGCCCCATTTGCGAAGGTGCATCGAAAATAGTGCTCCATGTTCTTTGGGACTATGAAGTCACAAAAAATCTATGCAAGAGCATTGGAAAAAAATTCATCAACGAGAATTGCT
Source organism: Pterocarpus macrocarpus (assembly GCA_031439585.1). Classification (NCBI taxonomy): domain Eukaryota; kingdom Viridiplantae; phylum Streptophyta; class Magnoliopsida; order Fabales; family Fabaceae; genus Pterocarpus; species Pterocarpus macrocarpus. The sequence goes on from CM062522.1 coordinate 57,766,741, forward strand.
TTTAGCAGAATTTGTTCAAATGGTTGGAACAAAATATTTTTTATGATTCTTGAAGAGTAAATGGGGTGAAATGGCCTCTATTATTTTCCACAACTTATGGTACACTTTGTGGTACACTTTGGCAATGCTGAAACTTGTTAATTTTTTAGTAGAAAAATGATGCTTATAATTTTCTGACTTGCAAGCCGAAGATTATGAGAATCATCTAAACTTAATGGCTAAAGCTAAGAGAGTAGTGCCATCAATAACAGTGAGGAAAATCGGTTGGATTCCTCCACCCCAATCTTGGTATAAAGTCAACTCAAACAAGTCGTGCTTGGCTAGTGAAGGAACAACAACCTGTGCAGGTATTATCCATAATCATGATGGTGGTTTTGTAGGAGCGTGGTCCGCTAATCTAGGCATGTGCTCAAATAACTCAATAGAGCTTTGGGGTGCTTTTTGGGGCCTGTGTTTTAGTAAAAATATGGGTCTTAGACAAGTTCTATTGGAGATAGATTCAAGTTATGTTTTTCATTACATTTCTAATGGTGTTCCTAATAGTCATGTTTATGCCCCCTTGGTGGATACCATCAAGAAAATGGTGACTGATGAGGAATGAAGTGCAGCGATTATTGGAAGCTAACTATTGTGCAGATAAGCTGACTAAATATGGCTATAGCCTCCCCATAGGAGCATCCTTTTTTGACATGTTATCGGCCTTTGTGTCTATAGAGGTTTTAGCTGACTCCTCTGGTTACTATTCTTCCAGGATTGTTCACATGTAATTTACATTTTATATCCAATTACATATTTCTATTTGTAAGATTTTTAGAGTGCATTTGTTTCAACTTTTTTTTTAAAAGAAAAATGATTTTTTTATAAAAGCTATTCATCTCAACTTCTACTCAAAAACTAAAAAAAAAAAAAAACTATTTTTAGCTTTTAAGTATAAGCTTAAATGAGTAACTTTTGTGAAAAGTGATTTCTTTAATAATTAAAAAATTACTTCTTGTCAGAAAAAGCTAAAATAAACACACCTTTAAGATAATGGATGGTTGAGTCAAATGCTTTTATTGATGTAAAAATACATAATTAGATTTTTGTGCACAATATTTTTACACTAACAATGCATCAAAATTAAATTTATAATAAAAATATTTTCTTTGTATTGTTATTGGACGCTTTTTCAGAAATCATGCGAGCAAGATGAGACATAGATAAAACAATAAATTTAGAAGAAAAAAAGTTATAAGTGTTTTCTAACATATAAATGCTATATTATCCTACGTTAATTTTCAATTGAAGTGTTCAAACAACGCATCTCTATATATAATAAGGATGACTGCTTATTATTACAAAATGATGTGAGTTATGATTATTACAAAGAAAATCTATGACATGGAGAATCAATCATTTCTCTTTCTATGGTTTGATGTCATTCATGAGGAGAAGAGTGAGTAAAATATACCATTTAGGTGGTGGTGAGTAAGTTGTCACGACCCGAAACTAGGTCGTGATCGGCAAATATGGACATTGACCCCCTAGCAAGCTTAACATGGATTTTTTTCAGGAAAACAAACAGAGTCTCCTTTAAAATCAAATGTTTCCCCAAAAATAAACAATTCCTATTACAAACCAGAAATACAGCTCAGCCATAGAATCAACAGATTAACAATATTAAAATGCATTTAATATAGTGAAAACTTAAAAATTTTATTTGTTCAAGCAAAATTTTTCACTTTTAAATCATTAATAAGTGCCCTTAGCAAAAATCATTTTACAATATACATTATAATATCGTACATTGATATTCAATCAAAATGTCCAAAGAACACATATCTACAAAATAATAAGGATGAATGCTTATTATTACAAATGATGTGGGTAACGATTGTTACAAAGAAAATCTATGACATCGAGAATTAATCATTTCTCTTTCTATAGATTCATGTATTCATGAGGAAGATATACCGTTTAGGTGGTGGTAAGTATGGTTTGCAAAATTGCTTTTCTTTTTCAAAAGAAAATCTAAATAGGGAATGGATCATATCAATTTGATTTTTCAATTGACAAGATCGAGTGCAATCTCTCACTTGTTTGGGAGTTATTATTGTTTAAAAGCAAAACCTAAACTGGATTTGTTGATATTGTCTACCTTTTAGATCCGTCAGTTTTCCCATCTAAATCATTTGTCCCTTTGCTTTTCGGAGATGACAACAACCTTATCCAAATAACGTTAGCTAACACTTCTTATATGGCCATTAATTCCAATTCATGGGTAAATGAAATCTAAGTTTGATTCATTTTTTCCGTCAATCAATTAATAAAGACCAAATCAACACAATGAGCTGTATTAGAAATGCAACAAGATTAACTTGCAAAGAGATAGAAGAAGAAGAAGAAAGAGCAGAGAAGATGGAATCATGAATTGAAAAATTGGTGTGTGTGATTGAATGGTCATTGGTCAAAGATATTGTGCAAGTGTGACAATTGAACTTATATATATCGATATCTAACTCTTATGGTCAAGTAACTAAAGCTAAGTATGGTTAAGTGGTTAACTACACTAACTGCATTAACTAGCTACTTTAACTAAATAACTAACTTTTAAATTACATTAGAAGCCTTGTTGTTAGATACAACAACCCCTCCCCCTTGGGCATAAGCTAAGGAATTTATGTTTATCATTTTGAGCTTGAAAGTGAAATTGAAACAAGACAGGTGAGAGTGGCTTAGTAAGGGTATTAGCTATTTGGTTGGAACTTGATATTGGCAACAAGTGAATAGAGACACTGCACCCATGCAATTTATCAATTACAGTGTGACAATCAATTTCTATATGCTTTGTTCTCTTAGAAAATATGAAATTGTTGGCTATGTGAGTGACCAAAAGATTATCACTGAAAAATGGAAGATGATGTTCAACCTACAACTTTTTGAGGGAATACATAAGCCATTGGATCTCACGTTGTTACAACTAGGAAGATTCTATATCTAGCCTATGAAGAAGACTTGGAAACTATATTTTAATCTATTTCTCACTAATAAGGGATAGCATTAGAATAAGTGATGAGTCAGGGTAATTGCAGTTAGTTATGATAGTTACACGTAGTTAGAGGTTGTTATGCCAGCCTGGCACCTTGGGTAAGTTATATCAAATTGTATATAAGCAATGATATAGTGTATTGTTCCTAACCATCAATCATTAAGGGTGGACATGGTTCAGTTTACATGAAGAACTGAACCCAAACCAAACCAAATTGAATTTTAAATACAAAAAACTAAACCAAACTATTTCATGGCTACTTAAACCGGCTTTAAACCAGTTTAGAACAGGTTTAAAACCATTAAACTAATTCAAACCCAAACCATAATCTAAAACACTAAACTAAAATAAAAGAAAGAGTAATGTAACAAAAAAAAGAAGAAGAAGGAGCTATTCTTTTGTTGACAACCCCGATTTGGTGGGAAGCGAAAGAATGAAGATTAAGACATCAAGTCGAACGAAGGGATTAGACTCCTTCAGCAACATCACTATCAAGCCCGATCTGGTGATTGATCCACCACTGTTGCAAAAGCGCATTGACGTTGCCACCGCTGCCATCATCATCGTTGTCAATAGATGCCGCAGCATCATCCTCACTAATCACCACATTGTCAAGCCCAATACTAGAGGAATGATGTAAGATTCAAGTTTCTCTTTGATATACAAAGATTCGTTCATGATGTTGTGGTGGAAGCATGGTTCAGTTCACAATGGGAAAGGATGAAGGTGGTTGGATTGGCAATAGTGAAGCTCACTGGCTAGGGGAATAGAGAGGAGGAGAAGTAGAGGGAATATGGGTTCAAACAAAAATTAAGGTAATTTCAGTTTATGTTTATGGGAAAAAAATCGGTTGACTTTTTAAACCTTTTTAAAAAAATTGATTTTTTTGTATGGTTTGGTTTGGTTATGAAACTAATTTAGTTATAAAACTCTTTAAAAAAAAACCAGCTTATTTAACATGGTTTGGGTTTGGTTATAGATAAGTTTGGTTAAAATGGTTTATTTGCCCCGCCTTATCAATCATAATCACATTTACACTCAAATTCTCTAAGATTTATCTCTCTCTTTTCTAACTTAATTTTTTCTATCCAATCTCTTCTTTGATACCTCACATGGTATCAGAGCCAAGAGAATCCATGGAGGTACTTGAAGGCTCACCATTTTCCATAACAACCATTGCTTGTTCTCAAGGTTCTACAAGCTTTTCAACGAAATCTTTTTTGAGTTTGGTCTCATTCAAGCTCAATGAGAAGAATTTCTTACCGTGGCGGCATCAAGCTTTGGCCACGATCAAAGTGCATAAGCTGCAAAATGACCTGAAAAAGGAGAAGACTCTAGAAAAATTCAACTTAGAAGAAGATTGTGATGCATATCAAGAATTACAAGAGTACTTAGACTGGGAGTCACAAGATCAGCACATATGGCTCTTGGCTTCAATAGAACTAGAATTCACAAATCAGATGATTGGATGTGATTTTACCTTTTAGATCTAGAGTAAGCTTGAGGTTTATTTTGCTTCAAAAACAAAAGCTAAAGTTTGACAATTGAAGATTTAGTTGAAATCCATTAACAAACAAGGTTTGGGAGCCTCTTAGGACCTTTTGAAAATCAAGAAAGTTATGGATTCACTTGCAGCATTAGAAACTCCTATTATCGAGCACAAACACATAAAAGCTATTCTAGATGGTCTTAATGAGGAATATAGTTCCTTCATCACCATGGTAATTTCTAGGTTTGATTCCTTTTCAGTAGATGAGTCAAAGGCTTTGTTGATGGCTTAAGAGGAGTTAATTGAGCAATTCAAGAAAATTGAGACTGGTCCAGCTCAAGTTCATGTTGCACAAATGGATAACAATGATAAAAAAGGTGGAAACTCTGCCTCAAATGTTAGTGGAAGAGGACATGGAGATATGAGAAGCAGAGGTCATGGTTATAGAGGTGGAAGGTCTTGGCATGGTAATGGTCGATAATAGTGCTAACCCTATGGCAAAGTTGGACATGTAATAATGCATTGCTTTCACATATTCGATCATAATTTTCAAGGACCTGTACCAATTACACATGTACCACCACCTCCTCCATCCACTTTTCATAAGCCAAGAGCATACCTAGCCTCAGCAGTTACTATTTTTGATGGGGTATGGTATCCATACTCAAAAGTCTCTTATCACCTCACTTTTTATTTGAAGAGCCTCTTAACTAAGCACTAAATTTGTAGGACTAGATCAAGTACAAATTGGAAATGGTTTAGGTATGGCAATTAAGCACATTGGCAGTTCTATTCTATACTCACATAAATCAAACACATCATTTAATCTTCACAATATGATGCATGTTCCTTAAATCACAAAGGAATATTGACTCAATGTAATAAATCTTAACTAGTGAATAAAATATCTACTAATTTTAGCATATGTGATGCTTGTTTTAAAGCTAAAATTCATCGATTACCACATGCTTCTTGTAACACCTTACCAGACAAAATACTATACTTAAGTCATAATATATTACCTGATAAATTATTACGTGGAGTGCACTAAGTGTTAACTACTCATTTTAACCAATTTCGGTTTAGCAGCGTGATATACACTAAACAATCATTGTATCGGAAATAAAGTAACACAAACAAAATTTGCAAAATAAACAAACTGCATCATATATATATATATATATATATATATATATATATATGTACATGCTTATACCTTTGTTTTCAAGGTTATAAAAAAAATACAATATAGTACAGGATAACAGAAATGAGGCCGCTGACACAAAATAAATTAGCTTGATAATATGAACATTCCCCCCTACTGGTCTCCATGGGACATTTCATGTACAACTGCTAACTCCTACTTGTATGCCTATGACCCAACTGCCAAAAGAGGGTCATCCTGTATATTTACTACTGCTACGGCGGGTACTCTAGATGGACCCCGAAGAAAGGAATCCATTTGCCATACCGGCGTCAGCAGGGGTATAGTCTATACTCGGGGTAGAAGATGAGGATGACGAGCTCGTTGCCTCTAACGGATCCTCCTTAAACATAGAGGCAGAGGGGATCGGCTGCGGTGGTGCAACTGGTGGAGCAATGGCTAGTTCTGCTGCTGTAGGTGGAGGTGGAAAGGGATGAGCCACGTGGAGAGGGATGGCGATGTAAAGGACGGCAGGGTCAAAAAGTGGATGCATAAGAGGTACAGAAAAATCTCTCCGGAAAAAGAAGTAAAGACAAAACTGGCATCTACTAGATATGTACACGGAATCTATGAACGGGTCGAGATGGATGTGGGGCTCTGGGAACTCAATGAACAGGATGCAGGTTGCCGCGTTCTCCATGATCTGAGAATGATGCGGGAGTATATAATAGGGTGATAAATAAAGATTTCTCAGTAAGAATTCCTAAATCTATGCATATCTATCATCGCTATCATTCTCAGGTGTTTCGGATTTTTGGTAAATTAGGAGAAAATGTTTCCTCATCAGGAGCTCCTACTCTCTACTCAATTAGTTATGTAAATCATAGACCGAAAAATAGCTTTGTTTTACTTAAGGAAATAAAGGAAATGAAATAGAAAATAAGCAACCCGATCTGTGTACTGACATAAATAAGTGACAGCTATAAAGTGAGCAATAATATGTATATAACATCCAATGGTGCAATTTTAAATCAATGCATAAAAACTGAAATTATGGATATGCATAAAAAATGATGCACTTGATCTTAACTCATATTTTCCATACTTGGTCCCCTGGGAGTATATTGGCCATAAGACTCCTGGGTAATAGTCCGCTTTTCAGGATCGAGCTCGTTCCTATACAGGGTCGCCAGGTTTGCTTTCCCCAACTTCTCCACTGATCTATTCCCCTTAACTTTGTTCAGGGGTTGGCCCAAGTCACATGGAAATCCTTTCTCATGCTTATAAGGTAGCATTGCTTGTCTAACACTTTGACCAATGCATGCATAACTTGTAAATTCACATTAATTGCATTTTCTACTGAAATCTCAGCAGCATAACGGATTATGTCCGATTTCCCATAAATAGTGCCAGACAACCAGAACATTTTAGTCAAACAGTAAAATCAATATAAAACATCATATTTATACCAAGAATATAACAATATTGATGAGTGCAAGACTTAGAATCCCAAGTATCAATCTATCTTGCAAGCTTTTAATTTCTATTAAGGTTCCCGAGTTCGACTTTCAAGATTTAATGGGTTCCGAGTTCCGATCTTATATAAGTTTCGAGTTCCCTATATTGTGTTCAGTCTCCTGAGATTGTATAATTCCTGACTTCCGGGGTTGTGTTCGATTTTCGACCTTAATATGGTCTTCCAAGACTTATGAATATTTTTCTACGTCCAGCCTTCCGACATTAACCATACCCCGTCCTCCCTAATTTTTGAGTTACGACATTACTATGCCCGACTAGTTTCCTATATGCTCAGTCCCGAGTTCAACATCAAATATACCCGATCTAGCTCTCTCTACTAAGTTCCGAGTTAAACCTTAAGTATACTCTTCCGGGTTCATCCTTGAGTGTACCCTTCCAAGTTCAACCTTAAATATTCCCGACCTAGTCCCTTATTTACTAAGTTTAGAGTTCAACTTTAAGTGTACCGACCTAGCTCCCTATTTGCTAAATCCCAACTTCCGACATTAACTCAAATAGTTTGTGTCTTATCCCAGACTTGTCCTACTTCTAGCTAGAATTGCACCTTTAAGAGGAAAAATTCACTAAAAATAGAAATCTGGGTGAAATCATGCGAAATTTATATCCATGTAAAGCTAACAGAACAAGCTTTCAAATGAATTAAGTTTCATATCATTTGAATGAGTATAATTTGAGATATAAGCTCTGAAACTTGACCCTACTGGACTACCCTATTCTAACCTGGATTGGACATAGGGCAATTTTCTTGACTTACTGGGAACAAACGGGAACATATCAACTTTGAAAATTTTTATGGGATATTCTCCTATGTGTAAGCTTTCTAACAACGTTGGTTTCATTTAATTTGGAGTTGTATAGGGTGAGTTACACCATTCTCAACTCATACTATTCGGATGAAAGTCATGATTTTTAGGTCAAACTGTAAAAATTCATAACTTCCTCTTTACTAATCCAATGGCCTTATATTATATATGTATGGAAATCCTTGAATGTCTAGTTTCATATAAAAATAGATTCATGGAGTTTAAACAGCTGTAGGCAGAGCCGTATACTCCGCCATACGGACCGCTGAGGAAAAACCCTACTAGCTTCTTGAGTTTTCTCCTTTCTTCAAGTTATTTCATACCAATTCTATTTTCAATCACAACACACATGCAAAATCAGCCATAAAACATCATCATCACTCCACATATTATCAATAGCACAAAGTATACAAGACCCACACACAAATCCAAACCAAGGAAAATAAGAAGAGAAGTAGGATTCCTACCTTGTCTAGTTGAATTTGAGTTGATTTAGTGGCTTTGATGGAAATAACTTGTGATGAGACTTTAAGAAAGGATGGAAATGGAGTGAAGATGAGAGTGAGGAGAAGAGAAATGAGAGGAGTTTTAGCAAGTGGGGTGGCCGAATTTTTACAAAAGAGAAGGAAGGAAAAGGTGGAGATTTTTTAGAAGCAAGATGCATGATGATTGGTGGATTTCACTTCATCATCCAATTTTGCTTAGCTTCCCTCCCTCAATGGCTGATCAAGGTGCCACATGAGGGGGTAGTTTGGCTAAATCCTAGCCATTGATCCTAGGGCACTCATAGAAAAATTTCTATTAGTCCGGTTCCGACAATTTAAAATACCGAAATCTTACCGATTTCTCTTAAATCGGTAAACCGGTTTGAAAATCTCTGTGAGGTTTCCTATGTTCCTAATCTAATTCCATCAAACCTAATCACTTCTAAATCACACTTAATTGGCTTTAAGTAAATGTTTAATCGAAATTCGATTAAACCCACTTATTCGATAAAAACTGAACAACTCGATTACTAACGATAAGATTCTTTAGATGTTACACTTCTTCTATGAACACATATTCTGCTCCCCTTGAACTTGTATTTTTTGATCTTTGGGGGCTTGCACCTATTACTGCTCGATCAGGTTGCAGGTGCTATATATGTTTTGTTGATGCATTCACTAGTTACACTTATTTATTTCTTTTAGAATCCAAATCTCAAGCCTCTCAAGCCTTCCAACAATACAAAACCATGATAGAAAACTTCACTAGCCACAAAATTAATTCCCTTTCAGACTGATAATGGTAGAGAGTATTTATCTCATGCCTTTACTTGGTATCTGCAAAAACATGGTATCTTACATAGGTTATCTTGCCCTTATATTCACCAACAAAATGGAAAGGTAAAAAGAAAACACAAAAATATGATTGAGACTAGACTCACTCTATTAGCCACAGCCTCTTTACCCCTCAACTTCTGGGATGATGCCTTTATTACAACTACATACCTCATAAATCGCTTCCTTTCATCTATTACTAATTTTAAGTCTCCCTATGAACTAATTAATTGCAACAAACTTGACTACCAAATTTTGAGGGTCTTTCGTTGTTATTGTTATCTAAACCTAAGACCTTAAAACCATCACAAATTAGAGTATCGATCTCACCAATGCCTATTTCTTACAATGTCCCTAACAACAAAGGTTACAAGTGTTTTCCTCCATCTAGAAGACTTTATATTACCATTGATGTTGTCTTTGATGAACACTTATTCCCATATTAGCATCTTTTTGTCCTTGACAAACTTGTTTCCTTCTCCCCTATTTCTCCACCTGAATCTGATCTATCCATTCCTTTCATCACACCTTCCCACAAAACTATTTCTGCTACCTCCTTGCCTACTGATACAACTAACAATCCTGTGGTTGTTGTTACTTATGATTCTTTAGCTAGTTCTTCAAGTGCAGGTATAGGTGCTCATGAAACCAGAATTGAATTGTGTTACCTTTTGAGTATGTTGCACTAGACCTAGCAGCCATTGAACACAATAAGAAACCTATGAGAACCAGGTCTAAATATGGCATTTTCAAGCCAAAATCATATGTTGTAGCAGTCAAAGGGCCTACACTCGATCTCAATAATATTGAGCCTCAAAATGTCTCACAAGCTCTTCAGTTTACTCACTGGAAGAAGGCGATGTGTGAAGAATTTGACGCATTGTTGAAAAATAATACATGGGATTTGGTTTCCTTCCACTACAAAGGCCATAAGATGCAAGTGGGTTTTTTGAGTCAAAAGAAATCGAAATGGCTCAATTCAAAAGTACAAAGCTCGATTTGTAGCCTAGGGCTTTCAATAAGGAGAAAGCCTTAACTTTGGAGAAGTTTTTAGTCTTATTATGAAGTGCTTCCACTACTAGAAATTAGCAAATAGCCAACGAATTTTACTTATAGAACAAATCCATCGGAAATACTGACAAATTTACTATTGGTAAAATCGTCGATAAATATTCGCGCCTAATGGTGCCAAATTATTACCAATGGATCTACCATCGGCAACATTTTACATTTTAATTTTTACTTTTATTTAAATTTAAAATTTTACCAACCAACATTCCGTCGGTATATAAAGTAAATTACCGACAAAATAACCTTCGGTAAGGAATTATATATTCTTTTTAATATCATTTAAAAATGTAAATTGTTATCTATGAAATATCTATCAGTAATTAAAATAAATAAATATTACTTACTTAAGTTACCGATAGATCTTCCGCAGTAACTTTTTTTATTTTATTTTTTCTTTAGATTAACTTTTTTAAATATTACATATGGAAAATCTATCAGCATTTGAAAATTTGGCCGTAACTGCTAGAGTCTATTCAGTTTCCATATTACTGATGGATTTTCTGCCGGTAATGGTTAATTAATGAAACAATTCATTGCATTATCTTTTTATTAATGAAAAATTTGTCAGTAATATGTGTTTAATGAAATGAATCGTTTCATTAAATCATTACCAACAGAAAATCCATTGGTAATATTAAACTAGAACGTTAAAATGCGAAACACTCCTTCCTTTTTCCTCATTCATGTCTCACTCTCTCTTTTTCTTTCGTCCCTCCATACGGCCATTGGCCATTTGACTGTTGCCAGAGCTTCCATTTCTCTGCTGAAGACCGCCATTGTATTCATGGTATCTCATTGAGTACTTTAATCGGTTTATTTTTTTATTTACCCTTTTTTTTATTCTGTTTCTTTACTCAAAGTTTTTAGTTTCTAAGTTATTTAACTAACTTATTTTGTTGCGTTGATTGTTAAAGTTCTCATTTGAAGCACTTAGTGATTGGTGTATTGACTGATTGGAGTGAGTTGAGAAGCATTAGGTTTGTACATCATACCATTTTTTTTTTTTTACTTTATGTTTTCTTGAAATATTAGAGACTTAAAATTTTTAGGATAGAATTATGGCATGGAAGAAGGAGGATAGGATTGCATGACTGGCGGAAGGCTTAGAGTTCCTTCCTATTATTTAAATTGTATACTGTAGTGTTGTGTATCAGCATGATGTAAAGTAAGGGATATGCTCTATAACTACTTTTAGGATTAACTAATTAATTTGCATGACTATATGTGTTGGTTATTTGTATTTGACTGATGAAATAAATTTAGTGGATGCTCCTAAATTAAGGGAAGACATCATTTAGAATATTGTTTGAATTAAATAATTATTGTAACAAATTGATTTATGTTTAATTGATGAATTAATTTTTGTGGAGGCTCCTAATTTAATGGGAGACTCTGCCCAAATCTTTTTGAACATTTAAAATAATGCTTGAATTAAATACATATTGTAAGTGTGGACTAAAATATTATTATAGACTAAAAAATTATTTGTAAGAAGAATTAGCGGGGACTCCTTATTTACAAGGAGATTCTGCCCTTTTTTTATTATTAATATGTGATTGTATTGCTCTGTAGATGTATGATATTGTTGAGATACAATATTTGCTCCAAATCAAGTATAAATATATGATAGATTGCACCCAGGTTGGGAAGCATTAAACCACAATTTTATGAGGGATTGAAGATTTCATAATGGCTTGTGTTCTAACAGAGCAATTTACACATGAACAGACAGCTAGGTGTCCTTGTCGTAAATGAAAATATAGGAGATTTTTAGGCATTGAGTCCATTAGAGGTGCAGAATTAGGATCTGATCCTCCTGTCCTCAGTGGTGACTCCTAGCTTCTCTTTTGGTGAGCCCTTCTTGTTCAAGGGCATTAGTGGAATTAAACCTTTTAGCGATTTCCTAGTCTTGTTGTAGCTCCATCGTACCATAGACAAGGTCCGACCCTCACTTGGCTTTGTATTGGTTCCAGATTCCTGGATATGTATATTTAAATATGTAAATTTGATATTTGAATTAAAGTTTTCATTGGAATGACTTAATGTTATGATGTGGATCTTGTAGGAGCAAGATTGTGTGTTTGAATAGAGATATATAATGTTATGCTTTTAACTTTTATTTTGTGTGTTGTAGGGTGCATTCTAAGAATACATGGATCCCCAATAACATGACTGTGTTTGATTATTTGTGTAGGAAGAAGATCCATATTTGGGAATTATCCTAAATACAAAGGAGACTTTGTCCAATTTTCTAAAAATGTTTGGTGAAAGCTTGTTAAGGGACTTGTCCTCTATGCACCAATCACGGCTAGGGTTAGGTCGTGACAAAGTTGGTTTTAAAACTTAGGTTTCCTTATATACCATGGAGCAAGTGTCTTTCACTAGAATTATGACTATGCAAATGGAAGCTAACCCATTTTCACAAGGCATGGTGCTACCAAAGGCCTTTAAGATCATTATTCTTGTTAATGTCTTGAGTCATATGCACCTGAATTATTCCTTGCTTTGAAATTTAATCAGGTTTTAATCTCAATGTTCATTCTCTTAGGTGAGATGCCACCCAAGCTGTTAGAGTAGAAGTCCACAAGGCGTCTGATGCTGAGTCCGATTGAGCCCTTTCTTCTCCTCTAAGAAAGAGAGGCCACGGTCAACCACAGAAGATTTGCTAGGCATGCCGAGGAGCTAGCCTTAGAGGAAGAGCCAATTAACCTAACCGCTGAAATAAAGGGGGTCCACCAAACTCTTAACACCCTGGTTGAGCTTCTAGCTGAGCAAAAGAAGGGTGGACCATAGCCCTATGTTGAGCCAGATCCTCTTGTTAGGGGGCATCGTCAGCCTCAGGCACGGGCAGACGTGACTATTGATTCCTTCCTTAAGTTGAATCTGCCAACCTTTTCTAGTAATCCTCTAATGGATGATTTGTACATGTTCATTGATCATACCAACAAGGTCCTTAGAACTCAGATGTCCAAGTGACAGAGCAGTGGAGTTAGCAGTATACAAGTTGATTGGACTTGCTGAGTAGTGGTATGAGACTTTTTTTAAGGGGAGAAATGTTTCTAGACTACCTCCTCTTACTTGGAAAGAGTTCATTAAAGTCTTTATCATGAGTTTCCTCCCTGTTAACAAAAGAGAGAAATTTGGTACTAAGTTTGAAAGGTTGAAACAAACCCCTGGGATGTCTGTGGTAGAGTACGAAGAACAATTCACCAGACTATGTAGATATGCCCATTACCTAGTGTCCATAGAGACTATGAAGGTCAGGAGATTTGTTCGGGGCCTAGCCGATCCTTTATTTTCTGACCTATTTTCTATGGTTGGGAAGATGTCATATACCGAGATTATGGATGTCGCATATGGTCTTGAGTTTGGGAGGGAGGAATGAACAATTGTCAAGGAGTCTAGGATGAAATAGAAGATGAAAGGATCCAATTTTGATGACACCATGCACCATCAATTGGGGTCACTTCTTCCAGGCCTGTTCCGATGAACATATCTACCTTAGGGTCCCAAGCTAGTAGTGTGTCTTCGCCAGGCATGCAGGGATCTAAACAGTCGAACTCCCCCAAATAGCCATGTTTTCTTTTTAGGAATTACCACTTAGGGCCATGTCATAAGGTTTTTGGAACTTATTTTTGATGCAGATAGCCAGGGCACATCAAGAGGGATTATGTTTACTCTAAGGGGACTATTGGGCATATTTTAGTGTGTTCCGTAGCACCTACATCATCTTATTTAACTTTATCCGTGGGTAGTTCTTCTAGACTGTTAGGTAGAGAATCAAGTAGAGGGGTAGGTGGCAAAGGCTTTGGTAGTAGAGGATTAGGGAGAAGCCAGCCCAGAGCTTTGCATTGACTAGATAGGATGCTTAGGCTTCAAATATTGTGATGGCAGGTACCTTGCATGTCTATTCTTTCGAGGGGGCTCTACACATTCATATGTGTCCTCATATTTTACCTTTCATTTTGGCGAGCAACCGGTGATGTTGGACTACCCATTTTGGCTCAACACCATGATGAAGGATTCCTTAATGGTTTAACTAATGTTCCCATCATGTGCAGTCAATGTTAATAGAGTAGACACACTGGCTGATTTGATACTACTGGAAATGATGGACTTTGACATCATCTTAGGCATGGACTGGTTAGCTTTGTGCCATGCTATAGTGGATTACTACTCCAAAGCGGTGAAGTTTGATGTTCTAAATAGGCCATCCTTTGCTTCTAGGGAGACAGTTACTTAATCCCCGCCAACTTAATATCTTTCATAAGTGCTATGCACTTAATGAACAAGGGAAATGAAGGTTACTTTGCTATGGTTCGAGATTTTGAGGCTGTAGTGTGCAGCCTTGACCAAGTTCTTGTGGTTAGGGAGTTTCTGAATGTGTTTCTTGAGGAATTGCCAGGGATACCTCCAATAAGGAGATTAAATTTTGCATAGACTTAGTCCGAGGGGTCCAACCTATATACATCCCTCCCTATAGTATGGCTCTAGCTGAATTGCAAGAATTGAAGGTTCAACTGCAAGATATGTTGGGACAAGGTCTTTATCTGCCCAAGTACATCACTGTAGGGGTGCTCTGGTACTCTTTGTGAAGAAAAAGGATAGATCAATGTGGTTATGCATGGACTATAGATAGCCCAACCGATTGACTATTTGTAACAAGTATCCATTGCCCAAAATTGATGACCTATTCAATCAGCTCCAAGGAGCTCCTTGCTTCTCTAAGATTGATCTCTGTTCTGGGTACCGCCAACTGAAAATTTAGGAAGAAATCATCCCTAAGATCAGTTTATATACTTGTTATGGGCATTATGAATTCTTAGTCATGTCCTTTGGCTTGACCAATGCTCTAGCCGCTTTCATGGAATTGATGAATTGGGTGTTCAAGCCCTTCTTGGACCATTTCGTGATTGTCTTTATCGATGATAACCTGGTATATTCCAAGAGCAGGGAAAAACATGAGTATCACGTGAGGATTATGCTATAGACCTTGAGGAATCATTAACTTTATGCCAAATTCTCGAAGTGTGAGTTTTAGTTAGACCAAGTGGCCTTTCTAGGTCACGTGGTATCTAAGGAAGGGATTATAATGGATCCTATGAAGGTGGAGACTATTTAGAAGTGGCCAAGGTCCACAACCACAACAGAAATTTGTGGTTTCTTAGATTTGGTAGACTACTATAGGAGATTTGTTAAAGATTTCTCAAAAATCTCTACCTCTTTGACCAAATTGACCTAGAAAGGGGTATCATTCCAATGATCTAATGCCTATGAAGAAAGTTTCCAAAGGCTCAAGACTTATTTGACCTCTGCCCCAATGCTTATTTTGCCTTTAGGGTTTGGAGAGTATTCGGTATATTATGATACATCCTGGGTAGAACTCGAGTGTGCTTTCATGAAACATGGCCGAGTCATTGCCTATGCTTTAAGGCAATTAAAAAGGCATGAGCAAAATTATCCTACCCAAGATTTGGAAATGACAGTTGTTGTCTTTACACTAAAGATTTGGAGGCACTACCTTTATGGTGAAATATGTGAGATCTATACTAACCACAAGAACCTGAAGTGAATCTTCTAACAGAAGGACTTAAATCTAAGGCAACGTAGATGGATGGAACTACTCAAGGACAATCTTGTACCATCTTGACAAGACTAATGTGGTAGTGGATGCCTTGAGCAGAAACTCTACAAGTAGCTTAGCGCATCTAGCCTATACAAAAAGACTGTTAAGGGAGGAGATCCACAAATTGGAATATGAGGATGTGCACTTTGAGCTTGGAGGCTCCAAGTTACTTTTACCCCATGTGCAGGCTTAATCTTCGTTGATTGAGCAAATCAAGGTTGTACAACATAAAGATCAAAAGCTCTGCAAATTGATGGAAGACATTCGCAACGAAAATGAATCAGAGTTCTTTCTCGACCAAGCAAGCGGGCTGAGACGTGGTAACCGTTTATGTGTGCTAGATATAGATGACCTAAGAAGGGCTCTTTTAGAGGAAGCCTACAATTTTGGGTACACGGTTCATCCTGGTTCCACTAAGATATACCAAGATTTAAAGCAACTATTTTGGAGGGAAGGCATGAAAGGAGACATAGGAGACTTTGTGTCTTATTGCTTAGTGTGTCAGCAAGTTAAAGCTGAAAACCAAAGACCTACTAGATTGTAGCAACAAATAGACATACCTGAGTGGAAATAGGAGAGAATTGTCATGGACTTTGTGACTGGCTTACTCGATAATTTCAGAGGTTTTGACTCCATCTGGATGATAGTAGACAAAATGACCAAGTCAACTCATTTCCTCTCAGTCAAGACTACCTATACCACATCCCGTTATGCCAAGCTTTATGCAAGTGAGATTGTCCAACTTGAAGGGATTTTGGTGTCCATTATCTCATATCGTGAGCCTCAATTCATATCTCATTTCTGGAAGGCCTTCCAAAAGGCCTTGGGGACTTGGCTTGACCTTAATACAGCTTTTCATGCTTAGACAAATGGACAACCTAAAAGGACAATCCAGACATTAAAAGATATGTTCAGATTCTATGTTCTGGACTTTGGTGGGAATTGCGACAGTTATCTACGCCTAGTCAAATTTTCCTACAATAACATTTAGCATTACATTGGCCTTTTTGAGATTCTGGACTCGATAGGTGCAGTGGCTTACTGGTTAGCCTTGCCATTTAAACTGTCTATGATTCACCCCATGTTCCATGTGTTAATGTTGTAAAAGTACCTCCCCGACCTATCACATGTACTTACTTCAAATAATATCCAGCTGGATGAAGATTTGATCTAAGAAGAAGAGCCCATAGCCATAGTTGACTATCAAGTGAAGAAATTATGCTCAAAGGAAGTAGCATTGTGAAAGTAATCTAGAAGAATCACTCAAAAAAGGAAGCAACCTAGGAAGCTGAAGAAGCAATGCAAGCAAAGTATGCCCACCTCTTTGATTCTTGAGGTATAGAAGAATTTCCTTGCCTTGTTTAAACTTAAAGTTCTAGGATCCAGGATCCGAGATCGAGGTTTGGGATCTGGGATAAATGGTATTGGGTCAAGGTTGTGTGATGAAGGCACAGTGGTATAGGTGGGTTGGGGGAGTGCTGAGGTGGAGACTAGGTTCCGGGTTCCATGGTCGATCACCACTTCTCCATTCATTTTATACACAACATAAATCACCATGAGTAGTAGGATTTTGAGCTCTAATTTCCAGGTTTCGAGGTTTGAGTTCCTATCAACGAGATAAAGTGTAAATTCCTAGTTTCGAGTTAGAGTGATCTAACATGATGTGTTGCAGTCCAGGTTCTGAGTTAGAGTGATCTAACTCGATGTAATACATTCCGGGGTTCAAGTTAGAGTGATCTAATTCAATGTGCTGCATTTTGGGTTCCAAGTTAGAATGATCTAACTAGATGTGATGCATTCTGAGTTCCAAGTTAGAGTAATCTAACTACGGGGGTGCATTCCGGGTTCCAAGATTGTGTTAACCTAAGTAGCATCAACAATCTCAAGAGCTTGTGCTGTAGTGCAAGTGTTGCGCTATAGCACTATGTAGAATGCTTCAAATACATGATGCATAGACATAACTCATTTTTCCCCTCTCTTTAGCAATTTCTTACCTATTGTCTTCTTCCTCCACCTCATTTTTCCTCGTTACTTTGCCGCCGCTTAGCCACATTTGTGATGCCAACGCCATCCAGAGAGTACTTGTGGTGGTGCCCTTTATTAGCGCGATTTGGGGGTAGATAGGGAGTGTGACTCGGTTTTGAGCTGGCCCACTTACACCCACTCCATTTTTCTTCTTCTTTAGGCTTTAAAGGTTCTTCCTAAGCCTCCATTCTCTCCCTATTTCGTGAATCTAGCTAAATCTCATCATGGGTGTTGGATTTGAGTGGTTTGATGTTAGAACCTAGGGTTACATTAGGGGTTTTGAGGTTTAGGAGTAACTTGTATTAATCTCTTGTATTGGTGACTAATATTTGGTCAAATTACCGTGTTTGTGCTGTTAGATATTTCCAATGAATGCTTTCTTGGCTCCATGGCTTTGGAGTATTAAAATACTCTTGCTTGGCTTGTATATTATGAGTAGAAAGTGTATCCTTAACTTGTTTGTAATATTGCTATTATTATTATATATGTACACACTTGATTTGTTATATCATGGAATTATGATTTAGATCTTGAATGTGGGTTTTATTCAAATTTATCACATAGGACAACCAATGGTTTTTTGTGAAATGTTGATAATTGTTTATGAATATTGGAAAGCTCTGGATTCTTGGATTTGACCCAGTCATTGTTATGCTCTTAAAATTTATTATATGTACATCTATAACTGGACTTGGAAGGTTTTTCTTAAGGAAGTCTAGTATAGGATCTATATGCTAATGGCAGTAGATATTAGTCTTGGTATAGCTTGATTGATGATTTACACAGCCACATACAACGTGGTGTGTGACGATTTACATAGCCACTCAAGAAGTGTTGCCTAACGGAATATAGGATCACAAGAAGGAAAGGATGCCTAAGTGTGATCATGACGAACCATCCTAGACTAGATAACTTTCCATTGGTTTTGAGTAATTCAATGATATTTTTGGGAACTGTAGTTCTTATTTAACTTTGCACATAGTTTGTTATTCTAAATTCTCATACATTGTCCTATATGGGTTATGGATATCCTATCTCTCACTGAGTTATATAAACTCACTCTATTGTCTTTTCCTCTTTTTAGATACAGGTGCAGAATTAGAATCTAAGTAGCCTCTCCTTTGGTGAGCCCTTCTTGTTCAAGGGCATTAGTGGAATTAAATCTTTTGTGGATTTCCTAGTCTTGTTGTAGCTCCATAGTACCATAGGCAAGGTCGACCATCGCTTGGCTTGTGTTGGTTTTAGACTCTCAGATATGTATATTTAAATATGTAGATTTGATATCTGAATTAAAGTTTTCACTAGAATGACTTAATGTTATGGTGTGGATCTTGTAGGAGCAAGATTGTATGTTTGAAGCTTTTAACTCTTATTTTGTGTGCTATGAGATGCATTATGAGAATATCTGGACCTCCAATGATTTGAGTGTATTTAATTATTTGTGCAGAAAGAGGATCCGTATTTGGAAATTATCCTAAATACAAGAAGACTCTGTCTGATTTTCTAAAAATGTTTAGTGAAAAGCTTGCTGGGGGACTTGTCCCCTGTGTGCCAACGATAGCTCGGGTTAGGTCATGACAAATACTGAACCTTTCAAGTTGAGACATAAAAAACATATTCCTCAATATCCCCATTTAGAAAAGCATTGTTGAAGTCTACTTGATGAATAAGCCAATGTCTAGTGAAAGCAACGGTCAGGACAATTCTCACAGCAATTGGCTTGACAACAAGGCTAAATGTCTCATGAAAATTAAAGGGCAAGATGAAGGGGGCATCATTTTGTCTTTTTTTTTTTTTTGGCTTTAAAAGAGCTAGCAATTTGGGTGAAAAGGGTTGCATTGCAGTGGTTGAATCTCAAATTTAGCCTTAATTGAGAAAAATAGGGGAAAACTTTCTATCTCCATTCTTCTTCTCTCTTTCGCTTTCTCTTTGTGTGTATATTGTCAACAAAACAAATACACGATTGATTGATTGAGAAAAATTGATTGGTGACGAAACATGATATTATTAAATATTAATAGAATTTTTTTATTAAAAAAGAATAAACTTTATATATATATATATATATTTCGGTTATACCCCGGTTGAACGAATAAACCTCTGAATCAGTACATTGTCCAATTTAATATCCAGTGCAATTTTAAGAACCTTATGTATAAGAAATCGAGTGTTATTCTTTAAGCTTGCTACATACTCATCTTTCGTATCTTGCTACTAATTAGCATCTTGCATAGCCATCTTGATAGAAGAAGGTTGTAGAGAAGTAATATAGACCTGAGATTTGAAGATGCCCGCCTTAGCTCTAGTTGTTATTGGATGAGCGTTTAAAGGAATAGAGACTTGTGTTGAGAGGTTGTAGTAGAATAAGCAGGAACTCTATAGCATATAGCTTCATTGAAACCTAAACGTAATTGTCAAAGTCCACTCACCCATAACCTTCCAATAATTTTTAACAAAATTAGTAAATTCCGAGAGTGAAAACCATATATCCTTTAACTCCTCAATCAATCCTCCTATCCTCCAACAATAACAAATAGTGATATGGAATAGCACATTTTGCAACATCCAGAAATTTTGAAATATTTGATTTACGTTATTAATCGAATTATTCGATTAATTTGTATGAACATGGTTAATTAGATGCCAACTAAAGGTTAATTAGAAATTAATTAGATGTTAATTAGAGGGATTAGGATTGAGAAGTATTAGAGTATACAATTAGAAAACCTTAACAAAAATAGATAGAAAATGAGTTGCTAGTTGACGGAAAACAGTAGAATTTTGGTATTTTCAACTGTCAAAACCCAAACCAACCAAATTTAACCTAGTAAACCCTACTTCAAGTGGCTAGAATGTAGCAACCTCCTTCATCAAGGTGGCGCCATCCATGCCATAAAGAGTGAGCATGGTTGGCTCACTTATCAATCACTTGACTCCTCCACTAATGAGAACTCAAAGATCCAACTACTACCTCTACACAAATTTAATTTCTCCCCTTTGTCCCCAAAATTTTTGGCCCCCACACCCATAGCCTTCATCTTCTCTCTTCTACTCCTTCTCCATTTCATCCATTCTCAAGGTCTCACCGATACCCTTGCCCATAAACTTCAATCTTGGTCAAGAAATCTACTTATTAGAGGCAGGATTCACTTGTTTTGGTTGTCATTCTTAAATTGGTGACTATTTTTTATTCTCTTTCTACTCATGAAAATGATGTTGTATGATGTGTATGAGGTGGTTTAAGGTTGATTTGGTATGGTACTATTTGGTTTAGCTTTGAAGTTTAAGTGATAATCACTAGAAATACCAAAAATAGAATCAGGATTTTCAAGAAAACCTTATGCTGTCTGTACTTACGATGTGTACGGACCATCATCCGGCCATTAAAATTTAAAGAGACTATTTTTAGATGAAACTAGACTTCCAGAGCTTTCTATACATATAAATTATAAGGTCATTGGATTAGTATTGAGGGAGATATGAATTTCTAAAGTTTGCCCTAAGTTTCTGACCTTGATTCTGGGCAGGGGAGGATGTGCACGGCGTGACTCACCCTACACAACTTGGAATGGAGTGCAACAAAATTTGTTTCGAAGATAATAAGAGAACATGCTATAAAAATCTCAGGGTCAAATTTGTTTTCTATGATTCCCAGTAATTCATCCAAGTTGCCCTTTGTTTTAGGGGAACAGAGATAGGGTTGTCCAATCCCATCAACTTTGTGAGTTCACAACTTGAGTTTCCCTTAGGCAAATGTAGTGGAACTTGTTGTATATAAGAATTGAATCAATAAGCTTTAAAATAACATAGATTTTGTAGGGATCCAAGTAGATTTCGATTTTTAGTGGATTTTTACTTTTGAAGGTGCAAATCTGCCCAGCTACAGGGCAGGTCGAGGTAAATCCTCAATAATTGGAGCTATACTTATCAAAATCAAATGGGACTAAAGAGGTTAGAAACTATACATATAGCATTTTATCATATCCAAAATTCAGATCCAAAGGAATTAAACAGAATTTATAGCTTAATTTCTAAAACCGGGCAGAACTGGAAATATAGGCAGGAACCCACAAGCCAAGTACAAAGGTTTTAGCTTTTATATTGATGTTGAGAAATTGATGCACTATTGTGATTTTCTAGATGATTGACTGTCTGATTATTGACACTATTCATAGGGAACCGAACACAATCCGTTATGCTGCCAAAATTTCGGCAGAAGCTACGCATAACTCATGATGTACAAACACATATATGTGCTATTTCAGGTAAGATACTTTTGAGTATGAAAGTTTAAGAGTTATATGAAATTCCATACTACTTGAGCCAGTCCCGGATTAAAGTTAAGGGGAATAGGTCGGTGGAAAGTCAGGAAAAGCAAACTCAGTATTCATGTATAGGAACGAGATCGATACTGAGAGGTAGATTATTACCTAGGAGTTATACGGCCAAAAACTCCCAAGGGACCAAGTGTGGAAAAGTGTAAGTCATATGAGTTAAAGGATCACTGAGGCTAGGTGCATTTCACTTTCATTCATGCATTCACATGGTTCTGTTTATTAATCCTAAGCAAAATGCATTGTTATCTATATATCCATTGTGCTTATATTCCTGTTTATATTGTGGTTAGTGCACAAATTGTGTTAGGAATACGTTTCTATTTCTACTTCTTGTTATTTTAAGTAAAATTAAGTTTTGCTTCGAGTTATGCTTTTCTTAACATTAATTGAATAGAATATCATAGCTATGTTACTTTTTAATTTAAATAAAAACTGAAGCAACTGAGAATGACTGCGATGTCAGGTTAGCATAGTATTAGAAACCTACTGAGAATTTTATCAAATTCTCACCCTGCTTTATATACCCGCGTCAATCTCAGATCATCAGGATGGATATGACCACGATTCTTTTCCTTGAGTTCCTAGACATCTAGCTCCATTATGATCCCATGTTCGATTCGTTGTATGTCATTAGCTCCTGCCGCTTCCACCTATACTTCGTCAGTCATAGGGACTTGTCTGTCCTTCTCTTTCACTTAGCTTTTGCCTCCTTAGCTCCATATTTTGCCATTTCATTGCATGTGGCACACCCTGCTCCTCCCCCTCTGGTACCCGCCACACCAGCAGCCCCAGTAGCATCCCTACCTGCCTTACCAGCCCAGATGGTCCCTAACCTCTCACCTGGCTCTGACAGTGACCCCTTAAAGGCTACCAACTTGCCCTCCTCGTCCTCTAGACCAGATGCCAACTACACCCCAGCCAAGCCAGGCATGGCGAACGACTTTCTAATGGAGTAGTTGATTGTTGCTAGCCTGTATTGTATAGTATGGCCCTCTTTTGGTGGTGTGCAACATTGGGCCATCGACATAGTCACATGTATGTAGTTAGCCAAGTACACTAGTTTGTAATGTCCTCTGAGGACCACTTAGGGGCGCACCTCACTGACCCGGGCCACTTATCTTTTTGTGTGTAATGGCCTAATACATGTACCCACTTTTGCATATGTATGAAATCTTGGGACACTGTACTGACATGTGTATATAGATGATGTTGTCCTACTATATTCTGTGGCTCTTGTGAGTTATTTATTTACTTTCAACACATTACACTTGTCGATTATATATGTATATGGTATAATGTGTTTTCCGTCTAAACAATACCTGCGCCTCAGTTCAAGACCATAAACTTACCACATCAAGAGGTAAGGCAAATAATAATAAATAACCGGATATGAGGTATGACAAGAAAAACTAAGAAAGTGAGAGACACACCATTGTGATACAACCATTGAGTGATATACTATGACTTAAGCATAGTTTTGAGGTTAGTAAGATGTTACATTTTAGTATCAGAGTAGTTTGACTTAGCTAAGACCTGAGATTGGACTGACTATGCTTCGCACACACTCTATTTTTTGATAATATCATGGATTGAGTCTTGCCTATATGGCTAGGATATGGAAATGCATGTGTATAAAAATGTTTGGCTATGTGAGCTGTTATTTATTAGCACACTAGAGTTAGTATTGAGCCTGATCAGCTCAATATCATTCATTTCATGTGTTTAGAACTCAATGGCTTTCGGAAGGTAAGGTAGGTCATGCATGACACCTGCACAAGAGAACCCGGCCAATCTTATAGACACAATACGGGAAATGGCCCATGTAATAAAGGAACAAGCTGCTGCAACCCACCAAATGATGGATCAATTAGGTAGGCGGTCTGAGGCTGGCCATGAGGGAAATCGACATGGTCGAAGAGTAGATTTGGACCATCTCAAATTTGCAAAATTCAGGAAGGCAAACCCGCCTAGTTTCAGAGGAGTGTTTAACCCTGACAAGGCTGATCAGTGGATCAAAGCAATGGAGATAGTTTTCTCCATTTTGGATTGCACCAACCGCCAGAAAATGACCTTTATCATTTTTATGCTTGAAGCAGATGCGGAATTCTAGTGGATTGGTGTGAGATGGCTGCTAGAAGAATCTCAGATAGAGATCACCTGGGATGTATTTACAGATGCATTCTACCAGAAATACTTTCCCCCATCCGCTCGAAATGCCAAAGAGTTAGAATTTATGCAGCTCCGTCAGGAGAACAGGATGGTATCAGAATATATTGCTAAATTTGAAGAATTGTGTAAATTCTCTATAATTTATCAACGGAACCTAGATGAGGCATGGAAGTGTGTCAAGTTTAAGGGCAGATTACGTGAAGATATTCTTGCGACGGTGGGACCGATGGAAATTAGAGATTTCCCCACTTTGGTGAATAAATGCCGCCTTGTAGAGGATTATAACATGAAGTTAGTGGTTGCCATGGCATTTGGCGGCAACTTCAAAAAAAGGTTGGCACCGCAGGGTTTGAAGTTTAAGCCCAACCTTCCAAACCAGAGAAAATTTCAGCTAGTGAGCAACAAAGGTAAACAGCCCCAACAGCACTTTGTGAAGCAGACTTGCACACAATGCGGAAAGAATCATGGTAACTAGCCGTGTTTAACGAGGCAGAATTTTTGCTTTGGATGTGGCAAGCTAGGTCACAAAATTTACGAGTGTCTAGCCAGGAATCTGCAACAAGTTCCCAGACCTCAACGACAAGGAAGGGTCTTCACTATGGAGCTGAAGGAAGCTGAAAAATCTGAAGGACTAATTCAAGGTACATGTGAAGTGAACGAAGAGACTTTAATTGTGTTATATGATTCGGGTGCGTCGTACCCTTTTATTTCTCATAATTGTGTGACTATTTTGCAATTACCAATTTTTGAGTCACCTTATGGTCTATTAATTTCCACTCCTACCAACAAAACCATTAAAACTAGTCAGACCTGCATGAATGTTCCTTTTCAAATTGAGGGTAGGACCTTTGCAACCAATTTAACCTGCCTTTTTCTGTTTGGACTTGACATAATTTTGGGCATGGATTGGCTTTCCACCAATTGAGTTATGCTCAATTGCTCCAATAAGACTGCAGTATTTTCTTCTGTCTTATCTCCTAAACCCCGGATCCTTGTGAATCTCTATTTGAACTCTTTAGCGATAAACTGTTGTGGGCCGAGAAGGCAAGGATACCTTCTGCTATCAACTAATGTGATGGAAGTTGATAAAAAATTAGAGGATATCCCAGTTGTTAGGGAGTATCCATATGTATTCTCTGAAGATATTCCTGAATTTCCTCCAGAAAGGGAAATTAAGTTCACCATCGATTTGGTGCCGGGAGCGAGACCAATATCCATAGCTCTATATAGAATGTCACCCCTGGGGTTAATTAAATTCAAGAAGCAGATTGAAGAACTTTTGGAAAAGAAATTCATTTGGCCCAGTGCATCACCATGGGTAGCCCCTGTTTTGTTGGTTAAGAAGAAAAATGGAGGCATGCGACTATGTGTGGATTATAAACAGTTGAATAAAGTGACAATTAAGAATAAATATCCATTGCCAAGGATCGCGACCTCATGGATTAGCTGCAAGGAGTGACCCTATTTTCCAAGATTGATTTACGCTCCGAGTATCATCAAATACGAGTTCGAGAAAAGGATATCTCCAAGACGGCCTTTCGAACTCGCTACGGACACTACGAATATACCGTATTGTCTTTTGAATTGAGAAACAAACCAGCAATATTCATGGATTAAATGAATCGGATATTCTGACCATACTTAGATAAATTCGTACTAGTTTTTGTTGATGATATACTCATGTACTCAAAGACCGAGCGAGAGCATGCTGAACATTTGAGGCTAGTGCTGCAAATTTTAAGAGAAAAGAAGTTTTATGCTAACCTATCTAAGTGTGAGTTCTAGATGAAGGAAATGAAGTTCCTTGGACATGTGGTATCCAGAGGAAGGATTTCCGTTGACCTCAGGAAAGTGGAAGTAGTGTTGAATTGGGAAAGATCAACCATAGTCACTAAAGTCAGGAGTTTTCTGGGTTTAACCGGATATTATAGGCAATTCATCAAGGATTTCTCCCAAATAGCTTTGCCCTTAACGAAGTTAACTAAGAAAAATATTCCGTTTGAATGGACACTAGAGTGTGAGTGGAGTTTCCAAGAATTAAAGAGAAAATTAACAACAACACCAGTGCTAACCTTATTGGATCCTAATGGATCGTGTGAGGTCTATTGCGATGCTTCCAAGCAAGGATTAAGGTGTGTGATAATGCAAAATGGGAATGTGGCCGCATATGCTTGTAGACAACTAAAGCCACATGAAAGGAATTATCCAACGCATGACCTGGAATTAGCAACGATTGTGTTTGCTTTGAAGATATGGAGACACCACCTTTATGGGGTAAGATTTGACACCACCTTTATGGGGTAAGATTTGAAGTCTTTTCTGATAATAAAGTTTGAAGTACCTCTTTGATTAGAAGGAATTAAATATGAGGCAACGGAGGTGGATGGAACTTCTCAAGCATTATGAATTTGAATTGAAATATTATCCAGGTAAGAAGCAGATGCCTTGAGCAAGAAATCTTTAAATATAGCCTGGATGATCATTAAAGAGGTAGAACTCATAGATAGTTTCGAGACTTAATTTGGGAATCTTTGTGACTCTTAAGTCCATTCGATTACACCAAATTAAGATAACCAGTAACTTTAAAGAGCCAATTTGGCTAGCACAACAATAGGATACCAACTTTCAGCATATGGTCAATCTGGTACAATTGGGGAAATTAACGGGCTTTACTTAAGACAAAGAGGGCATATGGCGATATCAAGACAGAGTACGTGTACCCGAAGGAAGTGATCTTCGAAAGAGAATCTTGGAGGAAGCTCATAAAGTTGAATTTACCGTACGTCCTGGCATTATCAAAATATATCAAGACCTCAAGAAAAGGTTTTGGTGGCCAGGCATAAAGTCGAACGTAGCGAACTTCATGAACAAATGCTTAGTCTATTAGAAGGTGAAAGCAGAATATTAAAAACCCTCTTGGATGCTACAACCTCTAGAAATCCTTGAATCGGAATGGAAAAGTATCTCCATGGATTTTGTAAAGGGATTACCAAGGATGCCAGCAAGATATGATGCTATATGGGTCATAGTGGATAGACTAACTAAGTCTACTCACTTCTTACCCATTCGAGCAAATTATCCTTTGGAAAAATTAGCGCAGTTGTATATTCGAGAAATTGTAAGATTGCATAGGGTCCCTTCCACCATCATCTCTGACCGAGACCCATGGTTCATTTCATGGTTTTGGGGGGCGTTACAGAAAGCATTTGGTACTAAGCTATGTCTAAGTACCACATATCACCCACAGACGGATGGTCAAACAGAAAGAACGATTCAAATGTTGGAAGATATGCTATGAGCCTACATAATGGAGCAACGTGGGAACTGGGATCAATACTTACCACTAGCCAAGTTCGCATACAATAACAGCTACCACACTAGCATCAGCTCTTTATGAAGTGTTGTACGGATGGAAGTGTCAATTTTCGCTATGTTGGAATAAATCAAGAGAATCGAGTCTACTAAGGCCAGACTTAGTCAAACAAACCACTGGGCAAATTAAGAAAATTCGAAGTAAGATGCTCACAGCTCAAAGCCGTTAGGAGAATTATGCAGATACTAGGAGAAAATCGTTAGAATTTCAAGAAGGAGACCACGTATTTCTTAAAGCTACGCCCACAAGAAGAATAGGCAGAGCTATTAAGCTCAAAAAGTTAAGCCCTCGGTTCATCAGTCCTTTCCAAATTTTGAAACAAATTGGAGCCGTTGCATATCAAATCGCACTACCCCCACATCTATAAAATCTTCATGCTATTTTTCATGTTTCTCAACTCAGAAAATATCACCCCTAACCCTACACACTTCTTAGAACTCGAGTCAATACAACTAAAAGAGGACCTCACTTTCCACGTACCACCGGCACGAATCATAGATAGAAGTAGTAGACAACTTCGAAAAGAGGTCATGCAATTAGTAAAGGTAGCATGGGGAAAAAAGGGTGCGGAGGACTGCACCTGGAAGTTAGAATCAGATATGAAGAAGGAGTATCCCAAATTATTCTCAGGTACTAAATTTTGAGGACAAATTTTTTTTTAGGAGGGTAGTAGTATAACGTCTAGAAATTTTGAAATGTTCGATTTACGTTATTAATCAAATTATTCGATTAATTTGTATGAACACGGTTAATTAGATGCCAACTAAAGGTTAATTAGAAATTAATTAGTTCTTAATTAGAGGGACTAGGATTAAGAAGCATTAGAGTAGACAATTAGAAAACCTTAGCAAAAATAGATAGAAAATAAGTTGCTAGTTGACGGAAAACCAGTAGAATTTTAGTATTTTCAACTATCAAAACCTAAACCAACCAAATTTAACCTATTAAACCCTACTTCAAGTGGCTAGAATTTAGCCACCTCCTTCATCAAAGTGGTGCCAGCCATGTCACAAAGAGTGAGCATGGTTGGCTCACTTATGAGCCACTTGACTCCTCCACCAATGAGAACTCAAAGATCCAACTACCACCTCTACACAAATTCAATTTCTTCCTTTTGTCCTCAAAATTTTTGGCTTCCACACCCACAGCCTTTCCTTCATCTTCTCTCTTCTTCCATTTCATCCTCTCTCAAGGTCTCACCCATACCCTTTTGCCCATAAACTTCAATCTTGGTCAAGAAATCTATTTATTAAAGGTAGGATTCACTTATTTTGGTTGTTGTTCTTAAATTAGTGACTATTTTTAATCCTCTTTCTACTCATGAAGATGATGTTGTATGATGTGTATGAGGTGGTTTAAGGTTGATTTGGTATGGTTCTATTTGATTTAGCTTGAAGTTTAAGTGAGAATCACTAGAAATACCCAAAATAGAATCATGATTTTCAAGAAAACCCTATGTTGTTCGTACCTATGAAGTATACAAACCATCATCCGGCCATTAAAATTTAAAGAGACTACTTTTAATGAAACTAGACTTCTAGGGCTTTTTATACATATAAATTATAAGACCATTGGGTTAGTTTTGAGGGAGATATGAATTTCTGAAGTTTGCCCTAGGTTTCTGACCTTGATTTTAGGCAGGGGAGGATGTACGGGCATAACTCGCTCTACACCATTTGGAATGGAGTACAATAAAATTTTTTAGGAAGATAAGACATAGAAGAACACGCTATACAAATCTCGGGGTCAGATTCGTTTTCTATGATTCCCAGTAATTCACCCAAGTTGCCCCTTGTTCTGGTGGAACAGAGATAGGGCAATCAAATCCCATCAAATTCGTGAGTTTACAACTTGAGTTCTCCTTAGGCAAATGAAGTGGAACTTGTTGGATATGAAAATTGAATCAATAAGATTTAAAATGACAGAGGTTTTGTAGGAATCCAAGTAGATTTCAATTTTTAGTGGATTTTTACTTTTGAAGGTGCAAATCTGCCCAGCTACAAGGCAGGTCGAGGTAAATCCTCAATAACTGGAGCTATACTTATCAAAATCAAATGGGATCAAAGAGGTTAGAAACTAGACATGTAGCATTTTATCATTATTCAAGTCCAAAGGAGTAAACAGAATTTATAGCTTAATTTCTAAAACTAGGCAAAATTGGAAATATAAGTAGAAACTCATAATCCAAGTATAAAGGTTGTAGCTTTTATATTGATGTTGAGAAATTCATACACTATTGTGATTTTTCGGATGATTGACTGTCTAATTATTGACACTATTTATGAGAAAGCGGACATGATCCATTATGCTGCCAAAATTTTGGCAGAAGCTACACATAACTCATGATGTACAAACACATATATGTGCTATTTAAGGTAAGATACTTTTGAGTATGAAAATTTAAGAGTTATATGAAATTCCATACTACTTGGGCCAGCCCCAGATTAAAGTTAAGGGGAATAGGTCGGTGGGAAAGTCAGGAAAAGCAAACCCGATATTCCTATATAGGAACGAGCTTGGTCTTAAGAAGTAGACTACTACCCAAGAGTTATACAGCCAAAAACTCCCAGGGGATCGATTATGGAAAAGTGTAAGTCATATCAGTTAAAGGATCACTAAAGCTAAGTTCATTTCATTTTCATTCATGTATTCACATGGTCCTATTTATTAATCCTGAGTTAAATGCTGTGTTATTTGTATATTCCTTGTGCTTATATTCTTAGTTATATTGTGGTTAGTGCATAAATTGTGCTAGGAATATGTTTCTATTTCTGCTTCTTGTTATTTTAAGTAAAATTAAGTTTTGCTTCAGGTTATGCTTTTCTTAACATTAATTGAATAGAATATCATAGCTATGTCACACTTCTCTAATTTAAATAAAAACTAAAGCAACTGAGAATGACTGCGATGTCAAGTTAACATAGTATTAGAATTATACTGAGAATTTTATCAAATTCTCACCCTACTTTATATACCTGCATCATTCTCAGATTATTAGGATGGATGCAACCACAGTTCTTTTCCTTGAGTTCCCAGATGTCCAGCTCCACTATGATCCCATGTTCGATTCGTTGTATGTCATTGGTTCCTACCGCTTCTGCCTGTACTTCTTTAGCCACAGGGACTTTTCCATCCTTCTCTTTCACCTAGCTTTTGGCCCCTCAGTTCCATATTTTGCCATTCCGTTGCATGTAGCACACCCTGCTCCTCCCCCTCCAGCACCTGTCACACTAGTAGCCCCAGTAGCATCCCCACCTGCCTTACCAACCCAAGTGGTCCCTGACCTCTCACCTGGCTCTGACAGTGACCCCTCAGAGGATACTGACTCTCCCTCCTCGTCCCCTAGACCAGACGCCGACTACACCCCAGCTGAGCCAAGCATGGCAAACGACTTTCTGAAAAGTATTTGACTGTTGCTAGCTTGTATTGTACAGTATGGCCCTCTTTTGGCGATGTGCAACATTGGGCCATAGACACAATCATATGTATTTAGTTAGCTAGGTACACTAGTTTGTAATGTCCTCTGAGGACCACTTAGGGGCACACCTTATTGACACAGGCCACTTATCTTTTTATGTGTAATGGCCCAATACATGTACCCACATTTGCATATGTATGAAATCTGGAGACACTGTACTGACATATGTATATAGATGATGTTGTCCTACTTTATTCCATGCCTATTGTGAGTTGTTTATTTACTTTCAACACATTACACTCGTCGATTATATATGTATATGGTATAATGCGTTTTCTGTCTAAACAATACTTGCGCCTCAGCTCAAGACCCTAACTTACCACATCAAGAGGTAAGGCAAATAATAATAAATAACCGGATATGAGGTATGACAAGACGAATTAAGAAAGTGAAAGATGCACTATTGTGATACAACTACTAAGTGATATACTATGAATTTAGCATAATTTTGAGCTCAGTAGGATGTTACACATTTTAGCCCCTATAGTTTCACATCATTAAACTTTTGCAGTCACTCCACATTCACCAACATCCTATCTATTAAAGTGTAACAAACTTAATCTCTTGGAATGCATTTGAATGGAGTATTTTTAGAAGGCAATGTATTTATTGAGGGAATTTCAATTAATTTAATATAATCATATATATGCTAGCACTACTCTCTTCTATTTGCATGCAATCACTAAAATGAGATTTATTTCCCTCTATCTATCTAGGCTAATTAATGTAATTGAAGAAGATATATACATTTCTTTATTCTTTTCCAACAAAAAGGATACATGCTACTCTTTGACAAGAACAACCACAAATGAATGTTTTATATTAACAACATATTAAAATTAAATTTAAAAAAAAAAGGGTCAAATAGTATATCTTTATGTTCAACCAATAATTAAAATATAGTGCTACAATATATAAGACATAATTCAATAATCATCATTCAAAGTCAAATGACGCGACAGAATATGTTCTCATATAATGAAAATTAATTGATCTTATTACAAATATAAATCATTCTTCTATGAGATTAATTTTAATACACTGTCAGTTTAAAAACGTTTTTGTACTATTATCTAATCATATATTTCTATTTGTAAAACTTTTAGGATAATGACTAGTTAAGTCAAATACTTTTGCTAATATGATGATACAAGATTGAATGTCTGTATAAAATTTTTTTACACTAACAGTGTATCAAAATTAAATCCTTCTTCTATTTATATCAAACATTCTAATTAATTACGTTCTTCTAAAAATGTTCTTCACTAATGTGGTTTAGATCCTCTTAAATCAAAATCAATCCTTGTCTCATTCTCTAATTAAATTAACAATTTTAGTATAATATTTGAGTAAGCATAACAATTTTAGCCTACTAATTTTTTTTACATAATTAATTGTATTTGTCAATACTTAAAAGTCATACATATGACATTATATAGTTGGTTGACAATGTAAAAAACTTTACACTAATAGTATAATAAAATTAATGCATTATTTGTTACTGCAAAATTTTTTTATATAAATATTTGATTATATATTGTCATATTACTAGAAGTGTTTGACTTTGTCAATAAATACTCCAAAAGTCATACTTATGAAAGTATATAATTGGTTGCCAATATTAATCACTTTACACTAGTAATGTATCAAAATTAATTTCTTATTGGACACTTTCCATATGCAATGACTATCAATTAACTTTTTAATTAGGTGTTTTCTACCATACCCAGACTTTTGGAAGGGTTTTGATACCCTTTCTATGAATAGTAATAACAATTTGACAAGTTTTACATTAATTTGTAGCCAAGTTAGAAATTTGGGTGTACACAGCTTATTCTTACCATAACTAGCATTTTAAAATTACATTTTATAATTTGACCCAAAAAATTGATCCAATTTACAAGTATAATTTCATCACAATTTATGAATCATAATCAAAATCTCTAAAATAAAATCAAAACCACAATAGTGATTTTCCTCAATTTTGATCCCCATTCTTCATATAAAGAACCCTCGATTTTCTTGGAGTTGTGAGATTTTGAGTTTACAGCAAAACTTGCATCGGAATTTGTGACATCAACACTACGAAGGATGCATTGCCAAGAAGAAGTGGAGGAAGGGTAGCGCTTTGCAAGGAAATTATTGGTGGCATGCCAAAATTTGGAGAAACTCATAGATGTTCGGGTTTTCTAGAGTTGAAGGATATTAGGTTAGGATTGGATGAGGTGTAGAGGATAAGCTAATGCTCTACGAGGTCAAACTTCATGGGTCCACGAGTGGAAGCTTCAACAATGGGAACAGTTGCAATGGGGCTGCAAGAGTAGTAATTGATATTTCTCAATCATTTTGTAATTAAATAAAAAATTCATCTTCCTTCTCTTTCTCGGTGGGGGATTTGTTAGTCCACCTCTAGTTTGGGACTAACATTAGTTCACTAATTTACCACCGCTAGATTCAATTTGAATGATTCAAATTTAAAAAATAAATTATTAAATAAATTTTTTATATAATATAATATTTTTCAAAGTTACCAATCTATTCCCCACCAACATCAACTTTCTCCTCATACCGTTGCCACTTGCCATTACCAACCAGCCACTACTCCCTTTGACTACCACATCCTCTAAGAATTGTCCTACTACCCGCCACCATCTCTGCTTACCCATTTCACCACCTACCTTGTCTAGCTCAATGGGTCTTATCATGCAATTTGTTATTTTTTATTTGGAAACCAGAGCTGAAACTTGTAAGATCTAAGACTATGGCTGTATTCGTGAGATGGAAGCAAAGAAAAGTTTGGCTTATTTTGAATGGGTGGGTGCTTCGAGGCTAGGACTCGATCCGGCATTTTTTGAAATTTGAGATTTTGGCTTTTAGGTGGTTTTTGTTTTGGTTTTTATACCAAATGCAACATTTTTGTTGGTGTTGGCACTCTTTTCTATTCCATCTTGGATGAGTTAATAGGAAGATTGTTGGTTGTAATAGGATCATTTCTCGAATGGTAATTAGAGAAATTGCATCTTGATTATTTTGCTAACTATTTCTATGGCCGAAATCCTTTATGGCTATACAGGAGAACCAACATCATAACTCTAGCCATGATCAACAAGCCTCCATTCTACTTGTTCATTTTTCTGTAAACCTTGGAATAAACATAGCCATTTATGCTGACACAAAAATTGTATAAAAACGATGAAGATAGAGGTGTGGATAGGGGATGAAGGAGTGATGTGGTGGGTAAGTGGCACTTAACAGAGATGTTCCATGGTGAGGAAGGAAGAAGGGAGGAGAGAATAAGGGATACTTTTTGTAAGCTTTTAATAATGTAAGGTTTATATTGTAATTTTAAGATGGGACTAACGTTTGTCGCAAAACCAGAAAGGACTAATGAATTGGTCACCTTCTTTCTTAGCTATATATATGTTCCACCTTCTACTTGCTTTTGGACATCATTTTTGTGCATTTGTTTCATATTTGATAAGGATTTTGGTTTGCGCATCTTCATATTCGACCTTATTATTGTTGTTGATGACATTATTTTATTTATAGCAAAGGAAAATAGAAGGTCATAGTGAGATGGATCTCATAGGGAAAATAAGAGATACCATAGACCCACTCCTCACCAAATTTGACTAATCTATCTATACTATTAATATTTTAGGGGTATCAACAAGGAAATTTTTATCACCATCATCTTTCGGTGCATTTGGTCCTCCACTACTTAGGGAATCTTTCCAGTTATCGAAAGTAATAAATGAGCCACTATGTAATTAAATTTGAAATCAAATTATTTTGCATTTTGGGTTGAGAAAAATCTTTACTTAACACTCTTCACCTAATGTTTTTAATAAGAATCACTAATTTTAAGAGTATCGCCATCCAATTCAAAATCATTCCACCAATAACTTTAATAAAACCCACTAGTATCTATTATCCAATGGGATGCTTTCCAGGTTTTATATCTTTTTTCTCATTTTTTTACAATTAAAATTCCTTACAATATTTTACAATATTAAAATTCCTTCAAGATGTGATAATCAATAAATCTTCTAGGGCCTCTTGCAATTTCCCTTCATACACCCAAAAAATAATTAGGTTTCATATTTATTCTCTTCCCCATTATGTGCTCCTCTCTCTTCTATTTCTCTTCCCTAGGGGGCTTCCCTAGGGGGCGTTTGATAGGCGAAATAAATTTTTATTACTAGGAATGCTATTTCCATAAATAACTTTTTCAAGTAAGACGTTTAGGTGCATTTGGAAAGCAAATTGAATTCTCAGGAATTTTGCAATTTTTATGTTTAGCTAACATTGGCATTTCTAGGAATATTGTATATATTTCCAAACGTACCCTAGACCATGGCTAATGACGACGACCGAAAGTTGGCTGACAGCAGCTAGAAAATTGCGGATAGAAGGTGGTCAGCAATGGCCAGCGGCAATGACAGTTGATGGCAATAGGGGTATTTTGATTTTTTTGCCTAGAAGCAACATTCCCTTCCCTTGGGAATGTTGGATTCCCATGGGGAGGTAGGAATATTTTTGGGGCTTTTTTCTTTTCCAAGAATGTAATATTTCCAAAAAAAAAAAATTAAAACCTTGTATCAAATATGGGAATCCTAGTTTTCCATGTCAGATTCTAGGATATATAAAAGTATGCCCCATACCAAACACCCCGTAGTCTCATATTGGGTATTTCTTCCCTAATCGCAATGTTATTTGAGAAGCCACCCCCTTTTCAGTGAATGAATAGTCACTATCAGCGCCTTTCCACCCTCATTTTCCCATTACTGAAGCATCACTCTCAAATCATCTCTCTCAAACTCTCTTCTCTTATATAGGGTTTTTAAAGGTTTAATTTAATTTTCAAATTATAAAATATTAGCAGTTTATTGCTAATAGATATCATACAAAATATCTTTAGGATAAGTTGAAGTTTTCAACGGAATATCAAATCATCAAGAATTCAATAGATTAATATAAAATCATATAATATAGTTATATTTAAAAGTCATTTGTTAATTTTGATAAAATTAAATTATTTTCATTATTTTATTACACAATCAAATTAAAAACTTTATAATTTTTATAATTGAAATGATTTTATTTTTATTCTATACATTGCACTGGATCAAAATACTAATGGAAAAAAGGAGGAAGATAGTGAAATTTATGGCTAGATACTTCCTAACACATTAGTATTTAAGCATTCGGGTCATATTTTGACACCTGTAAAAATGGTGATTGATTCAATATAAAACTTTATCAATGCATGATTGATTCAATATAGAAAATATACAGTTTGTGTTCAATATATATATATATATATATATATATATATATATATATATATATATATAATTACTTAATAGTCATAATTTAAAAAAAATGCTTAAAATGATAGTTTTTATATTTTGATCAAGAAAATTGAAAAGAACGATGAGTTTTTCAAAAGGAACCATGCCAATTGCAAAATTCATAGAAGTGGCAGAGCCCTTGTACCAAGAAAAATGACTAAGATGGTAAAGAGCAATATCCTTTTCTATTTCTATTTTTACTATTGACAATTAAATTAATAATTTATATCTAATTTTTATTGTAAAAATGAAATAGGATATGTCTCTAGTTTTATTTATATCTTTTATATGTATCTTTAACTTTTTAGAAATTTAATTAACAATGAGAATTTAAAATTATAATTTTATATTTTAATAATTATAATAATAATATTATTATTATTATTATTATTATTGTTGTTGTTGTTATTATTATTACTACTACTATTAAATGGATGTAATAATAAATATTACTAATTAATTTAATCTATTTTCGTGAACACATTTATTAACATAAAAAGTATTAATTATCATTATTTAAACTGAATTATAATGCTATAATAAAAGATTAATTGAAATTTTAAAATTACTATTTTTTATGATATAAAATTATTTTTACGTAAAAGTAACAACTTTTTTCTTTGTTTTATGATTTTAGGTAAATTTAAAAGTTTATATGTAGGTAATATGTAGATGCCAATATTCAGGCTTTTCAACTTTATGATAATTTAGAAACGAACGTTATTATATTTTAATATTAATAATTACTATTAATAGATAGATATAATAAATAAAAAGCAATTAATAAATTTATAGTATTAATGAAGATTGAAATGTATGGGTCATTATTTTTACATGCGTCAAAATATGAATAGAATGCATAAATTTTAAAATGGTAAGAAGTACATACTTAAGAATTTCTCGAGGAAGACAACTTCTAGGGTTCTTCATTGGAAACAAAATTTGGAATAATCAATCTTAAGATGTTTTTTTTCTTTGGAGAGATTTTGATTTCTGAAAGACAAAAAATTAATGTTGTTGCATTTACAAATTGGCGAAAATTAATTTTAACGTTCAGATGGTAAAATTCAATTTTAAAAGGTTAATTTTGTTAAAGATAAATTTAGCACGCTTAAATATCTAATGTGGCAACATGTACATGAGAAGTGCAAAAGATGGGGCGGCACCGTAGAGAAATTGAAACACAGATCAAAGGAATGCTCGACGTTGAAGGATTTGTACTTGAATATATTAGTTATTATATTAAAAATATAATTAAGGTGAATAATAAAAATATTTATAAATTTGATATATTATTAATATGAATTTTTTTATACAAACATCTAATCAATAATTGTAATATTAATAAAAATATTTAACTTAATCACCCACTATTTTAAAAATTTTATAAATAGAAGCATGTGATTATATTACAATACAAATATAACAAAATTAATCTCTATTAAATATTGCATAATATAGAATTAATTTTTTTTACTACCAACACTTTAAAATTAAATTCTTTGAAGAATATTTAAAAATTTATATGCAAACATATATAAAAATAAGAGTGCAATCTTAAATTGGTCCTTAAAAAAGTTATAAGATATCAATTTAATACCTAAAAGAGTTGTGACATCAATTTGAATCTCAAAAGAGTTGTAATATTAATTTAGTCATTAAAAAATTAAATATTTATTTTAATGTAGTCCAAAATATTAAAAGAAATTCGGATTAATTTAAAATAAATTTAATCTCTTGATAACTAAATTAATATCATAAATTCTTCAAGAACCAAATTGATACTTCAAACAATTTTTTTAAAGACTAAATTAAAATCACAAATTTTTTATAAACTAAATTATATCTCATAATTCATTCAACTGATTTTACTTCTTAAAGACATTTCAATTCTAATTTCGAACTTCCACAGTGAGGTGTACAGAATGTTGCCGTGGGCCACCGGCCAACTGCCGAATCCGCTGTGGCGCTGTCCCAAAATTCCAAATCGGTACAAAACCTGCTGTCAAGTCGTTCTCCGCCACGTCTGGACCCCCAAGTTTTGACGTGTGTCACTCGTGAGCATGGTGTGCGGACCCACCATGTGATACAACATAGATGTGTTTCAACTCAGGTTCACTAACCAAGCAAACGAGTCACCAAACCGCAGTTTTTGGGTTTAATTAGAAGAGGGTGATTAAAAGGGAACCACATAAGAGAATGGGTTGGACCACAGTAACATGGAATTGGAACGAGAGTTAAATCCAACGATGGGTCCACGAAACACGAGGAGGCTCAGCCGTGCCAAGAGCTACATGACTCGATGGGTGTTCACACTTCGGACTCGTGACTTAGGCCAGGGAATAAAAGGGATTAATTTTCATATATTGTAAAATAATTTTATATTTTTATTCAACCATATATTTTTATTTATAAAATTTTTAATATAATAGATTGTTAATTTAAGTACTTTTATTAATATAGTAATATATAATTAAATTTTTATATAAAAAAAATTTTACACTAAAAACACATCAGAATTAAATTCTCAATAAAAATATTTTCTTTGTATTATTATTGGACATTATTTTTTTAGATATAATATGAGTGAGATGAGAAACAAATAAAACAATAAATTTAAAAGAAGAAAGTTATAAGTTTTTTTTAACATATAAGTGCTATAATATCCTATATTAATGTTTAATTAAAGTGTTTAAATAATACATCTCCGCAAATAATAAGGATGAATGCTTATTATTACAAGATGATGTGAGTTATGCTTATTACAAAAAAAAATCTACAATATGGAGAATAAATCATTTCTCTTTCTCTAGAATTCATGTCATTCATGAGGAGAAAAGTGAACTAGATGTACCATTTAGATGGTGGTGAGTAAAGCTTGCAAAATCCTTTTCTTTTTTTTGAAGTACCTAAATATCATGTTCTTACCCTTGTTGGAAGTTGTTATTGTTTGAAAACAAAACTTAAGGTGCATTTATTGATATTTGTCTACCTTTCATATCAGTTAATTTTTCCATCTAAATCATTTGTTTTCCCCTTGCTTTTTAGAAATGACAACAACCTTATCCAAATAATGTTAGCTAATGCTTCTTATCTGGCCATCAAATATACTGTACAAGTGTGAGTTGAATTTATATATAGATATCTAACTCTAGTTATCAAGCAACTAAAGCTGTAAACTATGGTGGTGAGTGTTTGCTTAAACTTTTGGCATGCTAGCTAAATAGTAGAATGAAAGGCGTGCCAAGAATTTGTTTCGCAATTAGCTAATGGGCTTAGCTATTGCAAAATACTAACATCCCTTGTATCAAGCGATTTCACTGAGAAATGGATTCTATTTCTTAGCTACAGGTTCCCAAGCTACTAAGAAAGCACTAGGTAGGCAGATTAGCTAAAACTGACTCAGCTAAAAGTTAATAAGCTAATTAGGGCACCAAAAAGAATATTGGCAAACAACTAAAAGTTAATAAAAAGGGTTGCAAATAAAAAAGATTAAAAGTAAAATGAAAGGCTATAAATGAAATGCAAAAGAAAAAGGCTATAAAGTGCTAAAAAGTAAAGGTAATGAATGTAAAAGGCAAGAAAATAATTAAAAACTTAAAGGCAAAGACTGGAATGAAAAGGCTGGAAAATAAAGTGCAGAGAATGTAAGACAAATGTAAAATAGACTTGTGTTTGATTGATGTGTTAGATGTTGTTTTACAAGCAATATACAAGGGCATTTATAGATACAAAAACAATTACTCAGCACTAAATCCCACTAACCACATTCCTACACTTGCATACACATGTCTAGCTTAGTGGCTAATAACATTCAGCACTAGATAACACTGTCTCGGCTAACTTGGTTTGCAGTTGTGTCCAAATTCAATGTAACTATCACTTGATTGTTTAATCATACATCCTATTTTGTAGAGAGCAATTCTCACTTTCTACTGTAACCTCCCACTACTGCATTTCAACTATTTCCCCCATTTTCTGAACTAGACACTATCTTTCTCAACTACTCCAATCTTCTACAAAATGGTTGTGAACTTGGTTAAACTCTTCTCCTCAATTACTAAAGTAGGTGTTTCTCATTCAACCAATGCCTAAAATTAGCTCGTAGGTTGCAGACAATTATAAGGTCCAATAGGTGGCTCATTTCCTCGGCTAACTACTAAAATTAGTATTTCAATTGTTAGCTAATGATTGTTGGCAACCAGTATCAGTTATCAGTCGTCAAACTTCAATGTCTGTAAACAATGGTTAGGCAACTAAACCTCATTAGATCCATAATTATGAAAAACAAGAGTCCTAATTATACATTTGTCTAAACCTAATAAGTTAAAAATAGAAAAATGACCAAAATAATATCAAAATAGCTCCAAAAACTACTTCAACCTGGTAAACTTTGGTTGCCACCTCAAAGTTATTATTTGGCTTTTCATTTGTATATAACTAGTGTTTATGGAAAATAAAATATTTATAATTATTAAGAACATTTTAATTATGTTTATTAAATAAATATTTATTAATCTCAATCATTTTTAAGATAAGTGAAAAAATAAATGATAAATTAAAAGTTTGACAATATAATTGCATAACAATTACATTAACATAAACGTATAATAACAAAAATAAAAAAGAAAGTGAGTAAACGGATGACAAAAAAAGAATTGTCCTAACATCGAAATTTTGATCTTCATTTACAACACTGCATCTCACACATGTATAAAAAGAAATAGAAAATTTAAATAAAACAAAGCACCTAAATTGTAAGTCTTTTCAAAAACCTCTTGTTGCCGAAATATATTTTGAGAGTTTAATCTAAGTATATATATAAGTTAGGGAAGAGAGAAATATCAATATTTTTTTAAGTTTAACAAATTCAAGCCTTTGAATTAAAAATTCAATACATTACTTAAATTTACCAAAAGAATTCTCAATGCTTACATATAAGCAACATTAAAGAAGTAGACTATTATTATTATACATCAAAGTTGCTAAATTAGGATTTAAGTGAAATATTATATCATATAATAAACTCTAGGAGATAAAGGTTAATACTTAATATATAAAAATAATCCAGCTTATGATTACCAAATTTTTAATTAAAAACGGTTTTTTGGCAAGATCCTTAAAATAAAACACTTATAATTTATATTTATTATAGATAAAACAAATTATTATAAATAAAACAAAATAATAATCTGCTCGTAGAATTGACGTTCATTAATGACATAATGATTGTAATAACTGTACACATGAAATTGTTAAGTACTTTTTACTATAAATTATAAATCCGTGTAGTTTTTTTGACGAGATAAATCCGTGTACGTAATTTAGATTAACATGTTGAAAATATTTTAGAACTTGAAATTCACATTTTGATAAGAATTTAAAGCTAAAGAATAGAGTTTAAAACAGTTCCGATCTTTTTCTTCGATGCTCAACCCCCTTCTCATATAGCATTCCTATTATTACACTGACACAAGACCATTATCACGCACCTAGCTAACATACCATAAGAAACGCACCCTGCACAGCATCTCGAAACATCTACTGGAGCTCCACCAGTTTTCTCAGATATGCTTGCAATTCCATTAAAATCCCCCAGTCACTAACCAAGCTCCCTGCATATTCAAAGCTATGCTTTTCAATTTGTTCCGCAACTCTCTTCTTCCCGCCTCTTGAGGGCAAGCATAGACTGCTATCAGAAACCAAGAGGCAAAGTGGGAGTAGAAACCACAACATGAATAAACTGTTGATGTTTTCTGATGACAGAAACAACAATATCATTTCTTTTTCAGACGATCCATATGCCACCCGCAAAGCCTCTAGCTTCTTCAATAACATGGAAGTTAAAATTCAGGCCCATTGCATTTCGTCTCCTCCATGGGAGGGGTGGGATCAGCCAGCCCAATAGCGGGTATGGGTCCTTCAATCATAGGATCTTCTGAAGCAGATGATATTTTAGCTTGTGGGTCAGGTGGTTTGGGAGCAGTGGGAGGCCCATTATCCTCCATGGGAAGTTGAGCTTCATCACTTTGCTGCAATGTAGTCTGAGATGTGGGCTTTCTATACTTTCTTGGGCCGATGGAATCTGTTGTGTCCGCGGGGTGTCTTCAACGAAATCATCCCGGCCATCCCATTTAATAGCTTGAGGGAGCCTAGGTTGCTTCCCTTTGCTATCAACATTGCTTTTAGCCTGACTCTTGTCCTTTTCTGATTTGTTCTTGTCTCCATCATTCTTTGGCCTCATCAAATTCCCCTCAATGCCTCCCATCATTTGTGCCTCATCGTTTTCCTCGACCTGCAGTACTGAAAAGCGAAGATTTGTCGGCGGCTTTCTTGCTTGGCCCTTTTGTCCTTTGCACCACGTCTCCCGGTCGTGCCACTCTCTCCCTTAGTAAATAGCTTGCCACGTTGCAACATCCAGGGCCCATAAGAACCTCCCTCCCCGGAAATTACTTGCTTGCCCCTGGCTTAGTGCCCCCTCGCCTTCAGCCTTTGTTCCAGCTTCATGCATGGCTTGCTGCTGAGGGTTTACCAGAACACCTTTGCCATCTTGAGGACTTTTAACAGGACGTGCAGTATGATCATGCCCAATGCGACCGCAGGCGAAGCAGACTAGATGTATACCTTCATATTCTATGCAATGGACCTTTTCATTTATCATGTATTTGGAAGTGAGGGGTTTGGAACGGTCTATCTCTCTACACATAACCTGGCAAACTTACCCCTGCTTCGGGCTGCTGTATTCACATCCCCCTTCAGTGTCTTTCCAACAAGTCTTCCAATTCGGCCAAAAATTTGTTTGTCATAATATTCAGTGGCCAAACCGGGAAGCTTAATCCACACTGCCATCTTGTCAATGGTAGCATGGAATGGTTTGAATTCATGTTCCCAACTTCTCACTGCTACGTAACGATCGAAGAGCTTCCATGGGCCACTTGATATAGCAAACTCTCTATCCTCTCGAGAGTAAAACTTGACCAAAAAGAATTCTTGGCCAAGACCAATGAGATCAATGCTTCCATTCTTAGCCCACATTCCCTCCAGCCGCCTTTTTAGAACTCCATAACTCACCTTTTTCCCCTTAAGTTTGA
This sequence comes from Pterocarpus macrocarpus, assembly GCA_031439585.1. Lineage (NCBI taxonomy): Eukaryota > Viridiplantae > Streptophyta > Magnoliopsida > Fabales > Fabaceae > Pterocarpus > Pterocarpus macrocarpus. The sequence continues at coordinate 57,810,587 of CM062522.1, forward strand.
CAATAAGAGACTCAGCCCAAGGTCAGCACAAAGCTTTATGTGCTGATTCATTAAGGCTCATATTGTAGAGCCCACACAACATTCTAATTTAATTTAATTACAAATTAAGTTAATAATAATAAACATTCTTACCTAAGAACCTAAGGTTGACCAGATCCTCTCCAAGCTGAACAAAACTTTAGTGCAGACCCACAAAAGGACTTTAACACTCTAGGGTTTATATGTTGTGTATTATAATACTTTTTTGAAGTAATTGATGCAAGAAGAGATTGTTAGTATTTGTAAGTGAAATGAATAAAGTTATTGTTCAGCATGGCTCGCAAATGGTTCCCAAATACTTGAAAAATCCCTTTAATAACGGGAATTAAAATATATCAGTTAGATTGTTGAGTCCGGACATAGGAGGTTGGTGTAACAGCTAGACAATGTTTGGCGTACGTTCTTTTAAAAGAGTATGCGCTCGAGGTCTCAAGGTTGAGCAATGCGCCCAAGATAATTACTCTAGTACAATTATGATTCATGACAAAAAATCAATGTTTTCTTACAAAAATAAAAAATTAGTGTTAAACTATTATTTTGGTTAACAAATTGGAAGAAGGACATTTTAGATAAGGGTGTTAAATAGGCTAGCCCATCCGTTTAATCCCAGTCTATTTATGTGAGTTAAATAGGTTAGAAAAAAAAAAAAGGTATAGTTAATCTTAACAGACTAGGATTATGCAGTCTGGACCATTTTAGGCCAGCCTATGGGTCTAAATAGGCTTGATTAGTCCCAAGAATTAGACCTATTTTAAAGGCCTTAAGTTTAGAAAAACTAAACAAAAGAATTTAAATTAGGTTAATTTTGATACGCTTTCAATATAAAATATTTTACATTTTCAATTAATAATTCATTGTTATATGTATGATTGTTTGGGTAGTTATTGCAATAGTCAAATACATTTGAGAATGTAGCAAAATATGATTAAATGTTTGTGTAACCAACGGTTGGTTAGTTCAAGTAGTTCGACATTTATTTCTTTTTAACAAAGTCTTAGATTCAACTCTTGTAGATGCAAAAATACTAGGCTTGAGAGAGCTTTATCACTATAATGGACCAATTAGACTCAAGTCATATTAGCTAGAGGTCAATGGACTTTAGATGTTAGTGGTTTGGACCAAAAAATTACATATATGTGTAAAAATCTTTTACATTTATAGTGTATCAAGATTAAATCCTATTTAAATGGGAATAGATTTTGTCATATAAAAATTTTACATGACTTGGTTATATGTACATTTTAACTTACGAAGGTAGACCTAACTTAGGTCTCACAAGAGAATTTAATTAATAGTGAAAACTTACATATAATCATGTTATATAAAATTTTCACATGAGAGTATCTATTTTCCTATTTAAATAAAAATGACAACAAACCTATTGGAATAGCCACTCCTTTTTGTTTATTGTCACTCTTAATTAATAAACTCATTTACTAGTTTTTCTAAAATACCCTTTCTTATCTTTTGTAATTAAATTAAGAAAAATGTTTGACTTTACAGTTTTTTATAAAATACCCCAAGTTAAATATTTTAACTGACAAAAAAGTTAAATGAAATAATTTACTTGTATCATGTAACACCATCCTAAGTACAATATCATGTTTAAGTTATAACACCACACTTAGGAGTTGGTGGTAATAAATTAGCAGATCTTGTTTTATCATTGACTCTAGTTTAGGGGAAATCATATAATAATTATTTTGTCGTACTAAATTAAATATAAACAAGCATATAAAGAAAGTGGAAACTTCACTTGAATATTTATAAAACCCATATATGATAGGGCTTCTAGTCTTGCTAAAATGCATTAGAGAGCTCTACTGAGAGTTTTAACTACGTATCAGTCATCCAGTACTAAGATACATATGGCTAACATCAATCCTCAGTAGACAAGCCAGTCTCAATCAGACTCCTCTAAGAAGATCACCATCAAGGTCCTCTGAGTTGTCTGGAGACGACACAGGGACACTCAGGAATGAGAATTTACATTCTCAATAAGCAGTTCTAAGCTAGCATGAATAGTGTCATTGTGGTCGTTCCAGCTTCAGTTTATTATAAAAAGGTGATCATACCATAACAAGATAAAGGTATGTTTTATAAAGTTCAAAACCATATTTTTCCGAAGTGGGTTTCTTCTATTCAAGCACTTAATCCAAATAACTCACAATCAACAAACCATGGTAGTTCATAATTCAAAATAAGCTAGAAATACACATGATAATGAGAAGATAATCCTTAGCATGCATGATATTATCAAAGTAAAACATAATACTGATAATAAATAGATGCATGTCTTTATGCATTTTTCTTGCTTCACTTTCTTAACATTCCTAGCTTATCATGCCCTTGATGCTAGTAGACTTGCCACCTTAGGGTAGTAGACTGTTTTTTAGGATTGAACTTATTCCTATATGTGATTGTCACATTTACTCTCTCTGACTCTGACACAGATCTATTCCTAGCCAAACATCTTCCTTTGAATCAACCAAGGGGATCCATTGTATGTGATTGTGTCATGCTAACCCAATGCACAGTGGAGGCCCAATACATCATTGTGATTATATTGTCCTAGTCCATTACTAGGTGGAGGCCTAATATGTCATTTGTGCCCATATTGTCTTAGCCTACTACTATGTGGAGACCCAATATGTCACTTAATTATCTTGGGATGTTCTCATGTACATCGTGCATACTTTTCATGCAACTTAACATAATTCCATCATACATTCATACTTAACCTTATGTGAATTACTTTTCAAAAATAAACTTGGCAGATTTTTGGTAGCACAATAGCTGTACCAAGAAATTCCCAAAATTAGAATTTAACATTTGTTCAATCAAGAGCCCAAGTGAAATCATATGATTAACATAATCATAAATAATAAATTTAAATGCAGCTCAAGAACCAAGGGCCATCAAATATTCTCTTAACTTTTATAAAGTCTTTCTTTAAGTTTTACTATGGCCAAATTCATTATGTTTTTATCATTACTTGTTAATTATGAAATCCATTTTTTTGATAATTATTGAAAAAGGCTCAAACAGTCTCCGAAAAGACAATAGCAGAGTACAAATAAATACCACACTACAAAACTATGAAATCCATGTTCATTTCTTATAAGACTTGGTAAAAAGTAAGGTTTAGATGTCTCGTCTCATTTAAAGTTGGTCCTACCACCATATGCTTCCTAACATCTATTATGTAGTGTGAAATTTCACCTACCCAAAATTAAGCCTAAACAAGGCAGGAGAATTCATAACTACAAATTCATGTTTTATTGTTTTGACCTTATATTTTATAAGGTGGTACCTCTATGAACCCTCTTTTACCAAAACAAACTCCACTAAAAAATAATAAGCCAAAGTCAAGTTATAAGCTTCACACCATGACTTTTTTGTTTTGAGCTTAATAGGGCAACAACAACTTCATGAAATTACTAGAGAGCCTACACAAAGAATTTGGACATAAGGCTTTTATAAGTTTGTTCCTTTGTGAATTAGCTTTCTAACAAAGTTAGTCCTACTGAAAAATGGTTATATAGCTCAAGTTATACCTATTGGAAGACAAGTCACTTTGTTTTGCTCTCTACAGGACATAGCCGAATTCTAAAATTTATATCTTTCTCTACTTAACTCCTATGAACTTAATTTTGTTATAAGTAAACTCCTCTGTGTTAACTTTCATTTAAAATTGGTCCCAACTTAATTAATTTCCTATCTTAAGCTATGTGTCTCAAATTATTAGTAATGGCAAACGGGCCAACTCACCCCGTCCTACCCCGCCCCGCTGCGGGTTAAGCTTTAAATGGGGCGAGGCAGGCCAACCCGCATTAGTAATTTGGGTTGAATATGCCAACCCGCCCCACCCCGCCGCGGGTTAGCGGGTTAGCAGGTTGTCCCGCCAAAATATAGAAAATAAAGAAAAAAAATATTTTTTTACATAAATTAATTCATCTAAATTTTTTAAAAAGATAAAGGAATTTTTAATTAAATGCAATCAAAGAACATTTATACAAAGAATCTCATTTCATTTACTCATCAAGTATTAAACTATTTACTCAACTCTAAAATAGTTAAAAATCATAATTCTCAATAAAAATAAGATGGAACTTCTAACAAAAATAACCGCAATAAAGAAGCTCACAAGCCAATATTCAAACCCAAATACGTTAAAAAATTCACACTCTATAAATTAACCATGTTCACAATAAAATATAAATTCATAATCAACAAGACAACAACATAGTCCATAAAAGCATAAGTATAATCAATAGTATAGTTCCAAAAAACAACTATAGAGTCTATCAATATTACATAAATACCAACAAAAAGGCCTAATATTGTATGTATTATATAGAAAAAAAAAGAAGAAAATAAAAAAAATTGACCTATCGGCCAAACCCACCCCGCCCCACCCCGCTTCAATCTGCGGGTCAAGTGGGGCGAGTTATGCGGGTTGAATTTTTTTTGCGGGTTGAAAATATCAACTCACCCCGCCAAAAATCGTGGGTTATGAAGGTTAACTCGGCGGGTCTGACCCATTTTGCCTTTTCTATAGATTACAAAATCATTTGGATTGGCCAAATATGCTAAACTCTATATTCACATCCTTTTAATCACTAAACCAAATATTCATTGAGAACCAAATTCAACAAGTTTTGAAACATCAAAATACAAGCTAAAATATCATTCTTAAGGGACCAAATAACAGTAGCAGCACCTAAGTATTCCATATCCATATTCATATTTACAAGAAGACACAACAAGGCTTGAACTCCTACCTCTTATCCTAGATGAAAGATTCTATCTCTGTTGCATCTTTGATGCTTCAAGACCACCAAGAGGACAAACCTAGCTTCCTCCTTTCCTTGCTATTGCCCTGGCTACAAGTACTCCAAGGGGACCTCCACTAGACTCTTGATGTAAGAACTTAGGTGAGTAAGGAATTAAGAGGAAGAGTGAAGACAAGAAAGAAAAGAAATAGATGAGTGTGAGGAGAGGGAGGGGGCATGGCCCCTTTTATAGAGAAAAGGGAGAGTGAGTGTGTGGTTGATGATGATGGAGGTTGGTGGAAGATATGGTGGTAAGGATGGCTAAGTGGGTGGAAGATAAGTGGTAATAGTGAGTGTTATGTCGCCATTGCCTTTAGGGGAGTGGTGGTGATTGAAGACTGATATGACTCTCTCTTAGACTACTCTCTCTACTTTTTTCCTAATATAATGTATTAATCTTGTGTACGTTAAATCTTGTTAGATCAATTATAAGAGTTTTAAGGGGCTTTATTAGTGAAATTAATTATTTCTTAGGAATTATATTATAAACACATTATTATCTTAATATCGATGACATATATTTTTAAATGTTATTATTATTATTATTTTATTTCCTAATTAGTAATAACGCTAAGTTATAGAGGTAGTAAAACTAGGGATATTACATATCAAACCATTATGATTGGTCTAATGGTGAAAGGCTTGGGAAGATTGCAGAAGGTCACAGGTCCAAATCTTATTGCCAACAATGTAACCAAAAAATAAATAAATAAAAGTAATTTACTTGTATCCTATATTTATTATCATGATAGTGAAAAAAGTTTAGAGACTAAATTCAATCTTTACTACACATATTTTTTAAGATATAGTATTTTTTTATACTTTTATATTGTAGTATCATTTAAAAAATATATGAGAAAAATTTGATAATTTTTTTATTAATATGTCAAATCTTGAATTCAAAAGATTAATTGATTTGGCATCCCTTAAGAAAAAAGGCTATGATTTTGAACTCTTGTTTTTTCAAAAAGTTTGGTATGGTCTCTTTGAAACTAAAGAGAAAGTTTATCCTCAGTTCGTGAGGATGTTTTATTCAAATATTGTGTTTAGTCATTAAAAATTTTCGTCTTTTGTGTTTGGAAAAGAAGTTTTAATTGACGAACATGTTCTATTGAATGCACTAGGTGCCATAGACTCTAATGATGCCTACTACTATATTGTCACCACTCTTGGGAAAACTTTTTTCCTGTCATTTTTTAGCAAGCAATCTTTGGCATCTGCATTAATCTCAATGCACTTGATGACACTTGGCCATCTAATTATGCTGCCCTTGGCCCAAAATGGTCTCAATTCCATCGGATCATTTCTATGTTTTTCCTACCAAAGAATCGAAGCCATCAACTTGTCACCTATATGGACACATTGATTATGTACTGCCTGATTCAAATGACTCCTCTCTCATTCCCAACCTCATAATGAGGTACATGGACATTTATGCTGCCTTAATTAGAGGTGCAATCTACCATACACCATGTTCCTCATAAGTATTTTCAAGTACTTTGGTGTAGAACTTGAAGGGGAAGAAGTTGTCGAAGTAACATCCATGATTGAGGGAAAGCAGGTGAAGCCACAAGCTTCCCTTAGGAAATCAGCTAGGCAGGCAATAGCTAAGGCAAAAAGAAAATCTCCTTTTGTTGAATTATCTGATGATGAAGATGATCTTGAGTTTGTAGCTGAGAAGTTCTTTCGGCGACAAGCAAGAAGGCACACCTCTACCAAAAAGAAGCTGAAGCATACACGTCACATGTTGAGGCAACTCATGAAGGAGTTGCAAACATTCACTAAGACAAAGAGGAAAATGGTTAAACTGCTAGCAAAGGAGTTGATCAAGATTGATCAAGAACTCCATGTTTGCCAAGAGCATTGGAGCCTCATGCACACCTAGATTGAAGTTTCCTCATCCTTTGAAGAGCTCTCAGATGCCAACTTTGCTTCTGACTCATCTTAAATATTTCCATCCTTTTCTAGACACATTATCTATCATTTTGAAAAACATTTGAAACTATTTTATTTTGCTGGGCTATATCCTAGATTTTTTGGGAATCTGATTACTAACTGTGCATATTTGGTACTATTTTGCTTTATGCCCTATTAATGCTTATGTTATCTAACTTTATGTGTTGTTTGTCTTATCTTAGATCCCTTCATTGATGACAAAAAAGGGAGAAAATGATGTGCTATGTGCTGCTGTATATACTGTGCGCTACTTGGTAAATTTTTGGATTTTATATTTGCTTAGTGCGAACTAGTTATCCAATGAGTATCTTATAGATTTTTCTCTATGCTGGTTTATATTCTGTTCTAATATGTGCTTTATATATGTTCTGACTAGAATGTAATTTTTGACATATTTTGCTTGTTGTGTGATTTGTTGATTGAGTGAATATGTCAAAAATTAAATGCGTGATTGAGATGTGAAGAATTTTAAACTTTTGCATGATTGTATGTGCTTGAAAAAGCCTTTCCTTATATCGTTCATCTGAGGAAAAAGGAGAATAAGATGAAGATAACATTCCAATTTTTTTTTATGCCTTAGCTTGTAATTTCTTATGATCCATAAGGGTCAAGTAGTAGGGCCAATCAATGTTCCTCTTATGAGCCTTAATTTTGTTAAGCTAAATTGGGAAGCAACAACAGAAAACATTTCAGATTCTTGACCTTCTTTAATTGATTTTATTGCATATATAAAGAGGGAGCACATATTTAGGGGGGTAAGGTCTTAACTTCATTATTTTATTATCTCCTTTTTAAGTAACACATGTGTGAGAATGTTGGATCTATAATGGTTGTATGATTAAATGATGATGCAAACTATATGTTAGAAGTTCTTGGCACTTGATTTTGTAAAGGTTATTTTTGTGTATGCAGGAACTAGACACTCCAGCAACATGGAATGAAAGTTATTAAGCAAAATCTACTAAAGAAGTGGCGGATATAGCCATTGCTAAATTCGAGCATCAAACCTCAAAGTCCAAAGAGTTTACTCAAGGGTGCATTAGCAAAAGCTGTTAAAATGAAAAGCATCTTTTGTATTCTCCTAGGTTTATTTATACTAGAATGTGAATACAAAAGGTATAAGCAAAAGGGTGATATAACCAAATGAAGAAAAGGACAAATTGACTTGTACTGTGTGAGACAAAAAGTCATGGCATAATGAACAACACATGGCAGATTGAAAAGACAACTACATGGACTCTTTGGAAGACTCCCTATTGTTCAAATCAATTGGGTGGAGTCCAAGTTTCTTGCATGGGCTAAATCATCTATAAATACTAGTTTTCTAATCCTAGTTCAAATTCTTTGTGACATAGTCTATGTAACTTAAGTTCTTTGTGAACTCTTGTGATAGCTTTGTGCTTCTTGTTCCTTAAAGTTATTTTTCTTATTCTTACACTCTGAAATTGTTGTAACTCAAGTGAGTGAAACTTGAGAGAAGAGTAAAAAAATATTATGAGGTGCATAAGTGAGTTAAATGCCATTGAGAAAGCTTTCTTAGTTGTTGAGAAAAGAGCAGCTCAAGATTGAGTGAAAAGGTGATAGAGCTTGGAGAGGCTTGTAGTAACAAAGAATACTCTTAGTGGAAAATCCCACAAGGTTTTGGGGATTGGACATAGACTCTAAGTTATGGAGATCAAGCAAGTATAAATTCTTGATGCTATCCCTTACTCTTTATATTTATGTTTTTAAGCTGTATCTCTTAAATTTGAACTCATATTAGTACAATATTTTGAGATATAGATTCTGTTTATATTTCAAGTTATTTGATAACTAAATCTGATAGGCACTTACTAGATTTCTATTAACTATTTACTAGAAAATCTAATTACATGAACTTTTCTAAATTGTGTGTTAAGTGTGCAGAAAAGTTTTAGTCAACCAAGGACTTGATTTAAACCCCTTCTCAAGTTCTCTGGTACCATCACGTGTCATTGTTGGTGCGTTATTGGGAGTTGGAATGGTCAATTGTAGTATCAAGAATGATTATGATCCTGAGTTCCTTTATTCTTCCCTATGCCCAGTGCATCATATATTTTTGTGGTTTCCAATGTTCAATCTTATTTTATTCCTTTTCAGGTGATGGCACTTCTAGGTGACTATATAGATGATGAAGACTCTTCAATTAGGATTGGTGCAATTATGGGGTTGGAAATTGCTTATACAGGTTCCCAAAATGAGCAGGTAAGTTATTTCTCTAATTTTTTAGAATCTTCTTCCAGTTATAATGTTGAAATGCATGTGGCTTGTTATTTCCAAATGTTGAACAGTCTTGATTACGACTTGCTTCTTTCAGTTACGTTACAAATTGGCACCTATACTAAATGTTGCTAAAGCTTTACCTAATGTGATTGCTTTGCTTGCAATTTCATTAGGTTTGATCTATATGGGTTCTTGCAATGAGGAAGTCACTCAACCAATTATATTTGCACTAATGGATCTGAGTGAGTCAGAGTTGGGAGAGCCCCTTACACGACTTTTACCACTTGGCCATGGTCTTTTGTATCTTGGGAAGCAAGTATTTAGATGTTTGGCTATGTCAGTTATCCTTTTTTTTGTCTTTTGGTTTTTCATTTTTTTTTCGCCTCATTAATGTTTTGTTTTTAATTTCTAAAAAACAATGAATTTTTAGGAGCACTTTTTTTATTATGTGTGGTCATATTCGCTATGATGCAATATTCACACTTGAAATTGTGCTTTGTGATAATAGGAAATAGTGGATGCAACTGCTGAAGTTTCCATTTTAATGAAAAAGTTAGAAAGAATTGTGATATGACATTACTATCATGTGCCTATGCTGGAACAAGGAATTTTCTCAAGGTACAGTCTTATGTGAATTAATTACAAAGTTTTCTAAAGAAAAAAATCTCTGGTGCAGCTTTTTATGTTAACAATTGTCGATGCTTCTTCAATGTAGGTTCAAAATCTCTTAGGTCATTGTTCACAATATCTTGATAAAGGTGAAATGCACCAGGGCACTGCTGTGCTAGGAATCTCTATGGTAGCAATGGCTTAAGAATTAGGACTTGAGATGGCAATTCAAGCATTAGAATGTCTTCTACAATATGGAGACCAGAATATCCGCTAAGTAGTTCCTCTAGCACTTGGTCTATTATGTGTATCAAATCCAAAGGTAAAATGAGCTTGCTTGCCTGTTGTTTATCACTTTAGTAGTGTTTATATTTAACAGTGTGAAACACATTATTCCCTTGCTCTGAGAAAATGACCAAATCAAATATCTATTATAATTGTGGCATCAAGATGTCACTTTTGTTGTCTTTCTTTACTGGATTGTGCCAAGTGAATGTTATGGATACCTTAAGTAGACTTAGCCATGATACTGATTTAGAAGTAGCAATGGTAAGATGTTAGAGACTACATTATTGTAATTGTTATGGTCTTTCTCTTGCTTATTATTTGTAGCTAAAAAAATTTGCTTACTACAGGTGACAGTTATCTCCTGGGGTCTAATAGGTGCTAGAATGAACAATGCCCAAATTACTAGCATGCTTCACAATCTTTCAAGGATACTAACCTTCTCTTTTGTGTATGCTTCATCTAAGTTGCCCTTTTTGATAGAAACATCTAAGTTTCCTTATTTTGCAATTCTTAATGTTTGTATGTTTACTAATTTTCTTTTACCATATTTGCAGGTGTTGATTGCCCAAGGTCTTGTACATTTGGGAAAGGGCTTATTAGCGCTTCATCCATATCATTCTAATTGCTTCTTACTATCATTATGAGTAACACTTATTTTTCCAATAGCTTCTTTTTTCTCTAAATTAAACCTTGTAATGTCAAATAGCAAGCCAGTCGAGCTTGTGACTTAATGACATTTACAATGGCTTTTTTTAACCAAACTACCATTGTTACCCAAACTATTTATCGATATGTCATACTTTCGAAATTATTTACCAAACTACTCTTCTTTCACCTACGCTGGCATGTTTTATTTTTTCCGAGGTGCACATGGAATAGCCTTTGTAGTTGGTGATTTCCACGTGGAATCGCTATTGTTGTTGGCAAATCCTGCTTGCAATCTCCAAATGCAACGATGATTCCACGTGAAAATTGCCAACTGCAAAGGCGATTCTACATGGGCCCCACTATCACCGAAATGCCTTCTTTAACAACCATTTTAACCATTATTTTAGTATTTATAACCACCATTTTAGTATTAATATAGCTTGAGATTAACTTATATAACACACACCATGAAAGTAGCTCTATGTTAAAATGGAAAAAGAAAGAATAGGGTTATAGGCCAAAAAAAACTATATAGCACTATGAGAGTAGATTTTGTGTTTTGCTGAGTAGGGCAAAAAAGATTCAAACCCAAATTAATAATAAGATAGCCAAATTTAATCTTGTAAAAAAAATCCAAATATTGATACTAAAGTCCACATTGAAAGTGGAAGTAGCATGAGAAGGGGGTTCAATCGTGCTTTTAAAAACTTTTAAGTTCTTGAAACTGTAAATAAACTTTCTCAAGTTTTTAGACTTGGAATGTAGAAACATTTTGAGTTAGAAATAGAAGTTATTGTATTCAGAATAACTTTGTTAGGCAACAAATAAAATAGGCGCATAAAATAATACACAAAATATGAAAATTGTAAAGAGTGACAAGGATAGAAGATTAAACAAAGTTTTTTACTTGTTCGGCCAAACCACATGCCTATGTCTAATCCCCAACAAATTAGTTAAGATTTTATAAACTTAAGTATTCTTTGTTCAAGCTTTACAACTGAGTAGTTTTTCTTAGACTCTCCAAGTTAATCAAATGAGTAGTCTTTACAAAGCCTCGTCAAACTAACAACGAGTAGTATTTTATCCTAGCCTTCCTAAGCTCACAACAACCATTACTGGGTCAAGATACAATGATGAGTTTAAAAGGTTTGTGTTTGAATAACACTCATACTAAATCACTAAAAGGTGTATGAACAATTAAGTTCAATGTGTAGTGACTTCTCAATAATCTCACTGAAAGGATATTGACTAATATAAAGTAGATGAGAAGATTTTCTTCACAAAAGTTATAACAAGTAACTTTCCAGAAGTTTAGAAGGTTGAAAAAGATGAAAGCTTAATAGATATTCAAATAATCAGAGTTCTAACTTCTTCTTCATTGTCTTCTAGCTTTATATAGGCTTCAAAATCTAGCCGTTGAGACTTCAAACCTTGAGCCCAGACTTTTTGATCCATTGGTCTAAGACTGGAAGGAGAAGTAGATTGCTTTCTTTCTCAGCAAGTAACAACATCACCAAAGAAGAAAACTGGTTGTTTGGGTGCACCAGTTTTTAGAGTTGTCAGCACTTCTTTTGGATCTTGTCTTGTCAAGTTTAACCTTTAGGAATGATCCATGACTCATGTAGAGCAAGCTTTGAGAGTAAGAAACTTCATGAAGATCATCTTTCTGAAAATCACCCTTCTGGCCTGGATACACCATCTTACTGATGTGCTCAAGATCCTTCTGATGGCTTGATATCCTTCTGATAACAAATATACATCCTTCTAATGCTTCTGATATGCTTATTTAGAGAGAGATTTTTGAATCATAGATTTTCTTGAGAAAAAGTTCTTTTCTTTTGATATGTATATGAGATACATATAGAACTTTTCAGAGAAATTGTTTAACGAAGAAGATTCGTATGATTCAACTCTCATCAATGAGCGTATGTCATGATCTGGTATAAATGAGAACAAACTATTAGTGCACACAAAATATTTTATTAAGAATTGATTTGTTGTTTATCAAAACTCTTAACTTGATATATCTCAGACCACTTAGTAGCTTCTGAAAGGTATTGGAGCTTATAATCTCCCCTTTTTTAATTATGGCAAACCAATACTTAAGAAAAGCTTTTATTTTAAATAAAGAATTGAAAGCGCATAAGCATTTGGTTTGCGTTAATTTAATCTTTCTGATTTGAAATTATACTTTCTAAGGTTGATTAAAAAATAAACATTGTGTTATCCAAAAACTTCAAGAAAATATAGGTAATCAAAGCAAACATTAATAAAAAAATTATTCGCCACTAAAAACATTTTGAGTATTATAACAAATTTGAGCAAGTTGAGCAAAGTCAACACTTTGCAGTAAGGTTCAAAAAGTTCATGTTCGAAAAAATTGAAGTACATAAGGATCATAACTCATGAGAATTGCAAAATATCAATTAGAGCATAATGTATGATAATTAAAACTTCATAAAGAAAAGACAATGCGTAATTAGAGTACTAAAATCATCGATAAAGCTATGATTAAAATATAGAATAGTAGAATAGAATATGCATAATCAAAAATCAGAAATTTCAGAGCATTAAATTATTAGAGCATAGATTCGTATAAAATATCAAAGCATAATAGAGTAAAGTAGCTTAAAGAAATATTAGAGCAAAAGATGAATATCAGACCACAATAATAAGATATTCTAAGATAAATATCAGAGTAGGAAATAAAATATTCTAGGATATATATTAGAGCAAAAAAAAATGAGTGACCATAATTAGAAATGTAGTAATCAACAAGAAATTGTAATATTAGAGCAAACAAAAGAATCTATTCTGCAAAAGCTATAAAGTGTAGTCAATAGAAATTAAAATTTTTCTTCAAATGCTTTGAGAGAAAAAAAATATGCTAAATGAAATGTAATTCCTATGAATTTCATATTTCAGCTCCTGTTTCCCCTTGAATTAAAGTTTTTCTTTTCTTCTCCCCCTTTTGACATCACTAAATGATGAGTAAGGATCATAGAAGACCATCACCAATTGCCCTTTTTGTTTCCTTTTCTGAAGAGCCTTTAACAATTGTAGCAGCAGATTCTCTATCTTGTCCATTCTTTTCTCAAGTTCATGCTGATTGGCTTGAAGTGTATGTTGATAAGCCAAAATGAGCTCCATCTGTACTTTAGCAGCATTGGGAAGAACATCTGTAGGGGATGGATCTTCAAAAGGCAACTTTTTGGTGTGTGTAGTTAATGACTTAGCCGATTCAAAAATAGCTTCAGTTGTTGCTCTTTCAAATTGTGAACCAGTAGTTAGCAACAAGAGAGTTTTGGCAGTGGATGGGGTTGCAAGAATGTCTTGAGAGGCAATGGCTTGATTTTCACATGAGTTAAGATCGGAGCAATCTTAGAAGCATGGACAGCACCAATTTGAGCTTCTGCCACCATAGCTCTTTCTGTTTCAGTCCTTTCTGGTGCAGCAGCAATTTCAATCCTTATAGCCTCTATTCTTTCTGGACCAGTAAGGACCAATGGCAGATGTTAAGGTTGATCAGCAACTTGTCCAACTTATTCCTCAGAGGACACAATTACCCTTCTCATCTCAAAAGGAGGGTTTGCCTCCTTTATCACCATAAAATGCTGTTCTACCTTTTTAGAGATAAAAGAGCTTTTGGGTTTGAATGCTCCAACTCCAGTGGCTAGGTTTCTTTGTTTCTAGAGCCATTCTTCATATCTTAACTTATTTTCCTCTGCTTTCCTTTTTGCTCTTCAAAAAGGAGAGGGTGTGGAATGTTGAGAAGGAACAACAAGGGCTTTTTTCATTTTCTTCTTCCTCCTTTCCTTCTGGAACCTCTTCTTGTGCAAGTTGTTCTTAAGGTACGAGTTCCCTTACCACAATTCCTCTCTGAGCTAGTCTAGCAGCTTGAGAAGCAGGTCGAGCAGCATGTGTTGCAGCAGTGTCTACACCAATTGTAAAGACCTCATCTTCAGTGATTGAAGAGGAAGAGGACTCTTCAACAAGTCTCATCGTTCTTCTCTTGCTTCTCATTCTTTCCTCAAAAATAAGTGAGGGGCTTCTTTCTTTTCTTTTCTTCTTTTCCTTATCCTCTTGGATTTTCCTTTTTTGGCACAAGTCTCCTCAGTAGTAGAATCTTTCTTCCCTTTTTCCTTCTCCTTTTCTTGAGCTTGGGGTTTCAATCCCAAATCTAAGAAGGTTTTCATCATTGTCGTGGGTCTCTTGTTATTAACGCTATGCCCATCCAGTGGCAATTGAGCCCAAATAAAAACCCTAGTGAGAAGCATGCCATAAGGTAAAGTTGCATGCCTTCTCTTCTCGGCATTAACAGCAGCAAGGATAAAGTTCAAAATCAATCTAACCAAATTGATTCTTCTTTTGGTCATGAGGCAAAATATCACCATCTAGTCTACCTCAATCATGACATCTGTATTAGCATTCCTAGGTAACACAATGTGTTGAACCACAAAATATATAGCTTGAACAAGAACTAGCAAGTGAGAGGTTTGAATATCTCTTACTCTTATATTTCGCTTCCTTATGAGGATCTCAGCAACTTCTTCCTCTATGGCACCCATTTCTTCCCACCAACTTTCTGCACCACGGCATAAGATGTCGTCGTTAGGTATATTGGTTATTTGGGCTATGTCACAGGGTAAGGCCCCTACAACTCAAAGCTTTCAACAATGCTCTGAAGTGAGGTGTTGTCTTCATCAGAGGGTACAAGGGTACTATAGAAAGCAAGAATCACCTCTATGTAGATATCTTCTGAAATCCTTGAGAAGTCATTCCACTCTTGAAACTTGAAGACATCGAAGACTTCGAGAAGAGCAGTGAAGTTCTCTAAGTAAAAAAATCCTTCATCTAGCAATGGGCTTCTAAAAGAACTTATTCTAAAAGTTGGCCTGCATCTCCTTATCTTCAATAATGTAGGGGACGCTGTGTTGACCCTTGTTAACCACATTTGAGGAATTGAAAGGTAAGAGCTTGAAGAAATAAAGAATATGTTTGGGTTGAAGTTGAGGGTGTAGGTAGAGAGTGATGAAGTTAAGAGGCAAGACGAACAGTAAAAGGGTTTCAGTAATTTGGGAGAGAAAAAGGTTTTCAAAGTGAGTAAATGGGTTCGATGGTTAAAGAAAATGACTAAGGGTTAAGGTAATGTGAAAGGTTTTGAGATTGAAACGATAACGGTTTTGTGTGAGAATAGCTTTTGGCTTTCCCGCTTCATTGAATTGTGGTAACGTGGCATAATGGGGAGTTATAAAATCATCCCACGTTTCAAAAAATACCTTGATTCTTCACATTCAATTTTCTGATTAGAAGCTTGAGTCATCTTTCTAATGGAAATCTTCTTTCTAAATTCAAAATTAAAGCCGCTTTCTGATTTACCTTTTCTGAAATACCATTTTGAACACATCTTGTATACTATTCTGGACGATCTTTTTGAATTATCTCTGTAAACTATTCTGAGCTGATTTTACTGAACATATTCACCATTTTGAACTTATCTTTTTAAATTATTTCTGGGCAGTATTCTTTAAAAGGGAAACACACTTGGATATAGCAATCTCAGCTTTAAGCTCTTATAGAAGCTTAGGGGATGGGATCCATGTGCTGTGAATGCATGCTCAGAAGTTAATCATATTTAGAAGGTTCTTAATATAAGAAAATCGAATTTTAACTAGAGGCTTTGTAAATATATCAGCTATTTAATCTTCTATATTTATAAAACTTAGCTCAATGTCTCCTTTCTGAATATGATCTCTTATAAAATGATGCTTAATGTTTAGATACTTTGATCTAGAATGCTAAATAGGATTTTTAGCAAGATTAATAGCACTAGTGTTATCACATAGAATAGGGATTTCGGTACACCTTAGATTGAAATCTTCCAAATAGAATCTGAGCATAGCAATTTGCTACAAATACATATTCAGCTTTGGCAATTGAATAAGCAATTGTGTTATGCTTCTTGCTTGACCATGTTATTAAGGATTTTCTAAGAGAATAATAGTAGCCACTTGTGCTTTTTCTTCTAACTTCATCGCTGTCTCCTATAAAGTCAACATCATAGTAACCTGTAACATCATAGAAAGTACCTTTCTCATACTAGAGACCAAGATTAGTAGTACCTACTAAATATCTCAAAATCCTCTTGACAGCATTTAAGCTTGATTGCTTTGGGTTAGATTGAAATCTAGCACAAATACCCACACTTAATTGTATGTCAGGTCTACTAGCTATAAGATAAAGTAATGAGCTAATCATATCTTGATAAAATTTATCAGAAACTTTATCTCCATCTTCATTAACTTCCAGAACTTGAGAAAGGTGCATGGGAGTGCTAATGCTATTAGCTTTGTCCATGTCAAATCTTTTGAGCAGATCCTTGGCATATTTTCTTGATGAATCCCAACTTTCTATCACTTTATTTGCAAGTCCAAAAAGTATTTGAGCTCTCCCATCATGCTCATCTCAAATTCTACCTGTATAAGCTTAGAAAAGCTCTTACACGAATTTTGATTAGTAGCACCAAAAATAATATCATCTACATAAATCTGAATAATAAGAAAATCATCTTTCTCATACATGAAAAACAAGGTTGTATCAACTTTTCCTCTGTTAAAACCATTTTTAAGCAGAAAATAGCTAAGTCTTCCATATCAAGCTCTTAGAACTGGTTTCAAACCATATAAGGCTTTTGACAGCTTAAAAATATGATGAGGAAAGGTTTCATTTTCAAAATTAGGAGGTTGTTTAACATACACTTCTTTAGAAATAAAGCCATTTAAAAAGCAGATTTAACATCCATCTGGTATAGAATAAAACCTTTTTTTGCTGTAAAAGCAAGCAACATTCTAATGGCTTCCAATCTTGCAATAGGAGCCAATGTTTCATTATAGTCAATTTCTTCTTACTGATTGTATCCTTGAGCTACTAGCCTTGCTTTGTTTCTGATCACCTTTCCACTTTCATTAAGCTTGTTTCTGAACACCCATTTTGTGCTAATGGCAGAATGTACTTTACGTAATGGAACCAAAGTCCAAACCTTGTTCTTTTCAAACTGATTTAACTTTTCTTGCATGGCTCCTATCCAGCTTTGATCTTGAAGTGCTTCATGAATACATTCAAGTTGTATTTCTGAAATCAAGGCCATGTTGGATTCTGTTCTGAAAGAGGATCTGGCCCTAATTCCTTGAGATAGTTCATCAATGATTTAATTTTAAGAGATAGCTCTCAAATCTCTTGCATTAGTGTACCTTCTTTTGATAAATGATTCTTTTGAATCTTCTAGAATATCATCAGAAACATATTGAGGGTAGGAAGGTTCAGAATTAGTAGTTATATCATCATTGTTTTCTCTTGTGGCTATTTGAAGGGATTGCCGATTCTGAAAATTATTATTTAGAGAGAAATTCTCCATATCTTCCTCCAAGTCACGAACATTTTGATCTATATCCTTCTTTTTCTTTTTTAAAGGATATATGTACGGTCTTCTACACAGCCTAAGTCTTCTTGTTATATATCATATAAGCTTTAGACACTAAAGAATATCCTAGGAATACACCAAGATCAGATTTAGGATCAAACTTTGACAGCTTGTCCTTAGTGTTAAGCATAAAGCATTTAAATCCAAATATATGGAAATAAGAAATGTTGGGTTTTCTTCTTTCCTATAATTCATTGGGGGTCTTCTTGATTATTGGGCTTAAGAAAACACGATTTTGAATATAGCAGGCAATGTTGACTACTTTTGCCTAAAAACCTTTTGATAAACTATTTTCTAAAAGCATGGTTCTGCCATTTCTTGTGAAGACCTACTTTCCCTTTTAACAACTCCATTTTGTTGAGGAGTTCTAGGAGAAGAAAAATTATGAGAAATGCCATTTTCATTGCAAAGATTTTCAAAAACATGATTTTCAAATTCTCCACCACGATTTGATCTAATGGATGAAATGCAAAAACCTTTTTTCTTTTGAACTCTTTTTGAAAAAATTTTAAAGGCCTCATAAGCTTCATCCTTATGGACCAAAAATATAACCTATGTGAATCTTGAAAAGTCATCCACTATGACTAGACCACCTTTCTTACCACCTGAACTAGCAGCCCTAGTTGATCCAAAAGGATCAAAATGTAAAAGCTCAAATGGTCTAGTAGAAAGAACTCTTAGTCTACTTACCATTTTGGCAAAACTCACAGGTTGAGTCATTGTCAAAACTAATCTTGGGTAAACCTTTGACAAACTCTTTATGAGAAATCTCAGAGATTAATCTCATATGAGCGTGACCAACTTTCTTATGCCACGTCCACTCCTCATCCACAAAGGATGCTAAGTATTTTACATTCTAATCTAAAAAGTCATCTAGATATAATACATAAGTATTATCACGTCTTTTAGCAGTAAAAATGACCTTATTTGATGTGGAGTCTTTTGTGATGCACCGAGAAGGTTCAAACACAACTCTGTAGGCTTGATTAAAAAACTGACTAATGCTCAGAAGGTTATGAGTCAATCCTTCAACTAACATAATATCAGTAATCAAGTCAAATTTGTTCTTACCAATATTACCTATACCAATAATCTTTGACTTGATGCCATCAGCGAATTTCACGACTCCTCCATCCTTGGGTCAGCAGTTTCTGAACCAAGACTTGTTCCTAGTCAAACGCTTGGAACAGCCACTATCCAGATACCACTTCATCTCCGTTTGATAATATGATTTAAGACACACCTACATCAGAAGCAACTTTCATTTTAGATACCCTTATCTTTTTGGGTCCTTTTGAGTTAGTAGCCTTTTTGTGTGTTTTCACCTTTTGTCTCTTTGCTTTTCTTCTTTAAAAGCACTTTTCAAAAGAGTGTCCTTTTTAAAATAGTAAATACAAGTGGGAACTTTGCTTTGAGGATTTTTGGATAATTTCTCACTCTCATCCTTCTCATATCCAAGTCTCGTCTCATCAAAATATGGCCTTCGACTACCAAGCATCAAATCCAAATTTTTGAAGCCATTTACCATCTTCTATTTGATTTGAGAAGTTTAACTTTTTTCTATAGTTAAAAAATATTAGAAGATGTGTTCTGAACAGATTTGGAAACTTTAATTTTCAAGGCACTTTCTTTCTTTTGGAGAAGGGTGTTTTCTTTTAAATGCTCAATTTTTTCGTGCCCTAGCTTCTCTTTCTCAGTCTTAAGGTTTTCAAATTCAAGGGACAATTTTTGAAAACTTTTCTTTAAAGAAGCATAATGAGAAGCAAGTGTAACACCCTTCCAAGCACAGTACCATGCTTAAGTCATAGCACCATACTCAAGAATTGTTACTATTACCTGAACAGACCTTGTCTGACAGCAACCTCTGGCCATCTTTAATATTTCTTGAACTATCTAGAGATAATACAAAAATAAAATAGGAGTAAGAATTTAAAATTCTCAGTAGTATTCTTTAAACTATCACACATAGTGTCATCGTTATTATCTCCAGCTACTTCAATTTATTATGAAAGAGGTGAACATGTTATTAAACTTTTCAGTTTTATAGATTGAAAACATATTATCCAAAGCAAAATTCATTTTATTCACACACTTGAGTCATAAGAGCTATTAGAAAATAAATTTGCAATTCATAACTTAAATAATAGTTGTAGTATATTCAAACATAACAATTCCAATATAATAAGAAAATAAAACACGCATATGCAAAGACTTTTACTTGAATTCATACAAATGCACTTGTGTGTACTTTAACTTTCTTTAACTTCCTTTCCTTGGCACACCTACGCATTACGTATCGCCGTCCCTAGGATGCAACTTGCCTTTAGTACTTGGTATACACATTCTAGAATATGATTGTCATATCATACCCCATCGAAGTGTGATTGCCATGTTACACTCCTTAGGATGTGTCCATCATGTCACATATCAGAGTATAATCGCCATGTTACACTCCTTAGGCTGTGTTCATCATACCATATTCCAAAGTACGATCGCTATGTCATACTCCATAGGGGTGTTATTGCCATGCCACACTCCTTAGGAATATGGGACCCTCATCATATCTTTTAACTATCTTCATAGGGAGGGACCCAAATAACTGCCTCTGTGAAGGGACCCAATCTTATATATTCATTCATGTATCTTCGTCTATTACATGCAAATATACCATCTGTCATAAATAAAAAAAAAATCATGATTATATCATCATAGAATGTTCATATGCATTATAGTGCACTTACTTTCAAATATTCTTGCATGTAGAATTTCATATTCATATTATAAATTCTCATAACATAAGCTATCATAACCTCATAAGCTTCTGCCAAAAATTCGACAGTATAACGGATCATATCCATTTTCCAATGAATAGTGCTCTTCAGTATAGACAATCAACCAATTCACATAACAGAAACATCACAGTCATATATCATCATTTCAATGTTTTAATAAGGGTTTTTTTCAAAGAAATTAGCTAAGTTTACAAGTTAGAGTTCAAGAGATTGCTATTTCTTAGAGTTGCTCATCCTGCCTTATGTCCTAGACTCTGCCCGATTTGGTAAATTATGCCATAATTTCTATTTAATGAATTAAATTCTGAATTTTTACTATGTTGAAGTATTGTTTGTCTAGTTTTTAACCTCTTTGATCTCATTAAGTTTTGATAGATATAACTCAAGTTATTGAAGATTTACCTAGGCCTATCCTGTATTAGATAAATTTAAGACCTATAACTATACAAAGCATATATGGTTTTAAAGCTAACTGAACAAATTTTCATCTCCAACAAGTTTCATCCCTTTTGAATAAGCATAACGCAAGTTATGAGCTCTTGAAGTTGGCTAACTTGAACTGCCCTATTCCAGCCTGGTTAGGACTTAAGGCAACTTTCATGAATTACTGGGAACAACAGGGACTGAATTTGGTTCTGAAATTTTTATGGCATGTTACCCTATGTCTTAAATTTTTAACAAAATTGGTTGCACTCAATTTGAAGGAGTATTGGGTGAGTTATGCCTTGCCTAACCTACTCTGGTCAAATCTAGAGATAAAAACCTAGGGCAAACTTCAAAAAATCATATCTCCTTCAATACTAATCCAATGATCTTATAATTTATATGGTTAGAAAGCCCTAGATGTCTAGTTTCACATAAAAATGGGTTCATTAAGTTTTGATGGTGGTAGGTAGGGCCGTATACTCTGAAAGTACGGACACCGTGAAGTTTTCTCGATTTTCAGATTCTGATTTGCTACCTTGTTTTTCATGCAAGATTCAATCCCAGTTCAACCAAATACTTGCCAAACCAGCCTTAAATGATCATAATCACATCATATATCCTCAATTAGATGAGTAGAGCAAGATGTCTCAACAACCACAAATTCACTAAAATCAAACAAGAACTTGAATCCTACCTTTAGTTTGATCTATAGGTTATCTAGGTGAGGACTTTTCATGTAGGAGATAATTGGAGTTTGAAAATGGAAGGAAATGGAGAGGATGTAGAAGAAGAGAATGGAGAAAGGGCTACTGCTTTTTGGGGCGAAAATGAAAGACATGGAAGGGAGAAATTAGAACTTTATAAGTGTGGGTAGTTGGCTCTTTAAGCTCTTATTGGCTCTTGGCGTGTATGGCTCATAAATAAGCCAACTCACCCAATTTTGTTGTGGCTGAAGGCGGTACTTATGAGGGGTGAAGTAGCTAAATTTGTTGCCACTTGTTTTAGGGTTTTCAAGGTGTAATTCCATTAATTCGGTTCTAGCGGTTTAAAATGCCGAATATTTACCGAATTCTTTCAAATTAGCAAAACGATTCTAGGAAATTTTATGGGGCTTTTCTATGTCTCTAATATAGTTGCTCCTAATGATAATCTCTCTAATTAATATCTCTAATTAACTTTTAATTACTCTTACATAACTATCAAAATCGAATAAATCGATTAACAACGTAAATTAATCGTTTTGCAAATTCAAGGCCTTTCTATTTTCTGTGTTTCATAGCTAATAGCGTTTTCATAATTTTTGGCAAGTCTAGAGGCATGCCACATCATTTTACATGTGCGCACCTCCGTGGCCCAATTGGCCAATGTAATATCCGAAAAATTTTAATCGTTTTTAACCGAGTTGTTTGATTTTTAGCAATTAATTGGGATTAATTAGAATTCGATTAAGTATTTACTCAAAGCCAATTAAGTAACATTTAGAAGAATTAACCTTGAGGAAATTAGATTAAAATCATAGGAAACTACCTAGGAATTTTCTAAAACCGATTTACCGATTTAAGAGAAATCGGTAAGATTTCGGTATTTTAAATTATCAGAACCGGATCAATAGAAATTATACTATGAAAACCTTAGGATGGATGGCCAAGATTCAGCCAACACACCCTACAAGTGGCGCCACAATTAGCCTTCAAGAAGGCAGCCAAAACAAATTGGAGAAGGAAAACACATCCACCAATCACATGTAATCTTGCTCCAAAAGTTTCCAATTATTTCCTTCCAACTCCTTGATTATTTTCGGATTTTATAACCTGCTGAACCCTCATTATTTCTCTTCTATCTCAACTCATCTTCACTCCATCTCCATCTACTCTTCAAGCTTCATCAAGATTCCTTCAATCCAAGGCACTAATCTAGCTCAACAACACCTAGAAGAGGTAGGAATTCAATCTGCTTCTTGTTTTCTTTGAATTGGGCTGATTAGGACTCCACTTTCTTCCTACTTTCTTGTATGATTCTGATGTTATCTTGAGTGATGATAATGAAATAAGATTAGTTTAAGGTATATATGTGAGTTTGAATTGAAGATTAGATAGTTTAATTTAAGGAAAACATGGATTCAAGAAGAATCTAAAAAGCTGTTAGGATTTTTTCCTCGATGGTCTGTACGGCAGAGTGTACGGCTCTGCCTATAGCCATTTAAATTTGATGAATCCATTTTTATATGAAACTAGACATTCAGGGCTTTCCATATATATAAAATATAAGGCCATTGGATTAGTATAGAAGTAGTTATGAATTTTTGAAGTTTGACCTAGAAATATGGATTCTGGGCAGTATGAGTTGAGAAGGGTGTAACTCACCCTACACAACTCTAAATTGAGTGAAACCAACATTGTTTGAAAGCTAACATATAAGAGAACATCCCATAAAAATTTTAGAGTCAGATTCTTTTCCAGTTATTCCCAGAACATCAATAAAGTTACCTTAAGTTCAAACCAGGCTGGAACAGGGTAGTCCAGTAGGGTCAAGTTACGGGGCTTATATCTCAACATATACTCATGAAAATGATATGAAACTTATTTCATTTAAAATCTTGTTCTGTTATCTTTAATTTGATATAAATTTCATATGATTTCACCTAGATTTCTATTTTTAATGAATTTTCACTTATGAGAGTGCACTTTTGGCTAAGTATAGGGCAGTCTGAGGTAAAATGCTAATAACTTGAGCTATACAAATGAAAATGAGATAGGACCAAAAGAGTTAGAAACTAGACACATAGCACTATAACATATTCAAAATTTAGGTCCAACTGAATTGAATAGAAATTATGGTGAACTTTACAAAAACGGGCAGAATTGATATAACGGGCAGAATTGAACATAAAGGTCCAATCCCTATATAATTGACATTATTGTGATATATGAGGGTCCAATCCTTACATGATTGACATTATTGTGATATGTTTGTTACTCTATGTTGAAATTTTGCTTGATTGGTTTTACTGGTAGCCTGGCACTAATCATAGGGAAGTAAACTTGACCCGTTATGCTGCCGAATTTTCAGCAGAAATTAGTGATAGTTCTAAATGTTAGTGTGTTAATATTGTTATGCGACATGTATGAATACTAAGCAAGTATTATTATTTGAGAATAAGGTACAAAGCTTATGTCTTTATGATTCTATGATCAAAGATATGATGATGAGTCCATATTCCGAAGGAATGTGAGATGGCGATCACGCTCTGATGGGGTACGATATGGCAATCATACTCTAGATTATGGCATAATGATCCTACCTCCTAAGGAATATGACATGGTGATCACACCCCAAGGGAGTATGACATGGCAATTATACTCTGGGACATGGTAGGATGAATATATTTTAAGGAGTGTGACATGGTGATCACACCCCGAGGGAGTATGACATAGCGATCGTACTTTGGAATATGTATGACAAGTAAAGAAAGACAAAGAAAGAAAAGAAAATTATGTATACCTGCATAAATTCAAGTACAAGTAAAGGCAGATACAGATTTCAAGTTTCCATTATACTGATGTTATTATATTTTAATACGTTACAGTTATTATTCATAGTATGATTCATGACTTTATCGTGTATTGGCTCTCCCAAATGACAAGTGCATGAATAAAATGGACTCTACTTCGAACAATATATTTTCGAACTATAAAATTAAACAGTATAACATATCCACCTTTTTCATAATAAATCGAAGCAGCTGGAGATAATAATGATGACACCGTATGAAATTTCTTAGTGAATCCTACTGAGAATTTAAAATTCTCACTCCTATTTCCGTGTTATTTCCAGATAGTTCAAGAAGTTTCAAAGACAGCTGAAGTTGCTATCAGATAAGGTTCGCTTAGGTAATAGTAATAACTCCAGGGTGTAATACTATGACTTAAGCATAGTATTGTACAGAGGAGGATGTTACAGCCAAGAATTAGGTTTCTACGTTTTCCCTACATGATTCTACTTCGTTTAAAACCTTATTCTAGTAATCCTATTAATGTATGGACTTAAATATCATTTTCTAAAAATTTCAGTGGTAATTATGGAAAAGAATCCTTGGGGGTCAATATGTAATTACTAAAAGTTCTATGGCAAGGCTGGAAATAACAAAAGTTTATAAGGGATGTTGCAGTAAGCATTTGTGAATCATCCAAAAGCTCATCATAAGCCTTTTGAAGATCATCATAATAGAGTTCAGGTTTAGAATCTATTACTTATATCTCTTTATTAGAAACTATATCTGCCATAAAGTAGAGATTTGTAGCTATTTCCTCTTCCTCTTGAGATTCTGCACCCTCTTGGTCTTCATCCGGATCTTCCTATGTTGCCATCTTGGCCTTCATCTTGGGTGCCTTCTTTTTGGAGCTCTTATTCAACTTTGGACATTCTGATCTCAACTTTGGGTGCCTTCATGGCATTCTGCTCTCCTTTCATTTTGCTTGGCCTTTTTTCCTTTTTGTCCTTTTTGTGGACAAATCCTTGCTTCTTTTTCATTCTGATCTAAGCTTTAGAGATCCTTTCAGCTAGATGAGCAATTTCATCTTTTTCATCATCATCAACATCATCATTAGAAGGTTCATCTTCTTCTTCATCTAATTCTTCTGAAGCCTTCATAGCCTTAGAAGAACTAAATCTTCTATGAGTGGATTTTAAGGCAATAGGCTTGCCTTTTTTGTTGGTTTCCTCAGAAGCTTTGTTCAATTAAATCTCATGAGTCTTCAAAGACCCAATGAGAGCATCAAATGAGCACATTCAACTCCTTAGCTTCTTGAATGGCTATAACTTTGGGGTGTCAAGCCTTCGATAAGCTTCTCAGGATTTTTCTCACCATTTCAGCATTAGTGTATCTTTTGCCTAACACCTTCAACTAATTTATGATTTGCATCAATCTAGTTGTCATTTTATCAATATATTCATGTTCTAGCATCTTGAACATTTTATATTCATGTACCAACATACTGATCTTGGTTTCTTTAACCTAATCAGTTCCTTCATGAAAAGTTTAGAGTCTATCACAGATCTCTTTGGCAGAGTCACAAGTGAGAAGGTATTTTGCCTTTGCATCCATCTACACTTTCGCTTTGTGCTAGCTAGTCCATTGATTTTTAGGAACCACTCTAACTATGATTGGTGGGGCCTAATCTAGATTAGTCACCACATAAAGCACAGTGGCTCAATGGTTAGAACATAGTCACTATTTTTAATGATCTCCCACAGATCTATGCTGATAAATGCAATGAAGAGCCTCATTCTATCCTTTTAATGGGGATAATCTTCTCCATTAAAATATGAAGGATAGTTGATGGAGTGTCCTTGAGCAATGTGATCAATCTATTGTTTCATTTCTCAGGATCTTTAACCTCTACAACCGTTAGAAAGCTCAACCCTAGAGGCCAAGCTTTGGTATCAACTGAAGTTGGAAGTAGCACGAGAAGAAAGGTTGAATCGTACTTTTAAAAACTTTTAAGTTATTGAAACTTTAAACAAATTTTCTTAAGTCTTTGGACTTGGAATACAAAAGCATTTTCAATTAGAAACAGAAGTTATTATATTCACAATAATTTTGTTATGCAACGAATAAAATAATTGCACAAAATAATACACAAAATATGAAAATTGTAGAGTAATAAGGATAGAAAATCATACAAAGAAGTTTTTTATACTGGTTCGGCCAAACCACTTGTCTATGTCCAGTCCCCAACATATTAGTTGAGATTTTATAAACTTGAGTATTCTTTGTCCAAGCTTTACAACCGAGTAGTTCTTCCTAGCCTTTCTAAGCTAACTAAATGAGTAGTCATTGCAAAGCTTCTCCAAGCTAACAACGAGTAGTATTTTATCCTAACCTCTCCAAGCTCACAATGGCCATTACTGGGTCAGGATACAATGATGAGTTTAAAAGGTTTGTATTTAAATAACACTCACACTAAATCACTCAAAGGTGTATGAACAATTAAGTTCGATATGTAGTGACTTCTCAATAATCTCACTAAGAGGATATTGGCTAATACAAAGTAGATGAAAAGATTTTCTTAATGAGAAGTTACAATAGGTAACTTTTTGGACGTTCAGAAGGTTGAGAAAGATGAAAGCTTGATATATATTCAAAAGCATCTTCCAAATTTATATAGCTTCAAAATCTAACTGTTGAGACTTCAGACCTTGAGTCCAGAGCTTTTTGATTTATTGGTCTAAGATTGGAGAGAGATGTAGGTTGCTTTCTTTCTCAACAAGTAAGAACATCACCATAAAAGAAAATTAGCCGTTTGAGTCCACCAGCTTTTCAGAGTTGTTAGTGCTTCTTTTGGATCTTGTTTGACCTTTGGGAACAATCCATGACTCATGTAGAACAAGCTTTGAAAGTGAGGTAATTATGAATATCATCTTTCTGAATATCAGCCTTCTAGATAGCCCATCCTTCTTATGTGCTCGCGATCTTTTTGATGGCTTGATATCCTTCTGATGACAAATATACATCCTTCTGATGCTTTTGATACGCTTCTTGAGAGAAAGATTTTTGAATCATAGAATCCAACCTTCTCTTTTGTGTATGCGTCATCTAAGTTGTCTTATTTTCCAATTCTCAGTGTTTGTGTGGTCACTCACTGATTTCCTTTTACCATAATTACAGGTGCGGATAGCCCAAGGTCTTTGTACATTGGGGAAAGGCTTATAAACACTTAATCCATATCATTCTGATCGCTTCTTACTATCGCCGTGAGTAAACCCTTATTTGCCCAGCAGCCTTTTATCTCTCTAAAATTAAACCTTGTATTGTCAAATAGCAAACCAATTGAGCTGGTGACTTAATCACATTTACAGCATTATTGCAATAATTTCTAATGTCGTTCCCTTCCATTTTTTCACAGGACAGCACTTGCTGGACTAGTTACCATGCTGCGTGCATGCCTTGATATGAAAGCCATCGTGCTGGGAAAAATATCACTATGTTCTCTACTTCCTCGTTTTGGCAATGCAGTTTCAGTCTCATTTACTATTTCCAAATTCCAATGATTTACTTCTGCTCTCCCTGCCTTTTAAGCCAGTCTCAGTTGTTATATAAATGTTGCAACAGGCCAAGGATGTTGTTGACTGTGGATGAGAACTTGAAGCCTCTATCAGTGCCTGCCAGGGTTGGTCAAGCAGTAGATGTTGTCGGACAAGCAGGGTCGCCCTAAAACGATCACCGGTTTCCAGACCCGGCTCCACGCTGGCCCTCCTGGCTGCCGGGGATAGGGCGGAGCTAGCAACCAAAAATTAATATATCACTGCCTTAGATGTTTAAAACAGGCTTTTGTTGTCTTTCTAATGCTAACATTTGTTTTTCTGCACTCGAAGGTTTTGTTATCTTGAAAGAGAATCCAGATTATAGGGAAGAGTGAGAAGCCCTTGTTTGTTTTTCTTTCAGGTCCCTCTGAACAGTATTTAGTTAACATATTCCATTTGAACATTGTCTCAAAATGTAGAAGAAATTTTGAATTATTCCTTCGCTTGGATAGAATTATGAAAACCGAGCTTTTCAGTTGGTCGGTATGGACTGTTTAGCTTGACAGTCATAAATTTCTGTTAATTTATGAGCACCTTTTTTTTGTTCCCCCCCCCCCCTCCTCTCTTACCTCGATCAAGAAAAAAATGTGGTTATACACGAGTATGAATATGTTTATCAAAATATTCTTATTTAATAATTATTTTATTATAATAATATTTTATTATTTATTTTACTTAGAATTATGCGGAGAGTAAATTTGAAAAATTCATAATAAATGCTTTATTAAAAATACGAGAGTGATAGATAAAATTAATCAAAATTTTTTATTTAAAGTGATAGGTAATTTAAGTTGGAGGAAATACTGGCAATCAAAGATGGGCACATAGAAGAACTTGTTCACAATTATTGTCATCAACGAGATTTTAAGAACTATATGCGGAAAATCCATTAGACACGGTTATAAACTACACAATGATACAAACCAATTAACAAAATAAGCAATATTTAATTTTTATCGCTGATACATAGTGTCAATTAGTGTATTTATCCGTGCGGTACACGGATGATTATATGGTTATAAAGATAAATTAATTGATTAATAAAATATATTAGATAAATTGAATTAATTAAAAATATATAATACTATTACTATTAATTAAGTAATAAACATGAATACTTTTGATAAATGATCATGGGAAAAAACTTGAAGATCTTATAAAATTTTAATCTATAAGTAAATTTTAAAGAATTTATAAAAATTTTTATTCCTTACTTTTCGAGCTATTAAATTTATGACATTTTTATTAATAGAAAAGTAAATACTATTGTGTACTAAAATTTCAAATATGTAGTCTTATAGAAATAAATATATGGTATAGATTTACGCTTTGAGTGCCGAGATTAGAAAAATTAATTAATAGATATAACTTTACTATATGTTATAAGTTTTAGAGTTTAAATATTTAATTTTAAATTTAATTTTAATTGTTAATTATTATAATGTATATTAATCAATATCTGTGTAATTTATATATTTGCATCACCCACGTAATATATGTTTAGTATCATCTCACAATGTAATTTTTGTATTTGTATCACCTGTTCAATATATGTTAAATATCACTTATTTGATGTATCAATATTAGTTCGAAAACTAATCTATGACTATTTTTTATATATTATTAAAATTCCTTAGGTTTTTTGAGGATCTTTTAAAATTTCAATCTATGAGATAATTTTAAAGAATTTATAAAATTCTTCATCCCCTATTTTTTGAGCCATTAAGTTTATGGTATTTTTATTAATAAAAAATAAATAATATTTCATATTAAAACTTCAAATATTTAATTTTATAGATATAAATATATGACATAGATCTACTATTTGAGTGTTGTAATATTAGAAAAATTAATTAAAAATAATTTAAATTGCTAATTGGAAAACTAAATTGATAAAACTTTAAATTATACTATAAACTTTAGAGTTCAAATATTTAATTTTGCATTTGGTTTTAATTTTTAATAATTATAATGTATATTAATTATTGTTCATACAGCTCATGTTTGCATCACTCTATAATATATATTTAGTATCACCTTAAAGTGTAATTTTTATATTTATATTACTTGTGCAGTATATATTTAATATCACCTATTTCAAGTATCAATATTAATATTAGTTATATTATAAAAAGATATTGCAATTAAAAATACTGAAATAAGAAAGTAAAATCAAAATTGTTAAAAAATAATATATGAAAGGATATCAAGAGATCATTTTTTTTTAAATGAAGAAAACGATACTTTCCAAAAATGTGAAAGAGATAACTGGAAGAAGAATATGAAAATATATATTAAGATAATTGGCATATTAGAAAAGGAAACCTAAATAAAAAAATCATTATAATGATTGAAAATTGGGAAATAAGGAATAAAAATCCAAAGTTTAAAGAATACAAAATTAATATTAGTTAGAAATACAATATGAAAAGATATGGAAAGATAATTACAAAATTAGAAATAGAAACTGAAATAAGATTATTATAAATATTTAATTTGAAAAAAACTTAAAATAAACATACAAAGAATTACTTATTTAGGAAGCGAAAAGATAAAAAGATATTTAATCAATTAATGGAGTGCATTTTTTTGTTTACAATTAATGAAGTGCATTAGTTAGTTTTATTGGGAAAATAAAGTAATTTAAACAAATTATTAGATAATAGAAAAATCTTGATTGGTGAAATTAGAGGCTGAAATTTGGAAAAAAATGCATATTAATGTGGAAGTGACGCAAGTGCATTTCTATTATCTCATTAACTGTCTTTTATAATATAGATATAGATAGATAGGATGAATGCTCCAAAGCACCACTTTTAAGTTGGTGCATGAAACATCTTGTAAATCTAGAGGTGGAGATATGGTGGTGTATGGATACACCAACCACATCATATTCACTTTAAAATTCTCACTATCTTCTTCTTTCCTACTTCACTCCTTCGCACCCCCTGCTTCCTTTTTCGTCATGAGCTCCATGGCCTCACTTTCTACCGCTGCTGCGATCACATCAAGAACTCTATTAGCTCGCGGCGTGTGTTTGCCCCAAGTCGCCTCAATAACATAGGTGGTGTGAGAAAATTGACGGCAACAATGGAGGAGGATGGACAGGAGTCGCTATCCTCGATAGCTCCACCGCCAAAACCCTCAACTGCTACCACCACCGTTACCCCACCTAAACAACCCTGACTCCATTGACTCGTCTCCAAGGTCTTGCAACACGGACTCATGGAACGAGTCCTTCCCACCAACATCGTCATCAAAGCTCTACCTGATGTGCAGCCACAGTGGTCACATTGTCCATCGCCTGCATGACAAGCCTCTTTACAATGTTGGTGGCGACACTTGCATAGTTGTGGTGGAGCGCACAACCTCACTGGCGGAGAGGCTAGGGTGCTTCTTAGGGTGGGGAAAGAGTTTAACCTCTACTATAATGTATCATTAATAATTAGTACATGGATACACACTCAAATATGCACCATGAGATATTAAGGTGCACTATACACCTTGCCAAGCATGGTGCATAGGAGGCTTGTCTGATAGATAGATAGATAGATAGATAAATAAATAGTTAGATATCCAAAAAGGGTGCGTACTTTGATGCAAATGAATTTTAATCTGCAAGATGCAGATTAATTTTACTTTAATAATAATGCCATGGGGTGCCAGCCCGTTTGGTCAGCTTCCTGGTCCAGAAGTTTTAGGGTCGTGTGTTCAACCCTTGTTGTTCTACTTTTTGGCATATTACTATAACTTGACATCAAATATCTTGTATTAGTATAACTTGACACTAAATATCTTGTTTTATTTACATTAAATATAATTAATTTGAAATTAATCTATTTTCTCTTTTTTGTGCATTCTGAAGCATTAAAAAAAAAAACTATTGCTTCATTTAATTAATCCATTTCAATCTAAGGTTTTAAATATTTTTTTCTTTTAAGTATCATAATCTTTTTTTATTTTTAAAAGGTATTTACCTATAAAAAAATTATGAAACATAATTAAAAATTACTTATTTCATATATATTTGTTTAATTAACTAATGTCAAGCATGAGTTTTTAGAGCTCATGGTGATTTTGTATAGATAGCATATTAGTTACTTAGATATAAATACCATACATAAAATTAGTAACTTGAGCAATATTGTTTTTTTTTTTTTAGAGACAATATTGAATATCTATTCATTATTAAAATGACTAAATATTTTGAACGACAACCATAGCTAATTGCTGGTTAATATTATAATCAAAATTGCACATTTAATTTAATTATATTTTACATAAAACTTTCATGCTCATGTATATAATAATATAAATAACTCTTAATATTACATGATTAAATACACATACTTATAAAATATTACAAAAGAACATGAAAAACCTTGTAGGTGAGAATCGAACCGACTGCCACAGCTTCATGGACCAGCATGCTCACCGACAGGCTGACATTGCCGGATTGCAAGTTGTTGCATTGAAATATTATAAAAAGGAAAACAAATTTGCACCATGCAGACTAAATACCATCTGCACCGGAGTAACCACCTCCAAAAGGACATATATAGACAAAGATACTTTGAAAAACACTCCATTAATTATTTTTATTATCTTGAGCATTCTAATAGTCAGAGGAAAAATTGATCAACTGACAAGTAATAATTGTCATTAGACATAAATTAAAAGAAAATGCTAGACATGTAGAATTTTTGCCAGAATTTTAGTATTAAAATGATGTGGCATTATTACTAATCTTTGGATGAATAGATAGGTTCCATCACTTTACATAATCCAACCACCGCCATAATTTTCAGTAAAAATTATGGTTACATCTTTTTGGCTATATAACATTACTCTATAAATTACAACATCAAAATTTCAAAATATTTTTTCCAAAAGGAATTTTCTTACAATCTACTCTATTCCCTTTGATCCCTTCATCACTACGTTGGATGTAAAAATCCATGAAAACAACAAACCAAATTTCATGCCCTTAACTAACGTATATCACCCCATTACTAAAATCATCATCCTAACCTTCTCCACTTCCCCAAAATCAAAAGTCAACAATGAATCCAAATTCATTAGCAATTTAACATCACATTCATACTCACCAAAAATTGCACAAAAACATCTACCAACCCCAGCAAACACAAATATTATAATTAAAAATGAAAAATATAACTACTAAAACTCTTATAATCACATTAACACAACACACAAGCCTGCCAGTCTAAATTTGCGAATTAGTCGGACATGAAAAAATAGCAATAGTAGCAGATCCAACACTGATACACGCATTATACAAATTTGAACACGACAATCATATCACTCATTTAGAAATTAAGAAGTTAGTTATATCAAAGTCGAAATTATCGACAGATTATTCTTAGGAATAGCGACATTGATAAACCGTATAAAGATTTATTCAACCATAAAACTAAACACAAACATGGAAAAAACCAAAAAAAAAAAAAAGGGGCCGACCAACGTCCACAAAACAACCTATTATTAAAGAACACAAATATAACAGCATAACTATAAAATGATTATTATTGTATACGACATTAGTATTATGGACAATATCATGAAGAAGATCGGCATGACACAATGTCAATGACAACACGAAAAAGCAGATGGTTTACATTTTTTGTAATTCTATATATCTTGTCCATAAGTTCAGTCCTCCAGAATCTAAAACCGTCATCCTAATTAAAATCACAAAAATAAATCATTAGATAGACTGAATCAAAATAAATAAATAAATAAATAAATAAATAAATAAATAAATATATATATATATATAACGACAAGATTAAAATCACAAAAGACTAAATAAATCTACAAAATTACTTTTAGAACATAAAAAACATATCTATAATTTAGAAATAGTTTTTCCCCCTTAAGACCTTTATTGTTCAGAGCCATATGCAAACAATCCTTTATTTTTTGAAAAAAAAAAAAAAACAACGACGGCCAATAACTGTCATTTTTATTATTTTCTTAATAAATACTACAGTGCCAATCAAGCCATATTTTTTATTTTTATATACTAATATAATTATATATATTAATAGAATAAAATAATTTTATATCATCTCATATAAAAAAATATATTAATTAGAAAAAACTATAATATAGATATAAATAATTAGAATATGTTGCTTGACTATCCTAAATCTTTCTTGGAAAAACTGCATCATTAATGCAAGTGATGAGAGGGAAAAAAAAAAGTGGGGTAAAGTGCGATTAATAATAGAATAAGCAGTCATGTTATTTTCAAATTATTTATATATTTATTTTTATAAATAGTTTTTTTTTATTTTATACATATTATAGAAAAAATAATATATAGACTTGAATAAAATATTTAAATACAATGAAGAGAGAGCAAAAAATAGTTATTTGAGGAAATCCTCTTTATTAATAATATAGAAGTATAGATTAATAGTATAGATAAAAATTAGAGAAAGAGAAAAGAGAGTTTTTATATATCAAAGTTCAATTAGATTAATTTTACATTCTAAGTTTTTCATAAATGTGTTTGACGTGATTTTCATAATAAAATAAAAATATATAGATAAATATAATATTTTCTAATAAAGAATATTTAATATAAATGTAATTATATATAATAAAAATAATTATATATATATATATATATATATATATATATATATATATATATATATATATATATATATATATATATATATATATATATATATATATATATATATATATATATATATATATATGATGTATAACTATCTTGGAATGTGATATTCACTTGATTGAATTTTAATGTATAAAGACTCTTCTCTCTCTCTCTCTCTCTCTCTCTCTCTCTCTCTCTCTCTCTCTCTCTAGCTCATTTTTATATTTATGAAAATAATAAAAATAATTATTTAATATGTATAAATTATAAATTATTTTCAATATAAATTTTATTTATATATAAAAAAGTAATAAAATAATTATAATTGAAATAGTAGACATTTAAATAGCTATATTAATTTTTAAATTCTAAATTAAATAATTAATAAAAATTATATTTTATCATAATGATTTTTCTGGTTACATTTTATACTAAAAAATAGAAAATATCAATATATATATGTAATCTTTTAAAAACTAAAATATTAAAAGAAAATTTTTTAAAGATTAATATATATATATATATATATATATATATATTTAATCTTTTAATATTTAAAGTGTAAAAAAAAATATTTTAAGAACTTTTAGAGACTAAAATATATATATTTAATTTTTTAAGAATCAAAGTATTAAAATAAAAATATTTCAATAATTAAAGTATATATTTAGTTTTTTTTTTTTTTTTGCTTTAATGAAATAGTAGGACTGTTCAAGTAGTTTAATCTTCACAAAACTTTTAGATTTTACTTTCATATTAAAATCTGAATTGGTTCTCATATATTGTAAACGTGTTTATTGCAATGATTGGCCTATTGAATTCAGTAGTTGGTTAAATCAATCTCCGTGAAAACAAATTCTACTGACACTTTATTATTTATATGATTTAATATATTTGCTGGAGTCCTATCAGGAGACAATCCTTACCCTGGGATCAGAAGAAATTATTTCAGCAGTATACTCTGCATTTCCATGCGCGCAAAATTGTATAATTAATTCAAATGATTATCTTCAAATCGACATGATTAGTTGAGGCTGTAATCAGTTTGAGTTTTTTATTTTGTAGTTGGTTTTTGATTGATTTGGTCTTCTATATGTTAATTGAATTAGGTTGAACCAGCGTGTACTATAGTCAAACTTTGGGTCCCCTGTCTCCCTTATACGCGAAATGATACAAAGCTGTCATGTCATCTCATATATTTAAAAAGAAAAAAGAAAAGAAAAGTACACTTTCCATTTTTATGGAAGGCCTTCTAACTTTACTACACTTATATGGATATAACGGGGCTATAGGATTCCACGAGGGATGCATGGGATTAGACAAAGGAGATAGTGACGCGAATCTTTTCACGTATCTTGGAATAAGGCCTGAAGACTATCTTCAAGTGCGGACCTGCTGTTAGGACATAGTCACGGACCTGCTGTTAGGACAGTTTGACCTTTTATGTCCAAGTGGGAGCATGAAGGCCTCATGGGTGTATTTGTTTATTGTTACTTAATAGCAGTGCTAATGCTAATACTTAATGCTAATGCTCTTAGACCTGGAATAATTCACTGAGACTCCACAGCAAGTAACATATTCTTTGATGATCGCAATCATATATTATGGGTGATTTTGGCCTTGGTTAGATTTTGATTTCTTTATTTATATGGTTTTTTTATTAAACAAAATAAGTATTTTCAAAACCAAAGTGGACTCAACTTTTTGATAAGAGAAGCACTCATGAACTAATAAGATTTTTTTTTAATTGAATATAATGTTGGGAAAAATAATTTGAATACTAGTAATTTAGCTTTAAATAATAAGAATAAAATGACAGCAACAATAAGATATAATAGAACAAGGTTACCACGAATCGTGCAAGACACTGTCCTTAAGGGTTTAATTCCGCCCTATCTAAAGTTATGCTCGGTGGAATGGCGTTGACGGTTAACCCTCCAGGATTAGACGTGGGTCTCCACAGGAACTCGTCCACACGATAATCCTGGTACGTTGAACAACAGATCTTGCAAGAGGTAGAAAACGTAATAGAAACAGTGGGGTAGCTTCTACTGCGCAGAAGAGTGAGAATGAAGAGATAGGTGTATTGTGTTATGCAATGTAGCAGGGTTTATATAGGGAAAAGAAATAGCTGTTGTAAAAGAGCTGTTGAATAATGGTCAAGAAAAGAGCCGTTAGAGCATTAAAGAGCTGCAACGGTAAAAAATAAAATTTGTAAAGTAGTAAAAGTTTGGCAGGCCCACACGCGCGCGGACGAGACGCGACGGGGCGAGGCGGGGCGCGCGTGTGTATTTAACTAAGGCCCAAGTCCACAATTGTACCTCAATACCATAAGATATTTACCGATTAAGTACCATCATATATAAATATTTATTAAAATATTTTCATGAACAATGTGGTACTTCTTCCATAGTTAAATACGTATAGACAAACTAAGTTTGAAACACACTAAGACCCATATATATACAACATATAATACTGATTTTCATTTGGATATCGATTCTACTAAATGCCAATGCACTTTCAAATGAGTTTTAAATCCTTAAACTTTAGATAAAATTCACCAAGATGAAACTTAGTTCTACATTTGGAAAATTTTAACTACGAAGTTAATAAGCTGGACACCAAGAACATGGAATTTAAATAATAATTTGGTTGCTTCACTATATGCCAAATGATTTTACCAAAATTTAAGTTTACAAATAATTTGGTTGCTTCACTATATTTTATGTGCAATAGCACGTTGGTAGTTGCATTGAACCATTTGCAAATGGGAGATCTAAAGCACAAAGCACTTAGTCATGGCAAGCAATTTTGGCATAATAATCATATTACAATAGCATGTGATTATGACATCTTTCTATCTTTTTTTCCCCTTTCTTCTTGCCTTTTAACAGCATAACTTTAACGTGTTAAACTAGCTAAGATTCATTATTAGTAAACAAAAATTTTGGTAAAATCATTTGGCATCTTGGCTGACCTCTATCTCGGTTGTCACTTGCTAATTAGGCTAGCATTCTTCTGATTGAGCCTTTCATCTCAAGAACTATTGTTAACAGCTCACAGTAATGCAAACCTTTTGCTTCTTAAATGCAACACCCATCAAAAGATTCTTTTTTTTTTCACAATTAAGGTGTGTTTAGTTGAGAGATCAAAATGGAGGCGGGGGATTTTGTAGATGAGCTTCATACCTAAAATTTATTCATAGAACTCATCTATAAAATTTTCACCTACTATTCTTACCCCCAACCAACCACACTTTTAAAAGCTAAAACTTCAAGTATATATAAATGGTGTTCAATGTGGTAATAGATAATATATATAAATATTGTTCATGTATTTATCAAAGTATATGATATGCTTATAAATCTACAGGCTGCTAAGATTTCCATCTGCATTAGCCATTTTGCTTGCATGTGCAAAGTTTGTTGATAAATGTATTGCATATTTATATTTTCATTCAAGGTGAACGGTTAAAAGGAACAAAGATATATGTTTGTTATAGCCCAACTCCAATGATAACGAATCAAAGGAGTTTTTTCCACAAAAAATAAAAAAATAAAAAGAAAGGTAGGCTTCCATCTCGACAGTAAAGAGGTTTTGTTAAAGGAGGTTCTCAGTTATTGTCATTTGAACACATTGAGTGGCTTTATTGTTTTGGAGTATTGCCAAATAGTGAATTTTTTCTTTTCTTTCCTATTTTCATCCTCTTTTCTGCTTCTGATGACAGCAGGAGAGGATGCACTAATTCACTATTTTTCACTTTCTTGTCCCACCCTGTGATTTCATGTGTGTTAAATATTTAGTTACTCTTATGTCTTGTTTGGATGCCATGCAGGAGATGCATGCACATTTTTCTTGAGAGTTATGGATATCGTTGATGCTCCCTTTCCCCTTCTCATGGCTTTTTTATTTGTGATATAATTTATAAATATAAAATTAATTTGCTATTCATGTTTTTTTTTTATGACGTACAGTGTGGCTTTGGCATTAAGTTTGAGATTGATAGATTGAAGTTTAAAATTTAAAAACGGTACATTTATATTACAAAAGTGGGCAACTTAGTTTTAATAAAATTTTGGTTTCCCTATTTATTGAATTGTGACATAGTAATGACATATGTTCATTTATTTGTTGTTTTTGTTCTTGATCAGAAAAGTGTCGCAGAAAATTGTAAAAATGTAAAATCACATTCAAACTTTATTTATTTTTATAGGATACATTACACGTAACTTGGACCCATCACCCATGTAACTCGGACACTGAATCACGCACGCAACTTTAAGTAGAGACTACATAATTATGTTACTTTCATAATTGATCAAGAATTACTCCTAGATATGATTTAAATATATCGAACATGTAAGAATATATAATGCCTTATGATCTCACTCCCTTCAAAGCAATATGATAAGGCCAAATAAAATCTTCTGAAATTTAATTAAAAATTACAAAGATATTAATTTAAATAATTAATTCAACCTTTTGAAATATATATATGTATATATATATCAAGCTCTAAAACACAACACAAACTTTATTTAATTTCATAGGATACATCACACACAACTTCGACCATGATACATGGACGCAAGTTTGATACCTTGCGATCTCACTCACCCGAAAACAATACATTACATCAAACTTAGAACTTTTACCCAACTCGTAATTTAGCAAACGACGTGAACAAGTCCCACGTGTGAACATGTTCTCTTTATTTAATGTTTTTTTTTTTTTTTTATTTCGACATGCTCTTTATTTAAAGTTAAACCACAATGCATGAAAGGAAGTTAACTCTTATATTGGCACGGGGTCTACGAGCACAGCTTCAATGTATTTCTTCATTATTCCTCCGGCATGAGTGTAGCTATCTTCACCTTTGTACATCACATCCATATACCGCGCCATGTTGAGAGCACGCATCAGAAAAGGCATTGGAACTTTGGTTGGCCTAAGGCATTCCTCATTTATATCCTTCCAAGCATCTGTAATTCTCTTTCGTGCCTCTTCAATGGCTTCTTCTCTAGACACATCATTTTCTCTCATATAGCATTCCAGGAATGAGGCACAATGTTCTCTTTTCTGTTCAAACTGTTCAACGAGATATAATTTATTCAAATATTTTTCCCGTGAAAGAATAAGAAAAGCATTGAAGACAATTGTTCCTTAAAATTCTTATATATATATATATATATACATACCTCATTGGAGACAATGTCGTCCATGAGCCTGCAAATAATTGCAGAAGCTTTAACAATTTTAGGTTCACTAGTCACCCATTTGAAGATGTCCTCTGTGGCTATTTCTCCCATGCCAATATAAGAAGTTGTTATGAGCAATGGGTAAGTGGTTGATAGTGTTGCTGTGTGGATGTACTCCTCTGTTGTTGGTATATAGTTGCTGTTTAACCATCTGGCCTCAGTCATGTAGGCTTGGACTGCCTTTTTAAACTGCAATCAACATGCATTATATGAGAAAATTATTGAGACTTGGAGTTACAATCCGTTAATTATATCTTTTAATGCCAAGGAGTAAATCAAGCTTTTAACAAACTCTCAAATTAATTTATGAATCTTAATAATTGCAAAATAAAATTTGAAATGCTAGCCTTGTTTTATAGAATCAAAACACTATCAAATTAATAATAAGAAATAATGGTTTTCATAGATAATGAATTTATGCTTTCCTTGATCATTAATATAAACCAAGTTTTGTATTTTATTTTTTTGGGTATATAAACCTTTTGTGAATTTTTTATTTTTATTTTTTCCTAAATTTAGTGAAACATCAGTTATCTAATTTAAAATGACAACTTGGTTTAATACAACTGTTTCCTCCTATGAAATTAAAAAAAAAAAAAAACTGTTTCCTATCATTTTTTCAAAAAGAGAAAAGAGAGTCATACTTCTTTTATGTCATAGCCAATGCTATATGCTCTTCCTTCCTTCCCCACTTCTTGTTCTGCTTCTTCAAAAATCTTTAAGATAGACGTATAAGTTAATTTCATGTACTCTGGAAGATCATCCAAGCAGCAAACATCCCACCTAAAATCATTGAATACTTTCGTTTCAATCACTCAGACTATTTATTTTAAAAAGGAAAAATGAAAAACAAAGAAAATTTATATCTATTTATAATGTGCTAACCAACCTTTCGATTGCCTTAGTGAAAAGTTCTAATTCATCAATGGTTCCATACGCATCATATGTGTCATCAATGATTGATAAAAAGGCAATTACTTTGATCATTATCTTTCTTGCTTGAGAATATTGAGGCTCAAAATATGACCCTATAATCCAGTAGCAACATTCCGCAATCCTATCTCTTGCAAATGGTACTTTTCTTGGGACATCGAACTCCTTCCACCACCTAAAAGGACCAAAAAAAGAAAAAAAATCAATTACAGTGAGTATTCTTGGGAACCAACTTAAAAATTTTATAATTTGGTTAATTAGAGAGAGCTTGTGGTTAAAGAGCTTACTTGCAAATGTTTCCAACTTCCTTTTGATACAGGTTTTGTAGCGAATTGAAATCTAATTTTGCTAGTGTGAGTAGAATTTCATCATGGCTAGGATCTTGTTGATAGATTGAAATGAAATGCCGTGCCTCCAACCTAGGCAAGCCAAGGTGGAGAGGCTGCTTCAAGCTATGGTTGACTTGTGCTGCAAGAAAAGGGCTCAATTGGGTGGCAATGGATTCAAGGTGAGTGGAAGTGAATACAAGAGCTTCGTCTAATATGTCCTCTCCATGAATCCTAAGATGTGAGGCTTCATACAAGCTTAACATTCCCTCAATATCTCCAGTAAGCTTTTCACTGAAGTTTCCATGCACGTCCTTAAACTTGTTGAACACATCTGATGTTTTATTCAACAACCACAAGATTGAAAAGCCATTAAAGACGATAAAGTATAAAAATAAAATAAGGAAGAATAGCTGATATGGCAAAGTGTTAGTTTAGGTTTATGACTTGTTATCTAAGTTTTTTCATTATTTTTTACTATAATGTGTAATTTGAATACGAATAAAAGGAAATAAAAAATAAGTGGATAAGTCGAGGCATATACTAGGTGAAACACGGAATCCACGCTGCCTCAATAACCTAAAGAGTAAAGCAATGGAGCGAAGATTGTCTTCAACAGTTATTTCTCCATTTTCAACATAATTCTTGTGAATCTGTTGCAGCACTTCATCAATCTCACATTCAAAATGATAATGCACGCCCAAACGACAGATTGAATCAATCAAGTCAACTTTTGCTAAGGGCTTCTCAGTCATTGAAGCAAGCATTTTGATCACTTCTTTCTTCAGTGTTTCAATTTGTGGCCCGGTTTTATGATCAAGTTCCTGCATGTGTTGAAGAAAAAAAATACTTATGTATTGAAACAACTCACTTGCTTTAACAATGAATTAAGGAGCTATAAAACCGTACTTAACGAATACCTTATTCAGGTCAACAAAGAAATATAATTAAACTGCCTAGTGAATTAAGCGCATGGAAATGATCGTTTATGTCATGATATTTATTGCATTGCATGCATGATGAATACTAAAAGCATTTATAAGTGACAGTGTATATATGTATACCTTGGATTCAGAAGCATATTGAAGGAAATAATCCTTCCAAATGCTGGGGTGATAATCTGTAGTATGTCGATCATGTGAGCCACATTTTGCATCTGGGTTGAAGCAATTAAGAGTAGAAGCTGCACTAGACATGCTTGG
The DNA here is from genome assembly GCA_031439585.1 of Pterocarpus macrocarpus. Taxonomy (NCBI): domain Eukaryota; kingdom Viridiplantae; phylum Streptophyta; class Magnoliopsida; order Fabales; family Fabaceae; genus Pterocarpus; species Pterocarpus macrocarpus. The sequence goes on from CM062522.1 coordinate 57,853,358, forward strand.
GTTTTTTTCTTTTCTTTTTTGGGTACGTAAGATAACAATCCTTGATTTGTTTCTAAGAACTTGGATTCTTTACCCTTAATATATAGGGACTAAAAGTTTATTAAAAGAAAATAAAAATAGTAATAAGCAATAATTTAGCACTAACGTTACGTCATGAATTATTAATTGTAGTATGATGCATATTTTTCGTTTATCACGTTTTTCGGTTTTCCTGTAGCGATATCGACAACTAAAGTGGTGGCATAAGAGAAATATTTGGGTGATTATAAAGTATCATATGTCTATACTTATAATTAATAATATCATAATATTAAAGATTATACCCATAAATTAATAATTTATTCCATTTAAAATATTATAATATTATTCACTATAAATATAGCTACGTATTATTGTAAAACCACTAAAATATTTCTCCCTGTGCTAACGATGTCGTCTCTCGTTTATCCCATATTTCAAAATATCAAAGCACTGTGTTTCTTTAAAGAGGTGCGAATCTTAGCTGGCACTTTTGTCCTTTTATGTTGACCTTTCCTTCTTAGAAACTACTAGCCATTAATTAAAACAAAATATAACGCCATTTCTACGACAATTTATAATCTATCTATTTATATAATAAATATATTAAAATTATTTGACTAAAGTTGTAACGTAAAACATTTTGAATTTTATTCTTTCAATATATTTAATTATAAAATGTTTTACTTTTCATTCATCATCTGAATATTTTCTTGATTTTTCATTTTTTTCATCTTTTCAAAAAAAGGTATAATTTTTTTTCTAAATTATCTTGGGGGAGAGATAATTTATGGCACTGATAAATTTTAAAATCAAATACAAGTAGTTTTTATCAAGAATTGATCTTGAAATTTTTTTTTTTTGACTTTCTATTGATTTATTTATAAAACTAGTTGAATAGTAACATGATTTTTCCTTAAATTCATTACAATGTAATTATTTTGATTGAATGAATTATTGGAAATCATATTTTGGACTTTGACCCTAAATAATTTAATGTGATTGAATATATGTTGACCCAGTTATTTGGTCTTATAATAGGTGAAACAAAACAACCTTTCACGAAATAGTAGACACTACTATATATTTAACTTTTAGCAATATCTAGTTAATGCAACATTTTTATAAACGTTGCTAAAAGTAAATGTTAATTAAAAGTATAATAGATATTGTTAAAAAGTATAGTAAAGTGTTGTTAAAACCTCTTATTAATATAGTCTAAACACAACATTTGTAAAAGTGGTACTAATGTAACTAGTAACACTTTTTTTATATTTTAGTAACATTTTTTAAATGTTACTAAATTGCAATTACGGTGTGTCTCTCTCTCTATAATCTTAACGAGATTGGAAAATATAGGGTGACTATTGCCCCATATTACATCAGCAAATTCTCAAGGGAGATAATTGAGAAGATCATGTTCCTTATATATACATGGGTATGCATGCATAACTTAGCAATTCTTAGAATGAACTTTTCCTTATATCAAATATCTTAAAAGGTACACACTATTGTTTTTTCATTTAGTATTCTAATATCATGTATTTTGATATTGGGTGGTATATTAAGATATAAGAATTATATCCTAGATGTGGTATCAAAGCCATAGATATATGATTTAAAAGTCATGATTATGTTTGTTTTGAAGTGCATGTTTGATGTTTTTGGTTCTTGTAAAATTTCAGTTAGTTAATGAATTTCTTTCTTTCAAGTATGAATCATTGAAGAGTTTTTTTTTTTTTTTTTTGCATGAAATATGTTTACATGCAATTTACGATAAGAACCATATTTTAGAATTTCAAAACATGTATGCCACGCATGTCTCCTCTAATGAGCGTGACGTGAATGTTTTTAAAATTCTAAAGAGAAAGAAACTTAGCATGTTGTCTCTAATTTTACATTATTGGCTTATGATCCTTTTTGGTTAATCATATTAGGATCGTATGCAACTGTAGATCGCCGCTGTGGGAATGGGTTTTTTTATTTTCATTCTTTTCTGTTTCTTTTGGTTTTTGGGGGGACCTTGGATCTCAGATCCTGAGAGTCGGACTTGCTACTCTAAGATTCCGGGTCTTATACTTCTTGAAACTATGGGTTGTACCAGCTGAGCTATGCCTCAATCCATAGAAATGGGCGGTACTCCTTGAAACTATGGGTTGTACCAGCTGAGCTACGCCTCAAACCATAGAAATGGGTTTCGAGTGAATGGATAAAAGGTAGAATTTAAAAAAAAAAAAATGTACCGTTCCCGAAAAGCCCAGTACATGCTTGCGAATCATAATGGCTTATGATACAGTGGCTTTCATTTGCCAACTTTTCTGGCCAAATTGCCATAAACCACCCTTACCAAATTTATTGGCTTCATTGTGCTACGTGTGTAAGTTGATATATTATAAAAAAATGGCAGACCCGATATTATGCATGTTTTGAGTTTGAAATTATTTGTTTTATGCATCTTCTTCCATAAAACATTTAAGAACCATTTTAGAAAAGATGTTAAGATGAAGATATGGAGTACAAAAGGATAAAAAGATGTAATCTTTCATTATGAAGTGTGTCCTTTTAAAGATGAAAGGTATAATCGAGTAGACTATTATTTTAACTCTTAAAAGATGAATACTAGCAAACTAATGTTTAAAACATATTTTATTAGTTTGTGATATTTTAGTGATAATCGGCATATTAACAAATTAGTCTCTAAAAAATCAATGTGCGAACAAATTAGTCTATAAAAGATTCATGTATTGACAAATTAGTCTCTAAAAAATCTTTTGTTAAAACTAATGAAGCCTATTAGCAATAATAAAATTAATCATTGAGATAACACAGACTAATAAAATATCTTTTGGGAATTAATTTATTAGTATATTGATCTTTCAAGTGTCAAAATGGTAATTTATTCGGGTATAATCATTCATGATGATGTGTAACTATTCATGATGGGGTGTAACCATTCATGATGCAACCAATATTTATAATGTGCTATAATCATTCATGATGAGGTATATCCTTTCCAACTTTTTTGTGTGGCCTCTTTCATGGATTTGAATAAATCCATCCAAGTAGTTTTTCTCCATGAAAATTATTTCAAATTATTTTAGAGAGTGTAAGGATTTCAACACAAAAAGAATGGAGCCAAACAATGCTAAAATGAGGGAGAAAATGACATTAAAAACTATTGAGTTGAAAAGTGCAAACTGGGTAACAACATTTTGTGTTGCCACTTTCATGGATCTTAGTTGATCAATCCAATGAGTTTTTACTCATGAGACTTAACTCGAATAGTTTTGAAGAGTATAATGATTACAACACAAGAAGGATAGGTTAAAACGGAGATAAAATGAATGAGATGTGAGTTTTCAAAGTTGGCAAGTCACAATAGGTGCAAACTAAGTCACACCATCCATTTTGCCGCAAATTAAGTCTTGATGACCTAAAGACAAGGTTAAAGATGACTCTTGGGTGCATAATAATGCCCACTCCCAGGCTTAGGAGAGTGCAGAGGCTGTAGACCTCCATTTTGCATGCCCTTTTTTCTTGTGAACTCGTTGTGGTGTCTATTTATGGCTATGTAGATTTTATAATTTTTATGTTTAAAGAAAAATTAATATTAATTTGTCTATATTATATTCACACTTCACCTATCAAAGAGAAGGTAGCCTACCACTAGACCTTGCCGATGAAAAGAAGTTCAAGAGAATAGGCAATTACTACACAATATACATGATCAGTTGCACAGAAGGGGACACATCCTCCGATCACTCAAATATATTGGACAAGATCAAGTGCTGCTTATAATGGCCAAGGTCCATGTTGGGGATTTGTGGCAACCACCAAGGAGGAAAAGCACTTGTGGTTAGAGTTCTACGAGCAAGTTACTTCTTGCAAATTATGAGATTGGGTTGTATCTAATGCGTGAAGACATGTGACAAATGCCAAAGGTTTTTGACGGTGCCCCACAAGTCACTAGAGCCACTCTACTGTTTAGAGACAAGTTGGCCTTTTCCATTAGCTCCATGACAGCTCAAATACCTAGTAGTCACCATTGATTACTTCACCAAGTGAATGGAAGCTGAAGCACTCTCCTCAATATCTACCAAGAAGATCAACAAGTTTGTTTGAAAGAAGACCATTTGTAGATATGGCATACCAAGAGAACTCATCAATGATAATGGAACTCAGTTTGCAAATAGGAAACTTTAAGAACTTTGCTCAAATTTAGGGATCTACCAACTTTTCACCTCAATGGAACATCCCCAAACAAACATACTAGATGAAGTAGTGAATAAGATCATTTTGATAGTGTTAAAGAAGAAACTCGACAAGGCGAAAAGATACTGGACATAAGTGCTCCTTGAGATCCTTTAGGGTATCATACAATGGCCCAATCGTCCTCTCATGAAATGCCCTACAAGCTTGTTTTTAATGTCTAAGCCATGATATCGAGATCTCTGAACCAAGATTGAGAAGGGCAGGTTTTAGTGAGGAAGAGAACACAACAATTTGTGGGGTTGAGCACGATCTCATTGAAGAAGAGTGATAACTAGGCCAAATCAAGGAAGAAGCGATGAAGCAGAGCATAGCTTAGAATTATGACAAATAAGTGCACCCATAGGGCTTCAGTGAAGGTGATCTAGTCTTGAGGAAGATTGCAACTCATCAAAAGCTAGCAAGAGAAAGAAAGCTAGCCCCGAACTAGGAAAACCTATACAGAGCCACTAATGACCTCAGTAAGGGAGCATACAAAATCGCAGAGATCACAGGCTGAGAACTACCACATTCATGGAATACGACCTCTCTCTGTATTTATTAAAGCTAAGTTGTAACCCTTAAGTCATGAATAATAGGTGCACTATATTTCCTTTAACAGGTTTTTCTCATAGGGTTTTTCTAATAAAGGTTTTGACGAGGCACAATTATTCGTGGGCTAGGACCATAACCTTGTGGCACTCGATTTACATTCAGTTGATCGTAATAAAATAAAAGTTTATTTTGATTCATTCATCATCATGTGCAAATCCTTATTTACAATTTTATATCGTTTGCTAATTACATAGTAGTACTTGACGCAAACTACAACTCCTAGTTCAGCACTTGCCTAAAAGGAGGAGAAGCTCCTAGGTTGAGTCCCTCAACTGAAGTTAAGTTTTTCAAAGTGAGGAAATTTCACTAGGCCCCTTGCACAAGACCAAGCCCCTCAATCAAGGTCAAGTCCTTCAAAGCAAGAAAATCTTGCTAAGTCTCTCGCACGATGCCTAGCGCCCTTGAACAAGGTCCAGTCCTTTAAAGTGAGACAAATTTACCAAGTGGAAGAAACAAATTGAATATATCCTAGATGCAAAATCACTTACCTAACAAAGATGCAATCATCATCACCACACAAAGCTCACTAAGCACTCAACTAGCCTAATGTGGTCTCAACATCCAAGCAACGAAACAAATAGGTACGAGGACTTGGCGTTGGACTAAGCATATCAAAATAGACAACACCATTGCAAGCGAAAGTGAAAACAATGTCAGGCAATAAGAAAAAAAAATAGAAGCAAGAACTACATAAAAAATAACAAGAAAAAAAAAATGCTCGAAAGGGACCTCGACCACAGTATCCACAAGACAAGACAAAAAAATAAATTATCAGAAAATCCAGCAAGAAATAGTAACATGCAAGGAAAAATAAAGGATCAAGCAACCGGGGCCTTGCCCACATTGTTGGAGGGAACCTCATCCACAAGGCTAGAAATGGGGACATCCACAAGCTTCATATCTTGCCCTAGGGTGTCCACCCCCACCATTGAGAGTGATATTAGCTAGCACCACATCCCCAACAATCTTGTGGTAAGAGGCAGTAGACAAGTCAACTCTAGGATAAAGGACATCAACCTGGGCAATGGCTTACTTGTAGCATGCAATATTTTTAACAAATCATTAATTAAGGGTTGATTAAGGATATAGGAAGCATAAATGGAATGAATTTTTTTAATAAGGGGAAGGGATAGGGAAAATAAATTATTTTTTTAAATTGTTCAATTCTCATTTTAAAATTGAAAAAAAAAAACTTATTAAACAAATTATACTATAAATAATGAGATGATATATAAAATGAATTTATAACTTTTTTTTAATATAACTTATTTTTTCAACAACAATATCATATTTATACTTTTTATTTTTAAAGCTATTTCATCTTAAGCTAATTATACACATAAAAATGTTTTATGTAATATTCTATAAAGTTGCATATTTTATTGTAAAATATATATAATTATTTGTATTATTATACGTATATTTGACAATTTTATATAAAATATAATTAAATTACGGTTAGGTTAAAAATTCAATTTTTATATATATTATGAAAAATAAGGTTGCATTGAATCCTATGTAAGAATTATTAAATAAATATCATGAATATACTTTAGTTACATTTTAGTCAAAGCTATAAAGGGGTGAGAAAAATATTGATTGTTTATTTTGTTTATTAAATTCCCCTTAGATATTGTAATAATATATTTTAAATTAAATTTCAAATCTTTTAATTTGTATATATTCTCTTTACTTTGATTTAATAAATTATGTTTAATATAAAATAATAAAATAACATAACAAATTTCTTTTAAAATTATTATAATACGACTTTCATCATGTAAATATTAAAAAAAATTAGATACTTATAAAAAAAATTAAACTACTTTTATCTAATATTTTCAAAAATTTATACATATTAATTTTAATTTTTTATAATTGGTGCATTTTACAAGTCAAAAACACTAGTTTTAACAAGTTTATGATGCTTACCATACTACCTATCCCCTTTCATGTAACGTCCGAAAAATTTTAATCGTTTTTAAACAAGTTATTCGATTTTTAGCAATTAATTGGGATTAATTAGAATTCGATTAAGTATTTACTCAAAGCCAATTAAGTAACATTTAGAAGAATTAACCTTGAGGAAATTAGATTAAAATCATAGGCAATCACTTAGGAATTTTCTAAAATCGATTTATCGATTTAAGAGGAATCGGTAAGATTTCGGTATTTTAAATTATCGAAACCGGATCAATAGAAATTATACTGTGAGAACCCTAGGATAGATGGCCAAGATTCAGCCAACACACCCGACAAGTGGCGCCACAATCAGCCTTCAAGAAGGCAGTCAAGTCAAATTGGAGAAGGAAAACACATCCACCAATCACATGTAATCTTGCTTTAAAAGTTTCCAATTATTTCCTTCCAACTCCTTGATTATTTTCGGATTTTATAACCTGCTGAACCCTCGTTATTTCTCTTCTATCTCAACTCATCTTCACTCCATCTCCATCTACTATTCAAGCTTCATCAATATTCCTTCAATCCAAGGCACCAATGTAGCTCAACAACACCTAGAAGAGGTAGGAATTCAATCTAGCTTCTTGTTTTCTTTGAATTAGGCTGATTAGGACTCCACTTTCTTCCTACTTTCTTGCATGATTCTGATGTTATCTTGAGTGATGATGATGAATTAAGATTGTTTTAAGGTATATATGTGAGTTTGAATTGAAGATTTGATGGTTTAATTTAGGAAAACATGAATTCAAGAAGAATCCAAGAAGCTATTAGGGTTTTTCCTTGATAGTTCGTATGCAGAGTGTACGGCTCTGGCTAAAGCTGTTTAAATTTGATGAATCCATTTTTATATGAAACTATACATTCAGGGATTTCCATACATATAAAATATAAGGCCATTGGATTAGTATAAAAGTAGTTATGAATTTTTGAAGTTTGACCTAGAAATTTAGATTCTCTTCTGGGCAGTATGAGTTGAGAAGGGTGTAACTCACCCTACATAACTCTAAATTGAGTGAAACTAACGTTGTTTGAAAGCTAACATATAAAGAAACATTCCATAAAAATTTCAAAGTCAGATTCTTTGCCAATTATTCCCAGCATATCAATGAAGTTACCTTAAGTTCAAACCAGGTTGGAACAGGGTAGTCCAGTAGGGTCAAGTTACGGAGCTTATATCTCAACATATACTCATGCAAATGATATGAAACTTAATTCATTTGAAAGCTTGTTCTATTATCTTTATTTTACCCATATTTATATTTTTAATGAATTTTCACTTATGAGAGTGTACTTCTGGCTAAGTACAAGGCAGTCTGAGGTAAAATGCTAATAACTTGAGCTATACAGATCAAAATGAGATGGGACTAAAAGGGTTAGAAACTAGACATATAGCACTATAACATATTCAAAATTTAGATTCAACTGAATTGAATAGAAATTATGGTGAATTTTAACAAAACTTGGCAGAATTGATATAACAAGCAGAATTGAACATAAGGGTCCAATCCCTACATAATTGACATTATTGTGATATATAAGGGTCCAATCTCTACATGATTGACATTATTGTGATATGTTTGCTACTCTATGTTGAACTTTTGCTTGATTGGTTTTATTGGTAGCCTGGCACTATTCATGGGGAAGCGGACTCGATCCGTTATGCTGCCGAATTTCCGGCAGAAATTAGTGATAGTTCTAAATGTTGGTGTGTTAATATTGTTATGCGATATGTATGAATACTAAGCAAGTATTATTATTTGAGAATAAGGTACGAAGCCTATGTATTTATGATTTTATGATAAAAGATATGATGATGAGTCCATATTCCGAAGGAACGTGACATGGCGATCACGCTCTGATGGAATATGACATGGCGATCATACTCTGGATTGTGGTATAATGATCCCACCCCCTAAGGAATGTAACATGGTGATCACACCCTGAGGGAGTATGACATGGTGATTATACTTTGGGACATGGCAGGATGAATATATTTTAAGGAGTGTGGCGGGAGTATGACATAGCGATCGTACTTTGGAATATATATGACAAGTAAAGGAAGACAAAGAAAGAAAAGAAAATTATGTATACCTGCATAAATTCAAGTACAAGTAAAGGTAGATGCAGATTTCAAGTTTCCACTATATTGGTGTTATTATATTTTAATGTGTTACAGTTATTATTCATAGTATGATTCATGACCTTATCATGTATTGGCTCTCCCAAATGACAAGTGCATGAATAAAATGGACTCTGCTTCGAACAATATGTTTTCGAACTATAAAATTAAATAGTTTATATAATACGTCCACTTTTTTCATAATAAATCGAAGCAGCTAGAGATAATAATGATGACACCGTATGAAATTTCTTAGTGAATCCTACTAAGAATTTAAAATTCTCACTCTTGTTTCCGTGTTATCTCCAGATAGTTCGAGAAGATTCAGAGACAGTTGAAGTTGCTGTCAAATAAGGTCTGCTCAGGTAACAGTAACAACTCCAGAGTCGGGTACTATGACTTAAACATAGCACTGTACAGAGAAGGACGTTACATTTCACGTCTTGGACCGATGCTTTGCTTTGTCGTTCCACCTTTACCTGCTACTTCTCACCTACTTCCAACTAGCGACCAACCATGAAACCACCAATTGCCCCTGTTTCAAGATCTCTTGCCTCATTGTTAACATCCTTGCCCACTAGTCTAGGAGCTACAACAAATGCAATGTCTAGAATCTAGCCAGTAGGCTACCCTCCCTTAAAGCCTTTGTTTTCTTTCAAGGATGAATTAACCCAAAAGCCTACTTCCTAATGGTGTGTGGTTGATATTATTGTCTCAGTATCTACTTTATTTTCCATTTGTTGTTCATAGTGCAACTTGCAAACTCAAGTTTAGCCTATAATTTCTTCTTTGATTATTTCTATACCTATTACTGTTGTTGATGTATGTGCACAACTTTATATTGAATATTGTGCAAACAGGTATTATCTAAGTAAAATTTGGTACCTAATTAGCTATAAATTCTAAATAAAATGGTAACATGGCTGAAAGGTGAAAACAATTTCTCATGGAATATTCATGACTTCTTTCAGCATGTTTGGGAGGCCGTTAAGGAGGGTTAGAATCGATTATAGCCAGACAAAATCGACTTTGACCAATTTTTGTGTTATTTAGTTATATACTTTCAGAATCAATTCTGGCCTCTAGAATTTATTCTGGAAGAAGTGAAATTTTTTTCCTTTCTATTAGAATCACTTTTAGAGGAACTACCAAATATAAATCAATTTACCTTAAAATCAATTTCAACAAAATCAACTATATCTAGAATTAAATCTACAAAAGCATAATCAAATACGTACTTTTTCTATTTAATTAGCTATTACTCATTCTCTCTAAATTAATTTCATTAAGTTCACAGGAAAAATCTTTTAAGGCTAGTTTTGATGACTGCAAAACTTGGACTGCCATTAATTTCCCACTGGGGAGAATTCCCTTGTAAACACGATCACTCCCTGTAACATCTCTTGAACCATAATATTATAATTAGAGATTATTATTCATTTACGTACATAAAATTTATCTTGGTATTTAAATAGTTAGTGGATTAATGCAAAGTAAATACGGCTAACACATCGCAAGTCGATAACCCTAAAGATACTATCATATATATACAATATATACAAAAGAGAGTTCTCAAAAGTTGTAGACCCAATTTGCCAAACCAAAATACTAGCACATGCCATGTCAACTATATAACTAAAGCACTCAAATGTATTAGTGCCCTATACTATGCCCAAAAAGAACCACATATTATACATTAACAATTAAGTCAACAGTGCACCTATAAGGTCTCCAAAGAGGAGTCTGGGTCTTGTAGCAAAAATTCTCCTAGCAACTATTCTTACTATATCACGAGGTATGAAATTCATTCTCCATGGGTGCAAGGCCTTCTGAGGGCAGTTTCAGAACCATGTGGTCTCCTTTAGAAGATGAGTTGGAAGAGCTATCCTCTGAGGGGTCTGTTTTGCTGGAGGGTGAAGGTAGGGATGAAGGTGAAGGGTAAGGTGGATGAACTGCATGTAGGGGAACACCATTAAAGAGGAACTCCTAGTCAAACTGAGGGTTAACTATAGGGATAGCAAATAAGGGGTTGAAAAAGATATACATTCTCATGACTATGTGCTCGAGTAGGTACATTGAGTCTAGGGTTAGATCATGGTGCCAGGTCCAATTGGGAGTCTTAAGAAAGACCACGATGGAGGCCATTGGTGGTGTTTAAGGATGACACAGAAAGAAATGACATGAGAATTTAAATTTCCAATAGGAAATTCTAGACGACTACTCATGTTGCCATCGTAATCATCCCCAGCTGCTTCGGTTTTAAGAAAAAAGACATATTCTTACTAAAACAAGACTCACATCTAATTGTTAAAACATTTCCGAAGTAGATTTATGTGAGTCTATATAATCATGATACATATTCCGAACAATATCAATATCATAATAAAGAAGGTAAAATATGCCTCAAGAAACAATAGAGATGAAGTTGAGCATGCATGGAAAATGTAATGTTCAAAATTATCTAAATATCTCGGGTTAACTCATGTGCTTAGCTTGGTAGCCCCTTGACCTTCAGTGGCATTCAAATGTCCCGGGTAATAGTCTGTTTTGTATAATTGAGCTCATCCCTACATGTGATTACCAGATTCATTCTCTCTAACCCTCGCACATATCTATTCCTAATCAAGTTCACTCTTCTTGACACATCATAGAAGTTCGAATTCACTCTCTCTGACATAGCCACATTGGGTTCACTCTCCTTGATTTAATCCAAGGGAGTTAGATTCACTCGCTCTGACTTAGCTGGATTCACTCTCTCCGACCCAAGCATTGCACTAATTATGTCCTTTTTCAAGTAAATGAAGAGGCATGTGCACTTACATTCTCATGCATATGCTATCACTATTGAGAGAATAATGGTCATATAAATATGCGCCTTGAATTCTCATACTTCAGGTTTCACATAGAAAATAAAAGAATGTAAATTATATCAATGAAAGCCAAAGGAAATAAAAGAATGGTAATTCAGTGAGATACTCAATGTATTTACGTCTAGATTCTATTTAGACATGTTTTGAGTTCCACCTTATGTCCCCAAGTTCGATTCTTAACAGGTTACTAACTTAAGTTCCTAACTCCGAGTTTCATTTTTAGAGGTTCTCGGATCTATGTTTAACAATTCACTTTTCTTAGGTTCCAATTTTCGAGCCTATAGGTTCTAGTTTTTGAGCCTTTAAGTTCTAGTTTCCAACTTTAACACTTCCTTCCTAGATCTCTGGGTTACAATCTAAGTTCCGGCCTTAACACTTGTGTAATACTAATCACGAAATTTAAGCAGAATGTTAACACGGTAACACAGACTAACTAATTTCATGTTATGACTTAAGCATAACATTAAATTAGTAGGGTGTTACATTTTTGGTATCAGAGCAGTTCGTCCTAGCTAAGGCCTAAGGATTGGACTGACTATGCTTCGCGCATATTCTGTGTTTTTAGCTGATAATATACACTAGATCTTGCCTATACAGTTGAGATATAGGTGTGCATGTGTGAGAAATGCTTGACCATGTGAGCTGTTATTTACTAGCACATTAGACTTAGTGTTGAGCCTGATCAACTCAATAACTTTTGTTTTGTGTGCTCAGAACTTAATGGCTTTCGGAAGGCGAGGTAGACCGCGCACCGGACCTGCTCAAGAGAATCCCGCTGAACTTATGGACACCGTACAAGAGATGGCTCAGGCGATGCGGGAACAGGTCGCAGCAGCTCACCAGATGATGGATCAGCTTGGTAGGCGACCTGCAGCAGCCTGTGGAGGAAACCCACATGGCCCGGGAGCTGATTTGGATTATCTTAAGTTCACTGAGTTCAGAAAGGCGAATCCGCCCAACTTCCGAGGGGCGTATGATCCTGATAAAGCTGATGAATGGATCAAGGCTATGGAGAAAATTTTCTTGTCCTAGATTGCTTAGATCATCAGAAGGTGACCTTTGCTACCTACATGCTCGAAGCAGACGCCGAGTTTTGGTGGAACGGCGTACGAAGGCTACTTGAGGAATCTCGGACAGCAGTCACCTGGACGGTGTTTAGAGATGTCTTCTACCAGAAGTACTTTCCTGCTTCCGTTCGGAATGCCAAGGAACTCGAGTTTATGCAGCTTTGCCAAGGAAACCGGACGGTATCCGAATACATTGCCAGATTTGAAGAGCTATGCAAATTCTCTACAATTTATCAGAGGAATCCAAATGAAGCCTGGAAGTGCATCAAGTTTGAAGGTGGGTTACGAGAAGACATTCTCACCGCAATCGGGCCAATGGAGATTAGAGATTTTTCCACGTTGGTAAATAAATACCGACTTGTGGAAGATTGCAACTCGAAACTGGCTGCAGCTAAGGCATCTAGTGGTGGTTACAGGAAAGGGTTGGCCCCACAGGGCCCAAGATTTAAGCCCAATTTTTAGCAGCAGAGGAGATTCCTACCTGCAAGCAACAAAGGCAAGCAGCCCTAAAGGCCTTTTCCAAACCCAACTTGCACAAAATGCGGCAAGAATCATGGCGATCGACCGTGTTTGGCAGGCCAGAATGTCTGCTACGGATGTGGAAAGCCAGGCCATAAAATTTATGAGTGTCCAACCAGGAATTTATCACAGCCGCCTCAACCCCAACGTCAAGGACGGGTCTTTACAATGAGCATGGAAGAAGCTAACCAGTCGGAAAGACTAATTCAAGGCACCTATGATGTAGACGGCGAGACTCTAACTGTACTCTATGATTCGGGTGCTTCACATTCGTTTATTTCTCATAGTTGTATAACTGCCTTGCAATTGCCAATTTCTGAATTACCTTATGATCTATTGGTTTCTACTCCTACCAATGGGCCTATTAAAACTAGTCAGATATGCATCAATGTTGCTCTTCGAATTAACGGTAGGACCTTTGCCGCCGACTTGATTTGTCTCCCCCTATTTGGTCTTGACATAATTCTGGGCATGGATTGGCTTTCTACCAATTGAGTCGTACTCAATTGCTCTGATAAGACAGTGGTACTCCCCTCTGTCTCACTTTCTGAATCCCAAACAGCAACACTTTTCTATCTGAACTCTTTTGGGCCAAAGAATCAAGGATATATCCTCTTGTCAGCTAATGTGACAGAAGCTGAGCAGGAACTAGAGAAGATCCCGGTTGTTAAGAAGTATCCGGATGTTTTCCCAGAAGATATTCCTGAATTTCCTCTAGAAAGAGAGATTGAGTTTACCATCGAGTTGGTTTCAGGTGCGGGACCAATATCTATAGCTCTATATCGAATGTCACCTATGGAGCTGACAGAGCTAAAAAGGCAGATCGAAGAGCTTTTAGAAAAAGGATTCATACGACCAAGCGCGTCACCTTGGGGAGCTCCAGTCTTGTCGGTCAAGAAGAAAGATGGGAGCATGCGCCTATGCGTGGATTATAGGCAGTTGAATAAAGTGACAATTAAGAATAAATATCCACTACCAAGAATTGATGATCTTATGGACCAGCTACAAGGTGCAACGGTATTCTCCAAGATTGATTTACGCTCCGGATATCATCAAATTCGAGTTCGGGAACAAGATATCCCTAAGACAGCTTTCCGAACTCATTACGAACACTATGAGTATACCGTGATGTCATTCGGATTGACCAACGCACCAGCAGTATTCATGGATTACATGAATCGGATATTCCGCCCATACTTGGATAAGTTTGTAGTAGTCTTCATTGATGATATACTTGTCTACTCGGAGACGGAGCAAGAGCATGCGGAACACTTACGGTTAGTCCTGCAAATTTTAAGAGAAAAGAAACTCTATGCTAAATTATCCAAATGTGAATTTTGGATGAAGGAGGTAAAATTTCTCGGCCACGTAGTGTCATCTGGAGGAATCTCTGTCGACCCCAGCAAAGTAGAAGTAGTTCTAAACTGGGAAAGACCGGCCACAGTCTCTGAAGTCAGGAGTTTTCTGGGCTTAGCTGGATATTACAGGCGGTTCGTTAAGGATTTTTCTCGAATAGCTTTGCCCTTGACCAAGCTAACCAGAAAGAATGTCCCATTTGAGTGGACACCGGAGTGCGAACAAAGTTTTCAGGATTTGAAGAGGAGATTGACTACAACACCAGTGTTAGCTTTACCAGACCCTCATGGACCATTTGAGGTCTATTATGATGCTTTCAAACAAGGGTTAGGATGCATGTTGATGCAAACCGGAAAGGTGGTCGCGTATGCCTCCAAGCAATTAAAGCCACACGAAAGGAACTATCCTACTCATGATCTCGAATTAGCTGCAGTAGTATTCGCTTTGAAGATATGGAGACATCACCTATATGGTATAAAGTTCGAGGTCTTTTCTGATCATAAGAGTTTGAAATACCTCTTTGATCAGAAGGAATTAAATATGAGACAGCGGAGATGGATGGAACTTCTTAAGGACTATGAATTTGAATTGATATACCACCCAAGCAAGGCAAATGCTGTGGCAGATGCTTTGAGTAGGAAATCGTTGACCGTAGCCTGGATGATGATTAAGGAGATGGAACTTATTGAAAGTTTCCGAAATCTTATTTTGGGAATCCTTACAACTCCTAAGACCCTTCAGTTGCACCAAATAAAGATAACCAGTAGATTTAAGGACCAGATTCGGCAAGCACAGCAGCAGGATGCTGATTTTTAACATACGATTAATCTTGTACAGTCAGGGAAACTAACGGGTTTTGCCCAAGATAAAGAGGGCATCTGGCGGTGCCACGACAGAGTGTGTGTTCCTGAAAGGAACGATCTCCGAAGAAGAATTTTAGAAGAAGCCCATAAAGGTGAATTCGCTGTACATCCTGGCATAACCAAGATGTATCAAGACCTCAAGAAAATGTTTTGGTGGCCGGGCATGAAGTCAGATGTAGCAAACTTCGTGGGCAGATGCTTGACTTGTCAGAAGGTGAAAGCGGAACATCAGAAACCCTCCGGGATGCTTCAACCCTTGGAAATCCCTGAATGGAAATAGGAGAGTATCTCCATGGATTTTGTGATGGGATTACCAAGAATGCCAATAGGATATGATGCTATATGGGTCGTTGTGGATACATTGACCAAATCCGTTCACTTCCTATCCATCCGAGCAAATTATCCATTGAAAAAATTGGCACAACTGTACATTCAAGAGATTATAAGGCTGCATGGAACTCCTTCAACTATTATTTCTGATCGAGACCCGAGGTTTACCTCACGATTCTGGGGAGCTCTACAGAAGGTGTTCGGCACGAAGTTGTGTTTAAGCACTGCGTATCACCCGCAAACAGATGGCCAAACTGAAAGGACGATTCAAACCTTGGAAGATATGCTACGAGCTTATATACTAGAGCAACGCGAAAATTGGGATCGATACTTACCATTGGCCAAATTCGCATACAACAATAGCTATCACACTAGCATTGGCATGGCTTATTACGAAACATTGTATGAACGAAAGTGCCAATCTCCTTTGTGCTGGTATGAGACAGGAGAATCAACTCTATTGGGGCCTGAGTTAGTTGAGCAGACCACTGAGCAGATCAAGAAAATACGAAGTAAGATACTTACTACTCAGAGCCGCCAGAAGAGCTATGCGGACACCAGGAGGAAACCTCTGGAATTTCAGGAAGGAGACCGCGTATTTTTGAAGGTTACACCTACAACGGGGATAGGTAGAGCCATCAAGGTCAAGAAGTTAAATCCTCGCTTTATTGGTCCCTTCCAGATCTTGAGGCGAATCGGATTAGTTGCATATCAAGTCGCTTTGCCCCCACATTTGTCAAATCTTCATGATGTGTTCCATGTTTCTCAACTTAGAAGATATCAGCCTGACCCTACGCATGTACTAGAACCTAAATCAATAAAGTTAAAGGAGGACCTGACTTTCCATGTACAACCAGCTCGGATTGTAGACAGGAGCAACAGACAACTTCGAAACAAATCCGTTCAGCTAGTAAAAGTAGCATGGGGAAAAGAAGATGCTGAGGACTATACTTAGGAACTGGAATCGGACATGAGGAAAGAGTATCCTGGACTATTCTCCAGCACTAAATTTTGAGGACAAAATTATTTTTAAGGAAGGTGGTAATGTAACGTCCCATTTCCGATTTCCGACTTCGTCAGTGAATTTTAAAAGATTTCCGACTTCCGATCTTAGTAAGGCTCAAATGGATTGGCTTGGATTTTATGATTTCTGACCTTATGTAAGTATGTACGAATTCCGACCTAGTCATTCCGATTTCCGATTTCATTAGCTGAAATGGGGTGGCTGATGCTTTCGAGTTCCGATATTAGGATTTCCGACTTAACACGAAATCCGACATCCGATTTGATCTCAACCAGAAATGGACGCGAGATCAGATATCTGAAATTGTCTCCAAGACCGACACAAAATTTCACGAGTTCCGATCTCGAGTTTAATACCAAGAGCTCTCATTTCTCTATTTTCTCGAGTTCTGATATCGAGGCGCTATAAGTCCCGATTTCCTGGTACATGGATTAATGTTGTGAATTCCAATCTCCAGTGTTATGATTAGAATTGATTCGAGTTTACCTAATTTCCTGACTTCCGACTTTAAGTGCTTGGCTTCACACCCGACTTTGCTTTCAAGCTTCGAGTAAACTGGACAATATTTTCTGATTTCCGACTTCATCTCCAAGATGTGCACGAGTTCCGACTTTAAAAATACGAGTTCTGATTTCATTTTCAGAATATACTGGAAACTAGTCCCACTTTAGGCGACGTGGAGAGTAATTCTGCCACATAAAGAGGACGACGTGGAGAGCATTTTGGTCACAAAAAGAGAGCAAGGTTGGCTGAAACTCAGCATTGTGTTTTGAGGCCAATCAAAACCTTCCAAGTTAACCAACACTCATGCCTATATAACACACTGTCCTCCTTTCATTCAGACTCTCCTCTCATGTTGCCTTTTACCTCACTTCAGCTCTCTTTTCTTTGCTTCACTCACCTAACTCCACCCAACTTTGAAATTCAACCAAGTTCCAGCTACAAACTCAAGTCAAATCATTCATAGTAAGAGGTAGAGGTTTTAATTCTTATTTGATTATCTGATTGTTGAAGGATTGGTGGTGCTCTAATTTCCTAATTTTGATATGTTGATGGAATGATTATGATGAATTATAGCTGGTTTATTAGCTATTTATAAGATTAAAATTTGAATTGGAAGTAAGAAAGAATAAAGATATAAAGAAGTTGAGAGGCTGGAAAACTCCAAACCCTCGGCAATCCGTACGGCGGAGTGTACGGCTCTGCCTCCCGCCGTTTAAAATTAATGAAACCATTTTTATGTGAAACTATACATCTAGAGATTTCCATACATATATCACATAAGACCATTGGATTAATATTGAGAGAGATATGAATTTTTGAAGTTTGACCTAGGAATTAAGACCTTCACCCGGGCAGTATGGGTTGAAAAGGGTGTAACTCACCCTATACAACTCCAAATTGAGTGAAATTAATTTTGTTGGAGAGGTTACACATAGGAGAACATCCTACTCAGAAATTCTAAGTTTGTTACCATCCTATTTGTTCCTAGTGATTTGAAGAAGTTATCCTATGTCCAAACCAAGCCAAAACAGAGTAGTTCAGGAAGGTTAAGTTTCAGGGCTCATAACTCGAGCCTTATTAAGGAAAATGAAATGGAACTTTTTGCAGATGAAAGTTTGTCATGTTAGCTTTGATAAGAGACTAATTTTGTATGATTTGAGTTAGTTTTTGATTTTTAGTGGATTTTTACTTTTAGGTGTCTGATTCTGGCCAGCCACTGGGCAGGCCAGGATAAAATCTAAATATCTTGAGCTATAGACATCAGAATTAGATGGGACCAAAGAGGTTAGAAAATAGACACATAATACTTTAACATATCCAAATTTGAGGTTCAAATGAGTTAAATAGAATTTATGGCTTGAATTATAAAAATCGGATTGGTTGACTATGCTGAGGCAGAAACTCTGCCTTAAAGAGTTTAATGTTGTTATGAGATCAATATTGGAATATGTATATAATGTTATGATCTTTGTGATAAATTGATGTTCTGGTATGCTGGCACTATTCATGGGGAAGCGGACTCGTTCCGTTATGCTGCCAAAATTTCGGCAGAACCCATGCACAAGTTATGAATTACATGTTAATGTATATGCAATTTCAAGTAAGCCATGAAAGTTATGATAAGGATTATGTCACTATGAAAGGTCCATGCTACTTGGGCCAGCCCCAGATAAGAAGTTAAGGGGAATAGATCGGTGGGGAGGTCGGGAAAAGTGAACCCGGCATTCTTGTATATGAACGAGGTCGATCCTGATAAACAGACTATTTCCTAAGAGTCTAAATGGTCAAGAACTCCCAAGGGACCAAGAGATGGAAAATGATGAAAAGTAATGGAAAGACTTATGAAGAAAGGTTCATGATTAAGTTTGCATGGTTACATGAAATAATTATGTCAAGAAGGGTGCAGTGTCTATTAAGTTTATTTACTGCTGTTTATTTATTTATTCATTTTGTTTACTATTCTGTGAAATCATATTAGTGAGTTATTCTGTCTTCTATGTCCACTAAAGTAAAACTGAACCTTGCCTCGGACCAGACTTTTCCTTAAACTCAATAAAATAGGTAACTAGCTTGAACACATATTTTTATAATTAAATAAAACCCGAGGCAACTGAGAATGCATGTGACGTCAGATAACCACTAAACACAACCCTACTGAGAATTTCTTGAAATTCTCACCTCGTTTTGTATTTTCCGCATCATTCTCAGACACTGGCGAAGGGCTCAACGGCCACTCTTCTCATTGAGATCCCAAATCTGCAGCACCACTATGACTCCGAGTGGGACTCGTTGCACACAGCCTACTCCTGCTAGCTCTGCCCCTGCTTTTAGCACTAGGAATTTTGCTGTTCCTTATATCATCTGCTGTTAATACATATTTATATATATATGTATGAAGCAATGACTTCTAACATGTAAACACATATATATGTATACATTTGATGTTATTGTACTATTCCTTATCTGTTGTAGTATTATCTTTGAGTTTAGATTCGCTCATAGTATAGCATTGCATATTTCTGACCGTTGTGCAATACTAATCACGAAATTTAAGCAGAATGTTAACACGGTAACACAGACTAACTAATTTCATGCTATGACTTAAGCATAACATTAAATTAGTAGGGTGTTACACAAGTTAAGAATAAGTAAGGATCTTTTAGGCACATTTCAAGCAGAAGATTGTAAACAATCACAAGGCAAAAAGAATATAGTGTACTAT
This sequence comes from Pterocarpus macrocarpus, assembly GCA_031439585.1. Lineage (NCBI taxonomy): Eukaryota > Viridiplantae > Streptophyta > Magnoliopsida > Fabales > Fabaceae > Pterocarpus > Pterocarpus macrocarpus. The sequence continues at coordinate 57,873,575 of CM062522.1, forward strand.
ATTGATTGTTAGAAGTAAAACCATCAACACATAGCCTTAACCTAATATTGTAAGGATCCAAGCTTCACCATGAGAAGGATGTATCATTACACCATCACTCCTTCAGTTCTCAAAGTGCCACCTCATGTAAGGTGCTAAATTCATTAATGCAAACAATCTTTTAAGTTTAGGGATTATTGGCAGATAGTGTATTCTCTTATGCAGAACATCCTTGTATGCCACACTTCCTTCTCTTTTCAGTTTAAACCTAGGCTTTCCATAGAATTAACAATGAATTATATAGGGTAGCATCATCTTTGTACTAAAGCATATACCCATTCAAATAGTAATCAATCTTCACTTCATTCAACCCAAGCTTAGAAACTAACCTTTTAGCTTGGTACAAGTCTTTTGGGATAGTTTTTGGTTGTGAACTAATCTCACTCATTAATGAAGTCCATCGATCAAAAGAACTTTGACTTTCGTTTGCCTTTGACTTTTTATTCAATATTCTTACTGCCAAAGACAATTAGGAATACACACATCCTTCCCATAAAAACATATTCACTACCTCTAACAAACTATAAAATCTCCCATAATTCGGATTGGAAACCTTTTCCAGAGGTTGGGAGTACATTCCAAACTCATGGCCAGCAACATTAAAAATCATATCCTGATAATGACTAAGGTTATCTTCCCAAGTCACATTACCACCTTCTTCGTCACCTACACGAACCCCGGTCGAACTACTTCCTACATAATCTACACTGAATTAATTCTTTGATGGAAGAACTTCCCTATGTTTAGTCCAAACCTAATAATCAAGCTTAAACCTATCCTTGGACAAGTGATATCTAATGGAATCAATGTCTAAAGATCTCCTATATTTACATTTACGATAAGAACACATAACTGTCCCTTCACGTGTAAACTGTTCTATTTGAACATTTATGAATTCTTCAATCCCCTCATACAATTGTGGTTTAATCCACCCCGACCTAGGTGCAATCTATCATACATCCATTTCAATTTGGAGCAAATATTGTATCTCAACAATATCACACACCTATAGAGCATAATATTCACAAATCAATTAAAAAAATTGGGCAAAGTCTCGCTGTGAATTAGAAGTCCCCACTAATTCTTCTTATAATAATTTTTTAGTCCACAGCAATCCACATTGTCAAAAAAATTTTGACAGAGCCTCCCCTTAAAATAAAAGACTCCGATTATTATATTATAATAATTATTTAATTTATATATCTAGACAGCCAAAATATCTAGGCAAAAACTCTCCCTGAATTACGATCTAGCCTTCATAAAAATTATTTCATTTAATTCAAACAATTACTTAATTTATTACAATATTTATTTAATTCAAGCAATATTGTAAATGTTCAAAAGGATTTGGGTAGAGTATTTCCTTAAATTAGGAGCCTTAAAAAAAATTAATTCATCAACTAAACACAAATAACAATTACTTATTTCATTACAAAAATTATTTAATTCAAATAATATTATAAATGATCAAAAGAATTTGGGCAAAGTCTCCCCTTAATTTAGGAGCCTCCACAAAAATTAATTCATCAGTCCAACAAAAATAATAAACACATGTAGTCATGTATATTAATCAATTAATCCTAAAAATTGTTGTAGAATGCACCCCGATACTTCACATCAGGTAGGCACATAGCATATAATTCAAACAATGGGAAGGAACTAGAAACCTCTTAATTTTCTTGTAACAAGAAAATTAATTAGACTAAATTAATTAAATTAATATATGTTAATTTGTCTAAAATTAGATTAATGTCATTTTAGTGTCATGAAATAAAAATTAATCTTAGCTCTAGATCATGCCAAGTGGCACCACTTATGAACACCTTAGGGGCCAAGTAGTGTAATTTAATTTCTTTGTGAATTTTGTAACAAGAAAACTTAGTGAGTAAGTTGGTGTAGGAACCACATTACTCCAAGTAATACTACAAAAATTGCTCCCTCATTTTAGTTGGTGAATGCATGTAAACAAGAAAAGGGTAGGAGTGGACTATCTAGTTTTACTTCAAAAGTGAAACTTGAAGAATAAGGAGTCAATTCCCATTTATTCCTAATTATGGTGATGGGCCATGTAGCAATGTAACCTCTCTAAGTAACCTCATCAAATAATATCACAAATCAAACCAGTTAACAACTTGGCCAACAAATCTATGGCCATGTAGCAAACATTCTAATAGAAACTAGATAAGAGAGCTTGAGAAAATTTCCTTTCAATCTTCTTCATCATCAAGGTGAACATTAAATGAGTGATACACTTGTGAGTTTTGTGTGTTTTGTTCTTCAAGTTCTATCAAGGAAGGAGCACCACTATCTTCATCAACCCACTATCACCATCATCTTTATCTCATCGCCACCATCATCATCATCATCTCTATCATCCTTTTCACTCCCAAACAAGTAGGAGTTCTTCTATCTTTTATCTTTTGCTAAACCTTCTCATAGTTTTCTTTGATTTTGGTTGATATTTGTGATATGTTGATACTTATACTTTGATTCCTTTATATGCTAAAGTGCTGGAATTCTATTCTAGATGTTGGATAGCCTTGATGTACGATTTATTTTAATTTAACAAACCTTATTATTTTAGCTTGAAATTTTTATATATTGAAGTTAATCTGTTTACCTGTAAATTTTCATGATTTTTCGTGGTGATTGACTATTTTTAAAAATTAGAGATAGAATTGCTCTATTTTGAAGTTTGTGATGATTTACTAGAACCACTGAACTTGATCATTTTTGTTAATATATTATAACTACGAATTTTAATTGGATTTTTGGTAAGCATGTTAATAACACCTTATAATATGACTGGAAATCTTTGTAGGATTTTTAGAATGGTTTTACTATTGCTAATAAATTTAAGAAGTTGAAACTAACTTGTTGAAAATGAATTCTGGACTATCTAAAATGTTTGAATTTTGTTGCGATATCCTTCAAATTTTGACCCGAAATTTGGATATATTAAACCTAACACTCCAAAGAGCTTACTGGTAATTTTTCATAAATTTTAGAAATAGTTTACTATTTTAAAGATATTTTTTAAAAATCTGCTGGGTTGGAATACTATGCTATTTTATGGCAATTATGTGTTGGATTAGGCATTTTTGGTATATCTTTAACCTAAATAAAAGAAGTAGGATAAAAATATGAATTTTCTCAACTTTAATGAATTAGAATGAATATAACAACTTAGAGACTGAGTGACAAAGGCAAAAGAAAAAGGATTTGACAAAATTTTAAACTTAAGGGCTTGACCCAATTGAAAAAATAAGGTGGTGTTTTTATTTTTACATGATTTGCTATGTTGGGCTTATACATGTTAAATATGAATCATATGACATTTCATTCATATTCATATGCTTGTGGCAAAAATATATAATGTGTATGGCATGCGCATCCAAGCATAGGCTATTTCTTGCATGAGCAATTAATAAAGATCTAAAGGCATGGCATTGTGAATGTGTGAATATTTATGCATAAACAATTCTTTTGAAAAGATATGGTGAATGTCTTAGCCCCACCTCAAAGTGGATTGGTGGGACATTCACACTTTGGCTTGTTGAGGATGACTGTGTGATACCGAGGCAAGGATCCATGGGCTGCCGTGGTATTGAGGCAAGGGCCCTACAATTATGGTATTAGATTTGGGTCAGAGGACGCACTGAAAGGAGAGCTCTTGTCGGATTATGATTTTTCCTTCCAGTTTCCCTCCCGAGGAGTTAAGGAAAAGTGGAAAGGCCCAACAAAGTAAAGAAAAGTGCACCTCATGATATTATGACTATCTCATGCATTCTAACCTAATGTCTTATGCATTCATTGAATTATCTCACTTATACCTTGGACTACCTTATATATTTATATGTCACTACTTTCTATATACCTTTTAAGAGTTTTCCAAGCAATAATTATGTGAATATGGCTTATTTGTACTGTCTGTGCTGCTTCTGTATTATTCTTATTATTATATCTGCTTGTCTAAACTTGGGAATTTTTTTTTAGTGCACGACAGACCTCTGGAAACACCACCCCTACTAAGATTAGTATCTCACCCTATTTTCTTGGTGTTTCCAAGTACTTGACATGATAGTGAGGTTCGGGTTCATTAGGATGTTTTACGTTTGTAGAATAGTATAGAAAACTCTCTAATGTATTTTGATTAGTGGGCATGACAACAGAGTTGTCTATGTATGTCTTAGTCAACACAGTGACTATATATTTGGATTGTATACATTAATCAGTATGGGAGTTGTAACGTCCAAAAAACTTTACCTTTTTTAAACAAGTTGTTCGGTTTTTATCGAATAATTGTGATTACTTAGGATTCAATTTAGTATTTACTTAAATCTAATTAAGTGTGATTTAGAAGAATTAGAATTTAGGAAATTAGATTAGGAACATAGGAAACCTTATAAAGTTTTTCTAAAATTGATTTGCCGATTTAAGAGAAATCGGTAAGATTTCGATATTTTAAATTGTTGAAACCGGATCAATAGAAATTATACTAAGAAAATCCTACGATGGATGGCCAAGATTCAGCCATCACACCCTTGCATGTGGCACCACCATTAGCCCCAAAAAGGGCAGCTACATCAAGTTGAATGATCAACACAAATCCACCAATCAAATGAAACTTACTTCAAAAGTTTTCACTTTTTTTCCTTTCCTACCCCTTTGCATTTTCGGCCAATATAAAGGGCAGACCTCTCTTCATTTCTCTTCCATTCACATTCATCTCCACTCCATCTTCATCCCCTCTTCAAGTCTCATCCAAAGTTTCTTCAATCTAAGACATCAAACCAATAAGGTTTCCACTAGACAAGGTAGGAATTCCAACTTCTTTTCCTATTTTCTTTGAATTGGGTTGATTGGGACTCCACTTTCTTCCCACTTTCTTGTATGATTCTGATGTTATCTTGAGTGATAATGACAAATTAAGATTGGTTTAAGGTGTATATGTGAGTTTGAATTGAAGATTGGATGGATTGATTTAAGGAAAACATGAACCTAAGAAGAATTCAAGAAGCTATTAGGGTTTTTCCCTCAACGGTCCGTATGGCAGAGTATACGGCTCCATCTACAGTTGTTTAAATTTGATGAATCTATTTTTATATGAAATTAAACATTCAGAGCTTTCCATACATATAAAATATGAGACCATTGGATTAGTATAGAATTAGTTATGAATTTTTGAAGTTTGACCTAGAATTCTGGATTCTCATCTAGGCAGTATGAGTTGAGAAAAGTGTAACTCACCCTACACAACTCTAAATTACGTGCAAGCAATGCTGTTTGAAAGCTAACATATAAGGAAACATCCCATAAAAATTTTAGAGTCAGATTCTTTGTCAATTATTCCCAGCATAGCAATGAAGTTACCTTAAGTTCAAACCGGGCTAGAACAGGGTAATCCAGTAGGGTCAAGTTTCGGGGCTTATATCTCAAAATATGCTCATGCAAATGATATGAAACTTATTTCATTTGAAATCTTGTTCTGTTAGATTTAATTTGATATAAATTTTGTATGATTTCACCCAGATTTCTATTTTTAGTGAATTTTCACTTATAGGAGTGCACTTTTGGCTCAATACAGGGCAATTTGAGGTAAAATGCTAATAACTTGAGCTATATAGATCAAAATGAGATGGGACAAAAAGGGTTAGAAACTAGACACATAGAGCTATGACATATCCAAAGTTAAGGTTTAAGTGAGTTGAATAGAAATAAAGGTAGATCTTACAAAATTCGGGCAGAAGAGGGCAGAGTGAGCAAAAAACTCTGTTGGTATGTCTATCGATTTTGACATACCATATGGTTAATAATATTGCTGTAACTTACTGTTTTACATTGAATTGCATACTTAATTGATTGTATTGATAGCTTGACACTATTCATGGGGAAGCAAACTTGATCCGTTATGCTGCCGAAATTTCAGTAAAGTCTATGCATAGGTTATGAAATACACTTTGATACATATGCATTCATGATTATGATGAAAGCTATAATAAAGATTCTATGATGAAAGATATGATGATGAGTCCATATTCCGAAAGATGTGACATGGCGATTACGCTCTGATGGGATATAACATGGCGATCATATTCTGGAATGTGGCATAATGATCCCACACCCTAAGAGATGTGAAATGGCGATCACACCCTGATAGAGTATGACATGGCGATCATACTCTAGGACGTGGTAGGATAAACATATTCCTAAAGAGTGCAACATGGTGATCATACCCCTATGGAGTATGACATGGTGATCGTACTGTGGAATATGTATGACAAGTAAAGGAAGACAAAGAAAGAAAAGAAAATTATGTGTAAATGCAAAAATTCAAGTACAAGTAAAGGCATATGCCAGTTTTAAGTTTCCAGTATATTGGTGCTAATATATTTTAATACGTTGCATTTATTGTTCATAGTATGATTCATGAATTTATTTTGTATTGGCTCACCCAAATGATGAATGTATGAATAAAATGGACTCTGCTTCGAACAATATGTTTTTGAACTATAAAATTAAACAGTTTATATAATATGTCCACCTTTTTCACAATAAATCGAAGCAGCTAGAGATAATAATGATGACACAGTATGAAATTTCTTAGTGAATCCTACTGAGAATTTAGAATTCTTACTCCTATTTCCGTGCTATCTTCAGATAGTTCGAGAAGTTTCAGAGACGGCTAAAGTTGCTGTCAAATAAGATCTGCTCTGGTAACAGTAACAACTCCAGAGTGTGGTACTATGATTTAAGCATAGTATTGTACAGAGGAGGATGTTACAAGAGTTGTCACTCTTAATTTGATTAGTCAAAAGATTTGAGCAATAGATTTAGTATCCACATTATTAATTTAGGAAAAGGAAACTAAAATTTGCTAAAATGTTTTTTGTGTATTAGTAGGAAAAATAATGAGTTAGTAACACACTCTAGTTACGTATAAATTAAATAATTAAAAAGTTTAATCAATGTGACACATACTATATTAGTTATTAATCGTAATTGTTAATAATTAGGTTAATAATTAAACTAGTAAGGTGTTACAGGCCCCCCATAGATTGATCCTATAGATGTGTAGACCATGAGGAATCTAGGTATATGCTTGAGACATGGTATATATAAAAATTGTTATTAGCCTATTTGTTTATAAATAGGATAAAGGAGTCGTTGGACGTTAGTCAAAGGAGATCGCATAACATTAATCTCTTGCCTTAGAATTCAATGTCTTAAAGGTCCAATTGTCATTTAAGGTTTAAAATAGAATTTGTATATGAGAAGAATCTGCTATTAATTTATTTAGAATCCCTGCCCATCAATTAGATAGTTAAATTAAGTTAAGCATAGAAGGTCAATATTCATAAAAAATTAAGATGAAATCAGATCCCCAACATTCTCTTTCTCTTTCTCTTGCTGATTCTTATAATTCTCTCTTTTGATTATATCTTTATTATTTTGCCTTTATTCTTATTAACTGCATACATTACATCTTTTTGTGAGCTTAAATAGAATCCAAATTAAGAACTTGATACTTAGCTAATCTAATTCTCATGGGATCAACATGCTATTCATTGCTCTATTACTTGATTTGCTCAGTGCACTTGCTAATATTAGGTTGAGGAAACAAAATCAACCATCAAAGGGTTTAATATTAGGGTTTGTAGAGAATCTCTCCTCTCCTTTATCATAAGCCAATGCCACTCCCTTATTCTATTGTGAGCCCATGATTTTCTCCTTTCCCTTCTTAACAAATCTTTGTGTATTAACCTTTTCATTATTCTTTTGCATTAAATTCCCTAAAATTTTTGCTCCACCTAATTTCTGATCACGTCGCCATCTTGACACCACCAACTAGTCACCATAAACATCCAATGATGATCGTGGGGTTAATTTAGTGGCAATCTTACTTCTTTTTGCAATGCCATGAGTACCACTAACTTGCTGATTTTCTTGCAAAATCTTAGTGCTACTCCAATCATAAGTTGGGCTCCTTCTGTTGATTAGGATTGTTTGGATTGAGCATTGCACTTTCTAATGAGATAGTCATAACACCTATACTTTGAACATATTCAATGCAAACCTTCATATTCAACTTTGTACCAGTAATTCTTGAACCATACTTTGCCCACCATAAGCGCTATCAAGTCGATCTCCATGCATATTCTTGCATAACAACTATTCTTTGTGTTTATAGTGTTTACATATACCTTGACTAGTCTTCCCATAGCTGAAACTTGTCCAAAACCCTTCATCATAATAGACCATATTAAGACCTAGAAATCACACCATCATTTCTTAGCTTTCGATACTAGAGATATAAAGATGTGAGACCATTGAGACACTCCAGATGGTGATCAAATAGTATATATGGACCCCCACATAGCACCTTCTCTCTATCCTATGAAAGATCAAACTTCACCATGAAAGAAACTACTACCTAAATCCATTATCTCAAAGGCTGCCTTTAGCTTCCACCAGAGCTTTAGTCTATCCCTTGCGATTCCATATCCTATCTTTTACATTGGTGGTGGAAGTGCTTGATTCCCCATTACCATATCCCGAAACAAAACTTTGTTATGAATCTAGTTGCTACCATATGGGGGTTTCCCTGTTGGCGACTGATCTTTACCCACAAAGAAAACAAAAGCGTTATCCACCTCCATTAGTTGACCAACATCAATATAATTCAGTACCATGTAAAAAACATATTTAAGCATTTAGTCATATTATATAAAAAGCATATAATAACTTACCTTATTATGATATGTTTTTGTAATAAATCCTCTAAACTTTGCATTTAAAGAAGAACAACTTAAAAAGTAATTGTTTGAGATGGGTTCATCTTCTTAGATGAATGGCAAAAGTGAATAACAAATACATGCCATGTTAATGATTTTTATAGCTTAAATTATTTCCAAATGTTGCAATAGGTTAAAAAAATTGAAAAAGAACACTTGGTGTTAGCGTATAACCTTGGCATACATAACAACACAAAAGCATATGTCTGTATGAACCAAAAAGATTGAACAAAACATATATGTACCTTGAACAACAATGGATGAATCCAATAAAAAATAAACATTTAAAGTAGACAACTGAAAAAACGATAAATGATCAATGCAAAATATCAACAACGTGAATGAAACAAGAAAAGGTCATGTAAACTTTAAATAGGATACCAAACACAAAGTAAGACTAAAATAAGAACAATTAGGAGAATGCATAATCTTGTGCAGCCATAATAACAATACAAAAACCTATGCTAGTAAGAACAAATTAAAATTCAAACAAAACATAACTTGAACTTAGCACTAGTGGATGAATTCAAGTAAGAAGAGAACCACTTTGAAGATGAATAGAAAAACAAAAAATATAACACAAAAAGCAAAGCAAAAGCAAAAGCAAAGCCAAATCTAAAATAGGAAAATATATCATGACCAAACCTACATGCATAATCAAAAAAGAAATGTCATGAACAAAAACAACTAAAACCTCCAAACAATTATTGAACGATGAATGAAAAGAAATTTAATACAAATGATGAAGGTGAAACTTTTTTGTGGAGATGGAAACATCTAATCTTTGAAAATAGAAACAAGAAGACTGAATGAGGAAGTATGAAGCAACCAGCAAAGAAGAAGTGTTATTTTTTGTGCTACAAATCAACCTTGCCTTATAGATATGGTGAAGAGAAAGACTCACGAATAAAAGAAGAAGATGAACCTATAAAGAAAAAGTGTTGAGCTATATTCCATTGAAATCAACCTTGTGTTAGATTAATGGGAAAAAGAGAAAGTCTTAGGAAAAAAAGAAGCAACACTGAAGTAAATTGACTATGTAATGATGTTATTGAAAAGATTTAAGCAAATCATTGAACTTAGGGTGTGTTTGACATATTATATTAGATATAAGAGGATAGGGTAATACAATATGTTATAATCTAATTTGTTGCAATACGTTATGATCTAATATATTGTTTGGTTTAGTTAACGTATTATATATGCTTATATATCAAAACCTCTCTTATACGTCAAAATGATGGATAATTTAATTCAGTCTAAAGAGATCGTATTAGGTTTGGTTAGCTTTTAATGTATAATAGTTGTTTCACTTTTTATTTTTTAATATATTTTATTAAAAGAAAAATTATTAAATAAATAATAATTATAAAATAACTATTTAAACTAATATAAAAATATAAGAATAAAATTTTATTATTAAAAAATATAAATAATAATAAATAATATTTAATAGAAATTTAATTATATATAATAAAAATATTATATATAATGTATAACGTAATCAAATATAGAAATACAATATTTGGCCTACTTGGATTTCGATATATAAAAACTCCCTCTTTATTTTTTCTCTCTGTTTCTCTCTCATTTTTTATTTTATGAAAAAAATAAGAATATATATAAATAAAGAAATAATTTTCAATATAAAATTATATTTATATATAATACAAAATTAACTAAAATAATTATAATAAAAATAATAAATATTTAAACAATTATATTAATTTTAAAATTTTTAATCTAATATTTAAAAAATTATATTTATTACAATCTCTTTATTTTATTATATTTTATATAATAATATATCAAATATTATATAATATTAAAATTTTGTCAAGTCTTATTTTATCAAATATGTCAAACGGCCCTTAATAAGAGGAAAAAGAGAGGGGGGGGGGGGGGAATCAAACAAATAGATATCCGGAAGTTGAATGAGTTAGGTCTACTGTCAATGAACTGAAGACATCCAATATAGGAGAAGGCCAATAAGCAGCTCACATGTCAAAGTTGCACTTGGGATGGAAAAGGAATACATGGAAAGTTGTCACTCGGAATCCTCCAATATCCATGAAACTTAATTTTATATGATAGATAGATAAATAAATAAATAAATAGATGGGATTGTCTTCGTTTTCTTCCCCTTTTGATCTTGCACTTAGTTCAATGCCTATGAAATGCCGCAATATTGGAATTTGAAATCCCAAGGTTCAAACTACAATACTTAAGGAATGGTATCATTAATTCTTAACTACCAGTCCTATGCTTTGGGGATGTTGTTGATCATTAATAAGAGACCTCAGAATGGGATCACTTACCGCTGATTTGGTTTCAAATGCATATAAGAAAAAGAACCAAAAAAAAAAAAAAAAATTCATGGCACTTGCTAACGAAGGAGCAAGAGAATGATCAAATCCGAATGGTATATCCAAACAAACTGATACATAATGCACGTGAAATCGTGGAACAAAAATTTCTTCTATTTATTTGGGTTTGAACAGATGACGAAGTCCAGTTTCTCGATGGACCAGCTAATGGGCCTGGTTATTCGGTCTTAGGTAACTGGCCAATTGCCCATAAAAGAAATCGTCTTCGACAAGAAACCATAATGCCTCTGCTATTTGCTCACTCGTCACTCCAAAGTCCTTAACATCGGAATCAAGTTTGTGCCGTGTGCACCTCCCTCGCTCTTTTTCTCGCACCAACAACACTTCGAGATTTTCATTTTTCTTTTTGTCGTAGCTTAATCCCTTTTTCTATTCTCTCCAACTTCCCGTTAGGGTTTTCAATTTCTCAGCTCCTCCAATGGCGCCCGATCCTAATCGCGCCGCAGCAGGAGGCGCCAGCAGCAGCGGCAACGCCAAGGACGACGCCGTGGCCAAGAAGAAGGTCGAGAACGAAGATCTGGTGAGTCCAAAAGCCTGGGCTCAAATTTTCATTCGTTTTGTTCTCAAATTCTAGGGTTCAAAATTTCTCTTATACTTTATGGAAAAAAAATTGATTTTTTTTGGGGGGCAATTTGTGCAGTCCGATGAGGATTTGGCGTTGAAGCAGCAGCTGGAGTTGTACGTGGAGAGGGTTCAGGATCCTGACCCAGGGTTGCAGAAGGTTGCTCTTGAGAGCATGAGGTAAACCTAGTTTTACTTAAGAATCAGTGATGAAGTAAAAATTGATTTGAGTGTTATGTTTAACAATTTTTTTTGGGTCAAATTGTCGATTGAAATTGGAATGTGTGGTTGTGTTATAGACAAGAAATTCGTACCTCAACAAGCTCTATGACTTCAGTTCCTAAGCCGTTGAAGTTTCTTCGCCCGCATTATGGAACTCTAAAGAAGTATTATGAGACTATGGCAGAGTCTGATTTAAAGGTACTGTGAGTTATGTGATTTGGTGCTGCCTTTATAGGAGATAATGATGTGGTATTTTGGTGCTTAATCAAATTGTCTTTTCTCAATGCAGAAGTACTTAGCGGACATATTATCCGTTTTGGCCCTTACAATGTCTGCTGAAGGGGAGAGGGTAAGCATTAATTTTAATCTTAAAAGGCGAAATCATAGGGTTGTTGTGATGGACTGAACTTTCGAAGATGGTTTTCATTTGACTAATGTGTGTTATATGACACTGTCAGGAAAGCCTCAAGTACAGATTATTGGGTTCAGAGGGTGATATTGGTTCATGGGGCCATGAGTATGTTAGGTGAGAATTTTGGTTTTTTTTCAGATTTTATGTTTTGTATTTGGCGATTCAAGATGGATTGCTGTTGTCATACAATCAAATTAGTTGAAAAATTAGAAATTAGAATTCTGGTTAATGTTGACTGAAATGGAGTATATAATCAATCTTATTCTTGCTGACTATATTATCTCTTGTTGTTAGGAATCTGGCTGGAGAAATTGCCCAAGAGTATGCAAAACGACAGGTTGGGTTTCTGGCTGATTGAAATGATAATATTTATAGCTTAAATCTGCTTTAGCATGCATGTATAGCATCAAGTTCATGTAGTATCTATACTATAGCATTAACATAAGCTATTTTTACCCTTGGAAATGTAGGGCCGAAGTATAATTAAATCTATTTGCAATGCTATTTGCCCAACCCAAAAGACTAGTCTATTGGGTGGGAGAGCTCCATGGCTTACGTAACGCATTGAACCTACTTATTTACTTAATGTGGGACTCATAACAGCTGTGCACCATTTGGTGCCCCATTATGATAAAATAATATTTAAATAATATTTATAACAGAAGATCAGTGTCTAGTATAATATTGTTGCTTAGATATCAGATGGTTGTGATTTGGATTTGTTTGAGCAATAATTGCTATTATAAATTTGTGTAGTTGGTTGTGTCCGTCTCAGATTGTTTGGTTCCTGTTTAGTCTAAACAATGTATGCTTTGATTTTTGTCTCTTTACAGAGTGAAGAGGCCCCCATAGATGATCTCATGGAACTTGTGCAACAAATAGTTGCTTTTCACATGAAGGTAAGATATATACCGTTCTTTTTGCTTGAAAAATGGTAAAGACACAACAAAATGTGTTAGAGGAAGAAAATAACTTATTTATTTATTGACTAATTTCAATGGTGCTGCAGCACAATGCAGAACCTGAAGCTGTTGATCTTTTGATGGAGGTAATATGCCAGATCCCATTTTATGTTGTGTCTTAACCACTACAGAAGGTGAGATGATATGCATTTGCATGTAATACATTTTTAATGGTAGGTTGAAGACCTTGATATGTTGGTTGAACATGTTGACAAGACAAATTTTAAGAGGACCTGCCTATACCTCACCAGTTCAGCTAGGTAAGTGCAAATGAGCCTTATTTTGTTGAGGGTTTAAGAGAATTCAATTAAATTCAGAACAACAAAGAAAGAGGAAAGAAAAGTTTATCATTACATACGATATGAACTCCCGAATCTTATGTGTTTAATGAGTTTTTTAGTTTGGCAATCTCATACTCTTTCTCTTTGATTTCTTGCTCATGTGGTATATCCAGTGTTCATTTACTGAATTATTATATCAATTATTTAATAGTTAAGTGGTGTCCAAGGTTTTGATCCTGGACTTTTTAAAGCTAGGAAGTAATGCAATGCTTTCCGGATGAGAACTGTGGTTAGCTTGACCTATAGTTGGACCTCTTACTACAGTTGTGGACAAGGGTGCTGACGACTGGGAGTTCTTTGTTCCAGTGTGATGATATATTGATATGATATGTTTGCACAGTCGTAGACTTGGCTTTAAAGCTTCTTAGTTTGGTTTTGAAAACTTAAAAGAGTGTATTTTATGATGTACAAGTTTATTGGATGGAGTTTGACTGGCATTGCAAAGGAATAGTTTGAAGGTTTGATTAGGAGGAAGCTATTGTGATTCATAATTATCATTTTTCATGAATATTCACATGCTGTTTTCTTGGATTTTAACTTTATTTGTTGTTGGTATAGTGACTCTTTCTCACTCCGTGAGAGACACAGAAAAGTTATTTTTTTATTATATATTATTTTATATTCTGCAGATACCTCCCTGGACCAGATGATATGTTAGTCTTGGACATTGCATATGTGATCTATCTAAAATTTGAGGAATATCCAAATGCACTCCAAATTGCATTGTTCCTGGATAACCTGCAGGTGTGACACTGGAGTTCTGCGTCTTTCAATGCTTTTCTGACTGTAATTTGTGATCAATTTTCTCTTAAGGACTATTCATGTATAGAATTCGAAGACCAACTGTTTTAAATCTTCTATAGTTCCTTAAATGCTTTTGCGGTTTATAACTAACAAGCTATGGTATTGTTGACAGTATGTCAGACAGGTGTTTACCTCTTGTAATGATGTGCTGCGAAAGAAGCAATTCTGTTACATACTTGCACGTCATGTAAGTCTTGGATTCTGCGTTACTACTTTGTGAATTTATCTTAGCTGAAATTTCTTTATGTGCTATGTTGACCTTGTCAGATCATGCTGAGTAATAAATGATGGTAATTTACATCTGTCAGGAACTAGCCTGGATAAATATCATGTCATAAATGGTAATTATTCGGGGATACTGTTAGACCGCAGTTGTTTAACAGTGAGGTTTAGTGCTTACTTTTAACTTGTTGATGTCGACAAATGACAAAGCTAGAGACGGAGAGAGATGCCACTGTTAGTTTGTTTTGAGATTTTCTTTTGACAGTTTTGTGACAACTATCTGTTGCGTTATTATTTACTTGCAGGGAATTACATTTGAGCTTGATGAGGAGATAGTTTCAGATGATGAGGACAGAGAAATGTTGCAGGATATCATAAACAATTCTAAGTTAAGTGAAGGGTATCTGACTCTTGCCCGTGATATTGAAGTCATGGAGCCCAAGTCCCCTGAGGATATATACAAGGTATGACTTACTTGATAACTTTACTCCCGCCTTATTTTTTTTTTGAATTAATTTCTTTTAGGGTGCATATGTGACTTTTGATGCTTGAATTATGGTTGTGTCATTTCTGCAAAATTTTATTGATAATTATGTGCACAACAGTTGATTCTGATTTGTTATACTACCCTTGTTCAATTTAATGCCTTGCTACCAAATTGACTTATATGCCTTGCTTTTAGTCTGTTGGTCAAATTGGGTGCCTTCCCACAAGATAGCCTGGATTAGTAACTTGAAGAATTTATCTCAAAAAAAAAAAAAAAAAGCAATAATAATAACTGGAAGAATTCATAACTGCAAGGGGTCTCTACGCTGAAATTTTAGTCTGTGATTGTACTCATGATCAATATATCATAACAAATTGTTTCTAACTGTGCTATTTTTGTCTTGAGTCTGCCTTTTCGTGTATTTGCTCTGAATCTTATGTTTCAAACTGTTTGGTTTTCATATAGGCACACTTGCTTGATGGCCGGGCTAGTGCTGGTGCAAGTGTTGATTCAGCTAGACAGAACCTTGCTGCTACTTTTGTTAATGCATTTGTAAATGCCGGCTTTGGTCAGGTACAATGTGCTTCATATTTCAGGATTTTGTATCTTTGTATTTGTTGTGCTTTTGGGGTTACTGATCCCTTCTATTTTTTTTTTTTTTTTGACTTTTTCTCCTTCATTCTGTCATTGTTGCAGGATAAGCTAATGACTGTCCCATCTGACTCTTCAAGTAGTGGTTCTTCTGGAAATTGGCTTTTCAAAAATAAGGAACATGGGAAGACTAGTGCTGCAGCTAGTTTGGTATGAATTTATTGAGTCATTATTTTTCTTATTTACAAACTATAGAAATTTCATTTACAATACCTCTATTATTGTATGTATTATTACAGGGTATGATCTTACTCTGGGATGTTGACTCTGGACTTGCACAAATTGACAAGTACTTCCATAGTAATGATAACCATGTCATTGCTGGTGCATTATTGGGTGTTGGAATTGTCAATTGTAGTGTCAAGAATGACTGTGATCCTGTGAGTTCGAATTCTTCTCTTTGCTCAGTATGTTATATATCTTTTTGGTTTCCATGTTGGTTCTTACTTGATTTCTTTTCAGGCGATGGCACTTCTGGGTGATTATACTGATAAAGAAGACGCTTCAATTAGGATTGGTGCAATTATGGGGTTGGGAATTGCTTATGCAGGTTCCCAGAATGAGCAGGTGAGCCATTTCTTTAATTTTTTGGAATGTTGTTCAAGACTGTCAGATACATGTGGCTTTTTGTTTTCAAATGTAAAATGCGTTGTTTTATGCTTGCTTCTTTCAGTTACGATACAAATTGGCACCCATTTTGAATGATGCTAAAGCTTCACTTGATGTCGTTGCTTTCACTGCTATCTCATTGGGCTTGATCTATGTGGGTTCCTGCAATGAGGACGTTGCTCAAGCAATTATATTTGCACTAATGGATCGGAGTGAGTCAGAATTGGGAGAGCCTCTTACAAGACTTTTACCTCTTGGCCTTGGCCTTCTATATCTTGGAAAGCAGGTATTTGTTTGGCTGTGTCAGTAGTCTCTTGTTTATGTCTTTTGGTTTTTGATTTTGTTTTTCCTTTTTCACTTCATTAATCGTATTTCTTTAATTTCAAAATAATTTATGTTTAGGAGAAGTTTTGTTATGAGGTGTGATCATAGTCTCTATGGTGTTGTATTCACACTTAAAATTGTTTTTTGTGACAACAGGAAAATGTGGAGGCAACTGCTGAAGTATCAAAGACTTTTAATGAAAAAATTAGAAAGTATTGTGACATGACACTACTATCATGTGCCTATGCTGGAACTGGGAATGTTCTTAAGGTACAGTCTCATGATAAATTAGTTACAAAGGATTTTAAAGAGTAAATCTCTGCTGCAGCACTGTCTGTTTACAATTTGCTTATGCTTCTTTCATGCAGGTTCAAAATCTCTTGGGTCATTGTTCACAACATCTTGATAAAGGTGAAACGCACCAGGGTCCTGCGGTGCTTGGAATCGCTATGGTAGCAATGGCTGAAGAATTAGGACTTGAGATGGCAATTAGATCGTTAGAACATCTTCTACAGTATGGAGAGCAAAATATCCGCCGAGCAGTTCCTCTGGCACTTGGTCTACTTTGTATATCAAATCCAAAGGTAAAATGGGCCTGCTTCCCCACAGTTTATCACTTTTGGTAGTGTTTAATTGTTTATATTTAACAGTGTGAAGCACATTATTCCCTTGCTCTGAAAAGATGACCAAATCAAATATCTATTATAATTGTTGGGCTAAGATCTCTCTCTTTGTTTTCTTTTGCTAACCCTTACACTGGTCCATGCCAGGTCAATGTTATGGACACCTTAAGCAGACTTAGCCATGATACTGATTTAGAAGTAGCAATGGTAAGATGTTAGAACCTACTTTACTGTAATCATTATGGTGTATAACTTGCTTACTATTTGTAGCTAAAATAATATTTTTGTATGCTACAGGCGGCAGTCATCTCCTTGGGTCTGATAGGTGCTGGAACTAACAATGCCCGAATTGCTGGCATGCTTCGCAATCTTTCAAGCTATTATTACAAGGATACCAGCCTTCTATTTTGTGTATGCTTCGTCCAGGCTGCCTTATTTATAAATTACCAGTGTTGTATGGTCACTGATTTTCTTTCACCATGTCTTCAGGTGCGGATTGCCCAAGGTCTTGTGCATTTGGGAAAGGGCTTACTTACACTTAATCCATATCATTCTGATCGTTTCTTATTATCACCGTGAGTAAACCCTTATTTGCCTATCATCCTTTCATCTCTAAACTAAGCTGTGTGTTGTCAGATAACTAGCCAATTGAGCTGTGGTGACTTTAAAGTTACATGTACTCTGATATTGTAATAGTTTTTAATCAACATTGTTCACTTCCTTTCTTTACAGGACAGCGCTTGCTGGACTAATTACCATGTTGCATGCATGCCTTGATATGAAAGCTATTGTGTTGGGAAAATATCACTATGTTCTCTACTTCCTCGTTTTGGCAATGCAGGTTTGTTTCATTCTCATTTACTCTTTCCAGTGATTTCCTTCTCCTTCTCCTCCTTTTTAAGACTCATTTGTTATATTTTTGTTGCCAACAGCCGAGGATGTTGTTGACTGTGGATGAGAACTTGAAGCCTCTATCAGTTCCTGTTAGGGTTGGTCAAGCAGTTGATGTTGTTGGACAAGCAGGTCGCCCTAAAACTATCACTGGTTTTCAGACCCACTCCACGCCGGTCCTCCTGGCTGCCGGGGATAGGGCAGAACTAGCAACGGAGAAGTAATATATCGCCACCTTAAATGTTCAAAACGGGCATTGGTTGTCTTTCTAACACTAACAGTTGTTTTTCTGCAGATATATTCCCTTGTCGCCAATTCTTGAAGGTTTTGTTATCTTGAAGGAGAATCCAGATTACAGGGAAGAATGAGGACCACGGTGATGCTTTTTTATTTGTTTTTCTTTCAAGTCTCTAAACAGCATTTCGTCAGCATGTGTCACTTGAACATTGTATCAACATGTAGAAGAAATTATTTTAAATCCATCCTCCGTTTGGATAAAAGGATGTAAGTCAAACTGTTCAGATGGTCAGTGTGTATTGTTTAGCTTGACAGTTTTGTTGTTAATTTATGCGCATATTTTTACACGATTACCTTGATCATGTATAATCATGATACGAGTAGTTCTCAAGCCAAGTGTCTATCGAGTTATTCCAAAAGGCAAATCTTTTAGCTCCATAAATTCATATATTATTGACATGTGAAGTACTATATTAACAAAAGAAATTGTGTATCAATTGGGAAAATTAATGTAATTGTCATTCTATTCTTGTCGATTGGGGCTCCCAAATGTCTATAAAATAATTCCAAATGGCAAATCTTCTAGCTCTATAAATTCTTAATCGACATGTGATCTGTATATTAAGTGAACCAAAGAAATTGTGTATGAATCGAGAAAATTAAAGTAACATTCTATTCCTGTCGCTGATTAGGGTTTCCCAATTATGTATTATTGGGTATTAACGTGGGAATAATTTATAGCCTAATGTCTATTTAGGCGGCTTTCTAAAAGCGTAACTTGGTTCTCCCATCGATTCTTTCTGGTGCCCACTTCGGTGGAAGAGAGTCGGTCGCAGCGTTCTTTGAAAATTATAGCTTTTCATAAAAAAATTATAATCTTAGAAATTATAATATCTTAAGTTACGATGTTAGAGCAGCTAAATTGGGTCTCATTGTGTCTTTTTTTTTTTTTTTTGGTCCAAAATTTTTTCTCACTGCATATCTTTTAATGTTCATTCTAACAAGCATTTTAACATTGTCGAAATCGAACATTTAATGCCAAAGTGTAACTTTTAAAACCGTTATATTGTACTCCTTTTTTTGCAGGAAGTACCAAAGTGGTTGTCATTCCATGTATTTATTCATGTTATAAATGCAAAAGTCCTTGGGTACTCCTATAAATTCTTCAGCAGGTTTAACCGTTATATAGTTTTCTTTATGAACATATGTTGCTTTTTGTTTTTTTATGGTTGTTTTTTGGGGGGAGGGGGGGAGGAATCGTAGCCATTGTCAATCTAAACTACCAACTTAATTACCTAATATATGTATTATAGTTGCACTAATGAACTCCCACAAATTTATTAACATTTGGTTTATTCTAGTTCAGCACTTAATTTCTTAAATAATTTTATATTCAAGTCTTATTAATACAAAAAAAAAAGTTAGTATTGGGTATCTTTGGATTAGCTGAAATTCAATAGATTTTGGATGATAATAATTTACATTAGGGTTATATTACTTGGACATATCCAAAATTCTAATACCCCAACACTCTATTTTATCTTTTTCTCTCTCTATCAATCATTTCACTCTTTTCATTTTCTTTTATAATTTTATTTTCTCTTTTCTATTTTTGGGTGTCTAATATGTTTATCTGTCCCAGTGGTATAAAAAATATTTCTCTTTAGATTAAAAGAAAAAATCATGTAAGTTAGATAGGTAGTACATATTCAATGTGGTATAGTAGTAGCTGAAGTAAATGGCTTTTTATAGTAACAATAATTGCTCATGCAATTTTGGGTCAAAGGTAGTGATTCCGAGATTTGAATTGTTGACATTGTAGGTAAAATTTGTTTAGTCACAATTTACTTTCATTGTAATTAATCACTTCTATGTAAGTAAATAGAATTACTTTTTTAAAAAAAAAAAACTCACCAAGCAACCTAATTTAGAAGTATCATTTCAATTCTCCTAATTACAAATTTTAAGTTATATAATTTATTTTATTTTCTATTAAAGTATATAGGCTTGCAAAGTTATTTAATTTATATACCAAGCACTTAAATACCTTCAACTCTTCATTCTTAACCCTGTCGAAATGTGGATGAGGAATAATAGTTTTATTCCACCACATTCATTTCATTCTAATTTCAAAAATTGTGATTTCTTTCTCCCCCCCTTTCTCGATAGGCAGATCAGGGTTATTTAGGAAATGGAGGAGGGAGATGGCAATCAAACCCTTTATATATGTATTTCAAGGCTATTGCATTAGCACTAAGCTCCGATTCATCCGTAGCGAATCGTAATTTTATGTAACAAATGCTTGCATTAATATCAAGTTAAAGTTAAACTAGTCCAAACTAGATCAAATCAGCCCACAAAAATGGATTAAGATCCAGAAAGAATTCTAGAGTCCAATTATTTTCTTTCAAAAATAAAATAAAATTGACATCAGTTTGGATTAATTTGATAATTTGACATAAAGATAAAATTGACGTCAAAATTTAATGCATTTGGGGTAAATTGATGTTTAAAGATTTTTCAAGATTTGTTGGCACCATAATTAATTTTTAGGTAAGGGTTAATGCGAGAATCTAAGGGTAATTAATTATGAGCTAGCAAGTGACACAAAATGGGCTTAGTTTAGAGTTTAGAATGGGCCAAAGTGAATGTTTTTGGTCCAAGAAAATATGCATCAATTGAGGAAATAATTTTTGGGCCAAGAATTGAGTTGAGATCCAATTGTTATATAAAGAGAAGTTAATTGGAGATTGATGCCAAGTGTAGGTGGCGGTTACCACTAAGTGAGGACGTGGGTTCAAGTGGACTTGGCCAAGAGCCACTATGTTCATGCAACTAAGAAGTGGTGAGAATCTAGGGAGGATATATGAGCTCATACATGCAAAACTCAACACACAAACACACATATTTTGCCAATTTGATTACTAGCTTTTTATCTTTCACTTGTTCATTTTATTTTCATTTACATTATCCTAGGCTTTTGCCATTTCTATGGTTCAATATTGAGACTTCAACTTATATGAATTCTTAATATTTCAATCCAATTCAATTTATATTCAATCTTTCGTTAATCGATCTTGCTCAATACTTACTTATGTGAGTTGATTGAGGAATCCATTTGTTAAGGAGTATAATACCTTCTTTGGCATAAATCGCTTGAGTATTGATAATTTTTGACATTTGATTTTGGAACAAGTTTTTTAGAGAAGTTTAGTCACTTATATTTTTATCTAATAAGATCAAACTAATGTCAATTTCAAAATATTATGATTAAAACGGATATTTACTATTTCTTGTTGATCATGAGACCAAAGTTGTTGTTATTATTTTGTTGTCTTGAGACCAAACTAAAGCGTTTTTTATTAAACCAAATTAAAATTAAATTAGATAAACTAAAGTTTGGGCTTAAACCCAAACACCCAAAGTCCCATTGATCTCTGATCCAAGCCCAACATGATGCATACACACCCCAACTCACAAGGGTTTTGGACTCGCACAGCCAAAAACCCTACTCCGATCCCAAACATTTCCGATCACGAAAATGGCCTCCGCCGCCGCCGCCAGATCGATCTTCCGATCATGCTCCGTCGCCCGCTCCGCCTCCCGCGTTGCCTCGGAATCCAAATCGGCTCGCTCTCCATTCTTCCGCATGGCCTCCAATAAACCTTTCTTCCAATCCCAATCCACTCTCAGGTAATCCAAATCCACGCATTTCGTGGAAAATTTTATCTCTCTCTCTCTCTCTCTGTGTCAGTTTCAATTTCCAAATCAATCATTGATGCAGTATTTGCTTGTGTTGCGTTGTGTTGATAATGTGTGATACATTAAAGGCTCCCTGTTGAATTGAGTTTCTGCGTGGAGTCGATGATGCCGCACCACACTGCCACTGCTTCTGCGCTCATGAATTCCATGCTCTCCATTTCCCGCCGCACCTCTGGCTGGATTCCTGAAGGTATCACTACTATTCTCAGTTTCAATTTCAATGCGTTTTGAATGGACCTGATTTAGTGCGATTGTCGTTACATCATGATAAGTTAGTGGTAGTTAATCTGTTATAACTGTTACTGACAGCTAGTAAGGAGTTAGTTAGTTTGTTAGTTAATCGTTCGTTCTGTTATCCCCCAACTTGATGTATCTAAGTCAATTCTGTATAGTGAATGAATCAGTTTTACTCATTCTCCAATTACTTGCTCAATAATTGTTAACTCTTCAGCTTATAAATTGAGAATTGAGTTGCAATGCGTTTGGTGTATTTAATGTGGATGCCAATGTTGGTTGGGACTTTATACTAAGATTTGTTAGGAGGGGATTGAGAAGATATCTTTGGCAGTTTTGTGTTGTTAAAGTATGATTAGGATCTTGAATAGTTTTGAATGATTTGGGTGTTGTGTGGTCCTCCTTCTTTGGGGTCAACTAGTTTGTGTTTGTTTCGATTTCCTGACAATTGGATTTCTACTTTTTGGATTAGGTAGCTAAGCATCTCTAGGATTCCTTGATGTTCTTTCTCCAATTAGTTTTCGGGTATGTTTCTTCCAATTCTTGAGTCTTACGACATTTAATCTAAGGTGCACCCGAAATATGTGAGTGTAATGTAATATTGCTGTATTCATAGGCGAAAGATTGTTTGTCTATCTGATGCTTGACCCTGTGTTTCTACTTTATATAACTACTAATCCTGCACCTAAGTTGATGGATTAGTTATTCCCTGAATCATCTATTTCCACCCCGCTTATGCAACTAAATCATTTAGTGAATCCATACACACTCATGTTTGTAGGCCAAGTGCAGACTATTTGAAGATCAGGAAGCAAAAATGGGATGACATGGACTTCCTATCATAGGATGTTGAGCTTTAAATTAAAGTTTTTTTCATTACTAGGAATAATTGCTTGACGTCTATAACTAATTATTTCACATTATTTAGAGCACATCTGTTGTGCTTCTGGACTTGTCTCATGTCATTATGCAAAATATTTCTTAGTTTACATTGTTGGTTATGTGTCTCCATTTATGTCCAAACTCCAAATATGAGATGACAGGGACTTCCTGTGATAGGATGTTGAGCTTTAGAAAGAGATTTTGTCTTTGCTTGGAGTAATTGCTATACGTCTACAACTAGTTGTTTGAACATTACTTAGAGCACGTATTTTGTGCTCCTGGGTTTGTCGTACAGCATTATGCAGAATACATCTTAGTTTACATTGTCAGCTATGTGCCTCTCTATTTGTGAATTATATTGTCTAAAATTTATGCATCTTGAAAACAGTTGTCACTTGTCAGGAATTGAAAAAGAACAGTGGGGATTGTCTTCTTCTTGGTGGAGGGTTGGGGGGGGGGGAGGGTATCTGAGTTTATAAAAACTTCTTAATGAACCGGAAATTATTGATAAAATGGTTAAGATAAAATACTCCTGACAATATTGTAACAGATTTTCTAAAATTCAGCATGTTAGGCCAGAGCTTGTGTGTTTACTTATTTCGAGGTATTGTACATATCTGTCTGATATGATTGTGTTGCTGAAATTCTGTCATAATAACCATATTGTTGCAATTCCATTCCGTGCACGTGCGCATTGATTTGCTTGCATCATATATTAGGGCCAGTTAATTAGTAGTTAAGGTGTGTAGTATACTGATCTCTTTTTGTTTAATCAGATTGTAATGATAAGTGTTTAGAAGATTGAAGCAAACTTGTCTGTACAAATCTGTGTCACATGATAGTGTCTGCTGAAAAAATTAGGAGTTCTGACTGAGCCATTGGAGGGACAAGTTGAGTCACATAAAAGAATTTTAAAGCCCAGATCACCTGCACTTTTCTTTCTTTTTTCCAATGCATAAGAGGTGGCTATTTTATCATATGAATTTTAACTGACTAGAGGCAAATAAGTTGAGAATTTTTTTCCAGGTGTTGGATTAAGTTTCATCTTCTTTTCCATGTTACTTAAAATTTTCATTCTAAATTAGATAGGGATGTTTAATGAATGTAGATAGGAGTATGAAGTGAAAGCTGTGATTCCAGTAGAATGACGCATGATAACAGGAATGTGAAAGGAATTAAAATGTATTAAGCATTCTTCCCTTGACTTAGGTCTATTCGGTTGGTTATGCTGTCTTGGCTGGCTGGATTCTATTACTGACATTTTGCCAGCACTTTTTATTGGCATGAAGATTTATCTTTGGACTTCAATGGTTCTGTGTTTTAGGTGGTCCGTGATGTTCTCTTATTTTAGTTTATTTATTTATTTATTTTACCTTTCAGAAGTAGATGGGTCATGATGTGATAACTGCGTAGATTATGCTCAAAACTTTCTTGGTGGTTATTTCCAGTTCTGATTCAGTGTTTTGCTTATAGGTCTGTGACCTTCCCTAAAAGCAACTTTGGCTTGCCGAATCATGCCTTTCACTCACTTTCATTTACCAAATTTGTGTCCGACTTTTGTATTATGAGCCGGTTTGCCACCAGTTGTTCTCAGAATCGTGCTTCCCTTTCTCAGAGGTTTCCATAGCATCTCAATTTTGCACGAGATACTGGAAAGTATGCATGCTACGTAGTCTCATTTTAGCGTGCAAAGTTTATGAAGTTTCTGTTTAGTTGGCATGAAAGCTATGTTCCATGTAGCGTTGGAAATTAGCCACGCAGTTTTCAAAACTTTTTCTTTGCCAAAATAAGTCATAATCATAAAGACTTGCGACCCAATTAATAAATTATAAATGTTGCCAAGTTCGTTATGATTAGTTAGTCCAGTTAACGACGCTTTTAAATATGCTTCAATTTTCGCTAGACCAACAAAATAATAAACTATATATCACTGTGCAATTCAATATTGTAATAACCATGCTACCAAAATACTGCACTTATGGTCAGTAAGATGTTGTCAACTCATAAAATTTAAGAATAAAACTTATGGGTGTTATCTTAGATTTCATTGTCTGTGAAATCTGCTCAATTCATAATTTGTGGCATCCAGAATTCGTAAAAATTATTTGCTTGACAACTCCAAATGAATTTGTTGAAGGACCAAAGGATATATTATTATACTGAGCAAATACACGACAATATTTACTTTGCATGTTAAGCATAAGCACAATAATTAACTTTGCATTGACCACAGCAAAATTAAGCTTAAAACACAACCAAACCAAGACTGTACCACATGAAAAAACCTGCACTGCAGTAAAATGTCCTATGGTTAAAACAAAAATCAGAGCCTCTGGTAACTAGAAAAAGATTCACTCCCAAAAGATAAAGATCACTCCTCAACAACATTAACTAATTCATATTCAACTAAAGAAAGATTGTTATCCTCTTTAACCTCAAAGTTTGCAGGTTCAGTGACTTCAATCCGTCCCCATTTATCAACTGCTAGCCTCATGGATCCCTTGAACATGTCAATCTTTGCATTACGCAGAATTAATGTTGCCCCCGGATTCATGAGGTCCACTTCACCAGAAAAACAAAAAAAAAAGAATTAATTGTCATGAGGGAGACATACACAATATTTATTATAATAATAATAATAATAATAAGGTTCACCATTACTTATGTTAATCATCAATTTTGTTCATTTGTCTCTCTATTTCATAAAGTAACTCTCTCACATTAGTGAAAAAAAAAAAAAAAGAATTGAGATGAACAAGTTGTTGATCGAGCGGTAAGAAACTTAATATCCTGTAAGGATGAGAACACAAATTTTATTCCCCATTTCCTGGGAAGTACATTTGTTGAGAGGAAAGTAACGGTAAATGTTTCATCCTAAAATTGGAAGAACAATGTCTACCACAATTTCGGAGAAAAAAAAAAATAGAAAACGAAAAAGAGAGGATCTTACAGGTCTTGATTAAACTCGAGTACATAAAGACACATACATAGGTATCTTATTCTTATTCAACAAATACAGTACAAAACAATTCTCAGAATGAACAATAAAAAATAAAAAAAACAAAAATACAAAGCGCAATGGTTTAAGATGGTACCTTGTTCGTTGCGAGCGGTGAATATGATGCTGCCGGTTTCGTCACCGATGAGGCACTCGGCGATACGCGAAGGGCGCGAGGGGCGAGCGAGGAGCATCGTAGATCGAGGGCCCTTGTTGCCCACCGTTTTCACGGGCTTCGAAGAGACCACTTTCACGGTCAGCGTGTGACCGTTGGTTCCCGGTTTCAGCTGGTCAACCTTCGTGAAAACTGGCTTTCTCTTCGCCGCAGGCACCGTCGTCGCCGGTGGTGTCGCCATCGCCTCAGGTTCTAGAATCTTCGCTTTTGGAGGGGCAACGGTTTTTTGTATATATATTGTTTGAGGTGTGTGAATGTGTGAGAGAATGATGATCAATGTTATGTTAAACCCTAACCCTAGTCTCTCTATTTTACTTCCGATTTGGGGATTTGATTGATCTTGGGCCTGTCAGTTCCACTTGTGGGCTACTATTTACAGGATATTTTAGGGCTTTACACCAATCAAGTCTCTTTGTTAGTGATCCAAAAATAAAAGTTTCATTTTTTTAAATTTTTTTTATGAACTTTTTTTATATTTATTTATTTTTTAAAATAAATATGAATAGCTCGCAAAGCATGAAATTCATTTTCAACTAAATTCCTTGTCTTTCTCCTTGGCTATTGCTGCTATGCTTCCTTTGAAGTAAAGAGCACCACACACTTAAAAATCTTAATCACTCATTTTGATATAAATGATTGAGGTTATACCTGGAACATCTATACACAATTCTTGGTTGAAGCACCCTAAGAGAAACCAACCCTCTCTCTTCCCCTCACCGTCCAATAAAGATGCCGCTTACCTCAAGTTCTAAAGGATGTTGGCGACGGTGCCAGTAAACCATGCATCACCACCGTCGCCGTGGGTTTTGCAGTAGGGAGAGGGAGATTTGGGTCTCCGTTAATTATAGAGGGAGAAACTTGAAGAGAGAGAGAGAGAGAGATAAAGAGAGAATGAAGGGTGTGAAGTGCGGAGTTTGTTGCAGGTGAGATTTGGGAGAAGGGGGGCGATGGTTGGTGATGGGAAGTAGAAGGATTAAGTGGTTGGTGCATGGATGGTCTCTACTAGAGTAATTTTAGAATAATTCAAGTGTGTGGTACTCCCTACTTTGTAGGGAGCACAGCAGCAATCACGTTCTTGTATTTCTTATCTTTTTATTTAATTATTTTAGGCTTGATTACTAATTGGTGATCAACTGCCTCTTAAAAAATTATAATTTTATAATTATAATTTAGCACATTTAACAGTTTATAATTTTTTTTAAAAAAATTATAATTAAGTTTCATAAAACTTTACCTCTTAATATTAATAGAGTTCAATTCCAATGCATTAACAATAAAGATTTTAATATAGTTAACCAATCATATCTTTTCATTTGTATGACCATTTTAATAGTGAATGTGCAACTTAACCACATTTGTTGGTGAAGCAAAAATTGATTGGATGAAAATGTAATGTATTCAAATCAAATTTATGTTAATATATGGCTAAATAAATAATAATTATAAAATGTCTTTAGCATTGATGCTATAATTAAAATGAGAATTTACACTGCCATTCTCTAAAGTTTAGTCTAATTATATCTAACACTTTTTTAATTAAAAAATCATATAGACCTCCATTAAAATTTATAGTCTCCCATAAAAAAAATTGTATTATTGTTACACTTACCCTCCTATTGTTAGTTGACTATTAATAAATGGATAAATTACACTGATCTTTTCTAAGATTAAATGATATTACACATGATATTTCTTGATTATTTATGTCTATACTAACCTTTCTTTAAAAGAGGACAGTGTCATATTTATAAAGATATTTAGTATTATATTTTATAAAATATGAAGATATTTGATATAATATTACCCATATCTCAGGAGTCGTCAATGTATATTTTTAAAAATTGAAATATATTGTGTATAATATTACCTAATATTAAAGGAAGTTAATGTAAGTGACTATTATTATTTTAACAACAATATAATTTTTTAAACTCCAATTTTAGTTTGAGTGACTATTATTTTTTTAGGAAAACTTTAGCACTTTTGCAACTCTTAGTTCTCGAAATGCTCTAGGCTTTTAGCCACAAATCTATTAAAGTTACAAGCATGTTTGTGTATATATTGTTCGCAAAATTAAATAGAATATTAAATCATACAATTGAAAGCAATTTTTTTCTTTTCGAACAGTGAAAAATGTTACTTGCACGACACAAGTCGAATGAAGCATACGAAGTGGGCGGTCAATCCATTTGGGGAAAGAAGTTACAAAAGCCTTGAAGTTTTCTTAAGAGCATAACAATTATCTTCATTGGCGGATTCTGACACAGTCTTTGTTGAATTTGAAACCAACTTGATCACTTATAATATTATAATAAAAAGTAAAATAAAATTACTTTTATGCCTTTTTTATCTTTTTCACCAACACTTCTCCTCTCCTCGCCTTCCCCCTCTAACCCAGCACCTATCGTCCAGCCCATCCTGCGATCTATCCTAGACAAGGCTGCGAAGCATACTTAATGAAATTGCTGAAAATATTGGACTTTAGCAAATTTGTAATTTCATGGGCACCATTATCCTGCCCTGCTCTTACCCGACGCCACCTCCCGGCCACCATCGTCCACATCGTACCTCCGCCATCATCATCTCCACCTCTCGCCACCATCTCTATTGCGAGCTATCATGCCTCGACCTCCCACCAAAAAGAAAGTGCCTTAGAACATTTGGCGTTAATGTTGAAGAAAGCACCCCAAAGCATCACCACTGCATGAATATGGTGGTAAAGGAGGATGACGGTGTAGGCAAAGGCGGTGGCTGCCGGAGATGACAAGTGTTGGGTCCCTCAACATGGAGAAAACTTCTCTGTTATTTTTCATGGCTTAGTTTTATTTTAAATAAGGAGCACTAAAATTATAGAAATAAGAGAGAAAAAATAGGGGGAAGGCTGTGTTATAGTTAGATATTTTTTTATTATAAATACAAATTGATGAAAAGTGAGAGAGAGAGTGTGAGAAACAAAAGTTTTTTTACGTAGAATAGAGTTAATTGTGAGTGACAAAAATGGTGAGGAGTTTGTTGCTATTATTTTCTGGGAAATATAGTGCCACTATTTTTGGCTTATATCTCACATTGCATGTTATTGTAAATCTCTGTTTGTACCTACTATTTTATAT
The DNA here is from genome assembly GCA_031439585.1 of Pterocarpus macrocarpus. Lineage (NCBI taxonomy): Eukaryota > Viridiplantae > Streptophyta > Magnoliopsida > Fabales > Fabaceae > Pterocarpus > Pterocarpus macrocarpus. The sequence continues at coordinate 57,903,303 of CM062522.1, forward strand.
AGTAGAAGTTCTTATTGGACTTCATATTTCTTTGTGGACAATTATACCACAAGAAATTATTATGTGCCATTCTATTATTCTTAATTTTCGCTGCTTATGAAGACGTATTTCCTAACAAGTGGTATCAGAGCCACTAGTTACAAGAATGGAGGCAAAGACAAACAAGATGATCAACTTGAATGGCACAAACTACCACATATGGAGAAACAAGATGAAGGATCTCCTATTTGTCACAAAGTTGCATTTGCCGGCGTTTAGCACAGATAAACCCGATGACAAATCTGACGAGGAATGAGCATTTGAGCATGAGCAAGTTTGCGAGTTCATCCGACAATTTGTCGAAGATAATGTGTACAATCACATTTGTAGAGAAAGTCATGCCAAGATGTTGTGGCAAAAACTCGAGGAGTTATATGCTTCAAAGACGAGGAATAACAAGCTATTCTATTTAACAAAGTTAATGCAGGCAAAATACCGAGAAGGTACTTCTGTAGCTAATCACTTGAATGAAGTGCAAGGGATTGTGGATCAGTTGTCAGGAATGGGCATAAACTTTGACGATGAGGTGCTTGCTCTTATGGTGCTTGCTTCCTTACTAGAGTCTTGGGAGACTTTGAAGATTTCACTCACAAATACAACACCAAATGGTGTAATGAATATTGAGAGCGTCAAGAGTGGCATTCTTAATGAAGAGATGAGACGAAGATCACAAAACTCATCCTCTTCATCTCGACTAGAAATTATGGTTGCCAATTTCAGAGTAAGAAGCCAATCAAGGAGTTCAAAGCCTAGAGATAAGAGCAGATGAAGATCAAACAAGTTCGCAAATATAGTGTGCCATTATTGCAAAAATGAAGGACACATCAAGATGTTTTGTCGAGCTTTCAAGAAGGATCAAGAAAAGAACAAAGGCAAAGAAGTAAGAAAAGAAGACATGAATGATGATGATTTTATCAATCTCAACCAACGAAACTAGTTGGGTGATTGATAGTGGTGCAACCATCCATGCTACGTGTCGAAGAGAATTTTTCTCATCTTATACACCAGGAAATTTTGGTTTTGTTAAAATGGGAAATAATATGTTCTCCAAAGTAATTAGTAAAGGAGATGTTTGTTTGATCATGGAAAATGGCACAAGATTGGAGTTAAGAGATGTTAGGCATGTTGCGGACATGCGCCTGAATTTGATCTCTGTGAGTAAACTTGATGATGAAGGTTTGTGTAGCACCTTCAAGGATGGAAAGCGGAAACTTACTAAAGGCTCTATGGTAGTGGCCGGAGGTTTGAAGTATTCCACGCTTTAGGTGATGCATGCAAAGATTTCCACTGATGTAGTAAATGCAGTGGAGAAGGACAATATAGTTGAATTATGGCACAAGAGACTTGGCCATATTGGTGAGAAAGGGATGACAAAATTAATGGCACAGAAGGTATTACCTAAACTAAGCTAGTTGCATTTGAAAAGATGTGTTGATTGCCTAGCAGGAAAATAGAATAGAGTCGCCTTCAAGAATTTTCCTCCTTCCAGGAAGAATAGTGTACTAGATTTGATACACTCAGATCTATGTGGGCCATTGAAAAGGTCACTTGGTGGAGGTCAATATTTTGTGACCTTCATTGATGATCATTCGAGGAAGACGTGGGTATACATTCTAAAATCTAAAGATCAAGTGCTGGATGTTTTCAAGCAATTTCATGCCTCGGTTAAGAGAGAAGCTGGGAAGAAACTCAAGTGCATTAGGACAGACAATGGTGGAGAGTACATTGGTCCATTTGATGTTTATTGTAATGAGCATGGTATTCGACATCAAATGACATATCCAAAAATACCACAACTAAACAGATTAGCTGAAAGGATGAATAGGACTTTGATGGAAAGAGTTACATGCTTACTCTGATATTCAAAGTTGCCTAAGATTTTCTGGGGTGAAGCTTACTAACAACAGTGCATGTTTTAAATCTTTCACCTTGTGTTCCTTTGCAGTATGAAGCTCCAGAGAAGATATGGTCAGGAAATAATGTTTCCTACCATCATGTTAGGGTGTTTGGGTGTGAAGCTTTTGTGCATGTATCTAAGGATGAAAGATCCAAACTTGATGTCAAGACGAGACAATGTATATTCATCGGCTATGGCCAAGATCAATTTGGCTATAGATTTTATGATCCCATTGAGAAGAAACTAGTAAGGAGTCGTGATGTTGTATTTGTCGAAGAACAGACCATCAATGATATTGGTGAGGTCCAGAAAAATGGTCCTGATTCTAGTGATAGCTCTATTGACTTAGAGTTAATTCCTTCAACATTAACTCCAAGACAAGTTGAAGATGAAATCCATGAACATCGACATGATGAGGATGATGCTCATGTTGAATTTGAACCATATGCTGATGATGTTCAAGTTCAATCACCAACGATTACAGCTTCTCCAATAGCACTGAGGAGGTCTAGTAGACGCAGACAACCTTCTACTAGGTATCCTAGTGGCCGGTATGTATTATTAACTGGTGAGGGAGACTTGAAAGCTTTGAAGAAGCAATGGATGATGATCACAAGCAAAAATGGATCGAGGCCATGAAAGACGACATGAAGTCCTTGCATGAGAACAAGACTTTTGAGCTGATAAAGCTACCCAAGGGTAAAAAATCTTTGAAAAATAGGCGGGTGTTCAAGATCAAACATGAAGAACACAGTCTCCATCCGAGATTCAAAGCTAGACTAGTTGTTAAGGGATATAATCAAAGAAAAGGTATTGATTTTGATAAAAAAATTTCACCTGTTGCGAAGATGACATCCATTCGTACAGTTTTGGGACTAGCAGCTAGTCTTGACTTGGAAGTTGAGCAAATGGATATGAAGACTGCCTTTCTTCATGGTGATTTAGAAGAAGAAATTTACATAGAGCAACCAGAGGGTTTCAAAGAGAAAGGAAAAGAAGAATGTGTCTGTAAGATAAGGAAAAGTTTGTATGGCTTAAAATAGGCACCTCGACAATGGTACAAGAAGTTTGAGTCTATTATGGCGGAGCAAGGCTACAAAAAGACTACTTCAGATCATTGTGTTTTTGTGCAAAAACTCTCTAATGATGATTTTATCATTCTCTTGCTTTATGTTGATGATATATTAATTGCTAGTAAGAATGTATCCAGGATTAATGACCTAAAGAAGCAGTTAAGCAAGTCTTTTGCCATGAAAGACTTGGGAGCAGCAAAGCAGATCCTTTGTATAAGTATACTCAGAGACAGGAACGCAAAGAAGATATGGTTGTCCCAAGAGAAGTACATTGAGAAAGTGTTGCAGAGATTTGGCATGGAAAAGGCTAAAGCTATTAGTTGTACTCTTGCCAATCACTTTAGGTTGAGTTCAAAACAAAACCCTTCCACAGATGAAGAAAATGAAGAAATGGATAAGGTACCATATGCTTCAGCAATTAGAAGCTTGATGTATGCCATGGTATGTATACGACCTGATATAGCGCAATCAATTGAAGTGGTGAGTCGATTTCTTTCAATTAAATGGATTCTCAAATATCTCCATAGTACTTCCAAAATGTGTCTAAGTTTTGGAAATGCCAATCCTCCGTTAATTGGCTACACAGATGCAGATATGGCTGACGATGTTGACTCGAGAAAGCCTACATCGGGATATCTAATTACATTTGCAGAGGGAGCTATGTCATAGCAGTCAAAGTTGCAAAAATATGTTGCTCTTTTCACTACTGAGGTAGAGTTTATTGTAGAAACAGAAGCATGTAAAGAATTGTTATGTATGAAGAAGTTCTTGAATGAACTTGGTTTCCAGCAAGAGAACTATTAGTTGTTCTGTGATAGTCAAACCGCTATTCATCTTGGTAAGAATTCCTCCTTTCACTCAAGGTCTAAACATATTGATGTTAGGTATCATTGGTTAGGGATGTGTTGGAGATGAAGCAATTATAGCTAGAGAAGATCCATACAGATGAGAATGGATCAGATATGTTGACAAAGATTCTACCAAGAGGAAAGTTTGAATACTGCTGATTAGTAGCAGGAATGGCAGAATCCTCCATGTAGTCGGGAGGGGGATAATTGACAAGTGTTGGGTCCCTCAACATGGAAAAAACTTCTCCATTGTTTTTGAAGGCTTAGTTTTATTTTAAATAAAGAGCACTAAAATTATGGAAATGAGAGAGGAAAATAGGGGGAAGGATGTGTTACAGTTAGATAATTTTTTATTATAAATATAAAATATTTTGTTGATGAAAAGAGAGAGAGAGAGTGAGAAACAAAAGTTTCTTTACGTAGAACAAAGTTAATTGTGAGTGACAAGAATAGTGAGGAGTTTGTTGCTATTATTTTTTTGGAAATATAGTGCCACTGTTTTTGGCATATATCTCACATTGTGTGTTATTGTAAAGCTTTGTTTATACCTACTATTTTATATAGTAGAAGTTCTTATTAGAGTTTATATTTCTTTGTGGACAATTATACCACAAGAAATTATTGTATAACATTCTATTACTCTTAATTTCTACTACTTATTAAGATGTATTTCCTAACAGGAGAGGGGTCCGTAGGTGGCGGCGGCGGTGATGGCTATGACAGTGGACATGGATGAGAAAGCCAGGGTTGGGATGTGAGGAAGAAGAAGAGGAGGGTAAAATAGGTAGTTTATCTATAAAATTAATCATCTATTTTTTCGTGGGATCATAGCTGCATTCTTCACCATATCATGGCTACCTAGGAGTGGGATGAAGGGTGACCGATAGGGTGAGGTGCTGGGGCTGTGGGTTGGGGGATGTAGGGAACTTGTTTTTGTAGTGATGTGGGGGTGGGGAGTGAAGAAAAGGGAAGTCGTGGGGAAGAGGATGAAATGTCTCTAATAATGGGAAGGGGTGTCACTGTCGGTGGATGGGCAGGGAAGGGTGGCGGCAGGAAAGGGGGCGATGGTGGGGTGGAGAGGCAGCAGAGGAATTACAATAAAAAGAAAGATAAAATAGATATAAATAAATTATATAAAATATTTTTAAAAAATATTTTAAAATATAAAAATAATTTATTATACAAATATCTTTTTATAATATAAAATTTCAATTTCAACGATTGATTGCAATTTTAATGGTTAAAATTTACTTATCTTCACTCTTACACAAGTAAAAAGAAATTGCATCATTGAGTTCAATCCATATGGGGAAAGAAGTTACAAAAGTCTAAAGTTTTTTTAAGAGCATAACAATTATCTTCACTATAATAAAAGTCAAAAAAATTATTAATATTAAAATACGTTCAATACTAATTTCATTTAGTACTTTAATGGTAAATATACGTAATGATGACATTGAAAATTACTAAAATAGGCATACTAATATTTGATTAGTTTGAATTGTTTAATATTACTTTTGGTTCATTTTATTTATCACTTTAGTCATATGCATAAAAATTGAAGAATTCTAAATCAAAGCTTAATAATGAAAATATTTACTAAATTACCCATATTTAAATTTTTATATCTAATTGATTCATTCTATTAAACTTACACAACTTACAGAAGGGTGTGAAAAATAAAATTGAAAAATTAATATTAAATTTGTTATGAGTTTAATTAATATATACTAACAGTATAAAAATTTTTTATACTATCATTTAATTATATATTTGTATCAATAAGACTTTTAAGATAATAAATAATTAAATCAAATATTTTTACTGATATAATAATATATAATTACATATTTATAAAAAAAATTTCATTGACAATACATACAAGTTAAATTCATTCATTATTGATATGCACGGACAACATATCAAAATTTTTACTAAAAGTGACAAATAAAGTGAATAAAAAATACAACTTGCGCTGTTTACCATTCAGATCAAAAGGTGTTTGAAGTTCACACAAATATTTTCCATAATTCTAAAGATGCATCAGTAATTTATGATTTTGAACTTTTTATTTTTTTAAAATCAAAAGTCACAAGTTAGGGCAGAACTCAATTCTCTCTCCAGCTTTCTCATTTTTTTTTATTTTTATTTTTATTTTTTTTAGATTTCTTCTCCAATTTCCTTGTTTCATTATAATCATCAACAAAAATTATTATATATCTACATATATATTTCTTCTTTGACGCACAATAGCAAATTTGTATTTCTTTTATACAAAAAGAAGCCCAAACAAGAGAAAAAGAAAGACCCCGTCTGGTCTCTGCTATAAACAAATTTGCGAATATCCTGAAGAAAATCGTAGAGGGTGACAATTGGAAAGTGCCTCAGTGCAACTGTGCACACAGTATTCTGGGCAACATGAGATTCCGATTCAACAGTAGTACATGAGACAACAAATTATTCCGAATATTATTCCTTCAGTGATAGTTAACGCCTACACTCGCTCCAATTTTCATATGAAAAGAAGTTCAATTACAATTGCCAGCAGCAATGGGAAAAAAAATAGCCGTTCGTTGATATCATCAGCTATTCAGAGGCAAAATATTTTCCACGGTTCACAAATGTTAGCATGCAAGTCATTGCAAATTCTACCCTTCTTTCTTCACACAAATCCCCTTTAGACTCTGTTTAATCTACGACAAAAATCACAGGACAAGACTTGTTGTAACAATCCAAATCATAAATAAGAATGAAGGTAATGACACATACATACCTCGTAAAAAATTTCAAAGAATGCCAAATGCTAGTAAACCCTGGATGCATTTTACTTGCTCATGGTTGCTGACAGGCAGAAATTCCAAAATATTGAGCCCATTGACATGAAAGCCACTCGAGCTTGAAGAGGCACCACCCTGTACAGATGCCACAAAAGTAGCCAAGAGATGTAAGATTCATGATCTATAATTCTAAAGAATTCAAACCAGAAATAACTAGATTATTCTTAAGATAATTGAATGCTAGAACAAGTATGTGAAACAAATAAAGCCCGTAAGTTATATCTACCCCCTAGAACAACATCCCCGCGGAGGGATTTAGCAAGAAAAATTTTGCACCATGAATGTGGAGCATTTGTAGATAAGCATTGAGATAGCAAGAGAACAGTTATAGAAATTGTTGAAATTTCGAAATCTTGGATCAATACTAAAAATTTAAAACACCAACAATTAGAAGAATATTGAACAATGTTAATTTGTGTACCTCTTGAAGCTACATTACAATATGAATTCAGTTGCGGAAGCATACACAGTACACTCACAGTATATGTTAGGTACAGGTTCTTCCACTCCAATTTCTCCTTTTAGAGGTCATGTCAATGGAACAATGAGTGATTAAGAGAAATCAATAGTTGAGTGGGGATCCTACCTATAGTATGAATATGTAATAACCCAATTATGTTGAACAAAAGTCTAGATCACCAAGCCCCTGCCATAATCCAGTACACTTATTATTGAGCCTAGGCCCAACAACATATGGTGACTCTCAAACTCATAATGAATCAGATAATACTAACATGTGTCTCCAAAGACCCATCAGATTATCCATTTAACTTGTTTTGTAAAATAAAATATCCTCCAATCAATAGAAGCCTAATTCCAGAAAATTTTAACATATTCCTACTTAGACAATGTTGATTGGGTTTTATTTAGCCCTTTTTTTTTGGGGGGGGGGGGGGAGGGAACATTTGAACAAATGTGGTGACATAATCTAACCTGAAAATAATCATTAATTGATGAGAGTACAAAATGAGCAGAAAGCCTACCACAAGGGGTGGACAGAGGCAAATCAACGGGCCTAATGCTTATCAAGCAGTCTATTGATGATAACCCTTGTGAAGGGACTTCCCAAATTAGAAAATAACAAGACTTTTCTTGCTTACATTGGGGGAAATCATGCAATTTCTAGCGAAGTTAAGGCTGGTCAGTTGATGGAGAGTTTAATCAACATGAGCTACAATGGAAATGGTGGTGTTAGGCAGTATATCATGAAAACAATGACCACAGCTACTGAATTCGTGACCTTAAATGTCCCATAGATGATAAATTCCTTGTGCGCCATGTCCTTAATTCCTTATGTGTCAGATTTGATGCATTAGAGACTTCCTATAATACCAAAAGGAGGTGTGGGACATTATCACCCTAATTTCTGTTCGTTCTCAAGAGAAGGATAGGATGAATCATATCTTGTCTACGAGTGTGACTCTGACTTCTTATAGCCCCCACTACAAGAAATCTTCCAAGAAGAAAGGAAGGAAATCTAAGGGAAACAATAGTCTTGATAAAAGGCTAGTCCATCTCAAAAGCCTCTTGATTTGAAACCCAATATTCAAAAAGATAAGCTGAAGTGTTGGTTGGGTGATAGTAGGCCATAAGAAGTCAAATTGCCAAGCCTTCCATGCATACATAGAAGCCAAGTAATTTGAAAGTAAGTCAATAGCTTTCATTTACTATGAATCTAGTTTGGTAGATGTTCCTCTAATTTCATGGTGGATTGATTCTAGGATATCTATTCATGTTGCTAATTCCTTGCAGGGGTTCAAGAGCAAACGAAAGCCAAGTAATGCTGAAGCCAATCTAAACGTGGAGGATTGACTTCAATTTTATAGTCATTCCCTACAAATAGATTGATTTCAAGATCACTTGGCTTTCGCTTGCTCTTGAACCCTTGAAAAAAAATAGCAACATGAATAGATGCCTTAGAATCAATCCACCATGAATTCAAAAAAACATCTACCACACTATATTCATAGCAAATGAAAGCTCGTGACTCACTTTCAACATTTTTGGCTTTTATGTAAGTCTTGAAGGCTTGGTAGTTTGACTTCACACTTGAATTTACCTTTTTGAATATCAGGTTTCGGACCAAGGGGCTTTTGAGATGGACCACCCCTTTTATTAAGACTATTGTTCCCCTTAGATTACCTTCCTCTCTTCTCGGAGGATTTCTGACAATAGGGTTGAGAAGTTAGATTCATACATAAGCTACGGTTCATGCTATCCTCCTCCTAATAACAAATAGAAATTAGGGTATTAATGTCTCATTCCTCCTTTTGGTACTATAGGAAGTTTTTAGTGCATTAAATCTAGCATGTAAGGAATTAAGAATATTGTGCACAAGAAATTTATTATCTACAAGACATTTAATTTCATTACATTTGGTATCTATGATCACCATTTGCATGATATATTGTCTAACACCACCATTCCCATCATACCTCATGATGAAACCTCCTATCAACTAACCAGTCTCGGTTTTGCTAGAACATATATAACTTTTCCTAATCGAAACAAGGAAAGTCTTGACATTTTTTGATATGTGAATTGCCTTCACAAAGGTATCATCAATAGATGATAAGCATTAGGACATTCCGATTTGCTTTTGTCCACTTCTTATCATAAGCTGTCTGCTCATCTAGACTCTCACCAGTCAAGTAAGATTCATTCTCCCTAATAGTCATGCAATGTCCAATAAGCTAAGAGCTAGCTAGCTCAATATCTTCCTTTCTCTTTTTATAATTATTGTCAGTTAGGAGCTCAACATTGTTAACAGTGTCATTCATGGAAAAAGTCAAAAAACTATTTTTTTTTTTGGGGGGGGGGGGGGGACCAAGAAACTGATTAATTAAATCAGCAATAAACAATAAGATTCATTACCAAAAACAGGGATTCAAAACATATAATATAGACAGCTTCCCTCTAGGTGGAGAATACATTACATATGGCAACAATCACGAAAATCCAACACTTGTGATGGAAAGATTATCAAGGTCATCCTTAATACCATGTCACACCAAATTAATTAATGAATTAATCTCCTATGAGTGAGTCAACCGATAATTAACTCAACTAACAAAACGTTCAAAAAACGTAAACAAGTAACTCCATCAATTTTGTAAATTATCCATAGTGGTGATGCAGACTCACTCAACTAATAGAGCCCTCAACAAGGATAAACAATTGTCCAAAAATCAATTTCTAATTCAATTCCAATTTTTCAAAACGGAACAATGACAATACAAATAAGACTACACAAACATAAAATATCTCAAATCCTATAATTTTATAGAATATTAGACTAATATTCTATGATAATACATCTCATAAAAAGAAAAAAAAAACATTTTCCTTTTAATTCTTTTCCCCATCCACTTTTTTAGTTTTTATTATGATTATTATTATTATGGGCAAAACAGGTTAAAGTCGACCAGTGGGTGGGGGCGCAGATTGCCCTAATCCGCGAGTGCACCTCACATGCGAGGGTACGACTAGGTTGTGCCACTGGGGCTCATCCCCTTTCCTTCTCCATCTATCTCGTGAAACAACAAGACTCACCATAGCAGATCCCTATCAAATCCTTGTGATATGAACTATGGCCTCCTCCTCTTGCTTTGTAGTGAGAGTGCAAAGATCGATGGCAGTAGCAAAGGATCCACAATGGGCAAATCTACAATGGGCAGTGGACTTGGAGAAGCGGCGGTGTTGCGATCCCAATGGTGGCCTGAACGTTCTAGCAACAGTGAACTAGCACCCAAATGGAGCCACCTCTATTCTCTTTCAAGCAAGGCAGTGGGTGGTACATGGAACATGAAGGCATCACAACGGATAGGGTTCTCGAACTAGGAGAGACGGGAACTATTTTTCTTCACGATTAAGTAGGAAAAAATAACTCTGCTCTCTCTCAGTCAACCATAAAACATTCTACTTAAAAAAAATTCAAAACTAAAACCCTATTATTTTAACAAAATTGGCAATTTTATAAATTAATTTTAGGGTTCTAAACCTAATATGACCCGTTTTGATATCACATGTTAAAATTTTGTAATCGGATCAATACTAGGAATTTAGAGCCCTAATAATTGGAAGAACATTAAACAATGTTAATGTGCACACCTCCTGAAGCCATATTGCTGTATGAATTCAATTGCGGAAGTGTACACATATGATATATGTCAAGTATAGGTTCTTCCACTCCTTTTCTTTCTCCTTTCAAGGTCACATTGATGGAGCAGTGAGCCATCAAGAGATATCAAGAGTAGAGTGCCAATTTTGCCCATAGTATGAGTATATAGTAATGTAGTTCTATCCATTAAAGACCTATGTCAACCACGGTTTTTATACTATAATCCAGCACTCTCGCCATTGATCTCAAACCCAACAACACATGCTGAATTCCAAATCTATAATGGATTACATAATAATGTGGGTTCCTATGGAACTATCAAGCTATACATTTAATCCATTTTACTATCCGTAATTGAACACTAAAAGATCCTGATGTTGGATAAATAGTAAGATCGTACCCACTTCAACAACCTATTTCATTCTCGTGAACGCAATGATGCAAGACATTGTTTATGAACTGCAACTACCTACCTGACAAATGGGGCTAAAACAGCATATCCAAATCCCAATCACATATAACTAACATAACATTAAAGCCTAAAAAATGAACTAGCATGTCATTGATCTTTAATTAAGTTGAAATTAATGTTGAAGCTGCATTTCCATAACCATCTTCTAAACAATATATAAATATTCCAAATCATCTCTTTGATCTCAACATTGAGCATTTTGAATAGAAACTACGTTTTGTGGCTTCCACTGCCTCCATGAAAAAAGTAACTTTGAATCAATGTAACAAACAGAATCTTTCTCAGTTAACTTACAACGTAACCAAACTTCAAGCCACAATCCTCCTGCCATTGCCTGGGAAAATTCTACCCCGTATATCTAAGTGAACTCCTGGTGATTCAGATCAAATTTTGAAATCCATCTAAGAGATAAATTCTCTTCATGTCTCATTGTGGTATTACAAAGTATCAAGCTTCCATCTTTTCCACATCAAAAACAAAGCTTCCGTCTTTACCCATAATTGGTAGGGAAACTAAGGAACAGCTACTTGATGGGTAAAATGAAAAATAAGGTTCTACAAAAGTATATTTTAAATTGCTTAGATTTGAAAATTTTTGGTTATCTAAATGAATGGAAATGCCCTTCTCTTGCTTATAACAGTATGACAGTTTTTCATTGCAACTTGACCTGACAGGATAAGTTTCTTTTTTACATTATTATTCTTATTATTAGGACTTCCAGAGACACACAAAACTTACTGAACTTGGTTTCTAAACCAGAGCATTTGCATTCATGAGTACAAGACAGCAAAATAAGGAAAATGACAAACATAAAACAAATAGAAGATTAAATTGAAATGATATGTAGATGCGCACCAGAAATTTAATGCACTGACAGGGATCCAGAATCTAAACCCTGCAGAGACAAATTAGACACAAAAGCTGGCATCAGTGCAAATGATATTCCAGTATCAGCAAGTCAAGTGATCATAAATACCAATTAGTCAATGAGGTTTGTACCATAAAGTAATGTCGGAAGAGCATCCCTTCGGTATTTTTCCGGAAGCTCTCTGATCTTCCCTTGCCATAAAGTATTCCATGCAAAAACAACAGCAATGACGCATGGGCCTAACACAATCTGATTCAGTAAAACCTGCCAAAAGGAAGAAAAAATAGAGGGGAAATCAGTAAGTATCCTTAACAACTGCTGCTTGCTTCTATAAATTACATGGAATAATAAATGAAGCATAGCAATACCTTTAGCATTATGTTCGGGACCGTTGGTTTGGGCAAAAAGTGATCAAGACACTGGTACCAGGCATAAGAACCAGGGCCATAGAGAAGGAACCCATAGGAAGTCATTCGCAGAGCACGTAGCCAATCATGGTCTGCAAGTTGGCTCCACAACACATCCTAAAGGAAACACTTTTTGGTTAATAACACAATAGCCGATCCCAAACTCTCTTGTCCATTACTATTGTAAAGAAAGCAAACATAGCAGCGCGCAAAAAAAACGCAATCTACAAAGTTTAAAACCCCTATCGTAGCGTTTCGAATGGATTAAGATGGGACTGATTTGATTTGTAAATCAAATCTTATGATTGAAATTTTCAAAAATCACAAATGATTTGATTTCATAAATTCCAAGAGATTTGATTACTTTAACTTTGAAATCCTATAAAAATTTGATTGGATTTAATGGAAATTAATTTGATTTTAAGGTTAAACTCAAATCAAATCAAATTAATTCTCATTTTTAATCATTTTAAACGCTATTTAATAGGCTCCAAATATAATGATTGGTTTATAAATCAATTTAAATCTTATTTTATATAATTATTTTAAATATAAAATTTAATTTATAAATCAAATCAATTCAATTTAAATCAAATCAATTTAATTTTAATTATTTCAAAAATTATCTATGTGAATGTGATATATTGTTTTGTTAGATTTGAAGCTCAAAGATTTATAAAAACCCTATGTGAATTTGACAAAATTAGGCGAGGAAATTTTTGGTTTGTGCGAGCAAAATTCGAGGGGTTTATCCAGGTTTTTCTTTAATTTCTGTTTCAGTACTCAACAAAATTAAACCAAATCAATGTCACTTAACTCAAAATACAATGATCTACAATAGCTCTCTATCAATTATTGTGAAAATCTCCAAATCGAAAAAATTGAGTTTTGAATCAAGGCATAGAGGGTATCGCGGTTCTCTCTCAATCAATTTAGGACAATAAAAGTGACAAATGCACTAAGTCAATTTAAAGATTAATTGACAAAAAATAAAATCTCGAAAGTAAATCTTTTAAGGTTTGAGTTGTTTATTATCTAGGTTTCTTTTCATTAATAATCAAACCCTTTCTTTCATGGAAAAATACAGTCATAATCATAACTAGAAGAGAAATTATATGGGCACTCATATAAAATGTTTTTTGTTCTCAATTAACACTATTATCCAAAATTCCTACTTTTGGATAATCAATAATTTATTTAATTTTAAATATGACCAGCATAATAATCATTATTGTAATTAGAAGATTGGGTCTTAAGATTAACTGAAAAGATATTGATTAAAAACAAAAAAAGATTAACTGAAAAGATTAAAGATGAATGATGTATAATTAAGAGATCACCTAAGTTTAATCAGATGAGAAAGATCAAAGATAAGAGAGGTTAGAGAGATACCACGCAGAGGGTACTATCTCACAAACAGTTATTTTTCTACTTATCAGTATCAATGAGATAACTAGACTCTGAGTAGAGTCTTCTCCCATATGTGCAGTAAGGACTAAGCTTAGCCATTATATCCAGTGTTAATTTATGCGTTCACATAAAACAAAAACTTCTTTTCATGTCTAAAAAATTTTGCTCACTTTATGGTAACACAATACCATAACCAAATTTCTTATATACAGTGAAAATTACCATTACCAGCTCACAGTTCATTATTTTATACTGATGAAGATAACGTGAGGATGTCATTCTATCCCATTACCTTCTGGGCATGAAAATTGAATTATCAATCTCAATTGCACCCAGACACCCCCCCCCCTCCCCCCAAAAAATAAAATAAAATAAAATAAAAAACAACATGTTCCTACTTGCCTGAGGGTTATTGCCAGTGCCATTGCTGTGCTTTCTAGCAGCCTGTGCTTTTCTCCAACGGTCTCTGAGCTGAGCGATTGTGTCGCCGGTGATGGCGAGGGAGGCGGCGGTCGCCGCCTGTTTCAACGGGAACCGGTAACCGCCGCCGCCGGTTGAACCCGAATTGGACCGAATACGACGAGCTCGAGATGGTCTTGGTTTCCCCGGTAACGGGTTCCAGTTCCAGAACCCGCAGTGCCCACCCCCAATTGCGTCCATTCCCACAAACCCCAAGCCAAGCAAAGTACATCGCTTTTATAGACAGACGCACCTGAAACGCAGCGTTTCGCGTTCAACTTCCCCTTTTTTGAATTAAAAATATCTTCTTCTTTTTTTTTTTTGATTTTCTGGTTTTCAGCTGAGAAACCAAGGACTCTGATCACCACCCTGTCACTTGCAAAACGCAATTTCAATTCATTTCAACGTATTTATCTACACAAGTTGAATAATATTTTTACGTCAATTTTAGTCCCAAAGAAGTGAAAACATGTTTTGATTGGCCAAATCATGATTTGCATACTATAAACAAACACAATATTAGTGTTATGACTCATTCGCACGAGAGTTTGCTGCAACTTGCACAACTTTGCGTAAAAAATCCTAAACAAATCAAGCAAATCCATTCAATTTTGATCACCAGTGGTTACCTACTTCACAATCCATATGCACCATCACACCTAAAATGGAAGGGCACCCTCCTCTACAATGCCCTTGTTAGAGGCTACCACTTTGCTGGTTTCACCCACAAGGCCATTCTTCTTTTCACCCACATGCTTGCAAACCAAGCTTCGCCAAACAGCCACACCTTCCCCCCACTCCTCAAAGCTGCGGCCGCGGCAACTTGCCCTCGTCCCTTGGGCACTGCCCTTCACTCACAGGCCTTCAAGCGTGGCGTTTTGTCTGACCCCTTCATAGGGACCACCCTTGTTGCCCTCTATGCAAGAAACAATGATCTTGTTGGTGTACGCAAGGTGTTTGACGAAATTCCCCACTGGTGCATTGTTGCTTGTAATGCAATGCTCAATGCTTACTGCACAAATGGGAACGTGGATGCTGCCTTGTCACTCTTTGAAAGAATGCCTAAAAGGGATGTTGTGTCGTGGACGACTGTTGTGAATGGTTTTGCATTGAATGGGAAATTTGGTGCTGCAATTCGATTTTTCGGGAAGATGATGAGTCACAGGGATGTCTTGGATTGTTTGGTGAAGCCGAATGAGGCTACTTATGTGAGTGTGCTGTCTTCGTGTGCCAATTTAGATGGTAAAGCAGCTCTTGATTGTGGAAAGCAAGTGCATGGGTATGTAGTGATGAATGGGGTCAGCTTGGGAGTTTTTGTGGGAACCTCGTTGATAGATCTTTATGGGAAGATGGGTTATTTGAATTACTCTGTTAATGTGTTCAAAGTAATGGTTTCCAGAGAGGTCTGCACTTGGAATGCAATGATTTCTTCGCTTGCTTCAAATGGTAGTGAGAAAGAGGCTCTGGATGTGTTTGAGAAGATGAAGGTTGAAGGGTTGAAACCAAATAGCATCACCTTCGTAGCAGTTCTTACAGCATGTGCTCGAGGGAAATTTGTCAAGGAAGGATTGGAATTGTTTCAATCAATGTCGTGTGACTTTAAAGTAGAACCAGTAATGGAGCACTATGGGTGCGTGATTGATCTTTTGGGTAGAGCAGGGCATTTGCAGGAAGCAGCTGACATCATAAGAAATATGCCTTTTCAGCCTGATGCATCTGTATTAGGAGCCTTGCTGGGTGCATGTAGAATTCATGGAGCAATTGAACTCGGAGAAGAAATAGGAAGAAAGCCACTTAAATTGCAAACACAACACTGTGGCCAATATGTGTTATTGTCAAGCATCAATGCTGAGAAGGAAAGATGGAATCATGCTTTTGATCTGAGGAAAGAAATAATAGAGGCTGGAATTCAGAAAATTCCAGCATACAGTATGGTTCATTTGTCATAGTATTTTTCTTCTCTGTTTAGTCTATGCTGTGTACAAAAAGTAAGGAACTTTAATTTCTTGACAATATGAATACAGAGATCGAGGAATTTAATGATATGATGGTCTGGGGTTTGACAAGATTTTATATAGATGAGTATAAGTTATTAAGGACCTGTTTGGGTAAATAGCTTATTTAAGCACTTATCTAAAAGTAAATTATGAATAAGTTATTCTGCATTTGGATATGTAGTAATAAAAGTGCTTATTTAGAGTGTTTTAATAAGTGCTTCTTGAGAAGCTAAATATTTTAACTTCTTAAAAATCACTAAAAATGTGACTTTTTGGAAAGTAATAAGCTGTACAGCCAAATAGGATAAAAAGTTAAAAATATAACCTTTGACTTCTAAAATGTTGAAAAAAGTATAAGTGGTGTTATCTAAACTGGGCTTAAATTGGAACAGATTGGAGACATGAGTTACAGAGATCTCAAGATTTATTGTATGTTTATGTGTGTTTAGTCCATCTCTATAAATTTGGTTGAGCAGCAGTTTCGAATAAAATTTAGAGTATGGAAACACTTATCAATTGTGAAACTTAAAAATGCGCATGCACACACAGACGGACACACACACACACACACTGAAACACAGGCAGCAGAAAAAAATTTTAAAGGAGAGAAAACAAGGCAGCTCCTTACAGAATGTCGAACCAACTGCCATCTTACTATTAACAATTATGCTGGATATATATAGGATGGCAGCTTTCTGCCAAAATGCTGAGGCTTCTCTTAAGGGAAGAAAAAAAGGAGAGAAGCGGATCCATACACCATCCTTGTCAGTATTGATCCAAATGCCATCTTGCTGTTTGATCATTGGTACACAAATTATTTAGATGGCAGGTTTCAGCCAAAATGCTTTGTATTATCACTAATCAGGAATGCAGTGTTTGAGAAGAAACATATGAATTTTTCTTACTATTGAATATTATCTCGGTTGATTACATGTTGATAAACTTGGGATGTCAGCTAGTTAAGATTTGTACTTCTATATGAATGAATACATTTGCGCACTAACTTGAATCAGTTTGTGCAAGAATATGGAATGCCTTCAAATATTGCTACATAGGCTGGCTATGGAGGTACATTTTTATTTTTCACTTAACTACAAGGAAATGCTATCTATAGATGCAAGATACATATTCAATACTCACTTAACTACAAAGAAATACCCTATCTATAGGTGCAAGATGCATATTCGTGGCTAAGTGTCAATAAATGGCTAGATTAACTAAAGTTACTAGCTTTGGCACTCTTGCTCTGCAACCACCAAAGCCTGCTGTGGTTCCTTCTCCTCTGGTTCTGCCGCCAGCAATGCCTGCTGCTCTTCCTTGTCCCCCATTTGTGCTTCCTCATCTTCTAGTTGTTGCACCACATGTTGCCGAAAATATCTGAATATTACGAGCAATATAAAAGCTGCAAAGGAAAAATTACTTCATTAGAATCAACTACACAAAGTTGCCAAATGCAGAAGTCAATTAAGCTCTCCCCTGAAGACACAGGATTAATATTGTAAGGATCACTATCCACCAAGGAAATATGCAAGAGTAACAAAAAACCTCTCTCCACAGATAAACATTGTTTTTATATTTCAAGTTAGATGAGATCACGAGACTATCTTTTTGCAGAATGCTGTGAACGAGAGTTACCTGTGAAGACTCGAGTCTTTACAGTAGATAGATTCCAGAAGGTTATTAGTGCCGATGCTACCACTATCTTCTTGTGAGTGCAAGCATTCCATGTGTCCAACAATCTCAATTTCAAGCACCCAGCTGCAAAATAATAATAATAATAATAATAATAATGATGATGATGATGATAAATAAAACCTTATATAGTATTAAGTATACGATGTGAGAGACCAATAATATGTTTGTCAGTGGGTGGAATGTATATATACCTCTCTGGTTTATCTGAGCAGAGTAGCTAGAATAGAGCTTTGGGACACTGAAGCTGACAAAAAATCCTGATCGTACACATTTAGCAATTTAGCATGATATGCATTACCAGAACTAAAATATAATGAAAAAGATGATAGTGATGACTCAAATTCTGGAAAAAGGTTATAGAATTCATGGTGTCCTCACCAATGGCACACAGCCTCCACATTGTAATGAGATGGCCATACTCTGCTCCTAGTAGAAGAAAAGGAGCAATCTGCAACCCCAAAAAATAAAAAATAAAATAAAATAATCTGATTATTTAACCAGCACTAATTTGTAAATTATCTGAAAATGTTAAAATGATAATTTTTGTTTAAAAAAGAAAAAAGGTATGTGAGGATGATTACTTTGAGGGTCATGGATGGCTCTCCTGAGAACAGCTCTCTAGTCTTTGAAATAGCGAAATTCAGAGCAGGAAGAATCAATTTTGCAAGACGTAAAATGTCATCTTCTTTCAGCTTGGCATAACCCCTTTTCTCAACCTGGTTTCTGAGAACACACATGCAAATACTCAGAATACATGCAATACTAGTATAATTTAGAAGAGAAAAAACCATAATTATGATTATGAAAGTAAATTTGTACCTTTGACAAAGTGAATTTGAGAAGAACGAAACACCCAACAAGAGAATTGCCAATTGCGATATAGCCGAGAAAATGCTGAAATACCAAGCACAAAAACCTCGTTGAATTTTCTACCACCTCACTAGAGGAGCCCAACAAGAATAAAAAAAAAGAGAAGCAGAGAGAGAGAGAGAGAAGTTGCATACCTAAAGTTCAATCCTTTAGTGAAGCAAGAAGATAAGAAACAAAGAGACCCGAAACCAAACCAAAGGGTGGATTTTGATACATCTTTCCACATTATCAAATCAGTCATCAACTGCCCAACACGATCTAGCTCACCTCCATTCTCTTCTTCAGCTTCTATTTCTAAACACCAAAGAAATACATCAATTACTATACATATCTTTTACTATAGTATCTTTACAAGCATAGCTTTGAGACTAATCCTTTTTTAAATTGATTCATAAGCATAGTTTTGAGACCAACACATTGGGTGGTAAAACTCATAATGATAGTTAAGTAAAGTTCTTCCAAAAATGACTAGCCTAGAATTCGAATTCATGATATTACATTGTAACCAAAAATAAAAGTAAAAAAAAAAAAAAAAAAAAAAAAAGAAAGAAGAAAGAAAGCCAATATAGCAACAAAGGATCAAGTAGCCATACTTGGAGATGAAGCAGGAGGTGGTAGAAAAGGGACCAAGCTCAGTCTTTCCTTCTTGGATCGCCCACTATGCCTTCTCTTCCTCTGCTTCCCAACCTCATCACCCAGCCCCACAACGTCCTTCTCTTCCCGGGTCTCAACCTCCGACCGTCGCCTCGACCGCCGGGAGTTCCTGGGCGACCCCAGCACCCCTCGGCTCTTGCACCGGCGGCGCAGCCCGGCAGCAGGCTCCGGGAAATCCTCGGCGGGCGGGGCCGAGTCGAAGCGGGGCTTGGACCTCCGCGCTGGGGAAGGGGAGAGCAGGAGCAGTTCCCTGATGGGAAGACAGTAGCTGCCACTGTTATTGTTGGTGGCACCGTTTGGAGACCTGAGAAGAGACAGAGCAGAAGGTGATTGTGATGGCGGCGGTGGTTTCAGAGTGGTCGGAGATCGAACGAGGTCGAGTGATATACGAAGTGGCTCTGCTTTGCCTCTTCCATTTTCATCGACGCGAGCCAAGCGAGATGAGGACTTGGTTCTAGCCCTTGGATCAGAAGAGTAACGGTGGTAGTAAGGGGGTGCAGAAGGAGGATCCATGAATATTGATTGAGTTGAATTGATTGAGTGAGTAAATGAGCGTTTTGTGAATTGCCAAAGTTTGCTTGTGGATTTAATTGAGCTAGCTTGGGTTCATTCGTTCGCTGGTTGAGTTCTTGAAGGAATGCAGGTCATTATTTTGGGCGTTGTCTGTGGTAGCCGTTGGAGAAAGATTCCATACTGTTCTTTTTTTGTTTTTTTTCTTTGAAAATCCGGTGGCGGTGTGGCGTTACTGGGACCCCATTCTTCAACGGTAAATGCCAAGTGTGTTTTGGCTTGGTTACATAGGTTCGCTTAGCAGGGGGGGAGTGGACGAATACTTAGCACTTTAGTGGGATTAATGTCACATGCATGACCCATTATAAACAAAAAAATAAAAAATAAAAAAATAGATCAAATTATTTATATTCGTTCTATACAATTTTTAAATTAAAGTGTGATAAGTGAATATTTTTGTTAAAAAAGATATATAGTTTTAATTTTTAAATTATAAAAATATCCACATTTTTTAATTTAATTTAAAAATTAATTGAAATAAATATAAAGAGCTTAGTATAAATTTTATTCTATAAATTATTTATTCCCATGTGTCATGTGATGAGCCCTCTTTTTATATCTAACTTTGGTTTAGATATTATCTATTTTGTAAAACTTAGCATGATTTTTTTAAAGAATCTTATTATTTATATCACTCCATTTTAAGGGACACCCAACACTAAGATATGAAAAGGTGTGCGACCTATCATCATCATTTCCCTTTTATTTTTTCTCAACTGCCCTTTTCCTTTTTCTCTCAAGGGTGTTGATGAACACCCACTCCCAAGGGTCCAAATTCTTTTTCCCTTTCTTAAGAATCCCATTGTTTGTATCAATGCATTTTATGGAACACCCAACACCTAAAGATAAAAATATGTGGAATCCATCATTATCATTCCCCCTTTTTTTCCTCCACTAACCCTCCCTTTTTTCTCTTATAGGGTGTGGATGGACACCCACTTATAAGAGTCCAAATTCTTTTTCCCTTTCTTAATAGTCTCATTTTTTGTATTACTCTATTTTATAAGACACTCAACACCTAGAGATAAAAGGTGTGGAACCCACCATCATTATTCCCCTTTTTTTTTCCTCCACTACCCATCCCCTTTTTCTCTCATAGGGTGTCGATGGACACCCACTCCCAAGGGTCTAAATTCTTTTTCCCTTTCTTAAGAGTCCCATTATTTGTATCACTATGTGGGACCCACCATCATAATTCCTTTTTTTCTTTTCCTCCACTGCCCCTCCCCTTTTTCTCTCATAGGGTGTCGATGGGCACCCACTCCCAAGAGTCCAAAATTTTTTTCCCTTTCTTGAGAGTCATATTATTTGTATCACTCCATTTTATGGGACACCCAACACCTAAAGATAAAAAGGTGTACGACCCACCATTATCACCCCCCCTTTTTTTCCTCCACTGCCCCTCCCCTTTTTCTCTCACAGGGTGTCGATGGACAGCCACTCCCAAGGGTCCAAGTTCTTTTTTGCTTTCTAAGTCCTATTATTTGTACCACTCCATTTTATGGGACGCCCAACACCTAGAGATAAAAAGTTGTGCGACCCACCATTATCACCCCCCCTTTTTTTCTCCACTACCCCTCCCCTTTTTCTCTCACAGGGTGTCAACTCCCAAAGATCCAAATTCTTTTTCCCATTTTAAGAATCTCATTATTTGTACCACTGTGTGGGACCCACCATCATTATTACCCTTTTATTTTCTCCATTGCCCCTCCCCTTTTTCTTCACAAGGTGTCGATGGACACCCACTTTCAAGGGTCTAAATTCTTTTTCCCTTTCTAAGTCCCATTATTTGTACCACTCCATTTTATGAGACACCCAACACCTAGAGATTAAAAAGTGTGCGACCCACCATCATCATTCCCCCCCCCTTTTTTCCTCCACTACCCTCTCCTTTTTCTCTCATAAGGTGTCGATTGACACCCGCTTCCAAAGGTCCAAATTCTTTTTTGCCTTTCTTAAATATAGTAAAATAATTATATAAAATTATAAATTAAATAACCATTTTTGGCCCTTGATTTTATTTTATTTTCCTTATATTTTGACCAAAGTCACTTTAGTGTTATCGCTACATGTCTCTTCATATTTTACAAGGTTGGGATGTGCCTGTTTGGCATTCATGGTTAAGAAAAATGAGGGAGAACCATCAATTTGGCCTTCAAAATATCAAAATACTGATAATTTAGTTCTTAAAATATATTTTATTAGTCTGTGATACCTTAATGATAAATTCTATTATTGCTAATGTATTTTGTTAATGCTAACAAAAGATACTTTAGGAACTAATTTATCAGTACATTAATTTT
The DNA here is from genome assembly GCA_031439585.1 of Pterocarpus macrocarpus. Taxonomy (NCBI): domain Eukaryota; kingdom Viridiplantae; phylum Streptophyta; class Magnoliopsida; order Fabales; family Fabaceae; genus Pterocarpus; species Pterocarpus macrocarpus. The sequence continues at coordinate 57,925,822 of CM062522.1, forward strand.
TTAGAAACTAATTTGTCAGTACATTTATCAGTGAGATATCACGAGAGAGAATAGTATCTTTTAGGAGCTAAATTATCAATATTTTGATCTTTCAAAGACTAAATTGATGATTCTCCCAAAAAATAATATATAAATACATACATATATAAAGAAATTCTTATATGATCCGAGAGCACCACGTGGCTGTGCTCTCGACCAATTATATGAGTGTATTTTCATGGGATTGTATGTTAGTGGTGGATCCCATATAAAATACACTTACAAAATTGGTTTGAGAGTACAGTCACGTGTTGCTCCCGGACCATGTAAATATTTCTCTACATATATATATGAAAAACTCGAATTAATTACAATTTATACGAAAAACAATCTTTCTTCCAGGTCAATATACCAAAGAAGGTTCTTTTTGTAAGAATTGTATCCAATATAATAGTTTAATAATTATTATATAAATATTAAGAGTTTAATTAGTATACACTGACAGTGTAAAATAGTTTTACACTGTCAACTAATAAAAATAGGAGAAAATGAGAAATCATGGTGGATCCCTCATTATAATAGGTAATTATTTGTATTAGTTGGCACTTTCCACTATTTCTATTGGTTGACAGTATAAAACTATTTTATATTGTCAGTGCTTTTAAATTAAATTCAAATATTAAATTCATTTATTGGCTTATTGAAGAGACATCCTTATAAATAATCATATTGAAGAGTCATCATTACGAATATCATACCTATTCAAATGTAGAGACATGATTATTCAATATGTAAATAAATGGCTATTGGAATCTAGAGGCATGACCATTAGAGATGCTTGATTGAAGCACCTTTTCGTTGTCTATATAAACTAAGGATATGGTCTTTCTCCACCATCAATAGAAGTATATTGTCTCCATCACTATTATGCTATTAAGAAGGAGATTAAGAAAGCAAAATCATCATCCCCATATCCTATTTGTCTAAGAATCATTTTATTTATTCAAGCTCAATAGAGAACGGTATGCATTCTACCCTTTCCAAAATGGAGAGTGCTAAGGAATTTATGAAATTTGTGAAAGAATGTTCATAAACTACTCATAAGTCACACGTTGGTACATTAATGAGTCAACTGACCACCATGAAATTTGATGGTTCACGTACAATGCATAAACATGTTCTTGAGATGACAAACTTAGCAGAAAAATTAAAGTCATTGGGGATGTCCATGGATGAGTACTTTTTGATATAGTTCATACTCAATTCCTTGCCTCCGAAACAATATGGGCCATTTCAAATGAATTATAATACTATTAAAGAAAAATGGATTGTTAATAAAATGGCTAGTATGCTTGTTCAAGAAGAAACAAGATTAAAAAGTCAACAATCTCATTCAGTTCATCTTGAAAGGCATTAAGAAGCTGGAAGTAGTTCTAAGAGGAAACTAGGGAAAGGCAAGAAGAAAAGTTTACATAACTTGAATGAATCTTCTCAAGTCCACAAGAAGGAATATAAGAAAGATAAGTATCATTTTTGCCATAAAGTAGGACACTATCAGAAAAATTGCCCAAAACGTAAAGCGTGGTTCGAAAAGAAAGGTAAGCCAAGTGCTTTTATATGTTTCGAATCAACTGAAGTTCCTTATAATACTTGGTGGATTGATTCTGATTCTACAACTCATATTTTCAATACAATGCAGGGATTCTTTTCAATCCAAACCATAAAGCCAAGTGAGAAATTTGTATACATGGAAGACAAAAGCAAGGCTCCAGTTGAAGGAATTGGCACTTATTGTTGTCTTTAGATACTGAACATTATTTGGATATGTTTCAAACCCTTTATGTACCTACATTTTCTCGCAATTTAATTTCTTTACCAAAACTAGATAAAGCGGGATTCTCTTTTAAGTTTGGTTCTAGATCTTTTACTTTATTGAATAATAATAATATTATTGGTTCTAGAATCTTATGTGATGATCTTTACAAGTTTAACTTGATGATTATTTTATTAAGACCTTAATGACCCTGCATCATAATATTGGCACTAAACATAGTTTAGTTGATGAACATTATGCTTATTTATGGCATAAATGCTTGGGTCATATATCCAAAGAAAGAATGCAAAGATTAGCAAAGAATGAGATCCTTCTAAATTTGGAGTTTACTGATCTTGGGATGTGCACTGATTATATTAAAGAAAAACAAGGCTCCAGTTGAAGGAATTGGCACCTATCATTGTCTTTAAATACTGGACATTATTTGGGTATGTTTCAAACCCTTTATGTACCTACATTTTCCCGCAATTTAATTTCTTTACCGAAACTAGATAAAGCGGGATTCTCTTTTAAGTTTGTTCTAGATCTTTTACTTTATTGAAGAATAATAATATTATTGGTTCTAGAATCTTATGTGATGATCTTTACAAGTTTAACTTGATGATTATTTTACTAAGACCTTAATGACCCTGCATCATAATATTGGCACTAAACATAGTTTAGTTGATGAACATTATGCTTACTTGTGGCATAAAGGCTTAGGTCATATATCTAAAGAAAGAATGCAAAGATTAGCAAAGAATGATATCCTTCTAAATTTGGATTTTACTGATCTAGGGATGTGTATTGATTATATTAAAGAAAAACAAACAAAACACACTAAGAAAAGAGCCACAAGAAGTACGCAGCTTCTTGAAATTATACACACTGATATATGTGGTCTTTTTTTATGTTCCATCTTTTGGTGGAGAAAAATATTTTATCACCTTTCTTGATGATTTTTCACATATTGGTCATGTTTATTTATTGCATGAGAAGATCTCAAAGGGAAAGAAAATTAGCCATCCCCAATGATTATGTGGTTTATTTACAAGAGTCAGATGTTGATTTAGGAATAAATGATGATCCAATTTCATTTTCTCAAGCCATTGAATGTGATGATTCTGATTAGTGGATCAATGCAATGAAAGATGAGTTGAATCTATGGATGATAACCAAGTTTGGGATCTTATTGAATTGCCTAAAGGTTGTAAAAAGGTTGGCTGTAAATAAGTCTTCAAAACAAAACAAGACTCAAATGGCAATATCGAAAGATATAAGGCTAGACTAATTACAAAAAGTTTCACTCAAAAGGATGACATTGTTTATAAAGAGACATTTTCATCAGTGTCTAAAAAAGACTCACTTAGAATTATTACGGCTTTGGTGGCTTATTATGATTTAGAGTTACATCAAATGGATGTTAAAACTGCCTTTCTTAATAAGAATTTAGAAGAATTTTATATGGATAAACCTGAAGCCTTTTCAATTAAAGGCAAGGAACACACAGTATGTAAACTTAAAAGGTCAATATATAGACTTAAATAAGCTTACCGTCAATGGTATCTTAAGTTCAATGATACTATAACCTCTTTTAGTTTTAAGGAAAACACCATTGATCGGTGTATATATATGAAGATCTGTGGGAGCAAGTTTATTTTTCTAGTCTTATATGTTGACAATATTTTGCTTGCTACTAATGATCTTGGTTTATTACATGAAACCAAGAAATTTCTCTCTAGAAACTTTGAAATGAAAGATTTAGGAGAGACAACCTATGTGATTAGAATAGAAATATTCCATAATAGGTCACAAGGATTATTAAGGTTGTCTCAAAAAGCCTATATTAATAAAGTTCTAGAAAGATTTAAGAAGGACAGAATAGTTCCAATTCAGAAAGGGGACAAATTTAGTCTTATGCAATGTCCAAAGAATAAATTAGAACGAGAACAAATAAAAAATATTCCTTATACATCTATTGTTGGGAGCTTAATGTATGCACAAACTTGTACCAGGCCAGGCATCAGTTTTGCTGTCAGTATGCTAGGTAGGTATCAAAGTAATCCTGGATTAGATCACTAGAACGCTGCAAAGAAAGTTCTTAGATATTTACAAGGAATGAAAGACTACATGCTCACTTATAAAAAGTTTGATAATCTAGAGACAATTGGATATTCAAATTTAGATTTTGCTGGATGTGTTGAATCAAGGAAATCCACATTTGGTTATTTGTTCCTTTTAGCTAGATGGGCAATTTCATGGAAAAGTGTGAAGCAGATTGTCATTGCTACATCCACCATGAAGGTTGAGTTCATGGCATGCTTTGAGGCCATTATTTAGGGATTATGGCTACAGAACTTTATTTCAGGACTTGGGGTTGTTGATAGTATAGTCAGACTGTTGAAAATTTATTGTGACAATTCTGCAGTAGTCTTCTTCTCTAAAAACAAGTATTCTAAGGGTGCTAAGCATATGGAGATCAAATACTTTGCCGTTAAAAAAGAAGCTTAGAAACAAAGAGTGTCAATAGAACATGTTAGGACAAACCTTATGGTTGCGGATCTATTAACAAAAGGACTGCCTCCCAAGACATTTTATGAGCATGTTGAGAGATTAGGCATTATTGGACGTCATTGATGATATTGTATTATGATTGTTTTGATTTGTTTGACACTTTGAGCTCAATAATGAAGTTTATTTCTGATATTCATTTCCTGTATCTAATTAGTATACATCATTGGATTAAAGTAATGATGTAACATCTGAAAAATTTTAACGTTGTTAAATCGATTTATTTGGTTTTATCGTATAATAGAAATTAATTAGAAATCAATTAAGCATTTATTTAGAGCCAATTAGGTATTAATTAGAGATATTTTGATTAGAAATAATTAGAACAGTAACATAGAAAGTCTCATAAGATTTTCCAAACCATTTTGCCGATTTGAAAGAAATCGGTAATGATTTAGTATTTTAAACTGTCAAAACCGAATCAATAGAATCATACACTCAAAACTACCCCAAAAAATTCTATTTGTCTTATTTTCTTTTCTACCCAAGTAGAATTCACCCTCTTCCAGTAGACTTCATCCTTCTTCTCTTCATCTTCTTTATCTCCTTCTTCCACTTTCAGCCTCCATCAAGCCTCTGGCATCCATATCCTTCACTAGAAACTCAAGACTAGCTAGTTGTTACATCAAAACAAGGGTAGGATTCAATTTTGCTCTTGATTTCTATAAATTGTGGCTATACGAAATTTTACTTTTTTTCATTTCTTTGATGATATATTGGATGTAGCTGATGGTTCATGATTGGGTTAACATAAAGTTTTAAGTCAGAATTGAAGTTAGAATGAGAAAACTAGGAAGAATAGAGAATTAGAATACTGTTTGGGTGGAAATCCTACGATGTCTGTACGTTCGAAGTGTAAAGCTCCATATCCAACCATCAAAACTTGATAAACATATTTTTAAATGATACTAGACATTTAGGGCTTTCTAACCATATAAATTATAAGACCATTGAATTATTATTAAGAGAGATATGAATTTTTGAAGTTTGCTCTAGTTTTTTGTTTCGGATTCTGACCAGAATGAGTTAAGCAGGGCATAACTTGCCCTATACTCCTTCAAATTGAGTGCAACTAATTTTGTTAGAAAGTTACATAGGATAACATGCCACAAAAATTTCAGAACCAAATTTAACCCTTGTTGTTCCCAGTAATTCATGAAAGTGACCCTAAGTCCCAACTGGGCTAGAATAGAGTAGTTCAAATTAGCCAACTTCAAGAGCTTGTAACTTGAGTTCTACTTTCAAAAGGGATCCAACTCATTGGTAATGAAAACTGGTTCAATTAGCTTTAAAACCATATAAGTTTCATATAGTTTCACTTAATTTTCCATTTTTAGTAAATTTTTACTTTCTGGAGCTTAAATTAGCCTAATACATGACAGACCTAGGTAAATCTTCAATAACTTGAGTTATATGTATCAAAACTTAATGGAACTAAAAAAGTTAGAAACTAGACATGTAACACTTCAACATATCCAAAATTCAAGTCTAAATGAGTTTAAATGAATTTAGGGCTTAATTTAAAAAAACCAGGCAGAATAAAAAAGAAGTGACAGAAAACTAATTCAAGACCAAGGTTATGAAACTTTGTTTGATTATTGAAATATATATATATATATATATATATATATATATATATATATATATATATATATATATATATATATATATATATATATATCTTGCATTGATTTTCTGAATGAATGATTGTCTAGTTGACTGATACTATTCACAAGCAAGCGGACTTGATCCGTTATGCTGCCGAAGTTCTGGCAGAACTTATGTACATAATATGTCATACATGTAAATACATATGTTATTGAAGTTGATTCAATCATGATATAAAGGCTATGTGGAATCCATTTGCTTAAAAGAATGCATGCAAGAATGTTTGATGGTAAGTGTATAAGAATGCATGAGTATATTATGATGATATGATTATGATTATTCTTATGAGAGAATGCATAATTGCATATGAATGAAGAAAGTATATACATAAGATCCCTTCACATTAGAGGCCATTATTTGGATCCCTCCAAGTAAAGATAGTTAAAAGATAAGATGTGGGTCCTTTCACTTGGAGACAGTTGCATATTGGATCCCTTCTTGTGAAGGCAGCTAAAACTATTGGGTCCTTCTATGTTGAAGGCCGTTGGCCAGCTGAGTCCCTCCAATTTAGAGGCATGTGGGTCCCTTTGTAGGTTAGTGTTATGTGACAATGGTCACAAGTTGAGCTCACTCTTAGATCAGTCTACCCAAATGCAATAAAGATTAAAGAAAAAGAAGTAAATGACACACCCTAGGGACGGCGATACGTAACACCTAAGTGTGTTAAGAAGTGAAAGTGAAGAAAGCTACAGAAAAACAAGTGCATCAACATAAGCTCAAGTATAAGCATTTGCATATATTCCAGATTTTCTTAGTATGCTGAAATTATTATTATATCTGAGCATGCTATGACTGCTATTCTAGTTATAAATTTTGGGTTATTCATGTTATTTCTATTATGATTTAAGTGTGTGAATAAAATGAACTCTGTTTCGGACAATATATTTCCAAAACTATAAAATTGAATATTTTATATGGCATGATCACTTTTTCATAATAAACCGAAATAGTTGGAGATAATAGTGATGACACTATGTGTGATAATTTAGAGAATCCTACTGAGAATTTTAAATTCTCACTCCTATGTTTATTTCCGTATTATCTCAAGATAGTGTAAGAAACCCTAAAGATGGTCATCCTAGGTGGAATCAACTAGGATGAGTAGAGACGACCAAAGATTGCTGTCAAATAAGATCCATTCAAGAAATAGTAACAACTCCCAAATATAGTACTATGACTTAAGTATAGTACTATGCTTGGGAGGGTGTTACAAATGACAATAGGAATAATGGTCTTTCAATAAAAATATTAAAGTTGGACCATACTCTTCATTATGTGTCATGTTAAGCAAGAAGGTTAGTGTTGTAGTACATGGAAGGGACTATGTTCAGAAGATAGTGACATACAACTGCCATAACTCGCATTAATTTTCTACTTAGTCATGATATTATGCTCTAGTCAATATAATGAGGATTTAATATTATGTTAATTTGCACATTATGTTCCTTATTGAACTACAAAGTATTGTTATATGGAACAAGTAGGAGAATGTAAGAATTATGTCCCATATAATAGTTTAATAATTATTATATAAATATTAAATTTATTATTGGCTTATTGAAGAGGCGTCTTTATGAATAGTCATATTGAAGAATCATCATTATGAATGGTTATACCTATTCAAATGTAGAGGCATGACTATTCAATATGTAAAAACATGGTTATTGGAATTGAAAGGCATGACTATTGGAGTTGCTTGATGGAAGCATATTTTCATTGTCTATATAAACTAATAATGTATTCCTCTCTCCATCATCAATAGAAGCATATTATCTCTATCACTATTGTGCTATTAAAAGAGAGATTAAGAGAGAGAAATCATCATCCCAATATCCTGTTTGTCTAAGAATTATTTTCTTTATTCAAGTTCAATGAAAAATGGTACGCACTCTTATCCAAACTGTGTGAAAAGCATGAAGTTCTACATCTTGAAATTAATGTGTTTATGATAATCTATCCATGCATAAATAATTTATTGCTTACACTTTTTCCTTTGTCACTCCTTCGGCTGCCTTTGAAGTTTGAACATATAATTGGTGTGTTGAATTTACACCACTAGCCCTGGAACGTATGATTAAATTACACAAGACGTTACTTAATGAAATTTATCCACCATTTTTATCTCATATCAAACATATCTCTAAAAGTGAATCTACATTAGTAGAGAAGGAATACAATGACACATGAGCTCATTCATAAAATTTTATACTCCATTTTATCTTATATCAAACACACTCTAAGTGTTTTCCAATCGAGAATTTAAACCCTAAACAACGTCTTTACTGATGCAAATAAATAATTTTTAGCTGTTTCTAACTGGGAGATAATATTTCTATCATATATGACCCGAAATATTTGCAATTTTCACTTGTTTTTAGTTGGTAACAAACTAAAAAGACACGGAAAGTGTGCAAATACTCCCATTTTGAATTTTATTAATCTCCATCAGAGGCAAAATAATCGATTGGCAGGAACATCCATGTGAAAACCAAAGCAGTGTGGTAGCAGGTCACAAGCACACAGCACCTCTAATTTCGACCTGTATTTGCAAATAGTAACGAAAAGTGACTGCCTACACAGCTAGAATGGTTGGATGGAGGTTACAAACTTGGAAATGGAAATAAAGTCTCAGTCAGCAATCAACATCATCACTGCCCTTCCTACATGGCAACTTCTTGGCATGCCGAAGGCTGAAAGCTTTTATCCTACCAAGGCCCTCTTCAAGAGCAGAACGGTCAACAACATAAGTGATACGAACCCAATTCTTTAGTCCAACAGTAACACCTACAAAATTTTATTGAGCTAGCAATGAATAACCATTTTTATATGTACTAAAAAATAAACAGTTTTTTTTTTTTTTTGTTTTAACAAGAAAATGATGAATCGATCTAAAGATTCCGATGATTGGGAAATTTTTTTTACCAGGAAGTAGAATTACGGATTCCTCTTTGGCCAGCTTTACACAGAAGTCTACATCATCAGCAATGCCCTCAATTTGTGAAAAGTTAATCTTTACCTGCTCCAGTCAATTTACTATTAGCTGCTCTTATCATAAGATGAGACATGCTTCATATAACAAGAAAAAGGTTATTTTAACTTCTAGTAAAAATTTGTGACAGGATTTTCCGAATCTAGCTAGATACCCTTCTTCTGGTGATTACTCAATAAGATTATCGTGAATTCTTAAAATGATTTCTGCCAGAAAAAAAAAAAATTGCAGCGAAAAATGTTAAGTTTATATGTAACAGGATGATAAAAAGTATTAAAACTCTTTTGATACTTACCATCACCATCATTGTTCCTTCTGGCTTGTGAGGACATGTCAAGCAAGGGATCTCCTTACATCTATCATAGAATACGTTTGCAGCCTCTCTCATTATGTTAAGATTTTTTGCATAGAAATCATCGTTCGTTTTCTCAAGAATTTGAGGTATTGCGGCCTGTAAATATAACTAGATTATTATTTCCGTTTCCAGAGATAAAAGAAATAAAAAATAGCATATGTATTAAATTGTGCAATAATGGCATTTGCCCATTATTTTTCTTGTATCATTCTTGTAGTACTTCCTTTATAAATAATTAAAGAAAAAAACATTTCACAAATTTTTTTCACTACTATTTCCTTCCAAATTTTTTTATTAAAAAAAAGTGTATTATTATAGTGAGCAAATATCATTTTGCTAAATTATGAACATATGCATATTGATCTATCAGTAGCGACTTTTTCGTTGGCACCTGCACGAAGGTTGGAGGGTTGCTTGTGATGTCTAGATAGGTCTTGATATTCGTCAGGATCTGATAAAGAAAGAATAAATCACGTGTCAGGATGGCTAATCAATTAATTAAGAAATATCTTCATAGGAAAAAAATAACCTTTCTTAGATTAGTTACTTTAATTGCATAAAAAAGCAAAAACAAAATCTAACCCCGATCTCCTGAAAGATTCCACATGCATCACATGTCACGATCCAACCAACTCTCCAACCTGGAACGATCCATCTTTTTGATAGAGAACCAAGCGTAATGACAGGCACTATTGATGCAAACACTCCCATGGGCACAAATGGTTTGCTTCCGAAAGTTAGGTGAGCATATACCTCATCAGAAATGATAAAGATCCCAAGTTTCTTTGCCGTTTCTGCAACCTAAGGAGACCTAACAAGTCAGCTTTGCCCACTATTGAACAAACATAATTTGAATTATATGGTTAATAAGATTTAAGACTATCAATTAATTTTAATAAATATATACTCCATGATCCGTCAAAATTTTTTGTACAAACATCTAATTATGTTTTGTCTAATTAAAAGGTATAGCTAGCAACTTGATTGTATTGAATGTCACCAAATTATACACAATGAACCAAAATTAAATCTTTTTTTGGTGAATAAATAAAAAATTAAATCTACCTCTACAGCAGCAGATACTCTCCACTCCTATAGAATCAAAATTAAATCTAACATTATAGAAGTGGACGCTCTCACATAAAAATTTCATATAACAGAATCATAAATAAATTGTTGATTAAAAAAATGAAATCTAATATAAAGTATATAGTAAAAATTTATATATGACAAGATTATACGAAATTTTCTCAATATATTCCCCTGACACTTTACCTTTTTTAAATGTTGGTATGTGAACACATTGCCACAAGGGTTGCTAGGATTGATGAGGACCATGGCCACGGTGTTCGCATCTGCAAGAGCCTCAAGAGAATCAAGGTCAACCTCCCAGCCTCTCTCAGGCAAAAGATCAAAGTGGCGAACTTCAAGGCGACAGAAAGCAGCACGAGCTTGGTACTGGGGATACCCTGGCCTTGGAAGAAGAATGTTGGCACCAGGACGTGCAAGGACAGTTATGATTATGTTTATAGCTTCGGTGCAACCAACAGTGAGAAAAACATTGTCCGGTGATAACTTGTATGGAAGATCAGAAGAAAGATGATCCGCAACAGCCCTGTAGTATTGAAATTAAGTTAAACTATTTTTTGGTAATCCAATACGTGCTTGTTTGAATTTCCGTTTAGAGAATTTTCAAACTATAGTGTTGGCAAAAAAGATATAGAGAAGTTTTTGCATCATAATTTAAAGGTTTTTTTAATGAAGAAACAAAGATGCTATATATCTCTTTGATTAATATTGGAAAACTCAGTTTAGGAGTATACAGTAACTATATACACAACAGGAAATTGATATTTATACATCAAATCACCTACTTTACTAAGGAAAACGATCCTACATTAATAAGGAAAACTATTTTCACACAGTAAGTTTACATTTTTTATTATATCAAAAAAATTGGGAGAAAAGAAAAATTTCATATTAAAACTTATTTCATATTGATATAAAAATGATGTAATAAAATGGCGTACAGATATCATAACTTTTATATTTTACTCATTTAAGGAAAAAAAAGTTCAAAAAAAAAAAGTTTTGAAATGCCTATTTTCAGTTATTTGATTATCTAAAGAAAAGTAAAATCATTTTCCACACATCACATATAACATAATATTTTCAACTATGTTATTCTTATACCTTTTTTTAAAAATCTTCCATTCTACATTTTCTTTTTATAAAAAAAAAAAGGAAATAAAAGTTTAATTTTTGTCTTCTTCTTCCTCTTCCTTTTCTCCATGAAAAGGTGTAAGACATATTGGTAACAGAAATACCATGTCAAATTAATACTTGTATAATAGAAATTTACACTTATTTAAACTATAACTCATAGAGGTTAATTATTATGTCTGGACGGATATATACAAATAGGAGGATTGTTATAGGTAAAGGTGCAAAAACAATGAGGTGTGATAGCAACATTACTAGGAGAATGGACTAACCTTCTTGCCTCGAATAAGCCACCAGAAGGAGCATAGCAATTGAACTGAAAGGACTGAACGGCTTTAGCAATGGCATCAGGAGCATCTTGGGTTGTCCTAAAGCAAGGGAAGTCGGTGGGGTCTGCACGGCATAGACGAACCACGGGTCTCTCATCCTCTTTGTTGTGGTTTGCCAACATCATGTTGTAGACCCCTCTCACAGAGATGGCTGAAGCATTCACCTCTTTGTTCCCATGGAAGTTCCATTTCTTGGATCCGTTCTCCATTTTTCCCCTCCTTGGTGGGTTGATCACAGTGGCTGTATGCAATTAGGCACCCCCCACAATAACAAGGGGCTTATATATAGATACGTTGTATTTTTGCACACGGTAAATAAGTGAGTTGGTGGGTGAGAACTGTTGTAAAATGTGGTGGTGGGCCCAAAAAACACAAACAAAGTAGCATAAATTAAATAGATGGAAGTGTTAAAAAATAAAATACACTGATGTAATATGATTAGGCAAATAACTTACCTCCATTGGTAAAAGCAACAATAAAATATTTTTACTAAAGAAATATAATAAAAATATAAAAGGTGATAATACTTCACTTAGTCCAAATCTCAAATAATAGAAATATAAATACACTCTATCCAAATTAAGTGTCCAATATATCCAAAATATCTTATAATATTTTTTTTCTGATATATACGCTCAATACACAAAAAGAAGTATTCAAAGAGAAACCAAACAAAACTTCTCTAAGACCCAAAAGCCTAAAAGCCTAAAAGCCTAAAACTAGAGTGAACTTGGAATGACCATTGGTGGTGGTGCACAAATCAAGCTATGTGCCATGCTCAATTTATAGAGCTCCATGGTGCCAAAATTTCCAAAGAAAGCAAAAATTTCCAAAGAAAGCAATTAATGCTTTCAACAATTTGGTGCCCAAATCTGCAATATTTGACAATTGTAAAACTTTATTTATCGGCCTCACAGGCTTCCGAAGCACCGAAAGAAGTTGTGGCATTTTTGTCCATCCTAGGCTTGAAAATCAAGCCAGCATATCACGTGGACAGGAACTACTGAATATATAGTGCTTAGAATTTTATTTTTCTTTTTAAAAAAGGGAAAGTTCGGTTATTTGAAGTCAAAATAAGAATATAAGAGATACCTAAAAGCTGAAGCAGTGTAAGATATACTGTTATAGTGGGGGTGAAACTTAGTTCTAATAGTTTATGTCCAAAGTATTTTTAATTGATATGAGTGTTCCATTTGATAGTTCCTATGCTATGTAAAACAGAACATTTAAGTAAAATGAAAATTATGACAATTCATATTGTTAAAGTACAAAACTATGCGTGTATTTACTTAAAAATAATAATAATAATAATAATAACAATAAAATTATTCATGTGCTTGTACCCAATAGTTTAAGATTTTGAGAAAGGTAGTTCATGATATAGTATCAGAACTTTTTATGGTCAAGTGATCTAAAATTTGATCATCGTTTATCTCTATTCTTTTAAATAAAAGTTGAATTTTAGTACAAAATAAGATGGATTTATGCCTAATCAATAATTCAAGCCCACAAAAAAGTTCTTGGGTGAAAGAACATATTAAGATATAAAATTACTTATATGTCTCTATCTAGCAGCTTTTGGTTTTGCAAAAGATTATAACAAAAAAAAAAAAATTTGAAAGAGATGGTTCATAATTTGTATATTTAATCTCCCAGTAATACTATTTCGCGTGAAAGAATTTTTCATGGTACTTATATTTAATCTCACAATAATACTATTTGGCATGGAATAATTTTCGTACAAATAGAATGATTGGTTTAAACCAATTAGAAAAGAGATAAAAATAAAAAGGAGAGAAAAGAGATATGCGCAGAAATCATATGTAATTGGCCTATCAAAATCTTCGTATTGCAGTCTTGAAAGTTATCTTTTGTACACGAAAGTATTCTTCTTCCTTTTTTTTTTTTATGAGCAAAAGCATTTTTCTTAATCTTATCTTTAGAATGTTAAAATATATGATTTAGTTTTTAAAAAGTTAAATAACTTGTATTTAAAAATTCTTGTCTGTATCATATGGACACAAGTGCATTAGGTGAATCAACATTAAATAATAACATAATTTTTTTTATCTCACATGAATGCTTCGTTTTTCAAAAATGAAGATGTGCATTAGTTTAAAAAACTATATATCTTTCATCGTGTCAAACATGATAAACTTTCTTAAGATTACATTCGATTAGTTTGGTGGGTATACACGAACTACGGTGAACACGGTCGGTGTATTGACATTAGGCATCCCAAAGAAGTGACTTAATAGATACTCCAATTGTTGTATATGGCACATTAAACCAAGATTAGGCTAAATTTTTCAAGTAGCCAAGCGTGCTTTTCAAAATTTATTGAAAAGCAAACGTAATGGCCCGGCATGGTCCTTGCCGCATGGCTGCATTTTTATTCTTAAAACCAGGGGAGATGATCTTGAATTGTAATGCAAGTGCTGTCGGTGACCTTAAACCTTGGTAGCAATTCTAACCGGTTTTTAAGGCAACTAAGAATCTTCATATATTTTATTGGTCAATCAATACACAAGTGTCCATGGGGGTTGACAATTGAGTTGCTGGTTTTTGTTGACACTTGCTAACACTGACGTATTTGCAGTGCAATATTGATTCCTGTGGGTCAATTCATTATCCAGCGAGTGTAGACCATTTGATTTCAATCCTTTGCAGCAAAATGTTGTTGCGAATTTAATTTTGAGATAATACCAGCATAAAAATATTTTACATAGTTATATGATCTTGTAGTATTATTATATTAACAAAAAAATTGATTCTTATATTTATTATTTTAAAAGTCACACATTTAGTATATAATTAAATAATAATATAAAAATCTTAATTTATATTAATAGTACATTAAAAATAATCAAAATTAATATTTCATTTATGAAATCTTTATTTTTTAACAATTATTATATTGGAACTAATAACTAAGTAAAGTATATTTTAAGATATCAACTAGTATATTTACCCATGCAACACATAGATTAGTTAAATGTTTACAATAACAGATAATAAATATATGAATATAGTTGATATTTTCTAAAATTTTCATTTTATTACAATAATGTATTTTGTATAAAATAATGTTAAGCAAAATAAATATATATAGTTGAACATTGGGCATTGAAAAAATGCAAGAAAATGATATTATTTTTCACATTTTAATAATAGTAACAATGAGCTTATGCAATTTATATGTTTTGTATTGCCTATTTGAGGTATTAAAATTTATAACAAAATTATTTTCCTAATTCTTTGAGCCATTATATGCTTGGTATTTTTACTAATAAAAAAGTAAATAATTTTGTTTGCAAATGCTAAAGTATCAAATTTAATAAATCTAGTCATAGGTTAAAGACATGCAATTTTTGAGTGTTGTAAGATTAACGAAATCATTTAATTAATTAAAAATTTAAATTGTTTATATTTTGTTATCAAAGTCAAAAAATTTATTATAATATTAAAATATAAGTAAAAAAATTATTAATTTAAATTTAATATAAATTATTACTAATTATATGATAGATAAATCTTCACTTGAGCTGTGTATATATCTAATATTACTCGTGCAATATATAATAAAATTGTTCAATAACAATTTTTTTGTCATGTAGATTTCATTGTCTTAAATAAGATTTTAGATAAAATACTTATTTTGGTCTCTGAGAAAAATTTCGGATAATAAATTAGCCCCTCAAGATTTAAAAGTCTACAAATAGTCCATCACCATTAAAAAAAGGGACATATTAGTCTCTCAATATATAATTCATACAGATCCGTATTGCCAAAAAACCTATACGGATTCTATATGGAGGAACTAATATATCCCCATTTTTCTTAATGGTAAGGGACTATTTGTGAACTTTTAAATCTTGAGGGACTAATTTGTCTCCTAAAATTTTTCTCGGGGACCCAAATGGGTGTTTTATCAAGATTTTTAATAAGAACATGTAACATAAATTGTAAAGACTTTCAAAAATTCTTTATCACTTGCTTCTTCAGACTACTAAAACCATGGAATTCAAGTTACAAAATCTATTGTATTTTTTATTAATCAAATGCTAAATAGCATTGCTTATTAATGCATATAGGACTTTTCTTTGATGAGAAGATCCATTATGTGATATATTGCTCAATCTACTTAAATACGATTTCAATATAAACTTGTAGTATAGATTGTAAAGAGATTATATAAGTCCTCTTTTTCTACTTTTTCAAGCCGTTAAATCCATGATTGTTTTTTTTTTTATCATTGTACTCTTATAATATATATAAATATCATTTATTAATTTTACTTTAATTTAAATTGATAGTAATTATGTGATAATGATAAGTAAATCATTACTCATATAATATATATGTTTGTTATTACCCATCAATGTTAAAATTTGATATCACTTGTTTGAGGTATCAACATTCGTAAGAAAATCATTCTATAATTTTTTGGTATTATCTGTTTCAGATATCAATATTAGTAGGAAAATTGATCTATAGCTCTTTATCATGCGAGCATCATTATCTTATCAAAGCTCAAAATAATAATTAATATGACATTGAAAACATATATACATATAATTAATTAATTTAAGTTTGATTTAAATTATTCATAATTATAGATATATTAATCATTTTTCGTGCAATTTATGTATTTGTATCATCCGTGCAATATATGTTTGTATCACA
Organism: Pterocarpus macrocarpus; assembly: GCA_031439585.1. Taxonomy (NCBI): domain Eukaryota; kingdom Viridiplantae; phylum Streptophyta; class Magnoliopsida; order Fabales; family Fabaceae; genus Pterocarpus; species Pterocarpus macrocarpus. Next base: position 57,942,435 of record CM062522.1, read on the forward strand.
TGTACAATACATTTTTGGCATCCCCATGGTATTTTTATTGATTGAAGGATAAATAATATTTCTTAATACCTAAACTTGTTTATTAAGATGTACTATTAACATTTTGCAAATATCGAAATAATCACTAGCAATAAAAATAAATGTACTTATATACATATTTAATTAACTAAAATAATTTTTATTAATCTTCATTATTATATATTAATTAAGAATTTGACATTTATCTCATTTGTAGCTATTGACAGGTGATGGAATGGGTGATTTATTACAGAAAGGCCCTATAGACCTATGGAATTTGATTACTCTTTTGAAATTCAATTCTAAACTTCATGAAATTTTATATTGTGAGAAGTAATTCTTGTATTCCTCATGAATTTTGGAATGAATTCTCATAAAATAATCTAATAATTGCATGTTTGGATAAGGTATCACAATGCTTTCAATTGATGCAGGAAAGAACAAAAATGGGATTATCCCATCTGACACTTTGTATTCAACTACATCTTAATTTTGTATTCCTCTTATACCTGCAAAATGATGCCCAAATTGCTTATTAATCAAATGAAGGTGTGTAAGTTCACCCCTCATGTGTCCACCCTAAATATGTCAAGTATATTTTGCATTACTTAAGAAAGCCTTTTGAAAAGATACTACTAATGAAATCCATAAAATTATTGTCTCTTATAATATATAAATATCATTTACTCCGTAAAATTACAAAAAATACACAATGAAGAACAAATTGACGAACAAAGTACTCCAATAAAAAAATAGAAAAAGAAACATAACCTTTAATAAACAAAAGAACAAAGATAAGAAACATAACCTTTAATAAACAAAAAAACAAAGATAAACACGAATAGAATGTTGAAAAAGTAGAAAAAAAAACGAAGAATGAAATGCAAATTAAAAACAAATGAAACCTGATTATAATGTATGTACATAAAAACAAAGCTACTTACCTAGATATCGACTCCTTTCATGAATAAGTTAAATGGAACCTATATAAGGGGAAAAGAAAAGGAAAAAAAGAAAGATCAATAAACAAATGAACAAAAATAAACATAAATAGAATTTGAAATAAATATGAAACACACATATTAACGAATGTACATAAAAATGAAGCCACTTACTCAGATATCAACGCCTTTCATCAATCAGTTAAATAGAACCTGAATAAGGAAAAAAGAAAGAGACATAGGAAGCAATGAAAAAGAGAATAGTGTACGAAACAAACACGCTTACAGCATGCAATGGGAAGCGATAAAAAGTGAGAAAGATAAAGACATCTATAATATTTTATTTCTAAAATGGAGAGTGGGAATATAATCAGCTAGTATCGTGTTAGTTCTATGCCCCTCAAGTTTCCTTTCTTTAAATTTAATTTTGATTTCCATCGATATAGAAATAAGAGTTTAATTGGAGTATACTGATAGTGTAATTTTTTTTTACACTGTCATCTAATCAAAATATTCTATTTGTATAACTATTCAAGTAGTGGGTGATTATATCAAAGACTTTTATTGATGTGACAATATATGATTGGATATCTGTGTAAAAAAATTTTACACTAATAATGTATTCAAATTAAATCCTTGAAATAAACCAATAAGAATTCTATATATATCGACTACCGATTTGAAAAAATAAGTGCATATACATTTAAACTTTTTCTTTAATGAGTGATTGCTAAAATAGATAAATAATCAATAATCAACAATCAACAATAAAAGACATTTAAGAGCATGGAATGGAAATAATCATTATATTAAATGTGCGTAGAAGGAAAGTGTCAATATTTCCTTTAAATTTAAATTTAAATAAATATAAATATCAAATCATCATCAATGCCAAATTATAAATCGAAAATAATGAGCAATCAATGCAGAGATTAGGTTAAAAGAAACGAAATCAGTATCAATATAAAATCAACTTAAAATAAAAAACCGTAAAGACACACATTTATGAACTTGAAAAATGAATATTTGAAAACATGTGTTTGATACATTTAGGCTGGAAACACAATAGTTGAAATGATGCCATGTGTCATTTTCCATAATTGCAGAAACCCTATTTTAATATATATATATATATATATATATATATATATATATATATATATATATATATATATATATATATATATATATATTCCTAAATCTCAACATTATACATAAAATTAGTTTAAAATTGTAATGTATTTTCGCTGCAGTTAACTATTTTTTCAATATAGTATAATTTACCTTTCGCATGATATGTTTATACTCATTTTACATGTTATTCTGGGAAGTCTCTTATGATTAAGGACATCATTTGTGATCGACCTTTCAGTTGCCTTTATTATTAACATGTTTATTTGATGGAGCAAGAGAGGAAAACCTTTAGATGTATTTTAGCTCTACTTCTTTGTTGGCTTATATACGCTTCTGGAGTTTGTGATTTGTCACTCTTTCTATGTCCAAGAAGATTTTACCCCACTTTTTCAGCTGTTGACTACCTGACTGTCATGTGTACAAGACTTTGGGTTTTTTGGGTGTCTTTATATTCCAGACGCATTTAACTAAACTTTTCTTTGGTTTGCAGATCAAAAAATAAAACATTTCTTTGGTTTGTTTTATCTCAATCATGCATTTGAGGGAACCAAAGAAAAAATATCCTTATTGTTAAAGTACGTTGCACAAATAAAGCAGGAGTATGGCAACAGATGTGATTCAGCTTATAGTTTATCTCCACATGCAAAAGGCAACTAGCATATATATAAGAAATATTATGGAGAACAAAAATAATCACACACTTCACTCAAATTCTGAAGCCTAGATACACTCAAATACCTCATACTATTTTCTCATTGGTGTATACACTAAAACTCTCACAAATAAACATAGAGAAGATAAAGAAAATGGATGTAGCAATTGATTCTTGTAATGGAATGTAGAACGTCTTGCAACATATGGAATTTATAGGCCTTCAAAACTTTGACTCATGGATATCCATAATTCATGCATAACAACACGTAAATTAGCTTCCTATAAATTCTACGTGAGAAAACTACTTGATTTTACTACAATAAAGGAAAGCCTCCTAAAAATAATGGTTTCTATTCGATGAAAAGTTAAGCCATCAAATAATAAATCTCCACCTTGGCTTGAATTTTCTCTAGTTCTCAAATTCCTTGTGTCATCTTTTCTCAAAACGCCATAAGGACCACCTCACATATTGTGAATACCAATTAAGTTCAAACAATGCTTGAATTTAGAAACTGTAATAAGCTTTGTCATCATATTTGCTGGATTTTCAGAAGTGCCAATTTTTTTCACAATAACAGTACCTTCAGAAATTATTTCTCGTATAAAATGATATCGGACATCAATATATTTGGTTCTCTCGTGATACATTTGATTAAAAATCAAATGTATGGCACTATAGCTATCACAATAACCACTGTATTATTTTGTTTTAAGCCCAAATTGCCCACCAAACCTCTAAGCCAAATGGCTTCCTTCACTACTTCCGCTGCAGCCATATATTTTGTCTCAATAGTAAACAATGTAATAGTGGATTGTAAAGTTGCTTTCCAACTAATTGCACTACCCGAAAGCATGAAGACATAAACCGTTAGAGATTTTCTATTATCAATATCTCCAGCATAATTAGAGTCAATATAACCAACACCATCACTAGTGTTATGACTCTTGTCATAAACCAAGCCAACATCTATAGTACCTCGAAAACATCGAAGTATCCATTTTACAACTTGCCAATGCATCTTGCCAAGATGCCCCATATACCTGCTAACAACACTAATGGTATGTGAAATATTTGGACAACTGCAAATCATTGCATACATAATACTCCCAACTGCACTCGCATAAGGAACATGTGACATCTGTTCCTCCTCTTCAGCAAACTGTGGTGACATTGCAACTGATAGTCTGAAATGGGTTGCCAATGGTGTGCTCACAGATTTCGCATTTTGCTTTGCAAAACTCTACAATACTTTCTCAATGTACGTCTTCTAAGACAAGTATAATTTGCCAGCATGTCGATCTCTATAAATTTCCATGCCTAAAATTTTCTTAGCTATAGCCAAATATTTCATTTCAAATTCACCACTAAGTTGAGTCTTCAACTTCTTGACTTCTAACATACTCTTAGAACAATGAGCATGTCATCAACATAGAGCAATAAAAAATGAATGAACCATCTTGGGGCTTTCTATGGTATACACAACTGTCATAGTCACTTCTAGAATAATCATGACTCAACATAAAGTATCAAACCTTTTATACCACTGGTGAGAAAATTGCTTTAAACCATATAATGAATTCTTTAAAAGACAAACATGATTCTCCTTACCTTCAATTATGAAACCTTGTGGTTGTTGCATATAAATTTGTTCTTCAAGTTCTCCATGAAGAAAAGCTGTTTTAACATCTAGTTGCTCAAGCTCTAGATTAAATAGTGCAACCATGGCAAGTAACACTCGGATTGAGCTATGTTTCATAACAGGAGAGAATATTTCATTGAAGTCAATTCCTTCCATTTGGCTAAAGCCTTTAGCAACTAAAACATGCCCTGTATCTAGCTTCTTCAACTCTAGGCAACCCTTCCTTCTTCTTGAAGACCCACTTGCAACCAATGACCTTTTGTCCTTTCAGTGGTTTCACCAGCACCCAAGTATGGTTCTTGTAAAGGGACTCCAATTCTTCATTCATATCAACAATCCGTTGTGCAGACCCATTACTCGTGATAACCTCATGGTTTGTTACAGGGTCTTATTTTTCAATACCCTCTGCAATTGATAAAGCAAAAGAATCTATGTCTATGCGAGCATATCTTTGAGGAGCTCTAATTTGCCTCCTTGCTCTATCTCTTGCAAGTTGTATTGTTGTTGTTCTAGTGGAATCTCTTCTTGCTCTTCAACGAACTCTTGCTCCTGCTCTTCTTCATGAATGGGTTGTTTAGAAGTATCTTCATGTACTTCCTGTGGATGTTCAACTTCAAACTCCATCTGCTTGTTGACACTCCGTTCCTTTTCTGTGTCTCTAACCTCCTTTGTTGAATAAAGCATGGTTGATTCATTGAACTTGACATCTCTGCTGATTATGAACTTCAGTGGTCTAAGTTTAGTACACCATAACCTGTAACCTTTCACCCCTTATGCATATCCAAAAAATATACACTTTTGTGCCCTTCGCTCAAGTTTACCATAATTAGTATGAGCATATGCAGAACAACCAAATATTCTTAAATCAGAATAATCAGCAGGAGTACCAGACCATACCTCAAATGGAGTTTTACAATCAATTGCAGTCTAAGGAGACCAGTTCACCAAATAACAAGCCATATTAACTGCTTTAGCCCAAAACTCTTTTGGCAAATTGGCATTAGATAGCATATAATGAGCTCTCTCTAGAAGAGTTTTGTTCATATGTTTTGCCACACAGTTTTATTGTGGTGTCTTTCGCACAGTATGATGCCTTATAATGCCTTCTTTCTTGCAAAACTTGTTGAATTGTCCTTCACAAAACTCCAAACCATTGTTTGTTCGAAGACGCTTGATCTTCTTGCCGGTTTGGTTCTCAATGAGCACTTTTCACTTTTTGAAAATAGGGAAAAGATCATTTTTCTGTTTCAGAAAATAAACCCAAACTTCCCTTGAGAAGTCATCAATGAACGTCAACAAGTATTTGGCACCACCTTTTAATGGAACAAGTGCAGAGTCCCACAAATCAAAGTGAATGTAGTTAATTTTGCCTTTAGTCCTATGAATAGCAGTGCTAAACTTGACTCTAGTCTGCTTCCTGTAGACACAATGTTCACAAAAGTCAAGCTTCCCAATTTTGTTATCACCTACCAAGCCACGCTTGCTCAAAATAGACACTCCAGCCTCACTCATATGCCCCAAATGCATATGCCACAAACAAGTAGTATTAGAATCTGAATCATGGGAAGATGATACAGCTGCAGCTTCCATAACTATAGTCCCTTGGAGCAAGTAAAGATCATTTACCAATTTTCCTTTGATCACAATAAGAGCACCTTTGGAGACTTTAATAACTCCACCTTTAGCAGAAAACTTACACCCTTGAGAATCAAGAGTACCCAAAGAAATGAGATTTTTCTTCAAGTTCGGTATGTGTCGAACATCAGTCAAAGTCCTCACAATTCGATCATGCATCTTGATTCGGATTGTTCCAATGCCAATAACCTTGCAAGACATATTATTTCCCATAAGGACAATACCACCATCCATAGACTGGTAGGTAGTAAACCAATCTCGATTTGGACACATGGGCTAAGAGCAGCCAGAATCAATAACCCATGCATCACCAACTAAATTAGTTGATACATAGAGAACATTTTGAGCACCTTCGACTACACTTGCTACATTACTCATATTTGCCTCATTCTTTTCTTTGAGCCTTGGACATTCTGCTTTCCAATGCTCCTCTTTCTTACAGTATCAACACCTTCCTTTATGATGTCTAGATTTCGATCTAGACTTGCCTCTACTAGAACTACTAGAGCCAACCTCCCTTGTTCTCCCTCTAGCATACAAGCCAGCAGTAGAGTCATCACGTCCACTACTATCGTGCTCCATCTTCTCACAACTCAAAAGAGAGGATTTCACCTCATCAATGTCTAGACGCTCACGCCCATATATTAGAGTTTCCCAAAAATGCTTGTATAAGGGAGGTAAAGAGCAAAGCAACATCATTGCTTGTTGCTTACTAGAGAATGAATCATCCATATTCTTTAACTCGATGATAAGTGAAGTAAATTCGGAAATATATGATCTAATAGATGTCCCTTCATCCATACGAAGAGTGTACAAGCATTGCAATACACCAAGGTGATTGGCCACCGTCTTCTTCATATACGAGGACTCTAATTTTGTCCACAATGATGCTGCTGTTTTATCTGATAAAACTTCTTGTAACACATCATCAGTTATGCATAACTGAATAGTAGAGAGAGCCTTTTCATCAATCTCATCCCACTCATAATCCCTCATTGTGACGGGCTTCTTCTCCTTTCTAGAAAGTGCTACCTTCAAATTTTGTTGTGTCAAAATAGTCATCATACGGACCTTCCATATCCCAAAGTTGATGTGCCCATCAAACTGTTAAATATCAAATTTTGTAATCGCCATATTTTTCTTTTACCAGGTCTGGCCAGAATGCTATAAGCTCTCTGATACCAATTTGTTAAAATAAATTGCACAAATAAAGTGGAAGTATAACAACAAATGTGGTTCAACTTAGAACTTACTTAACAATAAGAAATATTATGGAAAACAAAAATAGTTACACACTTCACTCAAATCCCAAAGCCCAGATACACCCAAATACTACACAGTATTTCCTCACCGGTGTATATACTCAAACTCTCACAAATAAACAAAGAGAAGATAAAGAAAAAAACTTCTCTGAGAAATGCTTTGTGATGGATGTAGCAACTAATTCTCGTAATGGAATGTAGAACGTCTTGCAACATATGGAATTTATAGGCCTTCAAAACTTTGACTCATGGATATCCATAATTCATACATACCAACACATAAATTAGCTTCCTATAAATTCTACGTGGGAAAACTACTTGGTTTTGCTACAATAAAGGAAAGACTCCTAAAAATAAAGGTTTATATTCGATGAAAAGTTAAGCCATCAAATAACACTTATAACGGCATATTTAGTGGTACTTAGTAATTACCATTAATTTTTCCAAGAATTAATATATAATTTAATGAGTTTAACAAGCTAAATTGGTAAGTTTTAAAATACAGAATTACGTTTTTTTTTTTCCCTTTTTTTCAACATCATTCATAATTGGAGAGTCTCTTGTATTTTACCTAAAGTAAATCTAGTGATAAAATTACCATTCATGTACTTCAAAAGAAGGAATATATTAAGCTCTCAAAAAAAAAAAAGAAGGAATATATTAAATTTCTTTCCTAAAAAATGTAAACAAAACAAGCTGTAGATGAAAAGAAGAAATGTCATCTAGCACGTCTTGGTGCGGCATTACACAATCTGGTTTTTTTTAATCTCAACCATGCAATTCGGGAACCAAAGGAAAGGGAGAAACATCCTTATATAACTGCAGATTTTGTGGTACTTACCATTCATTTTTCCAAGAATTAATATATAATTTAATGAGCTTACAAGCTAAATTGGTGAGTTTTAAAATATAGAATTAGATATTTTTAGGGGAGTTCATCCATAGATTGATCCGATGAACCCAATAATCCATATCAAATCAATAAAATTGGTTTGAGTAATCGATTTATATTAAGACAAAGTCAAACCAAATCAATTATTATTGATTTGATTTCAAATTTATAAATTTTCAACCCAATCAACTATTAAGCTTTTAATATAATAAAGTAACTTTTTATCTTCTTTATTTACATTTGTTTGAAAAATTTATCTATTCACACTATTATTAAATAACTCATAATTAAGTTTTACACTGTTGTTGTTAGTTGTTACAAGAATAAAAACTTAAAAAAATATATTCTTGTTTTTTTTTCATTTCAATCCAATGGCCTAAATCAAACCAAACCAATTATTTTCTACTTTACCCTAAGCTCATAATTTATCTCAAATTCTCAAATTTTACATAACCTAATCCCACTTTTTTTTAAGATTTTTTTGTTTTTTGGTCGAGCCACTTTTCTTTAGGTGAACAACATCATATACAACTTAATTCTGCATTATTTATCAAATATTTCTAACCTTCAAGTTTTTGATACAAAATTGTTTATATATTTGTTGAGTATATATCCCACAAAGGTGTGATACTTGCATTCCGTCCAATAAACTATTGCAGATCAAGACAAGCAAACGACTCGTAACCATCACGCTCGTACCACATAGAAAGAGAAGGAATAAGGCATGTTATAAGAGAAGTACCAGTATTTTTTCACTTTCCTCGTTGACAACCCGTTTTACAATTTGACTTTGAATTAGAAGGCAACACAGGGAAAGGAATTGTATGGAAATAGAATTGAAAATAAGAAGAAACGAAAGGGAAAGGGAATGATCTGGTAAGTGATAAGGATGAGTAAGGCAATAAGGAGGAAGAAGGAGAAGAGGGTTGAGCATCATCTAAGAAGGAGAGCGGCCAAGGCAATGAGAAAATAGGACTAGAGTTTTGAAATTTGGGAATTTAGATAGATATAAAGGTTAGGTTAAATTGGAAATTTTATTAAATTAGTTTATTTGCTAAATGATCATTGAGTGATATTATAAATAAAAAATTTGAAAGCCTAATATAAATATGTTAATTGGATGCTAATGTAGAAAAAGTGGCTAATAAAAAATTGTCAAATCACCGAATATTTTAGTATCATCCATTATTAGACGTACCAAAGTAATTACCTTATTATTGGCTCAATTTTAAATTTATAATTTTTCAACCAAATTACCTAAATATCCAATCCAATCATTTGATCAATTATTTTATTTATTTATTCATAAGCTTTCAAATTTTTTCTTTATTTGCATTGTTTAAAGAATTTATCTATTTACACTATTATTAAGTATCTCATAACTAAGTTTTACACTTTGTTTGTTGTTATTATTATAAGAATACAAACTTAAAAAAATAATTTCTTTTTTTTTTGGTAGCTAAAAAAAATACATATTCTTGTTATTTTTTATTTCAATACAATAACTCAACCAAATCAAATCTATCCAATCTTTGATTTTGAATTTGGTTAAAAAAAGTTAAAAATCAAACCAAACCAAATCAATTCAAATTTATTTTTCTCTTAAATCCAAACCAAACCAACCAGTTTACCATCCAAGTTTTTTTCGTCCCCAACATCATTCATAATTGGAGAGTCTCTTGTATTTTACCTAAAGATTAATAAATCTAGTGATGAAGCTACCATTTATGTACTTCAAAAGAAGGAATACATTAAACTTTACTAAAAAATGTAAACAAAACAAGCTATAGATGAAAAGAAGAAATGACATCTAGCACGTCTTGGTGCGGCATTAGACATTCTGGTTTCTTTTCTCTCAATCATGCAATTCGGGAACCAAAGGAAAGGGGGAAAATCCTTATAACTGCAGATTTGGTAGTACTTACCATTAATTTTCTCCAAGACTTAATATATAATTTCACGAGTTTAACAAGCAGCTAAATTGGTGAGTTTCAAAATACAGAATTATTCTCTATTTTCAACATCATTCATAATAGGAGTCTCTTGTACTTCAGCTAAAGATTAATAAATCGAGCGATAAAGTTACCATTTATGTACTGTAAAAGGGAATATATTAAACTTCTTTCCTAAAAGATGTAAACAAACCAAGCTGTACATGAAAGAAGAAATGTCATCTAGCGCGTCTTGGTGTGGCATTACATTCAGTAGGTTTACAAAGGAATTGAAACTCGCTCATTCTACCTTTTTGTGAAAAATTTTGTTTACTTATTAGGAAACAAAGAAGTGTACGTAAAACACAAAAAGGTGGAATGCATGACCTTCACTTTCCAAGTAAATAAACTGAATTCTCCAGAGAGATTAAGCGCATGTTTGGGAATAGGAATATTTCCCAAAAACAACTTTTTCCCCCTTTAAACAAACTATTTTAATTTTATTTTGATATGTTTGATAAACTATTTTGTCATCCACATCAAGAACAAATAAAAATAAATTGAAAAAAAAATAGAACATCCAAAACAAAATTTGTAGAAACATAACATGCAAAAAATAACTTTGTTTAGTAGGCAACTACATATATATCAAGTTCAGCTAACCATAAGCACAATCCATGATCATTTCCAACTTCCTCAACTCCAAATCTTCCTCTTAACATGATATAGCTCTATCCCATTCAGGAATAAGCTTTTTCTTCATTTAGCAGATATTTGTTCCTTAAAAATCTCAAAACTTAAATGCGATAAAATTCCGTAAATATTTCCTTTTGATTTCCAAGTGTACAACTTCAGCATGGTAACATTTATCACGACCAAATATGCACCCACAGAGAGAGAGAGAGAGAGAGAGAGAGAGAGAGAGGAAATGCAATAACCGAAATTTTTTCTCAAGTACAAAATCTGAGATTTAAAGAACAAATATTACCCAAATGAAAAAAGAAAAAATCTTTCCAAACTATCTAACTTGGATAATTCAAGATTCAATATAATAAGTGGTATAAAAATGTAAGCATGCTCACTAATATTGAATCTTAATCGAAAAACTAAGGTTTCGCTCAAATCAGTGTTCCATAATACAAGGGCAAAGAACCAAGGCATAACAGACAAGTAGCAAACACGTTAACGGAAAATCAAGGTGTAAACAAATATGACAAATCATGACCAAAATTAGAGAATATGACAAATAATGGGCCTTAAACCCATTGGCCCAATGTTACCATGCGCAGTTACGCGTAACATTATGGATTCGCAAATGCAACTTCTTGTTGCATGATGCTGCATCTCTAATATCTAATCTCTATCGTCTAAGGCTTCATTTTTTTCCTCCATTACTCTATGCCTACAAGTTCCAACAAGTGAAAGCATCATCACAAGAAGTTGCCATGTGGCTCGGTTTGAACCATCCTCAACTCTTTTCAACTTTTATAACTGCATTCCCTTCCACCATCACCCTCACTCCTTCTCGTTCCTTAACAGTAAATCTGTCCTAGAAGGGCACAACCATCATTTCATTGGAAAAGTTTTTCTTCTCCCTTACAGAAAGAGGAATTCAAAGGCTGTTCTGGCTGGAAAGGGTGACAAGACACAAGCGAGGAGGAGGGAACATAGCTAGGGGTTATAATAAATTGAACATTGACATAGATGACGCCACAAACTAATATATTATTTAAAAAAAATGTCTGCAACCTATAATCGAATATTAACATCCACAGTAGCAGCACCATGGCCAAGATATGTGTCAGATTCGCCTAACACAAATTCTACTGCCATATGATAAACCAGCAACTTCAAGTCACATTATGAGTGCTATAACCCAAATGGGCCAAGTTGGCACAATGGGATCATCAAGATGTTTTACTTTGATTCTATTGTCCCCTGTAATTCACCAATAAGCCATTAGTCTGAATCCAAACATTCATCTGGGTTCTATATGGATAAGTTTACTGCAAAGGTGGGAGTGGTGAACAAGTTTTTCCATAAAAGGGACAAACCTACACAGTTTATATATATATATATATATATATATAGTGTACTCTAAATTTTTGTAGTAAAAACATAAATATGTGAAATAAACATGTCTAAAAACATAAATATGTGAAGTAACATGTCTACAGCACATTCACAATATTCACTATTTATATATATATATATATGCACACACACTTTTCACTCCTCTTTTTTCAAACTTCAAATCAAATACACAAGATCAACTAGAGCATGAAGACAACTTCATCAAATTTCCAATTCAGGACCTGAGATTATATCTATGTTAGAGATCCTTTGACTGTGGCAGCTTTATTAATGTCACCACTACACCTTGCAGTACCACACTCCAATGTTTTTTAAGAGACTACCCTGTTGATCTCTTCCAGCAATTTTGAGACACACACACTCCGCATTCTCACCACTCAGAGCTTTAGTATCTGAGAAGAACAGGCCTTGGCCTTCTGAAAACTTCACTGCATCTTCAGTGGGCACCACTCTCAGGTCCACAAGGTCACCTTTGTTCCCATCTAGCATGATAACTCTCTTTTGAGTTCATAACATCACAAAGTAGTTTCTACTTTACCTAAAACAGATATCAGACTGCGAAGTAGAGTAAACCAGCTCAAAGAAAGGGAATAATAGTCAATTCGACACATCAAAAAAGCAAGTTGCACAAGAGTCCATTGAACAATCAAAATTAAACCAAACATTCAATCAAGTAATGCACAATACAAAAGTGAATAATCACTTCAAGAGGGGAAAACAAAGGAAAGCACATCTGGCAACCAGAAAAGCAAAGGGCAAGTTAGGAGATTTGAACCTTCGTTGTGACAATGGAGGTTGCAGAGAGCTTGAATCTATCTGGCAAGAAGAAAAGAGCTTGGTAGAGCAACAATGGCAGCTTTATCTTATAATGCAGATGGAAATGGCAGCACGGTCATACATCAAAGCAATAGGGCAGTGATGTAGCGATTGCAGCTACAAAGAGATTGAGAATTTCTTCAGATTAAGGTTTTTCCATATTTCAGAGAAACAGTTATTAGAAATGAGTTTCTAATCAAGTGGGTTAACTCATCAGTTATCCGGCCTTGGCCCTGGGTAAGGGGGCTGGTGGGTTATTAAAGGCTGGGGCTGAGATGTTGGGATTTGGGGGATGGCCCACTAGATGGCACTTAATTGACAGGTCTACCAAGGGCTGGCTAGCTATACTACAACCTCCAATCTATTAAAGGCTATCCACAAAGTAGTTTCATTCAGCTAAACATAGGGATATCAAATAACAGAGCCCTCCATTGAAAAACGAGACCAAGGCAGGCAATGGGAAAAAGGGTTGAAATTTCAAGAGTGTAGGTTCAGAAGAAATTAGCATGACACTGGCTTATCCAATTATATGCCAAGAAAAGCCAATGGCTGAGATTGCAAATGAGTTGAAACAACAGTGAATGATGAAGCCCTGTCACCAGCTAACCTTGTCCTTGTTAGTGCAAGTAATAAGATAGAACTCAACCAACAAAGATTTCAGTGCAAGCTATGACACCATGGACTTCACAATTCTTTGTTCATGAATCATGAAAGCTTATTAAGACCATGAAAAAAGCGGTGTTTTCTCCTCTTTGAATGCCTACGAGATTCTTTGGTCATGACATAGGACACAAAATGCACCTGCACAGGCATAACATATTGAAAAAAGTTAAAGAATTTGTGAAAAAATTGAAGAAAACTCAAAGAAATAACATTATAAAAGGGCAAAAAAAGGGGGGTGCAGCTGAGAAAATTGACTGATTGGGTAAAGCAGCTATCTAAAATAGTAATTTTCTTTTTCTGAACTAAAAAATCTGGCTATCTGAGACATTTGAAATAACATGTTCTATTAACTGACTCATTATAACATAGTCACATGTAAGTAAATCACATAATTTTTCACAGAAAAAAGTATCAAAGCATTTCTTAAGATTTTTTTTATTATATATGAGAATAAGTATAATAAATCCAAGCAAGCCATAGGAAGAATTATTCTTCAATAGATTTATGACATTTAAAACAAATATTATAAAATAAAGAATATTACAGGGAAAGAAAGTTAGTGGACAAGAGATACAAAATCCTTAAACACTTGGAATTTGGAAGGCAAACCTGAGAATTATTTCGTATACCAAAATTCTGAAGTAAATCATCATCATGTAGGAGCTTGTTGTTATGGTACGCTAAACAATAATTTGCCCATACATGCTTCCTGCAATTGCATCAATTTTTTGCAATATGGAGTTGCACAAAATCAGAATGCCCAGAGATGAATGATTTGTATCAGTATTAAACCATTATTAGAGTAGCTGTGATGTGAGGATGACAGACTAATATGCTATTGCTAAAATGTGAAAAGAGAAACAAGGATGGAATGAAGAGAAAACTGCTAACCCACCAAGAAATATGGCGGTGACCCATACTGGATTGTTCCATGTCATTCACTTTCCTCTTGATAGCAAATTTCAAATCCTTGACCATTGCCGAATTCATCACCGTCACCTCTTCACCACCCAAAAATTCACAAGTCAACTAGAGCTTTTAAATCTGCAAATCCATAGGACATCCAAGAGTGTGACTAATTAAATTACCAAATGAAGTTCCATCTAATTTTAAGACAGAAAGGCGCATGGCACTGCCCAACTCGAGGCTGAGGAGAGTATCAACATCTGCCAAGGTCGGATTCTTGGGGACATCAGACAGCATAGGATCATCCAGCAACATTGTCAGCATCGACTGCAATCTTGCCTTCTTCAAACTCCCCTCATTGTACTCATACTCCCCCATGCCCACCTTCACCACACCAACAACAAACTCATCATTAGGAGATTTTAAGAAAGGAAATGGGCTGGGCTAGGCCAGCATAAATTCATTTTGTATCCAGTCCGGTTCGACAGCGTTGTCCTAAAGTAGGGATGGCCACAAGACGGATTGGGATGGATTTTTCATTATCCATGTTGCCCAACAGTGTTTTTTTTTTCCCTTCAATTTTTGCCCCATATCTGAACCCGGAGGTTTAGATCTGCCCCATATCCACCCCGCCCTAATTTTCATATTGTAGTACTTTATTTTAATACTAAAAATTCGTAATTACTGCATTTATAATTTTATATTTGTTCAGAATACATCATTCAAGTCGATTTTCATTCTTTGCAATATTGAAATAACACAGCAATCTCTACACTAATATACTTGCTAGAAGACCTGTAAAAGGCATATCAATTAATACTAAAAATAGCAGCCAGGCCTTATAGTGGTGGCTACATTAAAGCTCCACAAAAATTTCAATCTGTGGTGTATCCAATGTTATCCTATTATACATAATATACCCAAAAATCAAAACTAAAAGAGTTGCAAAACTGCAAGCGAGCTTTATATTGTTGAAATTCATTTAGCAAACAACATCTTTGGAATCTTAGCAAACAAATTTATTTCTTTGTTTGATTCACTCACACAAATTTATTTCTTTGTTTGATTCACTCACTTGTGTTGATGGTGCAGAGGAGTTGCTATCGTGTCTTGCAACTTCATCTGGAAACCTTAGCTGGCCCTGAGAACTCCCTTCTGCATCCATTCAAACTGAGAAAAGAATAAAAACATTCATTTTCAAAGGCAGGAATGGGCAACCATCTAAAAGCAATGAAACAAAAATTAAACGTTCATTTTTCAGAGGCTTGAACGGGGCCACACACACAAAAAAAAATAAAAAATAAAAAATAAAAAAATCAAGAAATAAAATGCAAATGCAGAGACAGTATAATCCACTACTAAGTAGAAATCAAAATGTAAATCGACATATCCACATACAAATCAAGAATGCATCACACTAATCAACCCGTTCTCGAGTTGCAACATACGTCCGAGAGAAAAAATGTTTTTCATATGCGCTCCACAAAGGGGGAACAGTTGAATGTGATATGAACATAGGTCAAGGCTAGAGCATGATTGGAAACCTCCCAATGGCATAGCAAAATAAACTTTTAGAAGCCAAAAGCAAGATTGTGGGTTATTCAATCATGCCCAATGATTTGATCATTTCAAATAATATAGATATAAGTAGAAGAGTAACACAGAATAAACAAGATGATCAGAAATAGCAAGATTCTCAGACATTTTATGAGAAGAGTGTTCTAGAACTAACAAAGGGATAAAATGGAGAGAGGGATGAGAACCTGAGGGGGCGGCGGCTGACGTGGCAAAGAAAGCCCGACAAAGAGGGGCGGTGGTCCGGCGGTTTGCGGATGGCTGGAGAGATGAATGCGGCGACTGACGGTGGAGCTGGGAGACCGACTGCAGCGGCTGAGAACGGACGATGGGTCGATGGCCAAGGCCCAAGGCCCAAGGCCCAAGGCCCAAGGCCCAAGGCCCAAGGCGAGGGGCGAAAATGGGGGTGTAGAGTGACACTGAGTGAGACAGCGAACTCGCAATGAGTTTTGAGTGTTTCTTTCTGGGATAGCCACCGTTTTAACCCTTAAAATCAACACGCTCACAAATACACTTGATTTGGATTACTAGTCGGGAGCTCGTGCTACACAGGTGACAGGCCTCATTCAAAATAACATCTATCTATTACCAATATATTACAAACATTTAATCACATATATTTGGTCAAACAATTCAAGTTACAAATGTAATTTAAAAAAATAATCACTTACAACAACCTACAACAAATAGAGTCATTGTACCATTTCTTTTTACTTAAAACACAACTATAAAAGGTGATTGAGTCAATATCTAGCAAATAAAAAATGATACAAATAATATTTATTAAGAAATTATAGATAATAAAAGACATCTCATAATCGAATTAATGTTTATCTCATAATGCAAATTGTCTCAATTTGAGTATTGTAATGAATAAAAAAGAAGTATCAACGGATCATGACGATCATTTACTATTATGAGCTCATCTTTATATTGCTTCATAAACTTTGTATACAATTAAAAAAAGCATGTTCTTAGTAGAAATGGTAATGAATATCTATAAGGGTGTGGATATGTCCCATGCCTCTCATCCCTATTAAAAATTTGCCCCCATATCCCCATCCCCACCTCCATTTTTGACACAGATTCTCATTCCCCATTTCGTACGGGAATTTGAATCTCCACAAATATATGTGGGTTTATATAAAAAGTTTAAAAAAATTTCAAAAAAAGAGAGAAATTCATTAAAAAAAAATATTTTTAAACCTAAATAAAATATATATAATATTCATAATCTATTACAACACTACTAACACAACACAAATTAAAATACATGATAATAATATTTTTAATAACAATTATATTCATAAAAGACAAATACAAAAATCAAAATAACAAATTTCTCCACAAAGGTTTGAGTATGTGTGCACGCACATACATATATAATGCTATTTAGGTAATTTCACACGTAAGCGGAGATTGACGGGTCTCCATGGAACGGGGATCCCCCCTCTCCCGCCTCGTTTAGCAACTGGGGACAAGGTCTCCATCCCTGTGGGGATTTTAACCATCCCTATACCCACTCCCATCACAAATAGTCCCTCGAAGGACCTATCTAAACAGGTTTTATTTTGTCATCCTAGTTCTTAGATATATAATTAGGAAATTGATTAGAATCACAAATGAAATATATGAAAAAATTATATACTATCTTAATTTGTATTGATCATATTAAAAACTATACTACTTATTTACTTCTAAAATTAAATTTCAAAATTAAGTCACTTAAAGTAAATTCTTAATAGATCCAACACCAAAACAATCCACTAATGAAGTTGTGGCACCCATATGACCATTTTATTAGGCATCATTTGTTAACTTTTTTTTCTAGTTTCCAAGTCTTTAAATGATGATAACTATATGAGATCAAATTGTAACGTCCTCTTTGGTATAGTACTATGCTTAAGTCATAGTATCACACTCAGGAGTTGTTACTGTTACCTGAGCAGACCTTATCTGACAGCAACTTCAGCCGTCTTCGAAGCTTCTTAAACTATCTGGAGATAACACGGAAATAGGAGTGAGAATTTTAAATTCTCAGTAGGATTCACTAAGAAATTTCATACCGTGTCATCATTATTATCTCCAACTACTTCGATTTATTATGGAAAGGGTGGACATGTTATATAAACTGTTTAATTTTATAGTTCGAAAACATATTGTCCGAAGCAGAGTCCATTTTATTCATACACTTGTCATTTAGGAGAGCCAATACAAAATAAAGTCATGAATCATACTATGAATAATAACTGCAACATATTAAAATATAATAACACCAATATACTAGAAACATAAATTCTGTACATGCTTTTACTGTACTTGAATTTATGCAGATATACATAATTTTTTTTCTTCCTTTGTCTTCCTTTACTTGTCATACATATTCCAGAGTATGATCGCCATGTCATACTCCCTCAGGGTGTGATCACCATGTCACACTCCTTGAAATATATTCATCCTACCACGTCCCAAAGTATGATCACCATATCATACTCCATTGGGGTGTGATCGTCATGTCACATTCTTTAAGGTGTGGGATCATTAGGCCACATTCCAGAGTATGATTGCCATGTCATACCCCATCACAGTGTGATCGCCAATGGAGAATATGGTTTTCGTGTGTTTATGTTGACATTTTGTATTGTACTGGTATCGGGGAGAACCAGTAGGGAATTTTTCATGACATTTTTTTACAGATTCGTTCTTATTGCTGTTGGAGCTGGCATATCTTTGTTTGTAAATATTTTCATATATCCCATTTGGTCTGGAGAGGATCTGCATAAGTTAGTCGTAAAAAATTTCAATGGAGTTGCAGCGTCTTTAGAAGGTTTGGTCAAATTCCCTCATGTGTCACTTTGGAGATTTGTTTGTGTTTGCTTATGCCTGGTTGCTGTATTTGATTTTGATTTTGTTTGGGTGATGTTATTTTGATTTAAAAAAAATTCTTTTAAAAAAATACATTTTATATTTTCTTATATGCTTAGGTAAATATTTTCAGAAAAAGTAAAATTATTAGTAAAAGTATATTTTTTTTTTTAGAATCTATAATTTTTGTCTTAAAAAGATATTGTTTATAATATAAAAATTATATTTAAGGATAAAATATATTTTAATATTATATGTAAATATAAATTAATTTTATACAATAGATTATGAGTAATAAAATACATACCACATATGGATCAATGAGCATCTATAAGCCCAAATAGTTAGAGTTATCATCATAATAGCTCCTGAACATGACAAATAGACTATTCTATAAGAAACTCATAAGCAATAAAAAAAAAACAATAGACACAATTAAAATGAAAATAAATGTAAAATACCAGAACACAACATAAAGAAACAAAATCATAGCAACAATAATCAAATCAAATAATTAAATAAAAAGATATATTTCAAAATACTAATATAAACAACATCTTGCATTATTTTCTTATACGTTTAACTACATATCAGAATGACACTAATAAATAAAAATAAAAAGTTGAATCACAAAGAAAATATTGAACAAAGATGAAAAAATATTTGATATTAAATTTGTATAGATTAAAATAATAATCAAAATAAAAATAGAAGAAGTTTGCATTAAAAATAAGGAAAACGGTGAAAAAAAGAAAATATATATAATGAGATAGAAGCAAACCAAAGAAACATAATTAAGTAATATATATTAACCAACAAACCTATTGTAAGAAGAAAAATCAAACCCACATTTTGCAGAAGAAAAAATATAAACTATAAAATAAAAGTAATGGCGAGAAGGAGAAGAAAATAAAAGCACCATTAGAAATCCAAAAGATAAAAATACTTATACCAGTAATTGAATCGAATTTACTTTTCATTCTAGAAAAAGACCTTTTGAAAAGGAATCTTATTATTACTCTCATATCAATAACAAAAAATAATTTTACTTTATCCTATTTAAACAAAACTCATTCTCCAAAACTTACTTTTGACATATTCAAACCAAATAAAAATCATTCTTTTAAAAGTAATTTTTCTAAAAGATTTTCTTTTAAAAAATATTTTTTCAAAAGATCCTCTCCTAAAAGTTAAACCAAATGGATCTATAGCTCGTCGAAAATTTGGAAGGAAACCAAATTATTTTTTGAAAGACATATCATCAATTTCACTTGCCTTATCACCTATTTTTAGAGAAATATATATGATTAATATGCTATAAATGGATTAGTAGTGAGGGACTCGAATAATCATATCTCCAAACCGATTGTTACCAACGGCAAGGAGAAAAAAAAATCTAAACGTATATTATATCTATTACAAAAATTTAGCATACCTAATCTGTTACCAACTGATTTGGTTATAACTTACCAAAAAAAAAAATGATGTGGTTATATTAGGTAAATATCAAGTTTAAAAATAAAAAATAAATGAAGAAGTTAACAGAGATTTTCGTTCCAGCATTTCTCTGCTTTGTCAAATCCACTCCCGTAATCTACGTTGCCTTTTAAACCACCATCCACTAATAACAATCTCAGCTACACTTAAACGCATAATTTCAGCAAGATTACGATTTACGACTTAGCTTTTGGCCCATCGTCACACACCACGCGCCATACGCGTCCGTTCCGTTCCAATTCCGATATCCACGGCCACAAAACTCAACACCGTACGCGTTGTTGATACACGTGCTACGGGGCTAAGGTGGGAAAAGCCACAGGTGAAGTGAGTCACCGCACGCGCAGAACAGAGAAAGAGGAAGGGCGCTTGGTTATTTAACGAGAGAAGTGAAAGAGAGAGTTGAGAGGGGACAAGGACGCGATTTGGATGATGGCACCGAAACCCAGCGAGAAATGATGATGACTGGTGAGAGATCGAGAGAAGGGAGGGGAGTGGGTGGTTTTTTTATTTTGTTTTTCTCAAATTTTCAAAGGACGCGTCAAGAGGGAGACAGTGACGCGTGTACACGTTCGCAGTGGTCAGGTTCACTCCCTGCTCACCAACTGTCTCAAAGAACCATTCAATTCAACTTTCAAAGGGTCTCTCTCTAGAGAGAGAGAGAGAGACGGCCATGTATTGTCTTGTACCCATGGACACTGACGCTTGTTACAAATTTAGACCTGGTCATTCTTATCCCTAAAATATTAGCATCCCCTTTCACTTTCGCCCTTCTGCAAAAGCGCGTGCCACTACCACCACTTTCTGTTTTTTTTTTTTTTTTTTTTTTGCTTTTCTATCTTTCTTTTTCTCAAACATTTTGTTTTTTTATTACTGCAACAAAAATAAATACTTCATTAATTTTATATTTAGCTGTCATTTATTCAGAACAATTGTCAAGGTTTCAATATAAAAAATTTTCAAGGTCGAAAAAACCATTTCAACCTGTCAAAAAAAAAAAAGATTTTTCAAAGCAGTTTTTCAAAAAGCAAATATTTTTTTTGGTTAGGGAAAGTAAATATTTTTATTTTTTAGTTAATAAAAGGTTTGAAAATATTAATGTCGGAATTATTATCAATAATTTAGATTGGAATTATCAATAATTTAAATTGGAATATCAAGCCCAATGGACACTACAATCAATAGAATTATCATTGTTTTTTTCTTTCCTGTTTTGAAGGGTAATAGAATTAGAATTTAATTTAGGTGTACTGATAATATAAATTTTTTTACACTGTCATTTAACTAAAATCTTTTTTTTATACTGTTATCCAATCAAAAACTTCCATTTATATGACCATTTAAGTAGTGGGTGATTATATCAAAGACTTTTACTGATATGACAATATATGATTAGATATCTATATAAAAAATTTTTACACTACTAATACATTCACACTAAATCCATAAAATTATCATTGTTGGTTAGAAATAAAAATAAAAATGAAACTTTCTTGTATTAAGGGCTTGTCCAACAAACTCCCGTGTGACCCAAAAAAAAAAAAAAAAAGTTTTTCCAACGATGAAACATTACTTAATATATTTATAAGATGATCATTGCACCAAATATAATAAACTAACGTATCATTATCATAATTTAATCTTAGAGAAAATTAATATAATCTTACGAGTTACGATCTTAAATAGCCCCGTCTAGCATAAGAGTTCATAAAAATATAAAAACTAAAAAAATAATAAATTAATAAGAATTAACAAACTTGATGTCTCTTAGTCGAATAATAAATGGTTCAATTTTGAGGTCATGAAACAACCATTTCCTAATTTATTAACTCTGATTTTTTTTTCATGTCATTTTTCAATATTCCTATTTTTTTTTAAAGATATCAAAATTTTATAATAGTTAATAATTAACATTAAATTTTATATTTTATTTTTAAAAAATTTAAAAATATATTTTAAATTTTTAAATTTTTAAATTTTTAATTATTTATTAATCACTCAATTAATAAAACATATGAGTAACAAAAAAAAAATCTAAATAAGAAACAATAATTAAAAAAAAAAATAGAAAAAGTTGGTGCGGTGCTAGGTGTGTGCAATACACCGCGTTGTACAAGAGGGTGAGAGGCACGGACGTAGAATCGGGGAGCCGAAAAAACGGCCCATTAAGTTAAAAAGCCGGCACTCACCGAGGCCCACCCCTTGCCGCTTGTCTCGAAATTCCCGCGTGCCACGTAACCTCGCAACCAAACACCGTTATGCCTCTTTCCTTTCCTTTCCTTTGGGCGTCGTCTCTCCTCCACAGCACATCACTTACATATTACATTACATACGCCTCCTTTGACTCACTCAGAAATCACAAAATTTCCCTTTTTTTTAATAAAAAAATAAAAATGAAAACTCTAGCTTAGCCAGCACCGTGTATTTATACATACCCCACCCCTCCTACAACGAGGTAACCATATCACACCACACCACCCACCAACACATACGCGAAACTAGCACATCTTTGATATGCGAAACACACCATCACTATCTACGATGGCCTTGAAAGAGAAGCAGGCTCTGAAGAAAAAGAAGAACAAGATCAACAACATCATCAACAATGCCCATAACAACAAAGAGGTTCACTATAGAGGAGTGCGGAAGAGGCCGTGGGGCCGTTACGCCGCCGAGATCAGGGACCCCGGCAAGAAAAGCCGCGTCTGGCTCGGCACCTTCGACACCGCCGAGGAAGCCGCCAGGGCCTACGACGCCGCCGCCAGACAGTTCCGTGGCTCCAAGGCCAAGACCAACTTCCCCCCTACCTCTCCCAACGAAAGCACCAACATCAACATCAACAACAACAACGACAACCTTAACAACAACCGTAACAACCAGAGTCCTAGCCAGAGCAGCACCGTGGAGTCATCCACGCCGGAGCGTGAGATCACGCGCCGCCGGGACGGCGGGGTGATGGACAGGTTCCCGTTCCTGCAGCTGCAGCCGCAGCCGCCGCAGTTCGTGCCGTTTGGCGTCGGCGCAGGTGCGGTTGTTGAGGGCGTGATGGCTCCCGTGCGTCCGGTTTTCTTTCTTGACCCGGCCGCCGGTCGGGCCGAGTTCATGGGAGGACGGTTTCCGGTTCGGTTTGAACCCGGTCCGGTCGAGTTTAAGACCGGGTTAGGCGGTGCGGCCCAGAGTGACTCGGACTCTTCATCGGTCGTTGATTGCCAGCCCAAGAGAGAGCTCAATCTCGATCTTAACCTCGCTCCGCCAATGGATGCTTAATTTTTTGTAAACTATTTTTGTTTTGTTTTAAAATTTTTTCACACCCCGCCTAGAAAAACTGAAAAAAGCACAAGGTATTTTTGTTTAGTTTTAATTCTGAAGACTAGTCTTCTATTATTTTGAGGAAGATCAGATGTTTTCCATCTTGCATCCTTTGATGTAAATAAGTTAGTTTTTCCCTTTTTGTGGTTGGTTCACTTCTATTAACCGGCTTATGGATCCGAAACCTCTGGATCTCTTATAATTTCCTGTAACCTTTGATATGTAATTCTGGCTAAAGTTAATGCTAATTTTCGTTTAATATAATGAGTATTACTATTAACAATTCTGCAACTTCTCATCGAAGCATTTTGGCTAATGCTTATTTTATTTTTATATTGTGCAACTATTGTGTAAATATGTGGATAAAGTATTATTATTGTACTTTTAATGTAATTGTATTAAAAATACAGGTACTGCAGGGCAGTAAACAGATTCAGGCCGCGGACATTCATAAACTATGTTAATAAATTAATAAGTCTATGAACCGGCATAAGTTATCCTAGCAAGCATAAAAGCATCAAATTACGACCAATCTATTACAAACACTTTTTAATTAAAATCGGGTCAAGTTTTGGGATTCAAGAATGTATGTGTGTTTATGGCAGCTTTGCTGTGAAATTTTAGGTTAGGTTTCTAGAGTCATCCTAATGACATCCATAAAGCCTATGATCTGAGGTTGAAAAACAAATTCTTTACTTTTGCGCGTGATTAGAAAAAAAAAAACAAAAAAAGATTTTTAAGTAGTTAGACGGCGAAAGTGTGCCTGCAGCTACGGTTGAGGATTGGCTAGCAAAATAGTACTCCTCCGGTCCTCCAACCAGTGGATAATAATTATGCGGAAAACTTAAACTAATCATGTTTAATTAATACTAAATGAGTTTTAACAGTGTTGGCGTTGGCGCACCGACGGCAAATCTTGGGGAACAAATCACCAGATTTCGGAGTATCATATTTGGGCCCCACGGAAAGCGCTCCGCGTTGACGGCTACGTGTCCTATGTCTAAGCATACGGTGGACGGCACGTGTACCTCTTTTGCCGTCCAAAATAAATACTACTGCAGATTTCATTAATTTTGTTTTTTCTATTGAAAAAAATGTACTAGTTTTATATTTCCACGGTGGAGGTTGCTTCCGAGTAATCGAATGGAAAGAGGCATAGGGAGAGGATTTAGAGGAAGAAAGGATATTGGTGAGGAAGATATTTAATTCATATTCATATTCAAATTTCTAATTTGAGAGTAGTTAATATTTTAGTGTATATAGGAGGGTGGGGAGTAAGAAGAAGCAAGATGAAACGAATGAGAGAGACAGAGAGAGAGAGAGAATGGTAGACAGAAGCAATGTTGATGTTGAAAGTGGTGGCGTAAGCAGGTGCCGCTTTCGGTAGGACCGGGGTGGGTGTGCGTCGGCGGAATCTGTGGAGAAGATATCGCTTTCCCTTCGCCTTTGGTTCCTCCCACTCTCTTTTGGACACGCATGCATCTTACCATTATTATTTTTTTTCTTTTGGTACATAATAATATTTTATTGTTACCCTTTTCAGTTTCAATTTATTTATTTCTTTAAATAATTTGATATTTTTTTATTTAGACAATTTAATATGTTTGAAATTATATCTAAATATATTCATTTAAAAAAATATCAAATTATTTAAATAAATAAATAGATTAAAATAAAATGAGTATTATTGATTTAATAAATGAATTAATGTCCTTGTCACCTTTTTTTGTCTCAATTTTTTGAAAAATAAATTTTAATGCGAAAATATTTTATATAAATTTAATACAAAATGACGTGTAACTTTTTCATCAACTTCATTGTGATTTTTGCATTTAACAGATTGAAAAATATAACATATTTATGTCGTATGTTTTGTAATTAATTTCGTATTAAATATTTTATATTTGATGGCGTTTCTGAAATTTTTTTGACCACCTTCAGATCTGAATGCCTTTGCCGTGAATACTGGGCACACATCTCATATGTAAAGTTAAATGATTAATTTACCGTGATTTGTCTACGTGCTTTTTCTTTGAGAAAAGCTTTAAATTAAAAGTAAGGTCTGATTTAATTTAAGATTGGGACATATTTTGAATTCAGAAAATTTTTATAGGATTTCTTATTAAAAACTTATTAATAAAATGTAAAAATTAAACTCAAATTACAGTAAAAATAAATAAAAATATAATTACTATTATTTAAAATAGTTACGTATTTTTTGGGTTAAATTATACTATTAGTTTTCATCTATTTAATTACTATTCCAATTTAAAATTATGTGAGATTTTGTTAAAATTAAAAAGCATTAGCATTTCTTTTCTCAATAAAAAATAAAGGTTAATACTTTTATAAATAAAAATTATTATAAAATTAAAGTTCAAATAAATATAAACAAGGATTGATATCGTAAGACTAAATCCAACAATAGGAAAATATAAAATTGATGTTTTTTTTTTTAAAAAAAAATTCATAGGTATCTTGATAATCTTACTTGAATAAGATAAGATCACATGAGCAGTAAAATTCTTCATTTTAAATTTTAATGTAGTTGTATATCCAAGATTCGAACCCAAAATTTTTAATTAAATTAGGATAACTTTCTATAAATTAACTTATGCATTTGTTGGTTAAAATTGATGTATTTAAAGAAAGAACTGCAAATACCGAAATTTAGATCAAGAAAAATTATAAGAAAAAAGTTGTTTCTGAATTTTTTTTTTCTACAAAGTATGATAAATATCGAGTGGCTTATTAAAACATCGTGGCTTGGAAGATATACTATTATTAGGTGGATTAATGGATTATTAGTGAAGGACGTGATCCGTACGGCGCAGTGAAAGAAAGATGTGGGAAGTTTCGCCGCCGGAGTTGGCGAAGAGTGATGGGTCCGTCTAGTGGTTGGCGTGGTGGGGTCCCGTGGCAGGGCAGTGCAGGTGAGGGACACCAAGTACTCAGAACGTTCTGTGTTTGGATGACACGTGACTCGGTGCTGTGTGTCGGCGGCTATCCGCGTTTCTGAGGTCGCCGTCACGCCACTCAACCGCCACTTTATTTATCCAAAAAAAAAAAAAATTTAATCTGAGAAATTATTTGGACAATTTTGAGCAGAAAATATTTTTAGCCTAAATATATTTCTAGTATTGAAAATATATTGGATTTTAATTTAATTTTTATAAAATGATGTTTGATTTCAATATAAATTTTTTTAAAAATGCACATTTAATTTTTAAATGGCTCTATAACAATAACCGAAAACATTGTTTTTTAAAATTTTCAATGATCATTCATGTGCATTTCTAAAAGTTTTCAATTGAAATTAAACAAAAAATTTATAAGGATCAAAATTAAAATTTCATGTAATTTTGAGATATTAAAAATATATTTAATTTAATATTTTTAACCTAAAAATGTCTAAATATCACATCTAATATCGTATATTAATTTGAGTGTGATATATATATGAGAGAGAATATATTATATTTGATATCAAATTTTGATGTACAAATAATAGCTCATTTTAAAGTTAAGGTAATAATTAAATAAAAAGGTTATAAAATAAAAAAAAATTATTTAATAAAATGATGTGATATATAAGTTTATCCTTAAATCAAGTAATTATACTATGTTATTAAATCTAGTAATTAATCTTGTTCTCTATAAGAAATTTTGTCAATTTTTTAATTACACAACACTGTACTTACATAAATTCCTATTCAAAATTATAGTTATAAAATCTGAATCTCCAGTATTGCAAATAAAATTCACCTAATGTCATAGTTTAGTTTCACTGTATTTGATCAATTTTAATCATTTATTTATGAAAAATGCTAACTCTTTATTTAATTACTTGCCGACCTATAAATGTATTTTTCCTGTTTGTCCCAAACAGAAAAGAATGTCTCCATACAAGTCACAAACAAAAGGAAATTTCCACGCTTTTGACATCTGCAACTTATTAGCTTTTCGACACATGCAGAACTGATAGCACTTTTAAAAAAAACAGAGAGAAATCAAGTATACGCCTCATTTAATTTCGAGATCATATGTATGGTAACTACTGGGGATAATTATAAATAACTCATTGATTAACAATTATTATTATGAGATTTCATGATAACACAATCCGACTTCGCCAGTCGAACAAATATACTCATTTATTAATGAAACTTGCGTGATGATTAACTGATATCTACTCGTTAATCAATAAACACATTTTAAAAAAAAAAAAATAGCATTCTGATTTCCATTACAAATATTTTCCTTATTTTATTTTCTTAAAAAAAAATATTTATATGGATATGGCTCTTTACCTTACAGGTGTCAATAACACCGTATGTGAATAAAATCGATTGCATCTTTTCATATTTTGGATAATGCAAAATATGATTACAGAATTGCTTTCATATTGATGTGATGTGATAATATAGTATCAAATGTAAGTATTAGTATATTAAAATTAAATTGTCTATTTATTATAGTTGCATGACCCGCATTTTAAACCTAGTTTGTCATCTGCAAACTAGCATTATTAGTCAAAGGCCCCCAACAAAAAAGTTTGGGCAACGAAATAATTTTCTTTTTGAAAAAAATTGGGGCATTGTCTCGCTCATCTTATAAGGAATAGTCCTTTTAATCAATATATCTTTATATTAGTTTATAATAATATCAGAATTTGATTTTGGTATTAATTTATATTTTTATCAAAAAAATAAAATATCATAATTAATCAACTTACGCCATTCGTGTAGCATTAAAAAAAAACCTATTATTAAAAATTTAAACGATCAAAATAAGACTTATTTTAAAAGAATAATTCTATATCTTTTTAATACATCTTTCTAATAACTCTTCTAATTATTAAATAAAAATATTAAATATTAAATATTTTATAAATATATTTAATACCTTAAAAATATAAAAAATATTCAATATTTTTTTGTTTAATAATTAAAGAATAATTAAAAATTTTTTTAAAGAGGCTACATCATAACTCATTTTAAAACTTTACTCCTATTTTAAAAGTATAATCGGCAAAAAAAATTTCTCCATTGTAATGTTCTGCTCCATAACGGGCCCCAATCGTGTTCAGCTAATATGCAGCCACTTGGTATAGATGGGGCACTGCGAGAGTTCAGTAGACGACAAAAAACATCGGCGGTGGGTATTTGGAACTTGAAACTTGGGATGACACGAGATGTCCATTGGATGAACAGTTGAACGTATGCACAGGTTCAATGCACTATTGCTCGTCTGTCATCAATTATCAGATTATTGATTTTATAAGATTTTTTTAATATATATCATAGCTTGCATGCTCGAATTTTGATTTATATGTAAATTAGTTCTTAAAATCTTAAATTGTGTCTGTAAACTTCGTTCTTTTTACTAGAAAAATTATCACACGACGCTAAAAAATTACCGAATAACTCATAAAAAAATGTAAATATGTAAAAATTCAAATAAAAATGTTTTAATTTTAAATAATCCGATAGTATCTAAGTGAGCAAATAACGAAAGTAAAATATCTTTGGTAAGTTTTTCATTTTAGGTTAACTAAATTTTGAAATTGATTTAATTTAAATTAAATTGATTTGTATTAATTTAATTATAAATCAAATTTTATGTTTGAAATGATTGTAAAAAAATAGGATTTGAATTGATTTAGAAATCAATTCTTATGTTTATAATATATTGTGTTTGAAATGATTAAGAATATAATTGATTTGATTTGATTTAATTGATACTTAAATTTTAAAATCAAATCAATTCCTAATAAATCCTTTCAAGTTTGATAGAATTTTAAATAGTAAATAGTTAAATCTCAAGATAATTAAAAATCACTTCATTTCTTATTTTTAAAATACTCAAACACAATATTTGACTTCTAAATCAAATCATTTCCATTTTCTTAACATTTAAAACACAATCAATGTTATGCAACAATTTCATCAAAACTTAAACGCTTCGTTTAATAAACAATTTTTTCCTGACAAACTCTGAAATTTTGAAAGTTGCTCACCATTTAAAATTTTATGATTTTTCATAAGATCACAAGATGTCTTTTTAAGATTTTGAGTTTGAAACTAATTATTATTCAAATGTTGGTTTAGCTTTGACTACAAGATGCTTTCAATAAGTTTATGCTGGAAATTAGTTTGCAATCACACTTTGTGATTTGAAAAATCCATATTCTAAATTATATATAAGCCAAAATTGAAGTTGAAGTGTGTTAGGTGTAAAAGCCAAGGTTTATTATTTTTCCATTAAAATACATAGTGTGTGTTTAGGAATTACCAACAAACAACTTTTTTTCTTAAAAAAGCTGTTTTTCAAAAATAATCTTGTTTGAGTAATTTTTATAAAATAAATTATAATTAAAAATTAATAATTTTAAACTGAAAAATAGCTTATAAATATAAGTAAATTTTTGAAATTTATAATTATAAGTTGAAGCTGATTATTTCAAAATTATTATATTTTTATCAAATAGATCCTAAGTATTATATATTATATAATATAAACAACCATTTCATATTCTTTTTAGTAATTTTATCATATAAAAATAACTTTTTTCATATAACTCAAATAAAATAGATTATCTTAAAACTATTTTTCAGCTAAAATATCAAAATATAAATTAATTTTCATATAAGTAATTATATAAAAAAATGATTATATAAATAAATAATTATTAAAATAATTTTAATCTTTCAACTTTTCCAAACAAACACGATATTTTCTTCCAAGTAGAGGAAACGAGATTGGATGAAAGGTACATTATGGTTAGGAATAAGTTTTTACCGTACTTAATTTGGCTCTTGAAAATAAAAATTCCGTCCCCAAAATTTCGTCAATGGTTGAAACTTGAAAGCAGAAATAGACATTCAATCATACTAAAAGCAATATAAAATAGAACAATTCAATTTTAACCTAAATTCTCTCAATTTATTTTTTTTCAGAACCAAATAGAATAGAATCATTATATTCTTGTCTATACATAAGAAAGGAATGAATAACATTTTTTCTCACATGGTCTATTTCTATTCTCATTCTCATTTCTCACATATTTGTACTTTTTTCCTTTTTTTGGTCACACACATATTTGTACTGTATGGTTGTAAACTATTTTATGTAACCTAGACTGATACAGAGACCCAGCACGCTTGGAACCAATGAAAATGAATACCTTCAAGGCTTAGTAAAGCTATTAAACATTTTTTACCCGAAAAAAAAAGAAGAAGCAAACCTATTTAAATATCATATCATTAAGGACTAAGGCAGGAGCATAACCAAAATGACATGAGTGTATATTTCACGGATATTATTTTCCAAGCTTTTCATTAAAATTGTTTTTTTTCCCCATTTAAATTTCTTTCCAAATTTCAGTATGAAAAATTAGTTCTCTCCCGCGTGAATTAATAATTTCCGTTGTTGCATGTGATAAGCACAAATATGTTAGCCTCCTGGAATCTTTTCCCGTTTTCCATGGGCATGATCAGAATATATTCTAAACATGCTATATGGCAGAATTCTTCAGCATAATTGCCTATATGTGCAGAGGCAAAATGCTATCACAACATCCCCGCATTGGGTCAATCGTTCTTGTTAAATCAACAGAAAGCTTTACCCATGTGGTTTAAGACAACTAGCATTGTCATCGCGAAGTTCTATTATTCTATTAGAGGATATTATTTAAGACAACCAGATCTTACAATAAAGTAGTCTTCCATATACTAGCGTGTTTGCCATTGCCCATCAATGTAAAGCCAAATATGGGATATCACAAAGCATATATAATGTTAGAATGCAAAATTCTGATTTCACATTGAAAACTCGGAACATATTCTGCGGCAAGAAAAGCTTCAAATTACATACCATTACATGATGAAATCGAGGACATCATCCAAGTGACGCACAACGTTTTTAGAATGCCATAGAGGTAGTCTAGTGGGTGATTGGTAACAAAAATTAGTCGAGATTATGGAATAACCGAATAATCGTATGACCAAACTGAAACTTTTGTGACGTGCGTTCATATTCTAGTTTAGCACACAACGATGTCAGATAAAGAATTGGTAACAGAATCTTAATTGAAACATTTTTTGGTTCTCTGGGAAAGCTATGAAAGGCATGTTATTTGGGTTCCCACCACGAGAGATATCTGCATTTGGATTGCACTCACTTGGTCCATATTCCCCACATTTTGTGAGCACCTTGTATTTGAATTAATTGAAAAGCATATATCTAAAGTATAAATAACTGCGGACCAAGAATATAGAGAACCTGATGCTTCTTTTGGGGCCGCCCATCATGTAATATTTAATATTCAATTATTAAACAAATAGATCTATTCTCTACAGTTTTCTCACACATGTTTAATTGTTTTTTTTGGTCCAAGTTCCAACTTTCATTAATGATCAAACGCAAAACACATGCAGGAGATTACAATAAGACCAATTACTCAAAGCCCACAATTAAGGCACTCAAACCCAGAACAACTTACTAACTATAAGCCTGGAATGCTACCTATAATGGAGTTAGAATACACTAAAATAAAGAAGAACAGCCCCTACCTAATTCTATATAAACTTTCATTGTACCAAACAACCCAATTTAATTATAAAGATCTACACAGGCAATCTTGCTCTGAAAGAACTGTTTGAGTTTTCTCTTGTGCCAAATCCTCCATTTTGTATCCGGATTATATCATCTTCAGCCAACAGAAAGCTCTACTTTTTTTTCCCTTCCTTTAGCTTTGATAAGCATTTCCTTTTTCATTGTAACATCTGCCTGTAGTTGTTTTTGTTGGAGCTTTAGTGAAGTGCCCTGATGAAATAGTTAGTAGCCTTTGCTGCAATACAACCACACAACAAAGTGTATAGAACACATTGTTGCCTTAAAATAACAGTGTCCCTAACAGCAACCACAAGTAGATATTGCTGATTTATTTGCCCTAAATGCAAACTTTTGATGCTGCATACACATTGGCAATACTGAGAAATACAAAGAATAAGCAAACTCAAAACCTTTCTCACAATCCAAAGTAACTGCAATCATAAGAGATACATCCGACAAAAAATCAAGCAAACTATCATACAATGGGGAGATGGGACCAAAAAAAGGGAAAAAAATATATATAGAGAAAAAAGAAGCAAAGAACCAAGAAAAGAAATGGTCACCAATGTAAGCTCTCATGCCCTTCAGAAACCACCTCAAGGTTAAAACTGTATTGAGCTTTAAGGTTTTGATGAGCAACAAATCAAGCTTTAATTAATTCTTTTGTCAACTAACGATTTGTTAATGTAAATGTATTCTTTTGTGAGTAAGATCACTCAAATCGAATTGAAATATGTTTTAGATAACACAAAGCTAAATGTTCTTCCCTATATCTCTTGAATATACACTTCTTAGGAATGAATACTCTGTGGAAACTATAATCCCTCACTTAAGAAATACATAAATAAGTTTGAAAGGATGGATTTACATCATTAGAAAGGAAAAAAAACCATCAGAAGGAACACAGACTTTTTAAAAGGATGATCTATCCAGAAGACTCTATTAAGAAGGGTGACTACCACAAATATGCTACTCATGAAGTACCTCACCTTCAAAACTTCTTCTATATGATTCAAGAATCATGTTCAAAAAGTCAAATATGATGTGACAAGATCCAAAAGAAACACTGACAAATTTGAAAAGTTGGTGAACTATCAAACAACTATTTTTCCTCTTCTATATTATGTTCAAAGGCTGAGAAAGAAAGCAGCTTTTTCTTTATTCAGTCTTAGACCAGTGGATTAAAGGGGCTCAAGGCTCAAGATTTGCAAGCTTTAACGGATATATTTTGAAGTCTATAAAAAGCTGGAAGTTGAAGAAGAATTAGTTAAACAGAGTGAATATTTTGCGCATACAAAAGCTTTCATCTTCCATCCTTCCGAACTACCATAAAGTTACTTGTTGTAACTTCTAATTAGAAAATCTTCTCATTCGAATTGTATTGGATAATATCCTCTTGCTCAGAATATTGAGAAGTTACACATACTGTACTTATTTGAATATACTCCCTTGAAAGTCTTAGTGTAAGCGTATTAAACATAACGCTCAAATCTGTTCATTGTAACCAGACCTGTTAGTGGTCATTGAGAGCTTGGAGATGCTAGGTAAATACTACTTGGTTATAGCTTGGAGAAGCTTGTTAAAGACTACTCTATTGCAAAACTTGGAGAGGTTTGAGAAAAGCTACTATGTTGTAAGTTCTTGGAGAAGCTTGGAAAAATAATACTCTGTTTATAAAAATCTCAATAAAATATTGGGGACTAGACATAGGCAAAGTGATTGGCCGAACTAGTATAAAATTCTCTGTGTGATCTTTCTATCCTTACAACTCTTTACTATTTTATATTTTGAATCATTTGTTTTATTTGCACCAAGACCTTTCTGAACATTATTTAGCTTCTAACTAACTTAATCACTTCTGTATTTCAAGTTTAAAACTTGAGAAATTTGTTTCCAAAGATTTTTAGGAACTTAAATTTAATTGAAGCACGATTCAACCCTCCCTTCTCATGCTACTTCAATCTACAATCAAAGCCACATGTTTAATTATTTATGTACTCATGTTTTCATTAGTCTTCTTTGGTAGCTAAATGAACTCTCCTCTCTTTCCTTCCTCTTCTAAGCCTATCCCCCAAAAATTGAAGAGGTATAAGACATGTTGACCAAAAAAAAAAAAAACCTTGAATGCAAAAATCTACCTCAAATCCTCAATTATCAATGGAAATTGACTTATATGTTTGGGAGAGCTAATCAAATTCTCTTTCCTGTGTCTTCTAAGTCCACCCCCCAAAAATTTGTGGAAAAAAATTTGTCTTATTAGCTTGAATACAAAAATCTACTTCATTTATGAATGGAAACTAAGTTATAAGTTTGGGAGATCTTATCAAACTCTCTTTCCTTCCTCTAAGGTCAACCCCAAAAATTGATGCCTAAAGTTGGATATAAGAGCCACAATATGATGGTTGGTCCATTTAACCCGTAATTCATATGGGTTAGAACCAAGTATTTTTCTAATTTGTTAATTTGTGGATTTTTTTTTTGCCCACCTCACTTAACTTATGGGTTAGTAGACGAACTTACTAACCCGCTTATTTATTTATTTATTTTTGGGAGCCTATGTCTTTTTATAGAACAAAAGATATATTCAAATTGGTAAGGTCCTATGTCGTAACTTTGGTTGTAACTTAGTAGTAAGAACTCCATGTTGTGGATGTGGAGACTTAGGTTTAATTCCTAGCATTTTTATAAGTTTATTACAAGAGGAAAAAAAAGTTTTTTTTAAAAAAAGGCAATCCAGATTAGCCTGTGAGCCCACTGACCTATATAGTGCATACACAGGCTTGCAAAATAATAACCCATTATTTTTTGCGAACTAGTTCGATCTAGTTTGTTTAAATATGGTCCGTTGTGGATCAGGCTAACTCAGATACCCAACTCTATTGATGCCTACCTACTATTGCAACACTATATCGAATACATTATACATAAATTTGACCATTTCATTCCACACCATACCATTCCCTCTTTTATCATCATTCCAAATATACCTTTAACTAATTGCAATATGCTTTCAAAGATAAAAATAAAAATCTTAGTCATGCACTCATGCCATTGGCACCTTGACTAAAGATTAGGATCCTCTAAAGTGAATATCATTGTAAAGTAAAAAAGTTAGGGATTAACCACTTTTGGATTAATAGTTTCCATGTGTGGGTTTCTCCAAATAATTCAAAGATGGTTAATCTCTTACTTTTTTACTTTACAAAAATATTCATTTTAAATTATCCAAACTCCTTGGCTGATTAATAGGCCAATATTTTCTATAAAAAAAAGAATCTACGCATTTTATTGCTTAGTTTTGCAAACTAAATTATTAAAATATTATTATAAGTGGTAATTCAGAGTTAAATTACTCATTTCCTTTTTACAGCTTTACTTTAGTTTCAAGTTAGTTTATGGATTGCCCAATCCTTTTGAGCTGGATTTAGAATACCAAAGTTAAATTACGAATTCAGGCACTCATGTTTTTAATTGTCCCCTTTCGATACTCAAAATTTTTTACTTTTTATTTATTTTTTGACGAACTTTTATTGATTAATGATTAAAAGTAATAACTTGTTTACAATATAGTAATTGGTATAATAGAGCTTTATAAAGCACAAATTAAGCCTAAAATTATAACTAACGAAACTATACAACTTTATGTAACATATCAGAACATAGATAACTTCACATCATACTATAGATATATATGATAGAAAAAGTGAACTTGTCAATTTCTAATCTTAGTTCTGAAGCAACTTTTAATCAAGTTGTATAGGTAGAAAAACCAGTGGCTAACCAAGGCTTGAGCATGGACTAAAACGTCAAAGTCACAAATTTTAAGAAACTAAAGCACTTAAAATGGGGCATCCAGCCTACTAATAGCCGATTCGGGCTACAAGTAATAAAAATGAGTACGTGATTGTTGTTCTCATAAGAACTAAAATCAATTACCAATTTGTTTGGACTTATCACTATTTAAGTAATTCAAAGACAATAAAATTTAGAAAATTAAAATATCACAAAACCCAGCACGCAATATTGTGTTTGGTTTGGTGTTTCAACCACCCAAACCTCCGTTCTCTTTTTTGAAAGTAACACCAAGGATATTTGAGTATTTTTATGATGACACTTTTTCAACAGGTTTTGAAGTTAAACTGCAGTTTTGGTGAAAGCAATTAGAGTTGCTTTTCCATTCATTTTTTTCACGTTAAAGCTTTGGGAGTGGTTATTAGAACTTATCCTTCCAATTTTATTCTCAACTAATTTTACGTGATTCTTACTATTTTTTGAATTAATTTTCATATGAATTGCAATGTATATTACTAAATAAATATGATTTTGTTTTATAGCAACCTTCCGTAAGACGGTACATGTTTTAAAAATTTATTTATAAATGATATTTTTGCTTACATCTATTTATTATATACTTATTTATATTATATTTATGCATATTACTGCTTATTATATAAAAATATTACAACTTGATTATTTAAGACTTTTTATTTTTACAAAAGTTTTTAAAAATATAATAATATTTATATAATTTATTGAAATATATTTAGAAGATAATGAAATTAAAAATAACCAACATTAACATTGTAATATTTACCCTTTTTAGCAATTTCACAAGCAAAAGTGATTTTGATCAATATTATCCAAACAAAATTCATCTTATCAAACTCATTTTTAAGATAAATTTTCCAAACGTATATCACATTACACTAAACTCACTTTTGATCAAAATCAATTTTATAAAAACACGTTAATTCAAATTTGAGTCTGCAAACTTCGATCCAAACACACACAAAGAATATTTGATTCAAGTGGTTCGGTGCTTATTCCCTTATGTAAAGTCTTAGATTCGAGTTTTGTGGATAGAAAAAACTAGCACTGGGAGAGCTTTATCCTCATAGTGGGCTAACTTGGCTCGAACCATATTAGCTGGAATCCAGTGAATTTCTAGATACTGGTGGTCCATAAAAAATTAAAAAAAGAAAAAAAGAATGTGGAAGAATCGTCAATGGAAGGCAAGTGTTAGGAAACAATTTCATTTGAATTCCCAGATTTTCCATTACCTAATATTAATCTTATTTCTTTTCTAGTTTAATCACTAGTCGAATTTTTCAATACTAATAATTACAATTTAATGTCTTTATATTACAATCCTCCTAAAATAAATTGAATAAATTAATGTCTTATTGTTACTTTAAACTTATCCTAGGCATGAAGAACAAGATTTCCTATAATCACACAAATTAGTATTTCTATTTCTAGCTACTATGATTCATGACAATTTTTGGATTGACATTTTTATAAAGTGAAATTTCATTCGACAATATAAAATCATACAACATCCAAGGAGTGGCCAATTCTAAGAAAGCATTAAAAACACTACAAACTGTACAATTGATTAAAAAAAAAATCAAATCAATAAACAGAAATACGAAATCTACTCCTTCAAACTACATTACCCCTAACACCTAGAAGAAAATTTAGCAAGCCATAGAAAAAGAAAAAAAAAACAATAAATCTTGCTGTCATGTCAACCGACAAAGGCATGTGATGCTTGGGAAAAGGAATCTTGATGTCTCAAGTCTTCCTATACGTTTGCTCACAACACCCTCAAAAGTCCCAAGCTCTTAGCCTATATTTCTCTCTCTAACCATGAATGACAGCCCTCAAAAAGGTACAAGTGTTTATATAAAATAGAAAATAGCTTGTGGCCCTAAAATAGTTGGTGCTATAACATTGACGCCTAATTCCAAAATCCCCACGATTTTATCTCGTTTTCAAATCTTCAGCCAAATCTTTTATCTTGATCTTCTATAAACTCAATTCAAATCTTCATTGATCTTCCATTCACTAGTGCTTGTATTTTATTCTGCATTCAAATCAATGTATTAGTGAGAATATCGGCCAATTAAGTTCAAAATAAATCTAAATAATTAATTTCTCACTTAAAGGCACCAACAGTTAACATTTATTAAAATAAACCATAAGACTATTATATTGAGGACAAACTTAGAAAAATTAAAACACAATTATTGAGGGAAAATAACATATTTTCTTTAAGTTATCAACTACTGAGCACAAGGTATCTAAGCCTAATTTATGGTATACATTAGCACTCCAGTAGCCAACTCCATAGTATACATTAGTTTACCAAAGCCTTTTGCCTCAAGATATGCAATCACCAAATATCCAACAAAATCCCAACCAACAGCTACTAGTAGAGGCCGCTATTCTATCATTTAATACAAGCACAACCTTCCGATTTAGGATGCATTAGCATTTCCAAGAATCCAAATGTTTTAGTCAGCCTCACACATACTCTCATGATCCAAGCACTTTACCATAAAAAAATTTCTTGGATATGATATTAATAAACCATCATGTAATGGAAAGATGGAAAAAGAAAGAAAAAGAAAAAAAAAAAAAAGAAAACCATCATGTAAAGGAAAGGGGTCGCTAGGAAATTGTCATGAACAACATGAGCCTGGGCTGGCTCTCCCTTCAAAAAAGGGACAAGGCAAAGATTGTGGTGGGTGAGAAAAGAAAGAGTGATGCAAGAGAATGGGTTGGGGGGAGTGTATAGAGCTGTTAAAGTGGGCCAACCCGGGCACCATAGGTCATGGGCTGATACTAGTTATACGGGCTGGATCACTTTTCTGATGAGCCATGAAAATACTAACCCGGCTCAATCCACCCGAGCTGGTGGCTTAAACGGGTTGGCTCACCAAAAAATAATAAAAAAATAAAAAAAATCTTAAAATTAATTAAAAAAACCAAAAAAGGTTAAAAAAATTAAACAGATTATATATATACTAGTATTAGAAACTTTGGTTATACAAAAACTAAAAGAAATTATGCAAAATAAAGGGAACAACCTACAAAATTCAACACAACAAGCAAAGCTTCACTAAGGTAGTAATAATTAATAACCTATAATCCTATCAGGTTATGGTTAAGATTAGTCAAACATAACAATTAAGTAACCTCATAAGATACTATATACTATGCATCATAGAGTGTAGTTATTACTTGTTAGTGTTACTCATTATTTCTTACTAATGCTAACTTTTTAAAAAAAAATTGTAAAAAAAAAAAAGAAAGAGCCAACCTACTTCCAACCTTGCTTGAACCCACTTAGTCCACGGGTTATATGGGTTGGGTCAAATTGACTCACTTTTATATGAGCTGAAATTTTGGTGGGTTGAGCCGGGTTGGCTAGCAGGTTGCAACCCACTTTGATGGCTCTAGGAGTATAGCACTATTATTGTGCTCTAGGGTCTCTATTTACAAAACTTTATAGCTAAAGCATTTTGTCAATGTGACATTATTGTTCATTAGTGGATCATCTAGCCATTGAGCCAAACTCCTTTAATGGACTCTTAAATTTTGGTTTGACACTTGGACTCCTTAAAAAAGTCTTAACCCTTCACACGCTTTAGACATGTCCAATTTAACCTAAACTATTGACCCATTACCCACTCCTTGATCTAGCAATAGGACAAAACTTTGGTCCTCAGAAGTCCAACTGTCCAACTTGCTTAGTGCTTGTTTGCTTTACATTTTGAAAGTGTCAACGATCTTTTGGTAACAAGAAAAGGAATTTGTACCGTGACTGTCATTTTTAGGTACTTATTTTATTGATAGTCAACTTACTTTTAGATAAGTGAAATTGCTTTTGGCCACAACAACAACCAGAGAAATAGTTATATGGTTCGAAGCACTACATGGCTGTACTCTCGGTCAATCATGTAAGTATATTTTTGTATGGGATTATTGTGTGTTAGTGATATGTCTCATATAAAATACACTTACATAATTGATCCGAGAGTACAGTCATATGATGCTCCTAGACCATGCAAGTATTCCTCCAACAACAAACGTACCTTTCATTATATGTTGTTCAAATTGCAATGAATTTCGACCATATTATCCATGTTAACCTTTTACTTTACTCTTCCATAAAAAATATTTTACTCTTCTAATTGTTATTTACCAACTCTGACATCCATTTCTCTCACATTTTCCTCTAAAATATCTCATTTTTTATAATTTTATCTTTAAAAGCAATTTTATTTTATTCTTTTAAAAAATTATTTTTAAACTTACTTTTAAAATATTATTTTCAAGCACAAATAAATTATTTTCAATTTATTTTTTAAAATTAATTTTTGCAACATTTAATTTTTCAAAAACAATTCCTCTAAACCATAAACCAAATATACCCTTAAAGCTTAGGCAAGAACAATTCTTAAAATTAGAAATCATTTAAAAAATATCTATAACTATCAAAAATTGTAAAATGATCCTATTATAGTTCAGTTTATTCTAGTTTACAGTAAAACAACATAAAATTGTTCTAGTGTAGAGTAAAACAATACAAACTAGATGGGGACTAATTTTTCATTGTCTGAAATTTAAATGAATTATTTTACATTATTTGAAAACTACATAAAGTTTTTTTTTAAAAGTAGTTTTAAATTAAAAAGACAAAATTAAGATTGGAGTCGGAAGTAGCTTAACCAAAATTCTTGAAATTTTTTTTTTCCTCCATTTACTGCAACATTGATGGGCCTTAGCAACCATGTATTTGAAGGCTTTATTCCACTGTATCGTAGGTAAAGGTTCAAAAGTCGACAAAACCAAAAAAGATTTAAGGGAAAAACTATGCTATCATTACATATATTGTATGATACGAAACACGCATATTTCATCTCCATGCGTAGGTACCTGCTAAATAAATCGCACACCCACCATCCCACCGATACCATTTCCATGCGTAGGTAAAGTTCAATTTTTGTTTCTTTGCCTGATATCATTAACTAAATGCGATCACTGTCAATGTCATTTTATTCTTGCTGAACATTCTACAAGTTGCATTGGTTATGTTTATAGAAACTATAATTCTATACAGCTCTGGTACCGCTAGGGTTGAATCTGAGAGGAAAAGAGAGGATTTTATCGATCGCCAAATGAAAACAATACACAAGGTGCTCTAATTTGAGTTCAGAGGGACTCCACAATCACAATGACACAAAAGGCTGATAGTGACCCAAAACTAGATTATGGATTAAAATGCTTATTAAGGGGGTGACAATGAAAATAACAGTCAGAAAGGGACAAATTGGCTATTTTAAGGAGGTAAGTGGAGGCATGACGCTCAGCCAAAGAATATCCCAAAAAATGGACTAAATCTCTCTACAAACTATTCTTTCTAAGATGGTTTGGTAGGCTTTTAGGTGTGACATTACTTTTAAGAAAAGGTTCTCCCTAAAAATGACCACATTTAGATCCTTGATGAGGTCAAAGAGCTCGCCACCTACCAGATGCTCTACTTTGTGCTGCCTTGAGTTCCTATATCCCAACCAAGAACCCAGTCTAAGAATTGCACCAAATAAGTAATAATTCCCTGATAAATTGAAGCCCCAATATTCCTTTTGTCATAACCAAGTCTAGTTATCTTTGGGACCTACCATGAAACTGATAAAAGACAATACACTATGTCCTAGGTCTCTTGAGCTATCACTTTCACATAGTCAACA
Organism: Pterocarpus macrocarpus; assembly: GCA_031439585.1. Taxonomy (NCBI): domain Eukaryota; kingdom Viridiplantae; phylum Streptophyta; class Magnoliopsida; order Fabales; family Fabaceae; genus Pterocarpus; species Pterocarpus macrocarpus. The sequence continues at coordinate 57,984,419 of CM062522.1, forward strand.
ACCTTTGTCTCCTTCTATAACGCCTAGGAGATTGCAAACTTGAGACCCACGAATGAAATCCTAGTGGGCAACACACACATTCTAATAAGTTAGACACACTCTATAACCCAGAAACACTCAACTGAATCCACTCTCTTTGAATAAAAGTAACCCAAAAGGTGAATGGATTAGTATAATGTCTTGGAGGATAAATAAGGAACAAGTATCTCATCTTTCCTCTAGGATTTTTATGGTAGTTACACTTGCTCTCTACTAAAAACCATCCTAAGAGAGTGATTTCCTTTGGCCTAATTATTGTTGCATTTCTTCTAAAGTTTATGGATCCAAGACTCTCACAATCTTAGTTTAGTGCTCGAATCGCTTGCTAAGAAAATAGGTTCACTAGTGACATTGCTTGCATCTATTTATACTACTCTAAGTCTCTAGATATGCCAGCTGGTTACAGTTATTTAGTTAGTTCGTTATTCCGTTATTCCGTCTTCGCTTCTTAGAGATTTGGCAGTCATCATTCCAGGCTTCTATATTTTTTTTGGTCAGAAAGTCATCATTCTAGGCCGGAGGCTTCCTTACTCTCATGATCCATTCTGATGTGCAGGGCTACTCCGTTCAGATTCCTTTTGGGCTTTCTAAGGCTCAGGCCCAGCAGCTTCTTTGCTCCCTTCTGTTTGAATAATTGGGCCTATACCCATGACCTGGGCTATATTAATCTCACAGTTGCATCTGGGATGGGTCCAATTCTTTGCTACCAGATTCTCCAAATTCCACCCGAAGATCTTTTGGAGCCGGAATACCATTTGATTTTTTCAAATCACAGCCAAGATGATGGCAGTCTAGCTACACAAGAAATAAGGACAAGTGAATCAACAAGCAATTGGAAGAGCTTTAGGTGCCATAGCTTGATTGTATATCCCTTAATCTAAGCTAACGAATTATATTGTTAGTCTTCCTTGAAAACTGATCTCAGAGTTAAAAAAAAAAAAAAAAAAAAGAATAGCTATTGCCCTGCTAAATGTATATATTTAATCCAAGAATTTTATTCGGCTTTTTTTCCTCTTCCCCATGGTTAATTAATTCAAAATTACCTTTGTTTCATTTTATTTTGTTTTATTTTATTTTTGGATTGGACTCTATTAAACTATGGGCAGGTAACTGTTTATGCAAAAGTTAAGACAATGTATTCCATATTTCATTATCCGGTTAGCATAACGACATTATTTGCTTTTCCCTTTTCCAACTTCCAGCAGCAACCAGTTTTCCATTTTACTTTGCAATATATAAAGTAAATTTTCAGCACTGTCAAAGCTGGGGTTATGTTGCGTTTGTAGAAGAGTAATACAGCCTATGGTATTTCAAGTACAAGAAAAAATGCTATGGGTGATGGCGACGCTCTAGGATAATTATGTGCGACATTCACGTCGCTGTTTTCATTTTTGGTAGGTTCTGGAACATGTAGCACGATTCGAACATCGTTTTGGGGGATTAGAATTAACTTTTAGCATGTTTAGATCCATATTTGGGGAGGTTAGAATTGATTTTCTTCAAAATTAATTTTACTAATTTTTTATGTTATTTAGTTTTTAAAAATTAAAATTAATTCTTGTTTCTAGAGTTGATTTTAGAAGAAATAAAAAATTTTTATTTTCTATCAAAATCACTTTTAAAAAAACTACCAAACATATAAATCACTTTATCTTAAAATTATTTTTAATCAAATCAATTCCAACAAAATCAATTCTATCTATAATCAATTTTATAAAAATAGAACCAAATATGATGACTCCTAAAATTGATTTTGCCAATTTTTTATATTGTTTGATTTTTAAAATTCAAAATCAATTCTTGCCTCTAGAATTAATTTTAGGAAAATTGAAAATCTTTTACTTTTTGTCATGATTAATTTTAGAAAAATTATCAAATATTAATTATTTTATCTCAAAATTAATTTTAACCAAATCAATTCTAACAAAATCAATTCAATAAAAACTGAACTAAACACCCTAACGGTCATTCATATGTGAACATAGAAATATGCAGATGCATACAAATTTAGTGACTGTTTGAATGCTGTGGAGGGAATGAGACAATCATTAAAAGCTAGGATAATATGCCTCCACCAACCCTAGTCAGAACTCAACTGCATATTGCATTGCATGGCAAGGTGAGCATTGATTGAAATATATCAAATTGCATGAGCATCGAGAATCAATCACTGGCACTCTACAGTTGAAATAGATCTGCATCAATTGGCCTAATGGCCTATGACTAAAAAACTGTAACTATTCACAGGTGTCGGTAGTCTTGACCCATTCACAGGTGAAGGAAAGCCACAAGCACAATAAGAGAATGGGCTCCTCGTCCCACAAAAGGTCCTCTTAAATTTCTTCTATTAAGGAAAATTGAAATGTGGCACAAAGGTAAGGTGCAGATAGGGGACCTCAAACCCAAAAATGGGTCATTTTAGCATGGGTTGCCCCCCCCATCCCACACCATTTAGGTGTGAGTTCATGGCAATCACTACCTAACCCAGCACCTCACCAAACCAGCAAACCCCACCAAATGAGTTATTCCATGCACACCACCCTTATGGGTCATTCCTTCACTGCCTTAGCTGTATGTCAGAAAAGTTTGCCTCCTAGGAAACAAATATTGCGCTATCAACGAACGGTACGTTATCCCACTTTGCTCTATGATTTAATGTCGTTCTTTTAGGAGTAATGGATAGCAACACGCTTCTGTATTTAATAGCCCTTCCATTTTGGATCCAAACTGAAATTAATAATTGTCAGATTGAAATTTACAGCAAACACCCATTTCGAAATATTCTTCGATATCACCTTCTTTTTGTTTTACATTTTATATGTAAATTAAACTTAAAGTAGACATTTTAATTTTACCCTATTATTACTAATTTACTTTGTTCACCTATGATATCTGCATTGGTTAAAAGTCAAAATCCAAATAACGGCAAATGGGTTAATAACCACAACTAAACGGGGTACAGCATTAACCATTTTAAAAAGATAATACTGGATTTGAAGAATGATTAAAACACAATTTATAGAACATTCAAGCTTAGAAATGGAATAAATACAACCATCTTAGGTAGCTAGTAATGTCTCGCACGCAAGGTCCCCTACCCACATGGCCATGTCAAGGCAAATATTGTCTAGTACATATTATTCCTTCAATAACATCACTTCAGAGCAAAGGAGACATCCATCTTTAGAGCACAGCAAGAAATTAAGCATATGAGCATATCTATTAGGGGACAATTTTTGCATTATTTGCAATACAAAATACGTATATTCTATCAGTGTTACTATATGGCTTTCACATGATATATTGCTGTATAGTTCCAATGTTTATTAGAAGTTTACGAGAAGATAAATATGCACTGTTTATCTAAACAATTTGCTCAAAATATAATCTACTAACAAACGTCAAGAAATTCCTCAAAAATGAACAAACGAGTTGTGATGAGATGAAATGGCTTGATTATTCACCTTCAAATAAAAGATTGGACCGATTATTTTTCTATGATAAAGACTCAAGCTTTCGCTCTTCAAATTACAGCCAGTTGATTTTCTTCTACTTAATAACCCCTAAACATTATTATAAATGTATAACAAGCTAGAACATTTTAATTTATTCTGGGATTCAAACCAGGTCTGCCACACCATTACACATTTACGCCAAGAAGTGCCAGATAGCCTTTCTTCTTTCCGATGCACCTTACTTTATATACTTTCTTTCAGTAACAAGTAACGTATTAAATATTTTTATCTTTTTCTATGTACGAAAACGTTAATTTCTCAATTTAATAATCTTTATCAGTACGATGCTGTTGCTTTATTTGCAATTATAAATATATTTTAACCTTCCTTGGTTGCCCTGAATTTCATTTTCACATCACTTTCCCAAGTTATTAATTTTGGGTGCCATCTCGTGCTTCATGAACAATATATATATTATATGTAATATGGTGCGCGCTTACGACAAATGTCCATTATTAGCAAAATCAAGTAAGGAAACACTGAACCTGCTTATAAAATTTCTGAGATTATCATCTTAAATTTAGCCACGAAAAAACACTGCATGCTTGCCATGTGTAAGGATTTCCTTTACTTGGAAAGGTCTAACGGAATCACAAGATATTTGATCATGATTTTACAACTCAAAGAAGTGCTTATCTTCAATAATTACGATGGGCGTAACACGTAATTATACCAGAAAGCAACAAGATAAAGCTGATGAATAATCCGAAATAGAAAAAAAAAAAAAAAAAAAGGTCGCAAAAACATAGCTTGAGCCTTGAATCATTGTTTCCTTATACATAATCCATAAAACAAGATCAAATCTAAGTAATTAATGAGCATAAAAATTACAGATTTTTTTTTTTTTTCACAAACTTGACAAATTCAGAAAGTAATGGAACTCAAAATTAACAATAACAACTAACAATAGACGCCAAGGATATGTTGCTCCCATTGTATTTACACTTAATTAATCATCATCATCATCAATTCATCATCATCATTATCATCATAATCATAATCACCGCCACCACCACAAAACTCGTCATCATCTTCAAGATATGGTCATCGCCTACATCAGCAACTCATTGACCCACCCGAGATCCGGGGCAGGGCATGACGACATGCTGACATCATCAACAACATTGCTCTCATCCCTGAACAACCTGCCGCTCGAATATCCACCATTGGAGAAGCTTGGAGACCCTGCAGAAGAATTGACGGTTGGCGAAAGAATGAAGCGCTGCTTGTGATCTTCACAGCCAAAAGAAGAAGAAGGAGGAGAAAGCACAAACTGCTTCTGAAGCTGATGATCCTCACAACAAACATCATGAAGCCAAGGCATAACATTCTGTGCCTTTGAAGAAGAAGAAGAAGCAGAAATTGGCGAAGAAGCATCACCAAAGTTCAAACCCTCAAAAGAACACATAATCTCAGCGAGCACATCCTTGTAGCTCACATTAACGCCATGATGGTGGTTCACTCCACCACAATGAGAAGACGATGCAGGAGAAGAAGGTGACATTGGTGGAGAAAAATGGGACATGCCAAACAAGGTAGAAGTTGGCGAACAAGTAGAATTAGAGGAACAAGAACAACAATGACAAAACAAACAACAGTGGTTCGAGTTTGAACCCTTAGAAGGAGGGCTGTTAATGCTGTTATTAAAGAACTTGCTCTTGTTGCTGCTGCTGTTCTTCTTGTTGTGACTGTTGCAGCAAGAAACGGTGTCGTTTGAAGGGACATGCGAGTTCAAATCCAAGGGCAAAACCCTCAGCTGGCGAGGCGTGTGCGCAAAGAAACACACCTTCCTCTTGCAGCTCTTGCCGTCTTTGCATGCCTCGGTTCTGTACCGAGCAGGGTGCAGCCAGCACTCGAACACCCCGTGCGAGAACTCGCACGCATCGCCGCGGCGGCACACACCGTCGCGGCGATATTCCGGGCAAACGGTGCCGGAGTAGTGGTACCGCCGCGGGTCGCGGCGGCGCGCCTTCTCGCCCGGGTGGGCAAAAGGGCAGTCGGTCCAGTCGTGGCTGCGGCTGCGCGTGCAGCGGCGGACCTTGAACTCGTACATGCGGAAATGGTCGGAGGAGTAAGGTTCGTCGGAGTCTTCATCGTCCGACGAGTCTGCCAGCTTGGTGTGCGGGAGGTACTTGTTGAGGAGGGTCTCGTCGGAGAACATGTCGGCGGCGGCGGCGGTGGCGGTGGCTCCACCGTCGTGTGCGGTGGCGGAGACTGCAGCTCGGCTGGTGAGGAGCTTCCTTGGTGGGATGTCAATGTCCCTTAGGGACTTCTTGAGGGAGAGGAGCTGGTGAGAGGGTTGAAGCTGAAGCCTGTGTTGCTCTTCACAAACACTATTCATTATTTTGTTTTGATGGTAGATGGATACCCTTTAGTTTTTTTGTGAAATTCTCACAAGGGAGAGAGTGAAATAAGGGTGTATTAAGAAGGAGAGAGAGGATAGAGGTGGAGGTAAAGAAAGGGGGTGAGTTATATAGGGTGGTTTAGGAGAGAGAAAATTGAGGGATGGTTAGAGAGAGAGAGAGAGAGAGAGAGAGAGGGTGTGTGTGAGGATGGGATATAGGAGCAGCGTGGCTGCATAGCATTTGGGATCAGCATGCAAAAGAGGGTATGTGGCAGTTTGACATTTCTTTGCAGGCATCAGTTTTGCCTATGTGTAACCGAGTTACAGAGCTGCTTGTTTGTTGAAATACGTAGGGAAATATTTTTCTGGATGTTACTTTCGATTTGGGATATCGTTGTTGGCATCATCACAAGCTGCATGAAAATTCTAGATCACATGAGGGTGTACCAGAGGGGGATGTGCCTCCATACGGGGTAAGTTGCTTTTTTGGGACAACATATCCAAAAAGTTTGTTTAGGTGCATTCACTTCGCTTTTATCCTCTTTTCTTTATCTTTCTTGACTCTGACGATGTGTGAAATACGAGAAAAATTTGGCTGACTGTCCCGAGTTAAAATCTTAGGGGATTAATAACTTTCCTTCTCAGGATTTGATTAATAGTAACATAATATTACAAAGGCGTAGTTTATTTTGGTCTAAAATAAAGACAAAGAGGGTCAAGAAAAATTATATTCTCCTCTTTATAAAGTAATTAATAATAAAGATTTATCATTAAGAAAAGAACCTGAGTAAGGTGTAGTATACAGAGGCAAGAAACACCATGGAAACTGCCGAAGATACGCATAATTTTTACGAAAGTAAGTTTGAATGAGTTAATGTTTGTAGCTTTCTTTTTATTTTTCAGTTACTTTTGAAAGTTAGATCAACTTTTGTGAGGTATTAACCTTTTTCCAAAAATGGAAAATTGATTTGTGCGTAATTGTTGACATGGTTAACGGCACGAAATGAGAATGACATGTAAAGATAAAGAAAATTGTTAAATAATATAGTATAATTAATAATCTTTGGATAAATAAATTTTATCACTATATTTCATTCAATAACTATTAAAATTTCTGTCAAAATAAACCATTTGTCTTCCATTGTACTCCTATTAGGATAGTGTACTAATCTCACATTGCTCATCTTTTTCAAGACCAAGCCCATTGATTGCATTAAAGACAAGTAACGTCAGGCCCATTATAACTATTGATCCCTGGGCACCACGATGACCCAGACTCAAAATTTTAGGACCATCACTGCTTTAAAAGCCCTTTATTGTAGTTTCATTCCCTAGAAAGAATATTCAACCAACATAATGGGGGAGCAAACATGACACTTGCTGAATATTCGATGGACTGGCCGCTCAACTCCATGGGAAATACTACTACGAGATAAGTAGAAGATTAGGTGATGAGAAATATTTGCATTGTTCGGTGTTTCCAGCTAATTATATAAGTGCATTTTGTATGGAATTGTGTATTAATAATAAATTCTATATAAAATATATTCACATAATTGGTTTGGGAGCAGAGCCACGTGATGTTCTCGGACTATATAAGTATTTCTCTTATAATTGCATGCAAATGCAGAAGTTCTTGATTCATCACCATCCCAGTTCCAAAGACATAACAGATTCACACACGCTGACTTCCTTCAATGGTTACTCTAAAGGCTGAATGAATTAATGACGCCAATTTTGGGGATAACTTCAGTAAAAAAAAGTGGGGATAACTTGAAAGTTGGTTAAAACGGTTCAAAGCTTATTAATTTTACGTAGTAAGATTTTATATTTGAGTTTTATAAATAAAAAGTTGAAAAAAAAAATTACTCACGGTGAATGGACCGAAATTTGATTAGTCAAGATAAAGTAGAATATGAATACTGATAGTTTAAGTCACTTGTATGGATAGTAATATTTAAGGAAGAGAAAACCAGATCGAACCGATTGGTCGGACCGGTCCAACTGAAAATCGGATCCCAAACCGGTTCGGTCTTCACCACAAAATTAGTTGTGGTCAAAATCGATCAAGAACCGGTCAAAACCGGTGAACCGGACCGGTCAAACCAACCGGTTTTTTTTTTTAAATTTTGATAAAAATTCTATTTTTCTTTTATAAAAAAAAAAAAAAGTTCATTCAAAACAAAAATTCATTTTTTTAAACCTTGATTCTTTTAATATACTTATTTGTTATATATTTTTGAATTAATTTAAAAATAAAAAATAATTATTATACTGTCTGTGAGTACTTTTTAAAAGAAATATAAATACAAATTAAAATTAATAAATTTTACATTTAAGATATTTAATAAAATATCTCATAATAAATATTATTTTACATTAGTTATGTTATTATTAATAATTTAATATAATTTTTAGCTTTTTAATTTTATATATATATATCCCGATCGAACCCCAATTGAACTGGTTGAACCTCTGAACCTTTGAACCCTTATTTTAACCGATTCGATATCTAATCCGATTTTCTTAACCTTGCTAATATTCGATTAGTTCAACAAATGCCGTAACTTCTTTATCTTTTCGAGAGTAACGATTTATTCTACTAAAATATTCTTTTAACAATTTTTTAATTATTCAATATAAAAATATTAAATATTTGATAAATATATTGATTATTTTGAAAATATAAAAAAATTATTTTCCATATTTAATAAGTAAAAAGATTATTAAAAAAGAAAATGCTTGTTGGGCCAAACTTTTACCCGAAGATGAATAGCCCGATTGACATGATACAGTACGTATGATTATAAGTCCTTACATGATATCTCTCTCTTTAGGATTTTGCCAATTTTTATCTTATCATGTGTATCTAATAACTAATTTCTGGTACTTTATTCTGGCTCTCTAGCATCACTCATTAAAAAAATATTTCAAGGGAATATATCACTACCTTTTTTTGGTTTTTTGGCAATGACGGGTAATATTCGACTAGCTTCAGCGTTTGGCCGTATATATTGGCCTGCCAAGGGGCATCTTGCTAATAAACGGCTTCACGGTATCAAATTCCTGGAATTCACAGCGAAGGAGAAACAAGCAAACAGGTTCGGTTTCCAATTGAAGACTATTTTAATTTTACAATATGAAAAGCTCATTTTCAGTGGTATCATCTGCTCTTTCAGATTAGTGGAATTAACATTAGCTTATTTTTGTAGTTAAAATAATTTACAATTAATTTTTTTGAGAGAATTTAAAGAGAGAGGCTATTGCCACTCTTTTTGGTATAAACTACCATTATTTGGAATTCGTTGGATTCTAATTACTCGAGTAGGGTCAACCCATTATGGAGTAAAGTTATTTTAGTGCTAGTCTTTTTTTTTTCAACCATAAAACTTGAATCCAAGACCTTATTTAAAAGAGCATGTGTTAAATCCCTTGATCCAACCAAGAGTTGGTGTTGCTATTGTCACTTTTATTTAATTTTTCAAAAATAACTTTTCTTTTATAATTAACCTAATAATTGATTGTTACTTCTAGTTTTATTTAAACTTAGTAGTATTAATATTTTTTAAAAATCTTCTTTTAATGTTTCATTATTTGTCCTTTTATGATATTTTATTTTGTGAAAATTTTTTTATTTTTGACTTCTTTTTTATAAAACATACTAAATTTAAATTTTTACATGAAAAATAAATATGATTGTGTTGCAAATTGATTCTCTTAATTTTAAAGATAATTTATAAATTGAATTAAAATTTTCACTTTACATGACTTTCTTTAAGTATATATTTGTAGTATTTTTATACTTTTTATTTTAATATCCTATAAATATGATATGAAATAAAAATAAGTTTAGTGAATTACTGTTAGCATAGTAAATTTTTTAATTAAATAATATAATTATTAATAATAATTTTAAAGTTTAATTAATATTTATTATCAGTGTGAAAAAAACTTTATACTATTATTAAATAATACTTTTTCACATTATTTAATGACTTTAATATCTCATATATTGTCGAAAAATCTTAAATGATGTGATAGTGCATCATCAAATGTTAGTTTAAAACTTTAATCTAATAATATGATAATTAAATAAATAACTAATTATAATGTGTTATGTCACCTTAATTTTTAAGAATAAAAATGAAAAACTGAAAACTATGAAAGATCAAGAGATCGATATAGCAAATGCTGGTAATAATATGTTTATTTAATAATATATTAAATTATGTAAACGCTAGATGGTAAAATACTGGGTATGCGTGTTATACATTACAGTTTATTTATTCACTTTTTATTATTATTTTTTGGCTATCATACTTACTATTATATTATTTAGTTAATTATTATAATATAAAATTTCAAAAATTAATTTAATATGTATATTAAATTAATTAATTACAAATACTTATAATATTTGGTGATCACATAAAATATAAAATAAAATCAATTTTCAATATTTGAAAAAAATTAGTTATCAATTAAGTTAATAATAATAATAATAATAATAATAATAATAATAAATTTATATAAAATTATCATAAAATGTTTTTCACAAAATAAAACATTACTTAAGTACATATAATAAAATATTAAAAGACGATTTCTTCAAAGTATTAATAATAACGAATTAAATTACTCTGCATTATCACCGCCAGGACATACGAAGGAGTACTTGGTGTAGCAAAACTCAATGATTTTCTAGCATGTGAAACAAATATAATTGTCCAACGCGGCTGTTTTTCCCGTGCTTTGCTTCGGTAAGATACTCTGCCATGTTTTATTGCATACTTGGAAGGATTTGGATTCTTTAAAGTAAATATATTTATAAGTTAAAAAAATAAAAGATTAATTATTTTTAAATTATTTAATAGGATTTATATATAATAAAAATTATTAATTTAAGAATAATTAATTATTATTATTATTTTATTTTATAAATATATTTATTTTAGAAAAATCAAATCTTTATCTGAAAATAAGTTTATTCAGATTCAATTTGAGGAATTGTCTCAATTCCTAGGCAGCAGGTTGCTAAATGACCTGTAACTTATCCACGAATGTAGTACTATTCAAATCTAAAAGCATACATTTCTCATTAAGTTTCTTTGCATACACTGGACTAACCTACGTGAATATTTGATTTTTGAAAAGAGGAATGATATTTACACATACGATTAATATTGGGGATTACACATATAAAAAGTAGATAATTTATGTTGATTAATGAGAAATAGGGGAAATCGAGTAGCAGCATTATCACTCGTTATTGCATGCTTCCAATTCCCCAATACTTTTTATGTATGAATACGCAATCCGATGAAAGCAAAAATACATATTGAAGGACAAATAAAGCGAAGGAAAAAGTGAAGCAGATGTTACTTCTTATGTTGCTATGGATATTAATTATTGGACCCTTCCATCCGAAATTGATGACTGATTGCCACTTTTCAGACTCCGTAATCTACTCAAACAATTTACCCTCTTATTTTCAGCCAGTAATATTCGTTTTGTTTCGTATTGTTTTTGTTCTGCTGAGTCTCAAGGCTACGCCTACCAACTAAAATAAAATTTATAAAAGAGCTCAAGTTATTAATAAATTTTAATTTCCTATTATGCTTCTGTTTTCTTTTACTTTGACTACGTACTTGGTAGACGAAATAATCAGCCGGATTTGGAATAGCATGCAGCATTTCAAAACAAGGTTTTGTTCAACAGAAAACCAAAACGATGATCACCAGCAGCTATAATCATTGTAAACTAGCCATGGACTATTTAGAAGAATTTCGCCAAAGAAGAATAGCAACGGATTATACATGGAAGAAAACATCACAATCAATAAAATTTCGAATAATTTCAAAGACCCCATCAAATGATGATCTACCAACCTTCACCAACAAGATGGACTAGCCATTCCCTATTAGAATTGAGAACCGATTTGGGCCTAACTAAACCCTAAAACCTAGCTCAAAGGGTGAGGAATGTCCAATTAAATATAAGTGCTACTTTGTTTTAGCCAAATACCCTGCTATAATGTGAGACTTAACAAGAGAGGAACCGTTTGAATGTAGATTATCATTCATCACAAGATTATGGAATGGACAATATAAAACTAGCCACATTCACATACTAAAAACGTTAAATAGCCTTCATCATTATTATTGCTGCTGGATAACAAATTTCAAACACATGGAACAGTGGCGGCAACAAAACAACTATTCATTATGACACAAATGGTTATTAAAAAAAAAATCTAAAATGTAAGAGTTTGACTTGACCATTTATACATGCAATCAATTCACATAAATTTCTACAAATATTCAGCTTAGAAAAGAACAAGAAGTTCATCTGATATACACACATCAGCTGTACTAAACACCCTCCAGGGCCTCCACTTCATAAAAGATTGCTTGGCTTATTCATAAGCATGTCATTGGAACCTCACAACAATGCAGGATATGTCATCCTTACTTTTCTTGGAAATAGCCTCTTCTATCAAGTGCTTTGCAGCACCCCGAGCATCCTTGATTTGTCTAATAGAATCCACAGCTTCTTGGTTTGACATAACCTGTAAATATGATGGGGTAAAAATAAATAAATAAATAAATTGCCATTTAGTTGAGCTAGTGAACAACAATAGATAATGCAAAACTCCATTTAATTAGCCCTATTAAAAAGTGTATAATGAACTGCCAGAGAAAGAAAATGGTTAAAGAGCTAACCTTCCATATTCCATCACTTGCCAGAATAAGGAACTCTACACGTTGATCTACCTCCACTATAAACACATCAGGTTCTGAACTAAGATGCATCTTCAAGCTCTTGTCACCAAAAGCCCTTGCTACTGCCAGCTGTCCATCTACACGAGGGACATCTCCTACAAGCAACACAAATTCAGAACTACTCTTTAAGTCCTATATTACCAGCTTTTGTTCATTGTTTCTAATGAAAAATCTATTTAAAGCCAAAATGAATGCATAGATTATAATACATTTCTCCAATACCATTTTAACTAAATATGGACAACTAATGTCAATCATACTTGCACAGAATGTCCTTCTAAAGTGTCAAAATAATATGTGTGACAGAACCAACATAGTAACTCGTGCAGAAGTAAAACATTGTGTTTTGCAAAACTCAATTTTACTGAAAACTCTGAGAAAAGCTGGCTACCTGGAATATTTGATACAAAGCCACCACGTTTCTCAATAGATTTCTTTTCCTTGCTTGGTTCATGATCAACTGATAGTTGTGTGGCCTTTCCATTCTTGCAAATAACAGCTCGAGAATCGCCAACATTTGCTACAACAAGCTTCTGACCATCAATCAGTATCGCAGTTACCGCCGTTGATCCTCCTCGCCCCAAGACAAGTGCTTGTTCCAATATTTTCTCATCTGTTTCAATATAAGCTCTCTTTACTGCACTTTCTGCGTCAGTCCAGAAGTCATGCTGCTTGAAGTAAAACAGAATTATGCATTAAAGTAAGAACTACTTGAAGCAAAGCAGGGTTAGAGGAAAGGGACTCCTTAGAGATTGTGGAAACCATGGTTTTAAATTGTGGTTTGCAATTGTGGCTCCGCAACAGCATTGCGGCAGCAATTTGGCTGCGCCAACCGCATTTTCCCACAATTTTCCACAATTGCATTAATTGCAACCGCAACCATAATTTAAAACCATGGTGGAAACTATCAAACATGGGGGCTGCAAAAGAATAATTTTTATGAAAATGTAACCAAACTGAATTAATCTGAAAGTTACCTAACCTGTTTCAAGATGTTTTCAAAAAGGTGGTTTTGCAAATAGCTTGCAACATCATGGCCTAAGTGGCCATCAAATATAGCAAACAGGCCTAATTCTTTGTCCTTTTCTTGCTTAAATTCTGAAACTAGATAATCTTCCATAGGGTGGCCTGATTTTCCCTTCACCAAGTGGAAGCCATGTGTAATATGGTTTGACATTTGGCCTTTTCCTTTCCCTGTGTCCGGTGTTGATGTTCCAAACCCTGCTTTCGCCTAGGAACATGATTAAAGTAAACCTTAAGTCTCATTTTTGAAAGCCAAACTCTGGAACTAAGTTGAAATGTAAAATGTCGAGTTCTAATTTTAATTATAATGGAAGAGAGAAAAGAAATTGAGTTGCCATATTATACACTGTCATGCCATATTCGAAAGCAAAGAATACGGATCTAAAACAAAAGTTGGTGGTATGTTTCTCAATTGGAAAGTCAACTCATCAATATCTTCATATATGAGCACAGGACATTAGCCATCTTTTCTGCAATCATCAGTTTTAGATGCTGTTCACACTCCTAATCAATTTCCACAATCTAATTATGAATATCTGATTCAATGCACCGAAAATTTTCTGTTTCATGTCATCACACAAGTTTTTATGATTATACATACTTTCTAAGCAAATGAAGGCGTGCAAAGAAAATAACTTGGATAAACAAATCCACGTATAAACTTAAAAAGAAAGAAATTACACTATAACATCTCAACTACTGTTCAGAAAACTAGTTGCAGTAACAAAAAAATTGCATTACTCATTTGCAAACAAATCCATAGCCTCAAGAGAACTCCAGAATATTGTAAGAGTTTGCGTTTGCAAAATACGCCCATGAGCAAACACAACATACTGGTTCATAAGTTAAAATTTGACTTATTATGGCATGCTTAATTTGCATAAGATATGTTCAACTTACCTTCATCTTATGGAGGATTTCTCTGCTAGTCATGTTATAATGCTAGAAAGATATGTATAAGAGTTAGTTTCAAGAGCCTAGAGAGAGAGAGAGAGAGAGAGAGAGAGAGAGTTCTCATGAAAGTAGAGGACAGGTGTATAAATAAGGGAGCTTTGACTTTTGTGCACGTGACCTGCCCGCAACTTTTATTTCGTGAGACCGCGTTCCTTTGAAAATAACGCGTTCTTGCCGACGATATTTCCTTTTCTTAGTCGGTCCTCTCTTATGTTATAATCTCTCTTTCATATCTTTTTCCATTTTGTTTCCCTACTTTCCCACTTGTTCTTTTTTCACATTAGCAACCATGGGAAAATAAATCTTCCATGACAATGAAGTAAAATCTGAATTATTATGCTTTACTTAGTCACATGGTTAAATTTAAGCCTAAGGCTAATGATAAAAGCTTCAAACCTTGATTGTTATATGTGATAAATATTTTGCAATTTTTAGCACAACTTTTCATTGTGATGAATATGAAGACAGAAGAAGTTGGTGGGTTACAATTTTATACTGGAGAAGGGAAAGTTTTATTGAATTATTACACAGTGGTGGTTGTAACTTGGATCGTGTTCATGCATGATTTGATATGAATGGAGCTGAGTCAATTAAAAGTAGCCATCTGGTTGGGAATTGATCCAACGGGTGACTTTAATAAAGAAAAAGAAAAACCACTGATTGCTGATTGATGTGCCTAAATTATGCAGTGAATTAAGTACATTGGTTATCATGCATATTCTATTGTAAGGTTGTTTGGAATGGAGCCAGCCTTCCACCAGAAGGTAGTTTTGCTTTTGGTTTTGTTTTACATGAAAAATGCATTGCAATTGTATCACGTTCACATTTTCTAGAAATTAATTGAAATAATTAAATGAAATATGCTGCACGGATTGGAAGAAGCTTCTGTGATAACACATTTTCTTGAATCAGTTTATGTAGTGATACATTCATTGATAAACTTCTAACCATAAATGCAGAGTTTTGAGTCCTTTGTTAAAAATTTAATTTTAATATACTGTAATGATAAAAAAATTTTATACAAATATTTAATTATATAATATCATATTAACAAAAATATTTATATAGTTTATATTAAATTTTTCAAAAATTTTATATATAATAATATAAAATTTTTTTACATCATGAAGTTAATGGATAACATCAGCCTCTTTTGTCAACAGCGGAACCAAAACCTTGGGTAATTAATTTCTGGGGCAAAACAAGACAGTGATATGAAAGGAACTGCCGTGGTAATTCCCTGCAGTGCATCTATTGACTCAAATTGACTTCAATTGCCACTCTGAAGTCTGAATACATTAGCTCATATCTTATTAGAATTCGAAACTAATCACCGCTACTCTTCAACTCTATAGATGGATAGGCAAAGAACTCTTAAAATTTTCCATTGTCTCAATCTTTTTTTTTTTTTCGTGGTTGGGGAGAGAAGGGGGGGCGGGGGGAACCAAAAGAGTTTAGTAGGAGGGGAGGAAAGGCATGCCACAAAACTTGTGCAAAAGTTTAATATTTACAAATGACCTATCAATAAAAAAATTAGAGTTTGGCTATTTTTATGTAACCATCTAAAACAGTTTAAATACATTATCAAATTTGACCGTGAAATAGCACTTATAATTTCTTTTTCAAATTTTCATTGCACATTTCTCTAATTAAACATGTATATCGGATAAATATTGATTGTGATATGTACAAATAAACTTACTAAAAAAATTATCAGTGCTTCAAATTTAATAAGATACATTGAATTGGTTTTAAACCCAAGAGTGAAAATTCGCATTTTCACATTTTCCAAAAGGACAGCCTCAAGATTTCTTAGATCAAAATTTTCAAATTTTTTTGCATTAGTAAATAAGGGTATTGCTGTTAGAGCACTGCACTCTTTGTTCTGCCCAGCAGGTAGAGTTGAAAATTTTACTCTGGATCAGAAAGTAGGACATGCATTTACCTCACATTTGTCATGGGGCACTGGGGCACAAACAATTAAGAACCTTTTTTTCAATATTATGAATCTTAGCAGCAATACAACTTTTGCTAACTTTCTCCAATATCAATTTTTGTGGTTCATTTTTGACCAAGACTACCTCTAGCTACAACTCTAAACCTTACAACCACTATTGCTGCCATACATTTCATTTCAGCTAGTCGCCTATTCTACAGTGTCTGAAACAGTGCATTAGACAGCTCTTGCCTTAAAAATCAAGCTCTTCTGAAAGAACGATCTCACCGTAGGTTTTGTTCAATGCTGTACGCTTTTGAAATTAATTCAGTATGCTTTGCTGATGAATCATTTACCATTTCGCAGCGTCAAACCTTCATGTGACTCGAAGAGTAGACAATTCAAACATCTTATCTTCTTTTCCCAAAATGCAACATGTCCTCTCCTTAGACAATGAACAGCCTCTCATTTGCTGTGGATAACGATATTACAAAGACACGTCTATTTAGATAAGTGTTCCTCTATCTTTTGGTAAATTGAAGATGAATATTTCCCTTTGACTAGTATGCAAAGTAATAATATCTAGTCGATTTGCTACGCCCATGCTTGAGTTTAATCAATACATTAATTCTTATACGAAGAAATTATTGCGCTAGTTAATTTTGGGCATAATCAGTGGCATACGTACACAGCTAACAGCTTTGATATAACATTTGACTCTCTAAATTGTGCTATTTACTTTAGAAAGTAGAATGTGTAATCATAATCTTTGATGAAAAAATTAACGGTTTAAAATTTAAAAGACACTTATCCTTACATGACAAATTATAAATGTGTATTAATAATTTTTCTTAATTTTTTCATTAAACGAATCAAATTCATGGTGCATAATCTCGTATCCGAGTCAGTAAATTCATTGAATCCTACAGAAAGAGAACATATACCTTCTTATTTTATCTGTACTGTTTTCTTCTAATAATAAACTAGCATAAGGTTAATTGGAAGAAAAGAGGTAACTAGGTTGAGTGTGACATTTTGAGTGGGGATAACTGATGCGAGGCATATGACGCTGAAATTATTACACTGAGAAATGGCATTTTGTATCTTGCTTTGCTTCAAAGTTGAGTTCAGTTGCGGATATAGATTAAGGGTGTGTTTATTTTAGCATTTTGACACCAAATTTCCATTTAATGGTCCTTGAGTGCAGCTTAGATATGTTTGGGCATTTTTTTATTATTTTTCTAAGTGTTGGTGCCGCTCTAAAGGATTTTCTCTTCAAAGCCCTAGTTCATGCTCATGTGGGAAATTTTTGCTTCTGCGTTTACCTTTTGATGTTGAAGAATGGATGCCAAAGACTAAATCTCCAACTACCCATATAACTTTTCACGAATCTTTGACCGTAAAAGTAGATCCTTATGCATCCTATTAATTAAAATTTTAATTTAATTATTTTTTATGTAATTATTTTACACATTTTGTTGTAAATTTTTTATTTATAATTTAATACTAACACCAAGAGTTATTCAGGTGTTTTAAAAATAAGTTTATTTACAATAATATTAATATAATTTTATTTATAATGGGCTAGTTTGGATGGCAATATAAAAAAAGATTTTTTATAAATGATATTTTTTTAAAAGATTTTTTTTAAAAAGTAAAAATTATTTTATGTTTACACATAAAATTAATTTATGTTTGGTTGTAATATAAAATTGATGTCCTTTTTAATAATTGTATATTCAAAAGTGATTTTGAGAAACATCACTATCAATACCCAATTTTCAATTGAGTAAAAAAAAAGTCAAATAATAGAAATTAAATTTTAGTTGAATTTTAGATATACGATAAATAAGATTTTAATACATTGATTAACTTTTATATTTAATCTCTTGGGTATCTTTTGTACTTAATTGATCAATATTAGATATATTTTATGAGTTTAGGCTCTAATTGTGCTTAATGTATTTTTTTAGCATTATTGGGATCTTACACTATTTCTATATTTTTGACATATTTTGAGTTATAGATATCTAAAAATTACATATCTTATATTGTAGGAAAACTACGAACAAGCTCTACAACTTTGATGAATAAGTTAAAAACTAATTCAGATATCTAATAAATCAAATTGGGTCACAAAGTCAAAACAGAACAGAGCTGCTGTCACTAGAAACTGAGTAATATGCATTAATTGACCTATAACTTAAGTTGTGGACATTAGATTAATGTGAAACTGGTGCCCAATAAAAGAAAAGACACAAAGCTACAATCTTCTTCAAATCATTAAGCCAAATGGCCATGTTTTAGGGGGGTTTTGAATTGCTTGAAGATCACAATTTCTATAGGAGATATTAATGGAGTATTTTTGGAATAAATCTCTTATTAAATCTCCAATTAATGCAAATCATATCTCCAATTAACGTTAAGAGGTAGAGGATCATGTTTAAACTAAAGACAATCTTGAGTTTTCATGTTTTTAGAATTTTTATTTATGATGAATATAGAAAAATGAAAATAATGTTATAGACATGCACTCTTCTTTCTCTATTTAGAAATCTTTGTTTTTCCCCATATCTTCCTCTCTTCCCTTCTCCTATTTTTAGGATTTTATTTTAGTGTTTTCCATGGCGATGGAAGGCTAAGTTTTTGTAATCAACCCAGGAACTTTGAAAGATATTTGGTTTGATTTTGAGATTCTTTACTTCAATTGAATTTGTATTGCAATTTTATCATTCTACTTCTTCTCTTTCTCAATTTTGATTTTCATGAATAAGGCTTCTCTTTTGTGCTGATTTGAATTGGGTTTTGTAATAAAATTAGGTTGCTTAATCTTGGTTTTATCATTTGAAAGTAGACACTTGGGTTACGACTTCGTTCTCTTGGCTTTTTAATATTTTGGTTCTTTACATTAATCTAGATTCAACACTAGATTTGTGCTTGTTTAAATTTTTGTGTCTTTGATTAGTCGAAGTTTAGGAGCTTTCCTAATTGCGAATTCTGGGTTGAGTTCAACCTTTCGATTCAACTTTAGAAAACTATGAAATTGGGTAAAGAATACCCTTTCGGTCTATGATAAACTAAAACCAAATATTCCAAGTAGTTCTTGGGTTGGATGTTTTGATTTATTGATTTCTCTTTCAATTTTATATTTTATTACTTTCAAATACTAAAACCCCTTATTTTCTAACTTCTTTTGATTGAACTAGATATTGCTTGAGGCTTATCCCTATATTACAAGTTTGGGGGATCCAATTTTAATTTGATTGAGTTTGACAACTCATGTCAATATAACTAATTCCCCATCTTTCTCCTTTATCCCTCTCCTTCCAATCTTATAACCATTCGCCCCGCTATGAATAACTGCCATCATCACTGCCAATAGCCTTCATTGTGCCACCATTCACCATTATCACGCCCATAAACCAACAACCCCCTTCATACCAATACCAACACCAACATACTTACACCACCACATAACAACTACCACAAACCAGCCACCTCATTCACACCTAATGCACTACCATTCTTGCACCTAGACACAGGTCCAACCATCACATAACACAACCCTCACCATTTCCTTGCAACTGCACTACTTTTGTAATGCAGCAATGAAAGGGGAAAAAACAATGACAATTTTGTGATTTTTGCTAAAAGAGAATAATAGAACATTCCCCTCATTTTGTATGACAAGCCACTCCCCTCATTTTCCCATTCTCTCACCTGATACCCTTACCCCATTTCTTCTTCTTCCTTTTTTTTTTCTCATAGGTAAACTCTAAAGTCTCTCTAAGGCTAATGAGTTCTAAAAATGGTGATATGAATAAATATTTAGGGTTTAGTAGGAATCTAGTGAGTTAAAAGCTTGAGCACTAATAAGTTGTAATGGGTAAGTGAAACTTTGATTGTCATTCTAATCCTTAAAAACCCTAGATTTGATAATTTGGGGGTTTCAATCAATAACTTTATTAATTATTAATTTGTTTTCAAATAAATTATCTAAACTTGTCAAAATATCTACTTGGGTCAAATTCTCTAGATACGTGCTAGTGATTTTTTTTTCCAAATCAGTTGGGAGCAGCCAAGTTAATTCTTCAAAATTAATATATCACTTAGTGCTATTATTTTAAAATTTTATTTTTATAGTAGAAACAATTTTTTTTTCAAAGCTAGTGATTTTATTTTATGTTATTTGACTTATTTGGTTAGTTATTTTCTTTAATTATTTTCCCTTTCATGATGATAATTAAATTATGAGTTTAACACCTAGTTTGAAATTGCGATTAGCTTTTTTTGTCATTCTTTTATAGCTTTATGATTTTATTTTATTTTATTTTGTGCTAATGTGATTTATAAGAGTTATTACCTTCGAAAATTGAATCTCATTGGCATTAATTTATTGGATTTGAGCATTGTGTTTTATTATAAGTTATTGTTGATAAAACTATGATGGTACCGTTTACCATTAGCGAAGAGATATAACGACCTATATATGCATAATATATTTAATTAAGATACAGGGTGAAAGGACTCTAATTATGAGATAGTATTGGTAGAAGTAAGGCCCCCAATTAACATTAAGATGGGATTTATGACTAAATTGATTGATATCACTCCCCACATAAGTTTGTTCTTCTTATGTAACCCTCATGGAGTCTTTGATTATTTGATGAAAGGGATGGACCATTATTTCTGCATGGTATCTTTGTTGATTGTATGATCATTAAGTTACTTCTTGTTATTTTAAAAGCTCATGTATCTGCTTGTTTCTCCTTCCTATCCATTTTATTTGTATGCCCTAAGTCTATATGACTTACCCAATTCCTTTCCTTCAAACTCATAAGGTGTAGAGTAGTAGGTTTCTGGGATTTTCTATTCTCCCAAAAGATTATATTTTGGTAGGCCTACATTACTAGAAGCGACTCATGTTTTTTTTTTTTTCACTCCAATATTTTGTAGCAATATGGCATAGGTTTATTATTTTGGGCTATGTATATGACCACGAGGTTCAAATATGCACTCTTTGTATAGCTAATCCTTTTAATATTTATAGCTGATACTTTGGAAATATTCTAGGTGTTAATTTTGGATATTGATATTTGACATTGAACAAATTATTTGAAAAGTGATTGGTCTTGTTTTTAGGGGAGATTTTACCTTATTTTTGGTAGAATTATGATTAGATTGTTGTATTGTTATTAGTAGGGTTATATTATTAGGCTTGTTAGGTTTAGTGAGCTTGGGTTTAGTTTTAGCGTGTGCGCCGATGACGGTCTAGGTTTGGGTTGTGACAAAGTTAATATTAGAGCTTTGGTTAGTAGGTCCTAATGGTTGCAAAATTTGGGCAATTATAGAATCTTGTTTGTAATTGTTTACCCGAGCACAACGTACATATAGAAGGCTATGGGTGCCCATTGTTAAATTGGAGACTTTCATTCTAGTGTCATTATCAACTTATTATTATATTTCCAATCTTTCCTTGTTGATTATGCCTTTTATCTAATATTTGTTCATGTCCTAGATGAGGATGCCATCCAGGACGAGACCCATTAAGAAGGCAAATCCTAATGAGGCTTCCACTTAACCTTATGCAGCACTCCCAAAAGGTCATGGATGTAATCACAACTATGGTGGGCATGCAAGGGGTGGCGCGATACCTGAGGTTGAGGTTCCTAGAGCTAGACGCGAGAACCCCACATTAGCTGAAATAGCTGCTGGGATGCATAATGTTCAGCAATCGATTCAACAACTAGTGAATGTTATTGGAGGAAATTAGCAACCTTGAGGAGGTCAGAGTCTAGCTAGGAGGTGGCTCATGCTAAATATCCACCTATACAGCACAAGGGGATAGAGGTTTCTTAATTTGCATTCACTATGCATAATCTTGTACTGTTTAGTGGCTCGGAAACTAGTGAGGACCCTTAAGGGTTCCTGGATGAGGTGGAATGGACGTGTAAAGCTTTGGAATGTTCTTCTACTCAAATGGTTGAGTTAGCAACCTTTTGTATGTATAAGAGACCAGTATAAGGCTATGCTTCTTGCAAGGCCAGCAGGGATCCCCCGCTTGGTATGGGATGAGTTCATTCACCTACTCTTAGCTTATTTCTTACCGAAGAGTGCCCGAGACAATAGGGCACAAGAGTTTGAGTTTATTATGCTGACAGACTAGATGACTATGATAGATTATCACGTTCAATTTAGAAGACTAGTTAGGTATACACCACACATGGTTGCTATAAAAGGAGCTATGAGTTCAAAGCTTTTTTGAGGGCTTGAAGCCTTATATATTCAAGGTAATGGCAAGATGTGAGATGACATACAAGCTAGCCTTGAATTCGACCTTAGTGATTGAATGGGAAGGCAAAGATAAAAGTGGAGTTTCTTGTGACTTGTACAGGAGATCACGCTCAAAGGTTGCTCACCAGAGCTATAGCAATGGTGGTTCTAGTGATGATGTTAACTAGGGTCATCGAGGCCAAGAATGAGGCACTTAGTCATAAAACATTCATGGTACTTTGCGAGGAACAGTCTTATATCACATTCTCAGTCTTCTGCTAGTGGAGTTTCAACACCGAGGTTCCAGGAAACAGGTTGATGGTTCATATCTATGAGGATTTAGCGGTACGTAGTGAGCTGGTATAGGATTAGGAGGCAGAGGTTAGGGGCAAACTGGTGGAGATGTACACTAACCACCCTTGAGATTAAGTGAAATTACATTTAGTACCTTTAGATTTGTTATGCTTACATTGATCACCCCTAATAACAATGGAGTTAGACGTTGTTTCATCTATGAGTAATTTATCTAATTTACACTTCATTTTCATGCCCCTCTAAACCCCACTCGCTATGCACATATATTACCTACGAAATTAATTTATCTTCATCATTCGCAATAAGAAGAATAAAAATCCCAAAAATAATAGTAGCGGCCAGCAGTGTTGGTAGAGAAGAGGTTACTATTTGTAGAAGTACATGAATTCATGAAATGTAGGCCTATTTAAATCAAAATTAAGAGATTGATAAAAATATTTCTTAGAACTTGACATTGAGTAATTTACAGAGCTCAATTATAAAAATTTTCTAAATAGACACGCAATCGTTGTTAAAATGTGCTATATTAATTTCGTAAGGGGAAAAAAAAACTATGCATTTACTTGAAAGAAATCAAATACATTAATCGTTATCTAATCACTTTTTAGTTTTTAAAATTTATTTTTCTCTTTAATTATTAGATTTAAGGTTTTTTTTATGATTTTAAAATAATTGAAATCCATATAAATATAAAATACTTATAAAAGTATTAAGAGTATTAAGTAAAATATAACCTCAGTAATTTTTGTTATTAGAAAATTACATGAAACTCTAAGTTATAATTTTCAAAATGTATAATAAATAATGATTAATGTATTTGATTTTTTTTGGTATAACCATTAAATAATGATGTCACCTCCATTATTATTAAACAAAGCTTACCTTTTTCATATTTATAAGATAATGACTAATATTTTATCCCCAAAAAAAAAAAAATCTCAATTGTAATTGAAATGATTACAAATATATCAGAACAAGTTCATAATAGAGTTTATGTCAATTAATTGGAACTAGATTACAAGAAATATTCTTATAATTTTTTTTTATCTCAATACAAATAGAATTAAATTTAACTATACCATAGGCGTAAATTATTTGATGTGTATTCAAATCAACGCAAATATTACAAAATTGTAATCTCATAAAGGATAAAATGAGTTTATTTTTTTTTTTTTCAGTCATTGTTCATAGAATTTTGAGTTAGGGTTAGTGGTTAGATAAAAACCCTCTCCCCAAAAGGATGATTTAAGAATTTGAGTCCCTTAACATTTTAAGTTAAATTTTACTTAGGTTTACAATTTCCTTCCACTACTATCAATCACTTTTGAATGAGTTAAATTATATACTTTAAGTTGTAAAATGATTATTCGATACATAAGCTATCATTAATTGGTTTAACAATTAGTTAACACTTTGAGCATAAATTTTAATCAATAATATTACCTTTTCTACATAACTAATTAGTTAATAAAATTTAAAATAATTTAATTATATAATTATGAAAATATGATTTAAAGTAAAATTTATTTCTGATTTTATGAATAATTATATTATCATATAAACAAATTTTCAAAAAAATATTGTCATTTCTTATTATAACAAAAAAGATCAAATTGCAACTAATATGAAATAAGTATATATATAAAAAACTAATATAGAAAGCATACATTAACTTTGAATTAATTAAGGAGAAGATAAAAAAATTACAAGAGAATTTAAATAAATAAATAAAAGAGAATGTTAATAGTCCACATTAAAAAAAAAAAAAAGAATGTTAATAGTCCCACTCTTTTTAGTATATGATAAAATGAGAGTAAAAATTTATAAATAAGTTATTTATGTAATATAATAAATCTAATTTTTAATTTTTTTTCATCGTTATTTTTATTTCATAACAATGTGACCCAATATATATAATGTATAATATGTTAGATATTAAATTATTAATAGAATATGATATGAGATATAGCCGTTGGAAGCTATTGCATGGGACGAATGCAGAGTCGGTTCGTTTCATAATACAGTTCAAAATTTTCGACCGTTAGAGAAACTGACCGTTACAGTTCTACAACATTACACACTCGTACGCTCACTCCCTCTCCCTCCTTCTTCAGTAGCAGTAAACACACGCTCTCTCTGTTTTCTTTCTCTTATATTTAATTATTATCAACTCAAAGCGATCAACCGAATCAATCAGAGAAACCCTAATCGGAGAAAAAATAAAAAGAAAAGAAAACACCTTCCACCTGGACATGGCAGCATCGGCGGCGGCGGCGGAGGAAACCGGAAGCAGCAACGGCGGCGGCGGCACCACCGGCGCCACTATGATCGACGAGACGTACGAGTTCTCGGCGCCGCGATTCTTCGATTTCATCAATGGGGAGACCGAGGAGGACGCGCGCAGGGCCGAGCTATGGTTCGACACCGCCCTCTCCTACGCCCCTTCTCGTAAGTTTCGTTTGTTTCTCGTTGAGCGAAGAATCGATAATTAAATTGGTTGCTTTCAGTGTCGTGGTTGTTATTGGTGCTTCTTTTAGTGGATTGTGTTTAGGGTTTAGGGTAATTCATTTGGAATCGGAGGAATGTTTGTGTGAATTGAAGAATTTTGTTTTTTCTATCGTTCCTTCTTTGATGGTTTCGATGTAAATTTTAGGGTCGATTGTGTAGGTCTTTTCTGGAAATAGGGTTGATCGTGTTTTGATCTTTGTGCATGGAAATTATGGTAATCACTGGTTGATTGTCGGGGGAGAATTGTATGGAGAAATTACGCTTTTGTTTTTGATTGACACTACTGTCCTTGACGAATTAATTTTTTGTGAAATCTTCTTTTGCATCTTGCAACTGAGCAAAAATCCTTTTTTGAATTTTTGTTGTCCCTGTGTGGTTTCTCTCGGTGGCTACTATGGTGGGGTGGCTTTGTTTTGAATTTTAGAAATTTCCTTAATGTAGCTACATGAAGCTTTTTTTTTTGAGCTTCTAGTTTAAGCTGAAGTTTTATGGATATTGCTTGGGCTGAAGCAGATAATTCACTTTGAAGTTCAACTCTGTTACACCAACACAAATTCTATTATGTTGCGGGGTTATCCTCTTTTGAAGTTACATTTCTTTCTACAGAAAGGTGAACTGGCTTTCAGAATAAATACAAAAAACTGTCTAGTTTTACTATATTTTGTGTCAGAGAAGAACATTGATCTAAGTCATGCTTGAGAGCTTGTGATCCAGTTTTAATTGTTGCATCTTGGATGAAGTAATTACTTGATTGATCATTATTTGGTTTTCAAATTGTTGCAGCATTCATGCCTAAAATCAAGGCTGGTAGATCTATTACTGTTGATACCTTGTGTGATTTTAGTGAAGGTGACCAAATGCAGAAGGTACTGTTACTTCTATTTTGATGATATACAGATGTGTTCCAAATTTGATTGCGATAACACCACTGATCATCTATTGTTTACTAGACGTCAGCAAATGTTGATGGCACTGTTCCGGAAACCAATATACAACCACAGTGCATGACAGCTGAAACAAAGGAAGATGATGCACCTTGCAGTGAAGCCAAAGAAAAAGAAGAAAACAACACAACTGCCTCTCATGTGGTAATTAGTGTTATAATTTTGTATCCCCTTAAAAATTTGTTTCCTGGTATGTTCTCATATAACAATCACCAATCTTTTTCAGGTTCCTGCTGATACGGAAAGAAGTGACAATGATTGTAAAGGGGAGAGCTCATGCTTAGGGGTTTCATCATCTGGAGATGGGTCTGTTGAAGTAGGAAAAGATGCTTGCACACCCAAACCAACATTGCAGAAAAGAGTGACATCCACTAACTCTAAGAAGCAACAGACAGCTAAAAAGATAGGCACGAATACAAAACCTCAGTTACAATCATCATTCATGAAAAGCACTGCTCGGACTGCCCACTTGGCCCAAGAGAATCAAGCTATTAAGAGGCAAAAATTGGAAGGAGGAAAAAGTAGACAGGTAATTTTCGCCAATTTTTGTCCTACTGTTTAAATTTAAGTAGGTTTCTTTTTTTGTGGCTTAACTGAAGTAGATTCCCCTTTTTTTTCTTATTTTTGTTTTTTCGAAACTTTCCAGATTCTGAATGTCAAATATCACAATTTGCCTCATAAGTCAAAATTGGGTTTAACCACTAGCAATGCCAACATCTCTTCAAGTACTAGTAAAACTAACAAAGAGGACAGAAAGGTTTGTTCTGTTCATTAATTTCATATATCAATCAAAATCCCTTTTGTTTCAATTTTATCACTGAAACCTTTTATTTTATTGAACTTTGTATCTGTATGATAGGTTTATGTTCGTGAAACACCAACACCAGCAGCTGTACCATTTGTATCAACGGCAGAATTACTGAAAAGATTCCAGTCTAGTACCAGAGACATGTCATTGCCCAGTGCTCTTTCTAATGTAATACATCATCATACATGGATCTGTTACACTCTCTCCTTTTCCCCACTGCCTTTTCATCTATTATTGCATCACGGGATGGATATGTTCAAATACTTCTTGACTAATTAGTCCGGTTGATGTTGCTTCCATGATCCAGTTGAAACCAAAACTCACATTGACCAGACCAAAGGAACCTGAATTTGAGACAACTCAGCGGGTTCGCCCGGCTAGGGTGAAGAGTAGTGCCGAACTTGAGGAAGAAATGATGGCTAAAATGCCAAAGTTCAAGGCTCGACCACTGAATAAGAAGGTATTCTTTCATTCTTCTCTGATTAGTGGTACCTAATGATTGTTGTCCTTTTGTGCATAAATTTATGTTTTTTTTTATTTTGCAATTATAGATTTTGCAAACTCCAACATTGCCTCCCATACCAAGAAGTACACCACAACCACCAGAATTTAAGGTAAACTACATCAAATGACGTTTATTAGAACATATAAATAGGTTTCAAATGTGATGTATTGGACTAACATTTTTTAATTTTCTTCAGGAATTTCATCTGGAAACAATGGCTAGGGCCCATCACAATGTAGATTCAGCTTCAGTAACTTCAACAGAGCTATCTCATAAGGTATTTTTAGAGCAACGGCAGAATATTTTAGTCAATTCTATTCATTTCGATCCTTTGGTCATTCTTTTTTGGTCGTTCTGTGAAACAGGAGAATACATGGAAGCCTCATCTTACAGAACCTAAAACACCAGTACTTCAAACATCATTGAGGTCCCGCCCACCCAAGGTGAAAAGCTCATTAGAATTAGAGCAAGAGGAGCTTGAAAAGATCCCTAAATTCAAGGCAAGGCCACTAAATAAGAAGGTAACAGTGCCAACTGAGATCTTACCAAACCATAAGAAATTTATTTAATCCTTCAGGCTAACCAACCTCTTTCCTTTCAGATCTTTGAAAGCAAAGGGGATATTGGTATATTCTGCCATACCAAGAAAAATGTTACCGAACCTCAAGAGTTTTACTTTGCAACAAATGAGAGGATTCCACCACCTGCTGCCATGGCTGATTTGTTTGACAAGGTATTGTAGAGCGAAACTGTACAGTCTGCTCCCAAAGATTTAGTTAATTATAAGAGAAGATTGCGTATTCTGTAGTCATTCGTTTTTTTTTTCTGGCAGTTTAGAGTGAAAAAAAAGTTTCCAAATCATTTATTTTTCTGGTTTATTGCAGCTTTCTTTGAAGTCTGATTCTTCACGTAGCCATAATCCAATTCCAAGAAACACAACTCCAAATCCATTTCATCTCCATACAGAGGTTCATTACTTTACATTTGTTGGAAGATTAATGCAACACAGTGATTGGTCTAGTTCTGCTAATACCAACATTCGCAATCATATTTCAGGAAAGAGGTGCCGAGAAAGAGAAGAAACTGTTTGTGGAACTTCTGCAGAAACAGTTGGAAGAGGAAAGAACAAGGGTTCCCAAGGCTAATCCATACCCTTATACCACTGACTACCCTGTGGTAAGAAGTTTGTCAATTTGGTGGCTCATTCATGTTACTAGTTGATAACATTATTAAAATTACTGATGTTGTCAAATGAAGATCCCACCAAAACCAGAACCCAAGCAATGCACAAAACCAGAACCATTCCAACTGGAGAGCCTAGTGAGACATGAGGAAGAAATGCAAAAGGAAATGGAAGAAAGACACAGAATGGAGAGAGAAGAGGCCCAGATGAGAATGTTCAAGGCACAACCAATCTTGAAAGAGTGAGAAACAATTAAGACTTTCTTTTAGCTTGCATGTATCTTAGATGAAGAAATACGACTTCTTCTTCTAGCATTTTTTTTAATAGTAGTCTTTGTGGATATTAATTGTGCACAGGGACCCAATCCCAGTTCCAGAGAAGGTCCGCAAACCCCTTACACATGTCCAGGAGTTTAATTTACATGTGGATCATCGGGCTGTGGATCGAGCACAATTTGATGAAAGGGTAAATCTAACCTTGGAAAATAATGATGATTGCCGGAAGAAAAACTTCTTTTATTATGATTGCCGGAATATTTTTATGTTGTTATGGTACTGATAGCTTCTTTTATTATACAGATCAAGGAGAAAGAAATGATGTACAAACGATACAGAGAAGAGAGTGAAGCAGCAAGGATGGTATGATACCTCGTTACATTATCTACAATTTCATAATAATCTAGGCGTAAAATTGGTGCATGCTTGATAGTGGTATTTGTGAACATGACATATGCAGATAGAGGAAGAGAAGGCACTAAAACAGTTGAGAAGGACAATGGTTCCTCATGCTAGACCCGTTCCAAAATTTGATCATCCGTTTTGTCCCCAAAAGTATGCATTAATACATCCCTTAACTGTTTGTTTTGTTTTTTTGGTTGACAAAACTGTTTGTCTCTAGTTTTACTATTATAAGTACTCCTAACGCTGCACACCATTTTGCATTAGGTCTAACAAGGGCGCAACAAAACCCAAGTCACCAAATTTGCGCGTACTCTATAGAAAGGAGAGGAAAAAAGTATTCAATGGAACTGTAGTCTCGAGCCCTGCCGCTAACATGAGATGACTGAAGTATCAACTTGTATATTTACTATAGTGTTCAAGATTTCTTGAATCCTCGACACCTCTGTGTAGCTCATATCTCATTGATTTTCCAAGCGTACTTGTTGTTCTTATGTCAAATATCAATTCTTTGTGGATGTAAATTTTTTCCCCCCAGAAAAGAAAAAAAGACTGAAGTTAACTGCATCTGTATTACATTTATGCTGTTTTAATGATATGAATCCTTTCAGTTATAAAATGATCCCAAGAAAATTGAGTCCAAAATGATGCTCCCCCCAGGATCTTTGCTGATCCCCGATAAATAAGACCTGACGGGAATACCTATGAGCCGCATCCAATTTCCCTTCGAGGGAATTTTCAAATGCAAGAACCAGCTAATGAGGAGGATGAAAATGCTAAGCTGAAGTCATTCTCCACAGATTCATTTTTAGAAAATGAATCTGTTCTCACTGCTCAATCACATATCAAAAGTAGAAGTTGGTATTCAATAATTTAATTTCTCAGCCTTTTTTCCTAACTGCTGTAACCACGCAAGAGAAATAATAAAAATGATAACAAACACTTAGAATTTAGCATGTGTCTTGGTTATACACAGATTCTTAAACGCTAATCATAAAAAGGCAATGAATAGGCTGATTCTTAAACTCTTCCTCGGGGCAGCACTTCTACGGAATTTTCAAACGCAAGAATGAGGAGAATGAAAATGCTAAGCTGAAGTCCTTAAAAATGTATCTATTTTCACTGCTCAATCAGTCAATCACATATCAAAAGTAGAATTTGGTATTCGATAATTTAATTTCTTAGTCTTTACCCTAAATGCGTGTTGGTATTCTACTTTACCGCACAAGAGAAAATTATAGAAATGATAAACAATCACTCAGAATGCAGCATGCGTGTTGGTTATATGAGCCTAAAAAAAAAAAAGAAGCTTAAATATGTTTTTGATTTCCAGAAATGTTGTGAATTCTGGTTTTAGCCCCTAAAAAAAAATAAATTTTGGTTTAGATCCAAAAATTTCCAAAAATATTTAGTCTAAATTTTGGGACTAAAGTCAAATTTTTTTGAAAATGTTTGTACCTTAACAAAAAAAAAAATATCATAACCAAAATTTACAATATTTACAAGAACTAAAAATATATTTAAGTAAAAAAAAAATTCTCTTTTAAATGATTTATTTAATGAGATCTTTTGAAAAAGAAAAAGTTAGTTTTTAATTTAGATATAAAATCAATTTATGTTTGGATGTAATATTAGAAAATCTTCTTTTATCTTTAAACATATTATAAAAAATAATATATGAACCAATATAGATTGAGTCTAGCGGAATGGTTTAATTTCTAGTTTCCACTAGGGATGGCAAAAAAACCGGTTTAAGCGAGTATCTGCGAGAATTACTTGCAATGGGATCAGGGACAGGGACGAGGAAAGGGGATGTCCCCATTTAGCTAATAGGGCGGAGATAGGGGATAAGGTCCCACCTTATGGGACCCGTGAAATCCTCGCATAAATATAAAATTATTCAAATACCCTTCTATATATATAACTACATGAAAATATCCTAGACTCAATTTACTTTCCCCATTGCCATTCTACTTCTCTATAAGAGTGTAATTGTGGCTTCTTTCTTTTTAAGCCAAATGTAAAGTGGCTTGTTAAAGTTTTTATTTGAAATTTGGATATTTGAATTTTTATGATATAAATATTTTTATTTTTGTGATTTGGATATTTCTATTATCTTGTAATGAATTTACAATTATGTATTTTATTTGTAATTTAAATTCTGTTGGATAATGGTATGAAATATGCAAATTATGGATATTTTATTTAGACTTAAGAGTATTTTTTTTAAATTTTTCTCTTTTTTTTTAAATAATTTTTTGAGTTTTTCTTATAGAAATCTGTGTATATTCACTGCGATCCGAGTCTCCACGCGGAACGGGGAGCAGGGACCCGTGATAAGGATGGAGACGAGGCCAGGGGAGCAAAATCCTAAAGGAGACGGGGGTAAAGGGGCATGTCTCTGCCTCCATGGAGACCCATTACCATCCCTAGTTTCCACAGTATGACAAATCTCAGTTTAAATCTCAATTAAAAGAAGTACTCACATTTAGTACTTAGTTATACCTTAAATATGATTACTTCCAATAAAAAATACAAGCGAAAAACGAGCAAATGGTGAAGGAAATAGTTAAACAATTAAGAACGATTAAACAACACTATCTTGTTATTTATTAATTATTATACATAATTTATAATTTAAAGTTCCTATATCACCTCATTTTAAAATAAATTTAATTTTAATATATTAATTATTTAAAAATTTTATATTATTATTTATTTATATATTATCATGTCACCAAATACATTTGCCGCATATGTCTACTATCTAGAAGTTACGCATAGAGCTAGCTCAATAAAAAAAAAAGAAAAAAGAAAGAAAGTTATGCATAGAGGATTTGATTAGTTATCAAAATTAAAATCTCTTAAAAGTTAAAATTCAATCTGAAGCCCTCAACCTATTGTCACCGTTCGACCGTCAGCTTAGTCACACTCAATCCCTCATCCGGTGCCTCTCTACCGCCGCCGCTCTATCCCACGGCGAGCCCACGGCCTCTCTCCCCTCCAGGGCCATCTCTTCGAGCCCAACCTCCACGCCTAGCCAACGAGCATTTGAAAAAATCCAAATAATAATAATAATAATAATAATAATAATAATAAAAATCCAGCGACGTTGGTTACGAGCAGCATTTTTTGAATTTGGAGCTGCTCCTTGGTCACATTCTCACTTAGTAAGTTACTCCTTCTACTACTCGCTGCTGCTTCCCCTTGTCTGTCAATAAACTTCATGAATTCTTTTACTCTTTCTGTTAGTGGGCACAAATTACCGAGCAGCGTATTTCTAATAGAATTTATAACTGTGTTTTGTGTGATTGATTGGGTCTGTTGCTGCCAGTCATATTCCGTTTTTGTTTGGGTTCTTTTGGGGTTGTCGAGGAATGACTTTGAATTGGTTATTTGATATATCTACTTGAATTTTCTGTATGGTTTTTTAATGTCAGTTTTGGCTTTTGGTAACACTGCTAACAGAGATTTAGATAGAGTGAGTTTATGCTGGATTGGGTTTGGATTAATGTTCTAGTTATGTATGAGAGGGCAGTGTTGTGGTTTTGCTGCTTTCTGGTTCTATTGTATATTTCAAATTTAAATTATGCTTTGTTTGTCATCTACTTTTTTACTTGTTTTTTAATGTGTTTTTATGTGTGCTTTGTTGAAACAGTGGCTCGGTTTAGTCGATCACCGCGTCGAGTTTGATAACTATGGTTAAATGACATGCATAGTAAATTGCCTTGTTGTCTTCTTGTTCTCTATTTATCACCACCATGATTTCTCCCATTCATACCTTCCATATTCCCATAACAATTGCCAATGCATTCTGATCCCAACTTGCCCTACCCTCATTCTTTCTCTTTCCCTACCCATTCTCCTCAACTCATTCCTCTTTCCTCAGCCTCTAATGCTGGTGATCAATTGTAGCATGAGCATGCTTGTATTATTGTTTGTGCTTTTTAAATCTTAGTTTGTTGTGTGTGAATTGAGTTTCATTAACAAATGATATACTTGAGGAAATGTATGTTTGACTGTAATTGTAATTGTAATTTACACAGCATGATCTTAAGGGAAATTGACAAAACAGTTTATTTTTTTATTATGTCATACTATGATTTACATACTATAACCTAAACATGTTATTAATAGCGGTGCTTATACAAAATTGTCACCATTTTACACATTTTTCATCATAAGAGAAAAAACAAATTTTCATAGTGAAACTACTAAATAAGCTTTGAAGCATGGCCACCCTTTTGGTGTGATTTAGTCAATGGCTCAAGTCTCTCAGTTCTCCACCTATTAGGCTGTTACTGGTAATTCCCTTATAACATGGGTTGAAAGCATATCATTTAAAAAAAAAAAAAAAAACAAAACACACACACACAAAATAGTTTACTGCTATCTTCACTCACTTGTAGCCTTTCACAGTTCTGATTTGGTTTCTTTTTTGCATTTTTCACTGATTATTGACATTGGCACAAATTGTTTGGCCCCTTCAACTGATTCAATTTTATTTTATTTTTGTTGCATGCATTAAAATTTAAAGTTTCTTTTATTTTTTGATAGAAAAACTTGGTAGCTTGTGTTACCAATAAATCATGTTTAAAATTGCAGGTACTCAATGGGTACAGAATTCGAAACAATTGAGGCAAGGATAACGCCTATGCTGGCACAGCTCCAATCTGAGCATGGCATTCTACAAAGAATGGTCTATAAGAATAAGAACCAGCACCGCCGCTCTTCTTATTTCCAGCGTCTTCTGAAGGTACAAAATTGAAAGTTTTCCTATTCAACGATATGAAACGGCATTGCTGTTGTAAAATTTCATGAAAGATTTTTATTCATTTTTTATTTTGTTGATATGCAAATTTTTAGAGTAACTGAGTGGAAAATTGAGTGGAACATGCTTGTTATTACATTTGGGTTTACAGTTATGCAGTGTGTATTTATATGTCTTTCTGGGTTTTGCATGGTATTGTAATTGGAAGGTAAGAAGAAATTTAAAGCTTCTGCAATCGGCAAACTTGGAGGAGCTTGTGACATCGTGTATCCTAGTTATCAAAGGAGATAGACCAAAACAGAAGGTTCATCTTTTAGAGAGGTAGGTTTACCTTATTTATTTTTTGGATATATTTTGGAGTTTTCCCAGTCCATGTACACAGGATTCAATGCAGCTATAAACCCAAAGATAACTCATAAGGAGAAAATAGGTAAAAATTTAAGGGTTCGTTTTTTTCTTTTTTTTTTTTTTTGGATTTAAAAAAAAATTAAGGGCTCTTGCTACACTTTTTCTCTATTTTTAATTAGCTTCAATTTCATTTACGTTTTTCCCTTGTGCATTTCAATTGTATGTGTGAGGCATAGATAAAGAAAATGGAAGACTTTTGAATTCTCATTTTACGTGATCTCATGAAAATGGAAGGTGATAACCTATAAAGTTTTCATATGAACATGTGTGATACAGTTAGCCATTAGGCCTACAGATTATGAACTTATGGCTAAAGAATGAAGTATCAAGTATGAGAATCTGGCTGACAGCATTATAATGAAAAGTACCATCCTGTGAGAGACAGCTTGCTCTTATGTATAACTTAATATTTTGCAGCAGTCATGCTTGTTTGTTGCCCATGAATTTGTTTCTGGTTTTGAAATTTTTCCATACGTACGAGATGATATTGTATTATCCATGAATTTGTTACTGGTTTTTGAAATTTTTCCATATGTACAGCATGATATCGTATTGTCTTTTAGATGATAATATTGTTTTACTTACTGCTTCATGACAGCTTAAAAAGGAGAAAATGTGATAATGGAAAGCATAATTTCATGGAGCGCCTTTTAGGAGCTGCACGCTTACTAGCAGAGGTGAAGCTGCAACTGTATAATCTTGGGTGTTTCTCTTATTTTTTTCCCTCATTGCTTTTGTAAATTAGGGTCATTGCCTTTTTCCTGTGGGGGAGCTCATTAGTTGCTTACTCTTCCTATGCATACAGTATGAGGATTTCACACAAATTAATGGATTCCGATGGGAATTTTTTTCCTTTGTATTTCAATAAATTTTAGCATTTGATTGCTTAATTCTTCTGGACCTTGTTCTTCTATACTGATATATGTTCTGTTTTCTCGTGCAGATGGTTGAACCAATAGTGAAGGCTGCAACGTATCCTCTACTGGTATCATGTGATTTGTATTTTAATGGCTGCTGGATCATTTATTCTATGAGCTCAAGGTTTGGTTAATTGGCCATGCCCTATCATGGCATAATGCTTATAAAACCTGTCTTTCACTTCATACAATAGGTATTAGGCAAACCATTTAGTAACTTGGTGTTGCCAAATGATACGACGTGCACATGATATGATATCATGGCATAATGCGTGTAAAATCTGTCTTACAGTTCTATTTGTTAAACATTAGAAGTTTACTTGCTTTATTTGAAACAGTGTCCATTTAATTTCTTTGTTTGTGCTGAAATTACGTTATTTGCTGATGCTCTGTCATTTGGTTTTACTCATTTATGTTAATGTTTTGGCCCTAGGATGTTTGTTGGTTGATATAGATCTTCATTGAAACAGGAACTTCATAGTTGCCAACCTTAACATCTCCCCCCCTTCCCTTCCTAAGTTCCTACATTTGATAGACACTGAAGTTTTAGGTCGTTTAGAGCAGTTTCCAGGCTTTGGTTGATTACAGTTATATAATGTGGTCTTTTGGTCTGTTTCAATGTATATCCTTGAATCGTATTTTCGCTTTATACTTAGAAACAATTACATATTTCACCCCTTCATAGAAATTGTTACCATCAATAGTGCCGTTAGCTTTTAGTGCATTTATTTCTTTATTTTGTGGGAATTGTCTGTTTGAGATTGCAGATTTGCAATATAAAATCTCTTTTCCTTGACTATTTACTAGCGAGGTGTCTGTACTGTTTGCTCAATCCTTTTTCATGGGATTTTCTGTGACAATTATGGCTTTGCTTGCACGTCTACGGGTCTTGGTTCAACAAGTAAGTGTTGAAGTTCTTGGTTGTATAACCTTGAAGTTTGAAGTCATGTAAAATGACAATAAAGTAGAATGTAGAATAATGATGCAGAGGTTATTTTTCAATTAAATAGAAAAAAAGTGATATTATTAGGCTTTTACATTATACTGTCAAGTTATTGAAAATTTATGCTATTTAAGGCATTGGTTTTATCTATTTGTAAATCCATCTTGCTTGAGATATATTCAGCTACTATGGTAGCCATCTACCATAAATAAGCATGAAACTTATCTGGAATCTTTTTGCCTCCTTCTACAGATATTACTTGATGTTGTTTCCTTGTTCAACATGGTTTCTTCTTTGTCTAAAAAGAAGCAATCAATAAAAATAACTCATGAGGGACTCGAGGTTAGTTTGAACCACTTAACTATCTGTTGTACATTTACTCATTGAGATGGGTATGCGAGAAAGTAATATTCTACATGCTACTCTGCTTTTATTCCAATTCTTTTGATATATACTACTGATGCAGGTTTTTAGGGAGTTTTACCCTGTTACTGAGGATTTTGTTAAATTAGAGTGTGTCTGGAAATCAGATAAGTTTATATTAATTGAGAGGAAGCATGAGTGTGAGAGTGAAAATCAAGGTGAGGATTCTGGTGGAAATGTCTCCATCGAAGCGTCAGCTGTCAACTATGATAGTATTGAGTTGGTTCTCATGGGTAAGAATCATGACGTGCTCTTGTTTCTGCTGTTCCATCTCCATTTCATCTTCTTTGTTCATATATTCATTGTTTTGTGTATAGTTCAGTTTCAGTTGATAATTTAATGTTAATAACAGATGTCTTGTTGATATGACTTGTTTTCAGTAGCTTCTCTTGTTAGGTTCAGTTCAGTTGGGAGACAATATTCTTGTTCGTAGTTATTTATGTAATTATGGTTAGACATGTGAATCCAATTGAATACGACAGAAAACGAATTGGTATACTTGAATACTTTGCAGGATCTTGTTATCTTTGCTTGTTTTAATCAACTGTAACATTTGTCACTGTGATTTCTAGAGTTCTTTCGATTAGCCTTGCTTAAGAATTTGCATGTCAATGGTTAAGACCTTTTATTTATTTATTTTTTTGGCGGTTCGGGCTTAGGAGTACGATCCATTGTTTCTCAATAAAAAAGGATTCTCTCTCATCGTTACTTTTCACATTTGTCACAATTGTATATATTACTGAAGTTTAACTAGTAATATTTTGGTGTCATTAATTTTAGCCAAGGCTTGATAAACTGTATCATATGCAGATGACCGGCTTGTCCCAAATAAGGTTGAAGCAGATCCTGCAGCCAAGAAAGATCCTACTCATGTCACAGATATGAATGTTGATCTAGCGGCTGGGCCGTCACAGCTTGACGATGGTGAAGATACTATATGTGGTGAGGAAGGAGGAGAAAATCAAGGCAACACAAAAGACTCTTTCAAGGAATCTTCACCAAAAGCTGGCTCGTGTGCATTATCGCCGTCTACTCCTAATGCTATACCTTACTCTGCTTCAAAGAAGGTGGCATTTATGTCCATCAAGAATCATACAGCAGCGCCACAAAGTGTACAAAGTCTTTCTCCATTAACTACCAATGTTAAGGCATTCCATTTCTTGGAAAATGAAAGTAATCAAACTAAGGATGATGCTGGGGATTCACTTGCTAGTTTACTCGCTGATGTGAATGCAAAGGATAGTCTTTTTTAAACATTTGATATCTTAAATGCAAGCATGTTGGAAGTGTCTCATATTCTATCTGCATTAATTCTTACTTCAATGGTGGGCCTGCCTGAGTTATGGTGGCTAAAGTTTTGGTGGTAACTTGACCAGATTATAGAGACACTTGGTTTGATATTGATATTGATATTGAAAGGATGCAAGTCCACTTATACCCTTGAATATGAAATAATCAACTTACTTCTGATGAACTGAGAACACATGAATCGGTTATCAATCTCCAGTCTCCATGAAATGGCTTCAATTGAGAAGGCAACAAGAATTTTGCATGTGACATTATGCAATTCTATCTGATATGCATATGATATTTATGTTGTAATAAAATTTTTACCCTTGGATTCAAATTATTGTCATCAAAATTTCGTCATAAGGAAAAAATTTGAAGTCAGTGGAACTAGATTTCTGGGGAATGTAAAATTTTTTATACAAAATTGATCCCAAAGGACATTTAATAAGGTAAAACTCGATTATTGAATGCAAATTGTCATATTCAATGTTGATCCTTTGTTAATTAGTCTTCGGCACTCATACATTTGGTGGTGATTAGCAGCTTATGTAAGATTGAGGTTAGGAAATAAAAAAGGAAGACAAACTTGTTCATATATGGTTAACCTAAGTTAATTGAATACTCCTTTTCTTTGAAGATCAATGGTCAATGGATCATCAACATCTCGGTGAATTAAAGTTTATGTGTTGAACCTGAGTTAAGCGGTAGTACTATCTACTGTGACGGAAACAACAAATTGTTTTGTGCGAAAAGTAGTTCGTTTGTCACTAATCTATCCAAAAATCCGTGGTGCTCAGTCTCAGGTCTATTACGAAAGACCTCAAATAGTCAATTTTAATCGACGCGTAGTACAAAATGCTAGGAGCGTACATTCACACTCTTATATGTTTACTATCACTTTTATTTAGCAAATTTTTATTTGGTTTCTTTAATGTGCCATTTTTCTTCTTTGTTAAATAAAATAATTTAGACAAAATGATAACTTAATATTCATTCTTTTTTTTTTTAATTATCATCAATCATAATTTCACCTATATATCACTAATTTAATAAATAGTTAATTTAATTTCATAAAATCTTTTCAATACAACAATTATCTAAATAATATTGTAGTGACTATCTTTAAACTAATGAATAAAGATGAATAACAATAAAAGTGAACCAATAAATCATAATATAAAATATAGTTTAGTTTCGATACACTGATGGTGTAAAAGATTTTTACGCATTCAACCGATCATATTATTCTATTTGTATGATTATTCAAATAGTAGATGTAAGACTTAATCATATTTACTGAAATGGCAAAATATAATTGGATAACAGTATAAAAAAATTTATACTATTAAGACATCAAAATTAAATTCTAAAATATATACGCTTAGTATTTCATCATCAACTATTTGTCTAGTTTAAAAAAGCATCAAATAAAGATGTTACCAAGACATTTTTTTTTTAAATATGTGTTACCAAGATTTGTTGGTATCAGCCCGCAGTTTTTATTTTAACTCTTTTATTGTTTGACATATGTGAGGTAAATTGATGCACTAAATTAATTATATATATTTAATTGGTATGCATTATCAGTATTAGTGAATCGATGGACATATTTGTGCTTGTCAATCACATTTTTTAATTTTTGTTTTTTTTATAATTAATTTATTTAGAAGTAGATAAAGTAAAATTTATCGAAATAAGAAGTAAAATAATTTAACCTTTATACACACTATGTGACTGTTAGTAATGGTGTGTGATGAAAGAAAAAATTTAACTTTCTGGAACTATTCTTTATTTGAGTAGGTAAC
The DNA here is from genome assembly GCA_031439585.1 of Pterocarpus macrocarpus. Taxonomy (NCBI): domain Eukaryota; kingdom Viridiplantae; phylum Streptophyta; class Magnoliopsida; order Fabales; family Fabaceae; genus Pterocarpus; species Pterocarpus macrocarpus. Next base: position 58,024,782 of record CM062522.1, read on the forward strand.
TAATTTAATATATTACTAACCTAAATTTTTAAGAATATTAATGAAAAGGACAAAAAAATAGTAAAGCTAATAGGTAAATAGCAACAAATCGTATCATACATTTATTTAATTACTTAGTAAAATATAGAAATATTAGATGCTAAAATACTAGATATGTGTGTTATTGTCCGAATTATTAATTTAACTTTATCTTTATTCATTTGTTTACAAATTATTTTTTTTAAATACTCACCGATATATTATTTAGATAATTATCGTACAAACAAAACTTTGAAGAAATTAATTGATAAATATTAAACTATCTTAGGATGTAAGTTAAAATGCTTGCAATATGTTGATCGCCAATCGCCACATATGCATAGATCTAATGAGTTTATTTAGGTGAAGACCGAGAGAAGGAATTTAAATCAAGACCTCTATTAATTGAACATAGGAATTTAGACTTAGAGATAAGCTAAACCCTTTGAGAAGTAATAAATTATCAAAGATTATAATGAGTTTCAATGAATATAGTAGGGGCGTTCATGGTGCGGTTTGGATCAATTTTGAGTAAAAAATTCATTCGATTCAAACAATGAAATATATAACAGTTTGAATTTGACCAGTTTAATTTAGATTTTAAATCCAATTCAATTCAATTCAATTTTTTGCCGTTTGGATTGAATCGGTTTAATTGATTTCTCATAAAAATAAATTTAAGTATAAACTATTATAAATGAAAAGTAACTTGAATCAATAAAATAAATAAATAAAAATAAAAAATAAAAGTGACTCATATAATATATATATAAATTACTATTTAAATGAGAATAACATATAAATATAGAAAATTATGTGATAAATTAAAATTATTATAAATAAAAGTACAAATTTAACAATAAAAAATTATATTATACAACATTATTTGGTTTAAATTGGATTAGATTGCTTTTGAAGATTAAATTCGAAATACGATTCGATCTAAGTGGTTTATGAAAAACAAGACCAAATCAATCCAAACTTTTACAATTTTAATCAGTTTTCGATTTAGATTGGATTAATTTGGCAGTTTTTATTGTATTGGATTGAATTTAAACACTCCTATAATATAGTACTTATGACTGAGTTTGTATTTAATTCTAACACATTCTTTTAGACATAAGAAAGAGATGTCAATTACCTTAAGATAACTCATTATTTTTTTTTTTTTTTGAGTTTTGTTAGTTTGAATTACTTAATTTGATTCATTTTAAATTTTTGTTTTACTATTATTTTAGATACTTAAAATTACTATTATTCGATAATCACCTAATTCTCATTAGAATAATACTCTATTCCTCACTTTATCACTTATGACCACGTGTACATTTGCAGATACAAATAATATTTCACTTTCTTATGATGTAACTAGTTTCAATTTAAAAGCACAAAGTCTCTACTGGTTGATGAGCATTAAAAAATTGAGTTGATTTCGTGTCTGTTGTGAGAGAAAATTTGAGGCTGGGCACTTGGGTGGGACAATAAGGTCGCTTACATGATGTCATGTTTTTCCACAATTTGGTACATAGGATAGGAATTCAAAATACTGCAAATTTCAGAATCATAATCAATGTCATGACAAGTAATTTATCGTATTCCAATTTTGAGATGAAAATTATACAATGCCAATTGTTGAAGAATGTTCACAATATATCTTCGCATGAAAGATACATTCAACTTTGTTCAAACATTGGTAGATGTAACACACTAACAGCCAAGAATTCACCAGTGATAAGGAATGAAGAAAAATAGTCAGAGCAATCAATTTGTTTGTAACTCCAATCAGGGGTAGTTGCCACTTAGGACTATGAATAGTTGAAGCCAATTGGTGGACATATTTTTCATGCCTTGAACTTCAGACAAAAATTCTGCATTATCCCTTAGTTTTAAAGAAACCTTTTGTTTCTTTTGCTCTTCTTCTCCCGTTTCTGAAGCTGTCCTTCTCGAGCTCCACTCAAACAACTATGAAAATTACTTGGAAGGAGGTAAGTCCTTATAATGCGCATGGTCCTCCTCTTCAAATTTCTGGGGTCATGTGCAATGTGCAGACAGAATCAAGAGCACTATTGACTTTGAATAAAAGTACAAGTCGTTTCTGTCATCTTTGCCATCATGTATGGCATCTAGAAACTCATTGGTAGAGAGAGAGAGTCTTTTAACCCAACATTGGTTCGTAGGTTTTTGTAACTGTTAACCATCACTTTAACGGGTTGTTGTGATATTGTTTGAAACTTTGGATGCTGTGATTTTCTAGCCAATTTGGATTGTACTTATTTGAACATGAACAAGACAAAATGATTAAACACTAAGACCATGGCTTTTTCCTTGAAAATGAAAGAGCTCCCTAATTTTGTTACATATATTGATTAAGTCATTAGTCATCAGCATAATCACACAAAGCAATGGCTTTGGCTTCATCTTCTTCCTTTACCACTTGTGTGTTGTTCCTCCTTTTCCTGCATTTGTCTTGTTTCTTCAATAACCTTAATGCAAAGCACGGGGTGGCCGGTAGTCACAACCGCCAGCACCGCCAGCACAAGCACCAGCACAGCCAGAACCCCCCATCGAACCCAAGGCTGTACCGAGCTTTTCTTGCACTCCAAGCATGGAAGCATGTGATCTACTCTGACCCAAATAACTTTACTACCAATTGGGTAGGTCCTTCAGTTTGCAACTACACTGGTGTCTATTGTGCTCCATCTCAAGATGACCCTAAGGTGACAGTTGTTGCAGGCATTGACCTTAACTTTGCAGACATAGCTGGCTTCCTCCCCAATGAATTAGGCCTGCTCTCAGACCTTGCACTCTTCCATCTCAATAGCAACCGCTTCTGCGGCATCCTCCCAATGACCTTGAGCAACCTTACTCTACTCTATGAGCTTGATCTTAGCAACAACAGATTTGTTGGACCTTTTCCTTTGGTTGTGCTTTCCCTTCCTTCCCTCCGATATCTTGACATCCGCTTCAATGAATTTGAAGGGCCATTGCCTGCTGAACTTTTCAACAAAGCTTTTGATGCTATTTTTCTCAACAGCAACCGCTTCACCAGCTCCATTCCGCGAAATTTCGGCCGAAGCGCGGCCTCTGTCCTGGTCTTTGCTAACAACAAATTTGGAGGCTGTCTGCCAGAAAGCATAGTAAACTATGCAGATACATTGGAAGAGCTTGTCCTGATCAACACCAGTTTATCCGGTTGCCTGCCACAGCAAGTTGGGTTTCTCTACAAATTGAGAGTGTTGGATGTGAGTTTCAACAAAATTGTTGGCCCCATACCTTACAGCCTTTCAGGGTTATCTCATTTGGAGCAGCTAAATTTGGCTCATAACATGATGACTGGCATTGTCCCTATGGGAGTTTGTGAGTTGCCAAACTTGGCAAATTTCACATTTTCTTATAACTTCTTCTGTGAGGAAGAGGGTATTTGCCAGAACTTGACATCAAAGAGAATTGTGTTCGATGATCGCCGGAACTGTCTGCCAGAGAAGCCACTGCAGAGGAGCAAGAAGGAATGCAATGCCATAATTGAGCACCCTGTTGACTGCAATGAGCTTTGCTGTGCCACAGGTGGTTCTGGGAACAATGTCACTGCTGGTTCAGTGCCTATCCCACCTGCTGCAATTCCAGCAGCAATGCCTATTTCTGCACCTCTTCTTGCACCAAGCTATCCATGAACTGAGATCTGTGTTGATATGAATAGGCAAAATAAGGTCCAAATTTGAGTTAGGCAATCACGTTGTACATACTTTGTTTTTAAGGTTGTGTGTTGATGTGTCTATACTATTGTATCATACGCTTATTCCTTTGAAAGTGCAATATCTGTGTTTTTTCTTTTTTTCGTCCCCCTGGGTAGGTATGAATGAATACTAGGTTCAAAAGGTTAAGTCATTAGAAGCCCATTGCATGCAGGAATATAATTTTCTTTCATCCTATTAGGACATCGTGATTCATTTATGCTTTATTTGTGGATTAGCAAAGAGTTATGTTACTAATATTAGTTTCCTAAGATATACTGCTAAAAATGAAGTTGTCATTTACACAGTAATAGATTGGGTATGTTGTTCATCCTGGACTGTTAAAACTTATCATTTTTTGTGGTTAAATTACAAATACTTCTTTAGGAAGCATTTGACATGCAATACACAATCTCTGTTGTGCAAAGTCATTGGGAGAACCTGGAAACTATCAAACTACAAGTGTATCCATCGCATGTACAAGTTTTACGCATATAGAAGACAATAAACTCAATCTGGATCCTTGTTAGGACACCTAGTTAGTTTCAGATAGTTAGAAGAGTTAGTTTACCATAAATAAAGAAAGGAATGGATTAGTTAATGACCTGTCATTACATAGTGCCGGGGTTCATGGAATTATTATAGATAAGGTTTGCATGTGTTTCCACTGCCACGACACTATTTTCTGTTGGAGGAGCAAAAGACCTATTCAATCTTTTCTTTTTGTAGAATGTCCTTGGGTCAAGTGGTTTGAATAGGTCTTTTTCTCTTCCAACAAAAAATAGTGTCCCGAGGATGTTCTACAAAAAGAAAGGATTGAATAGGTCTTTTTCTCCTCCAACAAAAAATAGTGTTGTGGCAAAGGAAACACATGCAAACGTTGCCTTTGATCAAAGCACTAGGTCTTGTGCTTCTTCAGGTGTTTTATTCATATTGATGACATGGTTGCTTCCCTTGTTAGGTTGATTCTTTTTCAATGGTGTAGAAACAGGGTTCCATTATTGTCAAGCTTTTTAGCAGGGACATATCTCTCTTCACCCCGTGGATTCCTTTTTTTATTATTATTTTTTTTCTAGGTGGGTATGAATAAATACTAGGTTCAAAATGTGAAGTCATTAGAAGGCCATTGCTTGCAGGAATATAATTTTCTTTCATCCTATTTGAAAATCGTGATTCATTTGTGCTTTATGTATGGATTAGCAAAGAGTTATGTTACTAAGGCTTGATTTGATATTGCTATGGCTTTTTGAGAGCTGTTAAACTCTTTGGACTTTCGAAATACTATAGTAGTATCGTTTGATAAAATAATGTAAAAGTTGCTCTCAATAAGTAGAAATCACAAAAGTAGTATTTGGTAAAATTGCTCTTAAAATCTAAAATGACTATAATGGATATAAATACCAAAGAGAATAATTTCTACTTTTAATATCATTAATTAGAGTAAGGTTATATTAGTCTTTTAAAATTTAGAGAGCATAAGCTAGCTCTGAAAAACACCTCATGAGGGCTTACGAGAGTACCCCCTAATTTTTAAAAGCCAGGAGCAAAAGCATCTCAGCTTTTTGATTTATCAAATAGAAAAAATTAACTTATGTTTTTCATAAGACAGAGCATCCCTTTAGAAAGCACTACTAAACTAGGCCTAATATTAGTTTCCTAAGATATACTACTAAAAAGGAAGTTGTCATATACATAGTCATAGATTGGGTATGTTGTTCATCCCGGACTATTAGAACTTATCATTTTTTGTGATTAAATTACAAATACTTCCTTAGAAACATTTGATATGCAATACACAATCTCTAATATGCAAAGGCATTGAGAGAACTCGGAAACTATCAAACTACAAGTGCATACATCACATGTACAAGTTTTATGCATATATAAGACAACAAACTCAATTTGGATCCTTGTTAGGACACCCAGTTAGTTTCAGATAATTAGAAGAGTTACTTTGCTATAAATAAAGAGAGGAATGGATTAGTTAATGACCTATCATTACATAGTGCCTAGGTTCATGGAAGTGCTTTTATCATAGGCAAGGTTTGCATGTGTTTCCTTTGCCAAGACACTATTTTCTGCTAAAGGAGTAAAAGATCTATTCAATCTTTTCTTTCTATAGAATGTCCTTGGGTCAAGTGACCTTTTGCTTTCTTTTAGTAGTGTGTAAAAGGAATTGGCTTTTGAAGAAGATTTACCTGACCCAAGTAAATCTCCTTCAAAAGCCAATTCCTTTTACACAATGCTAAAAGAAAGCAAAAGATCACTTGACCCAAGGACATTCTATAGAAAGAAAAGATTGAATAGGCATTTTACTCCTCCAACAAAAAATAGTGTTGTGGTAGAGGAAACACATGCAAATGTTGGTTATGATGTCCACGATGATCAGGGTCTCATTTTGTAGAAAAAAACCTCTAAAGCTCACAATGCATCCTTTCGTAGATTATTGTCCCTAGCAAATGCCATCCAATCCCTAGTAAGATAGGCCTCCCTATGCCTCCTGTGGCTAAACCTGAGTTCAGCAGGATAAAAGTTACCATCAGTATCCAAAATCTCCACCAACTTTGCCTGGGTGGAAAAGGGGCAACAAAATCTGCAGGCAAACACTGCTACTTGGAGAACACCAACACCATATCCTATCACATCTTCTGCGATAAAATCAATGTCCCATGGATTAAAAGCACAATAATAATAATTGGAACATAATCATATGTAGTATACTATAATGAGTAAATTAATTAACTAATAGATATACAATGAGATTAAAATGCACCGAATAAATTTGCATCTGCATGGATTTGGACAATCATGGTTTAGGCAGGAAAGAAATTCAACCTAAAGAAGCCAGTTCGACATCTCCCTTTGCTTTAGAGGTATGAATATGATTTTGTGACCAAATCCTTGCATATAATTTTTCCGACAGTTGATAATAAGAGCTCGACCCTAGCATGAGGAAGGGGAGCAAGTGCTCAACAAAAGCACATAAAGATAGAAGAATCAAAATAAAGACATGAAAACACCTAATGGCAGCAAGACTAGACCAAAGCACCTAAATATACACCTTTATTGACAATCGGTAATTGAAAAAATGAGCATACTTCTGCAGCATCTTCTGCTAAGTTGAGTGACTCAAAGCAGTGATCTACGGTTCATACCATCCATTGCAAGCAATTATTTTAGCACCAGCTTCAGTGAATATCCCTGACCTGACAGGTTTGTGAAAACATGAACTCCAAGAGCAGAAGTATCAAAACCAGCTTTAGAGCACATAGGGAAGGCCTTAACAGAACTCCTCATGCACAGGATATAGTCTAAGTTGATATTCCTATATTAACAATCTATTACAATTCTGATTGCATCTTCCCCTCCAAGCCTGAATCGACAAGAACTCTGATTTTTTTATAAAATCAAATGGAGATGTTTTCAAACCATGACTTGAAATTCTTCAATTGGTTGATTGTGAACCTATTTTTATTTTCCCAATTCTGAATATTCTCCTTAGATAACCAAGACACCTAATCCTTGCATATGTACAAGTAAGAGAAAGCTTTAGCAATACAATTCTGAGGAAAAAGAAAAATTAAAAAGGATAAAGAGGGAATCGATGCCCAAAACTAAACAAGCTTAACTTTTGGAGAGAGAGTTATATCCTCAATGCTATTGGAGTTATGTACTTCTTGAAGCATTTCCAGCACCTTTCTTGTTGTGGGGCCGGCATTCAAGATGAGATTTAATGCATTGGAGGCCTGCGCAAAGTACTTTGCAAATTTCTATCTTATACTGGGAATCCAATCTATCATCTATCATGTGATCCAATCCATCCAGTCCACTTTGTACCAATGTCGAAGACATTCATTGCACTAGACCGGTAGGGCTTTTTCCTGTAACCAACTCTAAAATCACCATACCAAAGCTATAGACATCAGTCTTTTCATCCAGTTGTTGTCTATTCTGCACAATTTAGAATAGTTAGTCAACTAAATGTATATGCATACTATGCACAAGTGACAATAGTTGTCAACTAACAGTCAATTTTATTTATTTATTTTCCATCTACATGTTATGGAGTTTATGATTGAAATATCATGGTAACATATACGACCTTTCTATAATACAGCATGAACATTTTAAAAATATGAGAACAAAACAAATTAATCAAAAAGATACAACTAACATTTAAAATTATATGTCAATTTTAAACTAAATTTCATAACCTAACCTGGTGCAATATATGAAACTGTGCCTGTAATTATAAGTGTGGATTCTGCCTTGCACTTAGTTTTGGAAAGACCAAAATTTGCAAGTTTGGCATTAAATGCTTCATCCAACAAAATATTACTAGACTTCAAGTCCCGATGAATAATAGGAAGGACACAATCATAATGTAAATAATATAGCCCTTTAGCAATATCAATGGCAATCTTGTACCCTTTTGGCCAATTCAATAAGCTGCTTCTGAGTTGATAAACTAAAGTTCCATTTGCTATATACTCATATACCAATAGCCTGTTATCATCAGTGTCACAGCAACACCACAACTGTACAACATTATTATGTCTAATCCTTGAGAGGGCCTCAACCTTTGTTCTCTAGTCATCTTTTTCAGCCGATCGCAGTTTCTTCACTGCAACTATTTACCATGGCTTAACAAAACTTTGTACACATCACTCGATTCCCCTTCCTATAATATTCTCTGCTTTCAATGATTTTACTATTTCAAAGGTATTGAAATGATGCCTATAAAATCATCTCCAATTTAAAATATTGGAAATACTCTTTGATTTCTTGTATTTCCAATACTTCAAAAAACAACCAGCTATTATAGAGATAAACACAACTGCACATGTGCATAGCAAGATAGGCAATAAAATCCTCCCATGCAGCTTACCATCTCTGCAAAGATCGGGATTTGCTCCAAAGCTCATATTATAGTTGGTTGTAGCAAAGGCAGGAGGGATACTTCCAGAAAGCTTGTTGTGTGAAAAGTTCAAATGATTGAGATTCAAATTTTCCAACTCTACTGGAATCTCACTGAAAAGAAAGTTATTGGAAATATCCAGATCAGTAAGCAGAGACAATTCTCCTATCTGCTTTGGAATACTCCCAACAAATTTATTATTTGCAAGCAAAAGGAAATTAAGACTTGTTAACTGGCTTATCCAACTCAATATTTCACCAGATAGGTAGTTGTTTTGGAGAAAAACAGATTTTAACTTACTCAACTTGCTCATACTATAGGGTAACGGCCCTGAAAGAATGTTGTCCCTGGCATCAAAAAACTGAAACAAATTTAGTAACCCAATTTGAGAAGGTATTATCCCACTAGTTGTTTGCTACCAAAAGAAATATAAGATTAGCAGCGGTGGAAATAGAAGTTGAAATAGGTCCTGAAAGATTATTTGAATGGAGAGAAAATTTAATCACATTTGGCAACCCCAAGCTGCATCAGGAACAATTCCAGATAGCCCATTCTCAGAAAGTTCAAGGATCACTAAACTCTCAAATTTTTCCTAGAGTTTTTGGAATATTTCCAGAAAACCAATTGTGCTTTATTCGAAGCTGCTGAACATTTCTTGTTGATACAAACTTGTTGATATCAATGATATCACAAACCCACAATATAACTCTCTAAATAATTTTCTCACACTCACACACACAGATATGTAGAGGAAGAGGAGATTTTATTCACAAAACACACTTCATTGTTAATCATCACAAAACCACGTACAAGCCTTTATATAGGCAAGATTCTACAATAAAATAATAATATACATTGCTTAATGTTTAAGATGCAGTGGCAGTGGATTGAGCCATCAATCTTGACTAAGTCAAAGGATGAGGATACTCATGAATTTTCTACGTGCATAGCTGCAACTTAATCTACAGTTTATTTTTCAAATAGAAAACAATTTCTTCATGAACTCTCTTTGCACACAATGGTGGTGATCTTGCAGGCTAAAAGGTGTAAGCTCTTTTTCTGCTTTGACTATTCAAAAACTGATCAAGAAGAAGCTGGAAAACTTATCTTCTTAGGCTGCAACATGCGTTGGTGGAGGCCTCATGAATCTTCTAATGATAATAGATAGATAAATATGCTTATGTGTATTAGGATAAGCTTTGGTTTACTTAGACTAACATTGCCTCCCTTAAACCAAGCTTGTAGAATTAATCATTCCAAGCATCTTCTTTAACTTGTAAAATATCTCAATCTTCAAAGGCTTTATAAAAATATCTGCTACTTGTTCTTCAGTAGGGCAGTAATCAATCAACACTTCCTTTTCGTTCACCAATTCCCGAATTTTGTGGAATCGGATATCTATGTGCTTGGACCTCCCATGAAACACTGGATTTTTGCAGTGTGCAATAGCTGACTTATTATCACAATATATTGTTGTTGGAGTATTCTGCTTCTGGTTCAATACTTCAAGAATTCTCCTTAACCACACCGCCTGTGTAGCACAACTTGCAGCTGCTATATATTCTGCTTCTGCTGTAGAAAGTGCAACAATTGGTTGTTTCTTTGATGACCATGATATGCGCTTGATCCAATATGAAAAACATACCTTGAAGTACTCTTTCTTATTTCTACATCACCAGCCTAATCACTATCGGCATATCCAATAAGCTTCACATCGTCAGTATTTTCATAGATAATTCCATCATTCAGAGTACCTTTAATATATCGAAGAATTCTTTTTGCTGCTTGTAAATGACAGGCACGTGGCTGTTCCATGAATCGGCTAAGTAAACCAACTCCAAATACAATATCTGGCCTGGTTGCAGTCAAATATCTTAGACTTCCTATCAAACTCTTATAATAAGTGGGATCTATAGCTCTTCCTTTGTCTTCTCTTATCAGCTTCAACTTTTCTTCAACCGGAGTAGACATTGGCTTTGAATTCTCCATCTGAAATCTCTTCAAAATATCACTACCATATTTCTTTTGAGAAATAAAAATTCTATCATTTTTCTGAGCAACTTCGATGCCAAGAAAACAAGACATAAAGCCCATGTCAGTCATTTCAAAATGTTTCACCATAGCCTCCTTGAATTCTGCAATCATCTTCAAATTATTGCCAGTGAAAATCAAATCATCAACATAAAGGCACACGATCAAAATATCACTAGGCTCAACGAACTTAATATATAGAGCATGCTCATATGGACATCTCTGGAAACCGTTCTCAATAAAATAGGAGTCAATTTTTCTATACCACGCTCTTGGTGCCTGTTTTAAGCCATATAGTGCTTTCTTCAATCTATAAACTTTATCTTCTACTCTAGGGATCACATAACCTGCAGGCTGCTCAACATATACTTCTTCCCCTAGATTACCATTCAGAAATGCTGACTTAACATCCATCTGATATATCTTCCACTTATTTTGAGTAGAAAGAGAAATAATTATATGGATTGTCTCTAATCTAGCGACGGGTGCAAATACTTCAAAATAATCAATACCTAGCTTTTGCTTGTACCCCTTTGCAACTAATCTGGCTTTAAAATGATCAATCTCACCATTAGGTTTATACTTGGTCTTATAAACCCATTTGACTCCAATCGGTTTCTTATCAGCAGGCAAATCAGTTAGCTCCCATGTATCGTTCTTCTCAATTGCGTGAATTTCTTCATCCATGGCTTTCTTCCAATTTTCATCACTAGATGCTTCTTCAAAATTCACTGGTTCACAATCTGCAAATAAAGCAAAGTTGATAATCTCTTCATTAGAGAGATCATTATCATTGCTTGCAACATAATCTTCCAATCTGGCTGGTCGTCTACAATTTCTCTGAGGTCTTCTGGATGTTTGTGGTTGAATTGATGCACCTGCTTGTCCATCTTCCTCTTCAAAATTATCTGGTATCACTATTGACTGCTTGTCAGCTTTGGAGGACCAGTCCCATATTCCTTCTTTATCAAATGTCACGTCTCTACTAATGATCACTTTCTTTTTTTCTGGATTATATAACTTGTATGCCTTTGAATCTGTGCTGTAACCAATAAAAATACATTTTTCGTCTTTATTATCTAATTTCTTCCTTAGTTGATCTGGAACATGGGCATAAGCAATACACCCAAAAACTCTGAAATGGCGAATTGATGGTTTCCTTCCACTCCAAGTTTCTTCGGGAGTCTTATCACGAACACTTCTTGTTGGACACCTGTTCAAAATATAAACTGCTGTAGCAATTGCTTCTGCCCAAAATTCTTTTGGCAGTTGTTTAAACTTTAGCATGCATCTGACCATATCCATGATAGTTCTGTTCTTCCTTTCAGCTACTCCATTCTGCTGAGGAGTATATCTAGTTGTCAGTTGATGTTGAATTCCATGTTGCTTGAAGAAATCTGCACCAATAAGATATTCTTGCCCTCTGTCTGTTCTCAGAATCTTTATTCTACAACCACTTTGTTTCTCCACAAACATCTTGAATGCTTTGAAGACATCACAGGCTTCTGATTTCTGCTTTAGAAAATACACCCAAGTTTTTCTGCTAAAGTCATCAATAAATGTAATAAAATACCTGCTACCACCATTAGATGGCACTTCAACAGTGCACAAATCTGAGTGCACGATCTCTAACAACTTTCATGCTCTCCATGATTTTCCAATAGGAAATGTTTCTCTGTGCTTCTTTCCTAATTGACAAGTCTCACATACACAATTAGGAATATGAACAATCGGCAAACCAGAGACAAGTTGTTTCCTTGATAAATAATTCAATCCAGAAAAGTGAAAATGCCCAAAACGCATATGCCACAACCAATTATCATCAGGTATCACAGAGCTCAAGAAAGAAAACTTATCATGTTGAATTTTTAATGGGAAAAGACGGCTTAGAGTCATTTTTACCTTAGCAATGAATCTGCCATTCTTGTCATACATGGTGCAGTATCTTTGATGTATTTGCATATCATATCCTTTATCTGACAACTGTCCCATACTCAACAAATTGTGATGAAGACCAGGAGCATAAAATACATCAGAAATAGAGTTGTGAGAACCATCTTTAAATCTAATTGATATCCGACCTTTTCCTAGAATAGGAATATCTGTATTGTTGCCAAATCTCACTGATGATTTTACTGATTCATCTAGTGAGGAAAATAATTCTTTTCTACCACACATATGATTGCTACAACCAGTATCCAAATACCATGTATTTTCATCTCCAGAACATGAATTAGTTGTCAAAAACAAACTTTGATTAGAATTCTCACCAATATTTTGATATTGGTTGTCGGCAACATCTACTTGAGAATTGAAGTTGTTCTGGTTCATGGATTTAAATCTACAATCTGTAGCTTTGTGTCCATACTTGCCACAGTGGAAGCAATTGAAATTGGTTCTTTCTTGGTTGTAGTTGCCTCTTCCTCTTCCTCGACTTTGTAGTATGAAATTATTGCCTCTTCCTTGATTAAAATTATCACCACGACCTCTTCCTCTGAAACTTCCTCTGCCTCTGTCTCGATTGTTGTAGCCACAACCTTTTCTTTCTCGATCATTGCTTGATTCAGCATCATTAGTTAAATTTACCCGACTCTTCAAGGCTTCTTTTGTTGGTTTTTCTGTTTTCTATAAAATTTTGCTAACGTGACTTTCTATGCTTCCCTGCAACTCTGCAATTGCCATCATATCTATATTGTGGGACTCTAAGATTGTAGTCACCACATGATCATACTTTATTGGCATAGTATGGAGAATTTTCTCCACTACCTTGCTATCTGAAATCTCTTCTCCATAGACTCTCATCTTATTGACAAGATCAGTAACACAAGAAAAATATTGCTCAACAGTTTCTGAGCTAGACATCTCATACCTTTCATACTCTCTACGTAAAGATTGCAGTTTAGATTTCTGAGCCTTATCAACACCTTTGTAAGACAGCTTCAAAATGCTCCATGCTTCTTTAGCAGTTTTGGCATTAGCAATTTTGCCAAACACTGAATAATCTACACCTTGGTGAATTTGAAATAGCGCCAATTGATCTCATCTTTGAGCGGTAGCATCTGCTCTTTCTTGTAAACCTGGATCAACAAGACTTCAAATATTGTGAGCCTTTAAGTGGGTAGACATCAAAATCTTCCAATAGTTGTAATCTAATTTTCCATCTAACTTAGGACCTGACCAAACAATATTGAAATTGTTTGCCATGATAACTCTCTAAAAATATGAAAACTCTCTCGTTTCTCACAGACTCTCTAAAACAAATTGGCGCTAAATAAACCGGGCTCTGATACCAATTGTTGAAATCACTGATATCACAAACCCACAATATAACTCTCTAAATAATTTTCTCATACTCACACACAGATATGTAGAGGAAGAGGAGATTTTATTCACAAAACACACTTCATTGTTAATCATCACAAAACCACGTACAAGCCTTTATATAGGCAAGATTCTACAATAAAATAATAATATACATTGCTTAATGTTTAAGATGCAGTGGCAGTGGATTGAGCCATCAATCTTGACTAAGTCAAAGGATGAGGATACTCATGAATTTTCTACGTGCATAGCTGCAACTTAATCTACAGTTTATTTTTCAAATAGAAAACAATTTTTTCATGAACTCTCTTTGCACACAATGGCGGTGATCTTGCAGGCTAAAAGGTGTAAGCTCTTTTTTTGCTTTGACTATTCAAAAACTGATCAAGAAGAAGCTGGAAAACTTATCTTCTTGGGCTGCAACATGCGTTGGTGGAGGCCTCATGAATCTTCTAATGATAATAGATAGATAAATATGTTTATGTGTATTAGGATAAGCTTTGGTTTACTTAGACTAACAAACTTGTAGGAATCTTACCAAAAAATTGATTAGCTGAAATATCAATCATTTTCAATGGTGAGTGCCTGCTTAGCTCACTAGACAACCTTTCGGAGAGTGTGTTTCCATACAATTTAATCTTTACCAAGCTCTTTGACCTGGTTAATGATTTTGGTATGTTTCCCATGAGTCTGTTATTGGACAAGTCAAGGTCTTGGAGGCATGTTAGCTTTCCAAAACTCTCAGGAGTAGGGCCCATGAGTTTGCAACTAGCCAGCGAAAGGATCTCAAGATTTGGTGCACCAAGACCTAGGATAGCAGTTATCTTATCGGAGAGATTGTTATGAGAAAGATCAAGTTGTTTGAGCATGGTGATTTGGAAGAGAGTGAAGGGGATAGGGCCAATGAGATTATTGAATGATAAACCTGGATATTGGAGATGATAGCAAGCAGAGAGAGCAGGGGGAATGGTACCAAAGATGGAGTTCTTGGGAAGGGAGAGGCAGAAGAGAAAGGAGAGGCGACAAAGAGAGGAGACGGTGAGGGGGCCATGGAGGGCAGCGGAGGTGAGGTTAATGGCCACTATATTGCCGGTGATAGGATCACAATCTATGCCATGCTAGTGGCAGGGGTTGTTGTCGAAGCAGGATACGTACTT
This sequence comes from Pterocarpus macrocarpus, assembly GCA_031439585.1. Lineage (NCBI taxonomy): Eukaryota > Viridiplantae > Streptophyta > Magnoliopsida > Fabales > Fabaceae > Pterocarpus > Pterocarpus macrocarpus. Next base: position 58,039,958 of record CM062522.1, read on the forward strand.
TGAATTATTTGAAAACTAGGATATGAATTTTAATAGGAAAGTCCTATCATGGTTTAAAGAGAGTGTGGGTTTCGAGCAAAACAATGAGAGTAGGAAGAAGAGAAATAACATAAGACATGTTGGATGTTCTTCTTTCTAGGTGCAATGAGTGTTGTGTGTTTGTTTGAGAAGAGGAGGAGAATTGTTTTCAATGACAAATAGTCTATGTGTGTTAAGACGCCATGCCTTACCTTTTATATATATCAGTAATGCTTGGCGGTACGAAAGAATCCTTGCATGAATGTTACGAAAGTATTGGTGACCAATCAGGATTGGATTAAAAAGTTAAATAAAGAGAGAGAAAATCTCTTCAAATACAAAACGCAATAGTGCTATTTGTATTTATTGGTTTCGTACGTCGTTTCACGAATTTAATTTATACCAAGAAGCATTTCTCTCTCTCTCTCTCTCCATATATATATATATATATTATATATAAAAGATTGTATGGAATACGCACGTGTACAGAACACGCACACATGTGTACGGATCGTGCATGTTTCGTACGATCTTACATTCATTGCGGCGAGCAAGATCGTGTTCCTAATGGTCCTGAGATCCATAGTCATACTCATATAGTCCGTAAATATTTTTAACAAGAAAAAGGTTTTAAAAATTTATTGCTAATAAATCACTTAAATAATATTGCACTTGCGCGCCACCGCATGGACCTCCATCCAGACACGCACGCTTCCATCTTTTTCATACATGTATTTTTAATATCTTTCATATATGAATTTTTAAGTGATCACTCTAAATTTATTTTAAGTTAAATTTTGCTATATTTTACTTTATTATATGTTTAATAATTTATTTGGCAAAAGACATATTGTAACTGTTGAAACAATAAAAAATTATATAAGTCAAAACCTGAACATTTTATCAAAATTTTAGGAAAATATGATTGAAAAAATAATAATAAAATCGTTAACTCAAGTCCAAAGAAGTCATCACTCAACATTTGTTTGGCCATATCGGTGTGACTCGAAATTTTCTCAATAACTTTTCAGAAAAAACTGTGAAAAACAACTGTTTTCTTTCCTTGCAAAATATAAAACACTGTTTTTAACAACAAAAATAAAAATATTTTTTCAAAAAAATTAGAAAATTTGCAATTTGTTTATAAACAAATTACACTATAATAATAATAATAATACTTATACTTGTGTTAAGTATTTTTTAACTAGTTATAAAATTATAAAAAATTAAGTCTTTATGTATCTATTTAAAAAATATAAAATATATGCAAAATATATTTATTTTTTTAACTAATTTAAATTTTTAAATTTATTTTAAGTTAAATTTTGCTACATTTTACTTTATTATATTTTTAACAATTTATTACAACTGTTTGAGATAATAAAAAATTATATGAAGTCAAAAACCATAATACGATAAATGAACATTTTATCAAAATCTTTTACCCACATATGATTGAAAAAAAATTAAAATAGTCAACTTCAATAACTCAGTACTAAGAAGTCAGCGACAATGTCACAAAGAAGTCATCAGTCACAAGGCTAACTTGAAATTTTCTCAATAATTTTTCATAAAAAGTGTCCTGATAAAATATAAAACACTAGTTTTAAACGATGACTATTAAAAATACTAATTATTACAATTTTTTCTTTTCAAAACAAATTAGAAGATTTCAATTTGTATATAAAGAAATTATAATATAATAATAATATTTTAGTTATATTGTTAAGTATTTTTTAACTAGTTACAAATAAAAAAATCTTTTTTATCTATTTTCAATAATATATATATATATATATATATATATATATATATATATGAAATATATTTATTTTAAAATAATTTAAATATGTAAACAATATATTTAAATACTGTTTAAACAACATGGTGGAGAAGGGAATATGCATGAAAGGAAGGCACCTACGAGGGATTACACTAACTTATTTTAACTTAAATTTTATTACATTTCGCTTTATTATATTTTTAACAATCTATTTATTAAAAAATTTATTGCAATTATTTGAAACTATAAAAAATTATATTAAGTCAAAAGTTATAATAAAATAAATGAACATTTTATGAAAATCTTTTATCAATAAAACTTTAACTCAATTTAACTTATATACAGCTACAAAGATGTCACCACTCGCAATGGCAATTAAAAAAGTCACCACAACTACATTGGTGAAAATTAGTATAAAATATAAAACACTATTTTGAACAATAAAAAATAAAAATACAATTACTACATTTTTCCTTTTCAAAACAAGTTGGAAAATTTTAAATTTGCTTACAAACAAGTTACAATATAATAACACTATTTATACTTGTGTTAAGTATTTTTTTTAACTAGTTACAAAATTATAAAAAATAAATAAATTTTTGTTTACAAGCAAAGCAGATAGTGTATAGAGGAGATGAGAATGTGTGTGTGTGTGTATATATATATATATATGGGCACAAGTGATTACACTAATTTACGTCCATACTTCTAAATTTCTTCCATGTAGCTGACTCCTGCTATTGTTGTTGTTTTTATTGTATGCTTGAATGAGATGCTAATATGTCTTTTTAGGTCCACTGAAGCAAGATGCTCCTAATCTTGAGAATGCTAGAGCTGATGATGAGGAATATGCTCGTATGATGTCCAGATTGGAAGAACTTGAGAAAGAAGAGCTTGCTGCAGAAAGTGGCAATCATAGTGACCAAAACGAGGAAACAACAGATGATGTTGATGATTATTTCATATCAGAGACCTGTTGATAACAATCTCCAAAATTCAGAAGTAATATCTAGATTAATTTGTTGAATTCTGGCTTATAAATTTTGTTTAGAGGATATGAGTACATTGGACTCTGAAAGCTTATTACTCATTTTCTGTGACTGTTCAAATAGGACTTCCATCAAGGCATACCACTGGACAAGGCTAACAATAAAAGTATAGCAACTGAATTTGCAAGAAAGCATAATCAAGAAGATGTAGCTGATCAATTGAATGTAAGATAGTATCTTCCTATTTTCTCAGTGCAGCTTTAAATATGTTTAATATGATATACAAGTTTCAGCCGAAGGAGCATGATTTTGCATTCTACTTTTCAAAATGCAGTTTGCAAGCCTGGCTTTGCAATCAAATGTTGGACGTCAATCTTCAATTTCAATAAGTTCTTAACTCTCTCATTTATGGAGTGTATGCATGTTTAGTAGTTAGCTACCCATGCTGCTTGCTTCCATTCTGAACCAATTCTTCTTGATTTGAACTATTAAACGCTGCTGTTGAGTCCATTGATCGTGGTGAGAAGCTTCCCATACACCACGAAGAGAAGACAGTTGAAGCAACTACTGCATCAAAAAGTGAGGTATGTATATCTCGCGATGAAATTTTCATCACAATTTTCTGCATGAGGTGTTGTGTGGTCTATATTGCCTTGCAGCCAAATGGAAATACTACTTTGCTTTGCTTTGGGATAACAGATTTATGTTTATTCTCTGGTTGGAAGAAACATGCATACTATAATATTTCAGTATGCCTTGAACTATATTCTGGTTTCATTCCCTGTTCTCTTAAATAATGCACAATAGAGTACCTCTTGATATCAACAAATTCGTAGCTTTTGACGAGCCTGCTCCTCATGGTTATCAAAAGCATTTCACAAGTTGACATCTGTTAATGCTTGAGCCTGACCTTTATTGGTTGTTTCCACCTATCAGCTTAAGAGTTTTTGTGAGTTGGTCTTTAATATGTACAATTGTTTCCTTTACGGGTTCAATACCAAACTTCAAAACCATCATTTGATAGTCACAAGGTGTGTTTACCCTTTATATATGTATACGTGGTTAGGACTCACTTACTCTAAAAGTAAGTTTTGACACACATACTTCATTGAATAACTTTCTATGAATGTTAAGTCTCATCAATCCAGTCATTGAATCAAAAGTTCTCACTAGGTAGATCAATTCCATAAAGTTTCATACAATTTAAGAATGATTTGATACTTCACTGCCTAATCTTTTGGAATATAATTAAATGAGGACTATTGTATTACTTATGAATGCCCAACTTATTTGAAATTTGGTATTCTTGACCATTAAGATAGACACATCTGTTGGATTGGTTAAATTTACATTCTACAAATAATTATTCAACTAGAATGAGACCCGTATGTTGTGCAGGACAAATAAACTATAAGAAGAATTATTAAATATTGTAAGAATAATTAAAGGTGAAATAACTATATAATGAAATGAAAATATCATTTATTTGTAATAAAATGAAAGTATGATAATATAACAAAAACAAATATATACATCCTTTTATGGCCATTTGGAATGTATTGAAAGCATGTGAATGTTTGAAATGTGCCATTCTTTGTTACGTAATTTTGGAACAACAAAGATGTCGATTGTATCTGTAGGCTTATTACATGTTTGATTTGTTTTAAGAGTAATTGGATCATTATTTAAGGTAAAAGTTTTTGTAATAATGTAGCTTTTAGACCCTTTTTTCAAATTGTGATTGATCTCTATTTTAAATAATTAGTTAATAATAATATTATTTTTAATAAAACCTAATTCCTGTAACTTTTAAATTAGTTATGTTTAATTAAAGTGATTACTTTCTTAAGAAAATGAACTAATTTAGCTTATGCTTTATCAATAGCTTGAAAAAGTTTAAATAGTTTAGAGTAAGAAATTAGATCCATATAATTAATCAATTAAAACTATTTATAATAGAGTAAAGATTTAAAATAAAGTTGAATATATATAAATTAAAGTATTTTTTCTTTTAGTTGAGTATAATATTAAGAAATGAAATAATATAATTTAAATTAATATGAATTTTGTAATTCTTAATATAATAAAAAGTTACCTTTATGTGAATTAATGCTTTGTAAAATGTAAGATAGAAAGAGAGTGAGAAGGTGATTAAGTAACATTTATTTTTGCCTTTGTTAACCTATACTTACATATTCAAAAATTTTGAATAATTTTTGTAGTTATATCATATTATAAAATTGAGTTTTTTCCCCAGAGTTTTATAATATGATATGACTTTAAAATTATTAAAAAATTTTGAAAACAAATAGCTGCGCTACATGTGATAATAAATTGAGTTTAAATTAAAATATTACACAAAATACTATACTACTATAAAAAAGAGTCATTAACTTTGGGAGTGCGGGTATATAGGATGTAGGAGTGGGCATTTTTTTACTTTTTAAGCATGTTGTGATGTAAATTGGAGAAATAGGAAAAAGATAGTGAGGTGGGAGAGGAGAAATAAAGAAGTTGATAGGAGAGAGGAAAAAAAAAAAAAACACTAAAGTGGTGATATGCCTATGTGTCTTCATAGAAGAAAAGTGGTTAGATAATAACACTTTGATCCATAAACTGATGTGGCAACGTTATTTAATATCTAATGTGTTGTTATCATTTTGTGCCTCATCTTGTGTCTTAGCTTTAATATATTGTAATAGATGGCATAACTGAACTAGAGTAACTCCTAGAGTAAGTGGATCCCTTTCCATATATATGTACCTGGCACTTTATTTGCGCTCACCTCATTGTGCCCTGCAATTATATTTGCCGCTGCTGTTAATTTCTCAAATATATATTTTCTGCAGGCTTTTACAGGCTCCATCATAGAGCATACAGAGAATCTAAATACAACTCCAAAAGGACAAAGTTCAACTTCATTGCAGGTAGCTTTACTGATTCATATGTGGTTGTTTCAGTAAATAAAAAGACTTGCTTATGTAATGTATACTATGATAATCTTAGTATAACTGTAAAAAGTACTTATGTAAAAAAACTTCTACATCGTTATTATTGACTAAAATCTATGATAATCATGCATATGACCTTCACAGGTTTCTGGTTCTCAACCTCCAAAACCAGTTACCAGATTCAAAATGCAGAGAAGATAGCAACAATAAAGTTGCTCCACGGCTGAAGTGGCCATACATACAAATCCATTTACAGTTAGATATGCTTCGATTGGAACTGGAAGTTCCAGAACAGGCCGCTGGTATACCACCACAATGAAACTGCTTTTCTTATTTGGCAATTTGATGTTGGTGGTATCTGCTTCATAGCATGATGCGCTTGTTAGAATCAAAAGCAGAAAAAGTGAGTGGGGTAAACGGTTATGAGGAGTAAACTTAATGTCTTTTCTTTGTCGAAGGAAAATAGATAGAAATAAAGATGTAATTTCTATCATTTTAGAAAATGGTCGTGATTACAAAGGTTTACCTTTATGATGGAATTGTAACATTTACAATTCATAGTTATAGATATGAGTCGGAACAGTCACGACGGAGATGGAAGAAGTTACTGATTTTTGTTTCCCTAGTAATGCCTCCTGTATTATGTGAAGACAGGTGAAAATTAAAACATCCCCAGCTGTCGTTTTTCGTGGTGTTCATTTTTATTTTGTTCTATACGCGACCCTGTTGAATGCAATGCATTGGTCATTGTCTTTGCTTGTTTTAAGCGAATGGAATGACAAATTTTTGGGGGTACGTGGTTCATGACACTGCTATAGCGGTGGTCACAAATTGAAATTAGATATTGCGGTAGGATAATATAACAAGCATTTTGCTTTGTGGTGGCAGGATCTTGTTGCCGTTAACTTATGAGGGTAGATGGCTGCTATTTACACCCGTCTACTTTGATACCTTTTTTACACATACCGTGTGTTAGCTACTCGTGTGTTTCTGGCTAGTAACTTGTTCTGAGTTGCCATTTTGTTTTGTTTTTTTTTTCACTTTAATTATTGATACATTTCTAAAGCTATAAGAAAATAGGAACGATAAGTTAAAAAAGCGTCAATTCATATGTGTTGTTTATATCTATAGCGAGATTGTAAAGTCCTAACTTTTCTGGTCAGAATTTCTTGGTAAGCGAAATGATGTGCAAAGTGAGTTGGTGAAATTATACTCAATGAGAGCTAGTAACATATGTAAAAAAATGAAACTCGAATTATTTTAAGATGATTAAGAGTGAGCACGATAACGCATGACAGACCAGCTTTGGTGATTCGTAAGACTAGTTATAAGACTAGTTATGTAGTTATTTTGTCGTGGAATATCATTTAGCCAAAAAAGTGTAACCAAAAATTATTTATGTCATGTGAATCCAATAAAATTCAAGTTATACAGCTTGAAGTAAAATTTTAAAGACTATTTGTAGATAAGTAATAATTTTTTCATCTGACTCTACTAATATTCCAATCGTACAACCTGAAGTAACAATAAGATTCATTAAATATACAAAGTTGCAATGTTTGGACCAAGCTACATTCATCATATTCAATTTGTGAACAAGGAAAATACGTCTATACATCGTATATACATCGTCATAGATCGTATGTACAAGATGTTACAAAATCTGTAATGTTTTGGGATTGTAAGCAGAGTTACATGGAAGGCATGCATTTGTTTTGCCATCTATATGAACCATTCTTCAACCATTAGGAATCTTCTTCTTCTTCTTGTAGTCTAGAAGCACTTTTTCCCTCTCCAGTGGAGTCGCTGATAGTAACCATCTGCTAAATGCAAGCTCTTCCATGCCCATAAAGCGAGCAAGGAGGCTATATTGGGTTCTCTTCCTTTCATCAATGAAAGGAGCTTTCTGTTTTTTAGGCACACAATCTGGTTTCTTTCTTCGGTGGACTAAAGAGATGCTTGGCCTGCTTAAGCTATCACTTGAAGGGATGCTGGTATCTATCTTCCCTTGAATCCCAGGTCCCAAGTTGACAATGTCCTCATTGCGATGAGCATAGACGACTCCTAAAAATACAAAAAATCAGTTCATTAAATGGAAAAATCAACTTTTCGATTCCCAAATTGATAACAATAGATAAATCTCAGAAGCTTCTTCATTTTTTATTTTTATTTTTATTTTGGTAATAAGTCTTAGAAGCTTTACTCCCACATTTCAAGGATTCGATAAGCTGAAGCTGATGAATCCACTTTTAGTACTCTTTTGTCAATATATAGTGAATGGGAATGTAAAGTTTGATACAAAACTAAGAAAACACTTAGTTAATGACTGCCAGTAAAAGTCTACTTACTATAGTATCTTAGAAAGCGTAGATAAAAATAAAGTTGCCCTTTCAAGAACTTCCTTACTGTTTTCTCAGTGACAACAGATTTTATGACATGAGAAAACATGGAATTTCACAGTACGTGAGATTTAGGATACATGAAATTTACCAAGGTCTTCAAGGTCTGGTTTACGTGCTGCAGCCCTCACAGATTCAGCACATATTTCAGTTTCAGACTCCGATGCCAAAGAACCTGTTTCTTCTGACAGATTTATTTTTTCCGGTTCTATTTTATGGCCATGCTCTTTTCCCATCTCATGCAATTCAATGATCTCACTAGTAAACAGCTTATCGGATAAATCTCGAAATAAATTGCAAATTCCAAAAAGCTCCCCTTGAAATTCCTTGCAATCCTGAAAGGAAACTAATGAAGTATTTTTGAGAATTATTTTAAAAATATTAGAATCAAATGAAAAGAAATGCAGGACCAAAATGCATATATTTTGGTACCTGGACGCCTTCAAAATATCGTTTTTCCATCTTTCCAGAGACAGCAATGTTTGAGAGCTGCTGCTTGTACACCTGACGAGAATAAACAAGTTCTTCGAGTGAACCAGCTGCAAGAAGACGGAACACTACAACATGCCGCTTTTGTCCAAAACGAAAGGATCTGTCCTGAGCCTGTAGGTCTTGTGCAGGATTCCAGTTGGGATCAAATATTACAACACGGTTTGCACTGACAAGGTTCAATCCAAGCCCACCAGCACGAGTTGATATCAGGAATACCTAAAATAATAAATAAGAGTCCACAAATTTAACTGGAAAAATCCTCATTTAACTATCGGGTTTGAGATATACTTGTTTGCTGGGACTTGAGTTGAAATCATCAACCAACGGCTGGCGTAAATTAGCTGGAGTGGACCCATCAAGTCTTGAGAAGCAGTAGCCTTTCCGTATGAGAAATTTCTCCAGTATGTCAAGCATCCTAGGGAAAATAATACAAGATCAACAGCAAAATAAAGAAAGAAATAAATAAAAATAAAGGCACATGCAGACAGCAGTCTACTGCCAATGACGTCCATGCATAGTAAGACCAAAGGCCACTACTAGGGTCCATGAGCAATAGATACAAGGAAGCTCTCTACAATCTACACTTATGAATTTAAGTTTGAAAACGGGAAACTAAAAAGGCATATGTTTCAAAAAATCAACTATAATTTCAATCACTATTGTGCCATATCCATCCTAACTTAAACTGTAGCAGAAAAAAAGTATCAAACATGACCTAAGGGGTGTATTGTGTATTCACCTTACAGAATAGCTAAACAAAAGAACTTTGTCACTATGTGAAATCCACGAGAATAGAAGTTTTTCAAGTGCTCGCATTTTTCCACAATGTTTCACATCACTTAGATCCATGAAACTCTCACTCTGCATGTTCCCACCGACCAAATCAATATCAGGGCCAAAGACAGCAGCAGCAAACTCTGCATCTTTACTTTGCTTGTCAGGGTCATCTTTCAGGTTTGGCTTAATCAGCTCAAGGTGATTGCTTATCTGGCATAAGTAAAGATGAACAAGTAAGCATCATGAGTATAATCATCAAAGTTAAATTTGTAGATGGAAATAGAACAATTAACACTATAAACTGCAAGGCAATAGTCCTCCACACTTTGCAATGAAAAGAATGGATTATACTTGCTAAGAAACCAATTGTGCGTTGTACAATCTTACCTTAAAGATTTCTCACAATAAAACACCAATGAAATTGGTAATTTAAATCACAAGTCCTTGATTTCACTTTTTAAGTTTTTTTCCCATCCTGAGACTCTTGTATGTATGTATTAATTTCTCCATAGAGTAAATAGATCTCATTCAATTAGTAATCACTCTCATGCAAAATAAAAAAAGAAAAGGATTTTTTCTTTTCTTCCTATTCTAATAACGTAACACAAAGCCAATATTAGGCTAGCAGTGTGGTGACTTAGAACTACAAGCAACATCCAGGACCATGTAATAAAGACTGAACACATTTAGAATTACATTTATCGTCAGACCATATCCTTTTTAAATTGAATATTGATATCTTTGTCGTCATCTACTTTTATCTTATTATATAACAAACATATATCTTCTTGCATTAAGCCAACGCATTTCCTTCTCTTCCTTGTTACAATTATTGAGTTGAATCATGATAAATATTTACAGTTACAAGGCAGAAACTCCTATGAAAAATAAAGTTGCAACAGACATCCAATGCTATGAATAAGTAGCTCTTAAGGAAATATTTTGCAAGCACCAATATAATCAAAGAGACAGGCAAAGAAATTTCAAAGATCTCACACAACCTGTTGGAGCTTGACAAGGCATGGAAGGACAAGGCAAAAAGGGCATGAATCACAGCCATCAGGGTTATCTCTATGAAGGTAAGGCCAAATAATTCCATTTGGTACTGTCCTCTTACAGCATTCAACTTGTGTAAGAGGGCTACCACAACTACAAGGCAGGTCCTTATTTATAAGACATTGGATGTCAGGAAGCTGTAATATTCTCTTGTAAACACGTTTTTGCAAATCACTCATGGCACAGAACACAATGTTATCTTCCTTCCCCATCATAAGATGTCCAATGGTCTCTTCCTTTGTTCTTCTCAACAAATATTTACGAAGAACAGCCACAAGGTGTTGTTTTCTTTTATTAGCAATTTGGACAAACCTGTCTGGAGCAGATGACCTCTGACCATGCTTAAGGGGTTCGTCATAGAACTCACGAAAGTGCTCCCGTGTTCCAAGGGATCCAGGTGCAACCCAGTCAAAGAGATTAAACAACTCCAATATCTTATTTTGCATTATGGTCCCAGTAAGACCATAACGTCTCAAAGTTTTAATTTCTAAACATGCTCTATAGAGTTTTGATTTCTCATTCTTAAGCCGATGAGCCTCATCAATAATCACAATGCCCCATTTGATATCTGACAAGGAACTTCCATGAATCCTGTAACTGTCAAAACTTGTAATAAGTATCTCCACTCCATTTGCTTCCAATTTATCATAAATCAGATCCCGATTTGCACCATGATAAATGGAAACACTAAAGTTAGCCCATTTAGAGAATTCGCTCTCCCAGTTGTGAATGACAGAAGTTGGGCAAATTATCAATACAGGGTCTCTCTTCTCTTCCCAGTTTTCACACAGCATAGAGTCTCTTTCTTTACCAAAGATGGCAGCAAGAAATGCTATCGCTTGAATGGTCTTTCCAAGACCCCTGTTTCAAATTTCAATACACCAAAAATGAACTTCAACTTGGTAATTACAGTAGGAATTTTGATGAAAAAGAGCCAAATTTCAAAAAAATAAAAATAAAAATATAACACTATACAATCAAATAGTATAGACACAAAACAGAAGATGATGTCTACAAATTTGAATAAAAAGGGCTTGGATAGGATCAGGAGATGCAATATGTGGTTTATGACTGAAAAAGAAGACTCAAAGAAGATATTGACAAGAAGTGCAGACATTTGTGAATTAGGTGAAGAGCATTACTACATAGTCTAAAAAATTTTCAAATGAATCCATCACAAACTGACGTGGTTGCATATCAAGTTAAAGAATAAGAGGAAATTTGGGAGTTTGGTAGAAATCATGCCACATCCTTTCATATAGTAGTTTTGTGGAAGCTATTTGTACTAACAAACATTTCTCTTTTGTAAAAGGCCTCAAAAACCGTACCTGAATGTCTTTAAATTTTTGAAACAGGAAGTATGTGACTTAAAAAATTCAAAAAATCAAAAATTAAAAAGTTGAAATATAAATCTTTATTATTTTTTAAAGTTAAAAGATAAAATCTTTTTATGTTGAAGAAGCCACAACATTCTTGTTATATATGTTGTAAGAAGGAGAAGAAATAAAAATGTACCATACATAGGCTCTTGGTACAATATACTTTTTTCCCCCAACAGTAAGAGGTAGAACAGCTATTATGAACATTAAATTATATCAAAACATATCTTGGAGTATTGTTGCATGACCGGTACCAAAAAAGTAATAAAGCACCATGGTTTTCCTGACAGGGGTCTCAAGATTAGCATTACTACGTGCATTAAAATTGGAATACTACCATCAATGCATGACCAGTGTTTTACAAGTATGTGATTGAACAAAGCAGACAAAAAAAATGAATCATTACCTGTACTTAATAGATCTCTACCCATTAGATTTTTCAAAATTAGACAATTATTACATTATAGTTGAGATTTAGAACAACTGAACATACCAATTTATCACTCGCAAACACTCTCTCTCTCTCTCTCTCCCTCTTCAATACATACGGGTGTAGTTGATGGTGCTAAAATAACCAGAGGGAATATTAGAAAAGAGACAAAAGAAAGAAATTCAAGTAGAAAAAAAGAGAGAAGGGGTGCAGAGAGCAGGGACAACATGTAACTTACATGTCATCTCCAAGGATGCCTCCATGATTGTTCTTGTACAAACCATACAGAAATCTCACCCCCACTCTTTGATGCTCAAGCAGTCTACAGTTTATAGATGCGGGAACCTGAAACAGCAATTAGCACCTCAGAGTAACTATCTCATTGTGTTTCAAATGTCAATACTTATAGCATTTGTCAAAATGTTTCCATCTACTACTCTTGAGTGTTAGCTGACTATGCATTACACTACTCCCGACCACTTAAATAAGAACTACATCATTTTTTATGTAGGCCAAACATGTAAATTCATAAACATTCTAAACTAAAATAAACAAGAAATTATTGGAAAACAAATACAAAAACCTATGTGAATGATCCACTTGAACCTTTTTTCCCCCTTTCCAATTGGTCGAAATTCGTATGCTCAACCGACAGAGGAAATGCAGGGAACAACAAGGAAAAAGCAAAAATACAAAATCTAAACAAAAGGCAAACTACCAATACACTACTTAGGATAGGCTAAAGCATAACACTAAAGCCAACTAAGAAATATAGCATCAAACCACACCACTGGCTCATATCAAATCTAAGAGGTCAACCTTTGCAACATTATACATAGACCAGCAGAGCAATCTGATGCAGCTTAACACCCTTCAGGAGATTAATCATCTCACACCAGCAGATCAACAATACTCCTGCATTTGCCATTTTGACATCACACAACCTGGGCATCAATCTTACACCAATTGATTTATTTATGAGCTTCACACGCAGACAGGAAAGCTACAGAACACTGCATCTTTCACCTTATAATTTCAGACTCGTGCACTGAAAACAAGATACCAAAAATTCAATGAAAACAACAAAAGATTGAATCCCTCTTTTCAGAAATTACACTCCCATAACAGACTTCACCACTTCCTCAATAAGCTCAACCCATAACCCCCATATTTCGTCTTCATTGAAGATATCAAAGACGACCAAACCAAATCAGCTCTTCCAATAGACATCTCCAAACCTGTCTCCCCAGCAAGAACCATGACTGCACACTATTTGACAATTTCACATGATAATCTCTTGTGCCAGCCTCTAATCCACAAGTCAAGACTAAACTTCATTTGTTCAGCAGCATCCCCTGAACTCGGCTATGCCCTCTCAAAAATTATCTGATTCCTTTTTTTTTTGATAGATCATAAGAAAAGGCTCAAACAACCACCATTGGAGGAGAGTGTAACATAACATTCAACAAAGAAACAACATCAACTACTCTACAGTCTACACCAGCATACAAGACAATTATCACAACCAACACTATCAAACTCCAATTAGCAGAACCATATATCAGAAAATTTTAGCCATTCCTTGAGCTATTTCTCTATTCGATCTCAACAATCCTGCACCACCAAAGCATAAACAGAAAATTTTCTTCGATAAATGACACCGTGCTCATTCAAACTAATCAGGGAGAGAGGCAGGATCAATGCAGGCCAGACGCTAACATACAGTCATTAAATTTACAACAGTTTCAATTTATGAAGGCTGCACTTCACTAATCCATCTTCTATGCCACAAACTTTAGTAAACCAGAAATCCAGACACCTAATAGCTATTCTACAAGCTCAGTTGAACCAGAGTTTTCTTCAACACTTTGCATTGCATCATTAACAATTCAGCGGACCCATCTTGAGACTGACCCACTTGAACCTACCATTAGGCAATCTATTTACCATAAGTATCCAATACACTTTACTGCAACTAATTATGCTAATCGCTATGCTAACACTCAAGCACAACTACTCACTTAACTGGAACTAATATATTACTCCATTCGGTTCAAATTATCTATCACTTTGAGTCAAACTATTTAATTCACTTTATTTGTTATTCTCACGTTTCAATAAAATATTTATTATAATGTTTCCAATTTTACTCTCTACAAACAATTTTGAACACAACAAATAATGAAATATTAATACAATAAATTAGTTATTAAATAAGAATATTTTGATAAACATCTTTATAATCAATTCTTAATTTTGGATTCCTTATTTAGTGTGCAAATAGCTAAAGTGACACTGACATATAACTTGAACCAGGGGAGTAATATATAAGAAGCCCCCCAACACACAATTAAGTCGATTAATGCATTCACTGCATAACAAAATATAAAATAAAATTAAAAAAATAGAAATCCTATGCGTAATTCTATGTAAATGCATGAATTGGGGCCATTGAAAAAGAAAACACAGTGAAAAACCTGAATGATTGGAATGTCTCCATCTGTAGACAAGACCAGAGGCTCAAAGGGTCCAGTGTGATCAAATTGAAACTGCAACATTTTCGCTCTACCGAAATTACCCCTCTTCACCTCCGTCTCTTCCTCTTCTTCTTCTTCATCTTCTTCTGCATTATCACCTTCACCGCTTTTCCCTTCCCTTTCTCGCTTGTCAATCGAATTGTGGGGCTGAAGCGGCGGGGCGGAAAATGATTCCTCGTCGTGGAGACGGCGAAGCTGCTGGGAAAGAGAGGATTTTGGAGGTTTTCTAGGGATTATTGGAACCTGGGAATCATGAAGAATTGGATTGGGGCGTGTCTGGCTTAGGGAAATGGATGAAGTTGACGGTTGTTGGGTTGCGCAGGGCCTTAGAGTTTCCTTGAGAGCGTGCAGTGACATACTGACATTGAATGGAATGGATCGGAAAACGCGCGTCAACTTTCCAATTCCAAACGTTGATGATGGCTGTGTCCCTCTGCAACAATTAGGGTCTCGTTTCGTTGTTGCTTTCTTTGCTGAATCCTGCGCAGATTTTTGAATGTTGGCGACTTCGGGCTATTTGCAGAAAACAATGCAGAATGGTTTTTCTTTTAACCGCCAAACAGACTTTCAGGTGAAAATATTCACAATTATTATTGTTAGGGTACAAAGCAATTATTTAATTTAAGTGATTTGTCAACTATTTTTCTTAAATAATTCAGATATTTCAAATGGGGCTCTTTTTTTTAGATATGGCATTTAAGTAACAAATATGCTGAGATATGGCATTTGGGATAAATTTACCCGGTTATGGCATTTGAAAGAAATCGAAAATTCTGATTTTAAAGTGACAGGATTAATTATTTTTATATTAAAATCGGAATTTTCGATTTTATTATAAAATCGGAAATTTCGATTTTAATATTAAAAAATTAATTCTTTCACTTTAAAATCGGAATTCCCGATTTTCTTTTAAATAAAAAATTCTCAGCCTATGAAATCTAACAGACAGAATTTGAATAAATTAGTAAAATTAAAAAACGGAATTTCCGATTTTAGTGTAGATAAAAAAAATTCTTGCTCGTGAACTTTAATAAACACAATTTGAATAAATTAATAAAAAATAAAAAACGGAATTTCCGATTTTAGTATTTAATAAAAAAGATTCTTGGACAGAATTTAAATAAATTAATAAAAATATAAAACGGAATTTCCGATTTCAGTAGAAACAAAAAAAATTTCCAACCCATGAATTCTAACGAACAGAATTTGAATAAATTAATAAAAAATAAAAAACGGAATTTCCGATTTCAGTATCCTATCCCGTGATCTCTAACGAATAGAATTTGAATAAATTAATAAAGAATAAAAAAACGTAATTTCCGACTTCAATAAAATATGTTAAAATAAAAAACAAGATTTCACCTACACACTACTATATAAGCACCTTCCCTCCTCATTTCAATCCGTCTGAGAGTGGAGAGTGAATGTGTAAAAAAAGAATAGGCGTGGCAAAAAAAAAAGAGGGAGTAAAAAAGGAAGGAAGGAGAAAATGGAAAGTAGTGCAAAAATTATTATATATTTTAATGGTGATATTCTAACTACAAATGAGGGTGTAACATTTGTATGTGAGAGGCCAACATATTTTTGTATTCCGTATACAATGTCATTTGCGGAATTAGAAGGTGGACTTTGTCAATGTGTAGATACAAACACTCCGAAGAGAGTGGAAAAAATAAGATACAGGTGTCCAATCTCTATTTTTAGCGGGTTTATTCAATATCAAGCTATTCCAATAAGTGATGACAGCAGCATGCAACTAATGTTTAGAACACATCTGCAACATCAGGCAAACAATGCTTTTATAGAGTTGTATGTTGATTTTAAAGAAGTTGATATTCTTTGTAGAAGCACGCGAAGCACACTTCCTGATAGAGACATACAATGGGAAGAGTGCAATAGTGAAAGTGATGAAGAGGAGTTTGAAGATGAATGTGGAAGTGACGGCGAAGGTGCACTTGATGATGTGGATGACGATGCCAATGATGAGCAAGTGGCTAGTCTACATCCATTTGGAGAGCCATCTTTCATGTGACTTTAGATCTTGGTATCGTCTGTGAGTTTCCAGAGTATGCAAATATGGGTATGTAGCACATGACTAAAGTCTTAAAAATGGGTTAATTAGTTTTTAAATATTGGCTTGATAGATATCAATTACTAGGATTTTAAATATTTTATATAGTAATTAGTTAAATTATTTTATTATGAAATAGTTAATAGGGTTTTAGATATTTTATATACTAATTAGTAATTAGTTAGTATGAAATTAGCTATTATATAGTAATTAGTTAAATTATTTTATTATGAAATAGTTAGTTGCTATATTTTATTTAGTGTTTAGATATAAGTTCATAAAATATATTGATTAGTTATAAAAAATTTTTAAAATTAATTTTATTATCGTTAAATTAAAAACTCATTAAATAAAGTGATGGTATTTTGAAATTTTCTAAAATTTTTACATTAATAGCATTTGTTGTTGAGATTAAGATGTTAGAGTATGGAAGGAGTTCTATTTTATGTTTATTATGATAGTTAGTTGTACACTTTATTGAGATTTTATTTTTTAAATTCAAACTATCATCTAAATTGGGTAAATTTTATTTAAGGTTTATAAATTAGATTAAAAGAATACACTAATTAGTAAAAAAATATTAGTTTTTAAAATAAAGATTTATTATCATTAAATTGAATTTAATTTATAAATTTAATTAATTTTTTGTTGGTACTTCGTAGGTGCTCCTGCTGCGGATGGTGAATTATATGTTGGAATGCAATTCAGTGACAGAGAGGCTGTTATACGAGCAATTAAGAGCTACAGTATATCCAAAGGAGTTGATTACAGGGTGTATGAGTCAGAACCAATGACGTTCTATTGTAAATGTGTCCAGTATGGTATAGACTGTGGATGGCTTGTCAGGGCCAGTTTTAGGAGGAATAAATACCATTGGGAAATCAGGAAGTACAATGGCCCACACACTTGCACTGGGGCAAGGATTTCACAAGACCATACGAAGTTGGGTTCAGACACAATTGCTGAATGTATAGAGCCACTAGTAGGATCCGACCCATCGTTCAAGGTAAAAGCTGTTATTGCAAAGGTTCAGTCTCGGTTCGGATATACGATTTCATACCGAAAAGCATGGATGGCAAAGCAAAAGGCAATAGAAAAAGTTTATGGTAGTTGGGAAGCATCCTATGAAGCTTTACCATGATGGTGTGCAGCAATGTGTGATGCTGTCCGAGGGTCAATTGTTCAGTTAGATGCTGCGGAGGCTTACCATGGTGATGTCCTAATTCCAGATGCTCGTATATTACGTCGAGTATTTTGGACCTTTGGTCCCTGCATCAGAGCATTTAGACACTGTAAACCAATTGTGCAGGTTGATGGGACACATTTGTATGGGAAATACAAAGGAGCTCTATTGGTTGCAGTTGCACAGGATGGCAATCAAAATATATTGCCAGTTAGTTTTGCTATTGTTGAGGGTGAGACTGCAGATGGATGGCATTTTTTTCTGGATAATTTACGTAGATATGTTGTGACCAGGGATGGAGTTGGCATTATTTCTGACCGGCACGAGTCAATTAATGCAGCAATAAGGCGGAGCAATGGTCAGTGGGAACCGCCAAAGGCATTCCACATGTATTGCATTAGACATATTGCTGCTAATTTCTTGCGGAGATTTAAGACGCCTTACTTGCACAAACTTGTTGTGAGCATGGGTAATTTATTTATTTATTATAATTGTGAATACAATTTTCTGAAAATAATATGTAAACCATATCCTGTCTGTTTTGCAGGGTATTCCAGAACCGAGCGTGAATTTAATTGTCATTATGAGCGAATGCGTGAACGAGGCCAAGTATATACAGATTGGTTTGATCAAATCCCACGAGAAAAGTGGGTTCAAGCATTCGACAGTGGACATCGATGGGGTCACATGACCACAAACCTAGTTGAGTGCGTGAATTCTGTGTTAAAGGGGGCTCGCAATCTTCCCATCACGGCACTAGTTAGGGCAACTTACTTTCGGTTAGGTGAGTTGTTCGCTCGAAAAGGTATGGAGGCACATGCACAGAAAAATGCAGGACACCCTTTCTCAGAGGCTATGACGACACGACTTCGAGTAAATGAGCAAGCATCTGGAAATGTGCGGGTCAGCCAATTTGATCGACGAAATGAGGCTTTCCATGTTCAAGAACTATCCAATAGGGATGACTATAGAGTTGATATGAAGCAGAGGTATTGTGATTGTGGCGATTTTCAGACAGATCGATATCCATGTCGTCACGTGATTGCTTGTTGCTCCAGCCAGAATGTTGACTGGCGAGTTTATGTGGACAATGTCTATATGATTGATGAAGTCTGCAAAGTGTACAAGAAGGAGTTTGGAGTCGTTGGAAATGAGAGTACATGGCGCCAGTATATAGGTCCAAAGCTTTATCCTGATCCTGCCTTGAAGCGTACAGTGAAAGGTCGGCCCAAATCAACCCGTTTTCTGAACGAAATGGATATGCGTGAGATGTGGGGATCACGACGCTGTGGTATTTGTCGAGGTGAAGGACATAGTCGCAGCCGATGTCCAAACTTTCCTGGGTCAAGTTCATAGTGTCTGTAATAGTTAATTATCTTTCCTTCGTGTTATTTTTTTTTAATGAATTGTTCTAATCGTGTTATTTTTTCATCAATGAGTTTAATTTTAATTTTGCATCATAATCTAGTTCGAAAAACTTTACCATGTGTTTGTTCTTCTTGTTTCATTCAATTTATTATTATCTTGGTTTTTTGCTATCAATCTTCTATTTCTATTGTTTAATTTAACAACCATAAGTGTCATACTAATTATTTTGAATTTCTTGATAAGTTGTTGTAATGCAAATAATTGTGACATTTAAAAATTAGTGGACATTAGCATATTAAAACTGATGGAGTTTATACAGTTAATGATTATTATATCTTATTGAGTTTAGTAAAGAATTAGTTATTTTTTATATGAATGTCACAAAGAGTATAGATTTATTTTATTATTTAATTAATTATACTCTAATTGTAGAACAACTTAAAACAAAATTCGTAAAAAATAAAAGGCATTAGGAGCCAAAATAAATAATAATAAAGCATAATTTTTATATTTAGATTAAGATAAATACAATCAGGTTTCTGACAAAGCTTGAATCTTAAAAAAAAAAAACTCCAGAGAGAAATTAAAAGAAAATAAATGAAATTAAGGAACAATACATACAATATTTCCGCAAAAGTCAAAAGAGATTAAAATATCTAGCAATGCGCTGTCTAAGTCTTGCTCTTCTGCCAACCCTACCTACCATACCCTGATCTTCGGCACCTCGATTGTGATCCCGTGCACCCTGATCTGTAGCACCCTGATCCCCAACACCCTCATTTCCCTCGCCTTCTCGCTGTGGGACTTGGCTAGATGTAGGTGCATCTTCTGTTATTGCCCACTGCAGTAGGGATGCTGTCCACTGATCACTTGGTGAGAATACTGACTGAGACATATTTAGAACGTCTGGTGTCATCATCTCCGGTCGGTACTGTGGCATCACAATCTGTGGTCGGTACACGTCGTCTCGTCCAGGAAGTGACAAAGACAGGTCCAAATCACGTCTTTGGGAGGATTCAGCAACATCTCCCTGGTTGGTGTCGCCAAATGCAACTCCAAAGTTTCCCCAAACTCCACTCTGTATTTGGATGCCACTACTACTATCAACAGATCTTCTGCCTCGACTCAAACTACTTCTTCGACTAGGATGAATGTCCCTTACATCTAAGGACATTCGCGATGGATCCATGCGATTCGAATGCTGTAGCTGTAGGGGTTGTTGTGTCTGTGGATTCCAATACAATTGCTGTTGGGGGAGTTGCTCTTGGGTAGGGCGCTGAGTCCAACAAAATTGCTGCTCCTGTGGATCCCAATAGAAATCCTCATTTGCCTGTGGTGAGGGAGGTGGCAATGGCATAGAAACCTGGACCTGGGGGGCTAGTTCCTCTACGGGGAACTCCTGCTGCTGGGGGGGTGGCTGCCCCATGTGGCCTTCTTGTTGCTGCGGAGGTGGTTGCTCCATATGAGCAGACAACCGTAAAGGGGCGGCATGGTGTAAATACCACGACCAGTACTCATTAGAAGGTTGGTAATCTACAACTGGTTGTCCTTGTAGGACGCGTTCATGTCGATGATCCCACATTGTTATCCAATCAATATGCATCAATCTCCAGTCAATCATCCCTTTTCCCCGTAAGTCTATATTATGCGAACCTGCTAGAGTATGGGACTCGACAGGAACATGCTAAAAAAATCCAAATTGACGCATTACGCGGTCAGCTGGGTGCCACTCAATCACTTCAAAGCAAATCAATGGTGCTACCGCCGACCAAATCTGCCACTCGTCCCGAATATCGTTCGGAATAAGGCCATCAATTGCAGGCTCACCATACGGTTGCCATACAAACTGTATCAATAACAACACATAACAGTATTATTAACATACTTGTAACTTTTCAATTTTTCAAATAGTATTATAATACATTTGTTATATTATAATTATAATGATAACAATTTATATATTTTAATAATTACCTCATTATGGTCCATCCGATCTATAAGCTCCCTTAGATTGGCAAGGTTTTTTAGGTTAGCTTGCCGCCGATACCTTGCATGACTCCATCTGTGAGATATTATATAAATTAGACACAATTTTCATTATAACAAACTAAAAATTTGTTATGAAAATAGGATTTACCTAGAAGCAATGGGAAAAGTAAAATGTTGGGTCGGTATGGGTGCCAAAAATGGGAGCCTAAGGTATGCCCATGCTTGTAGAAGTACCAAGCTACCACAAATGTTCTGTGTTCTTACACGCGAAGCACGATCTAATGCTCGATAAAGCACAGCGAGACATGCTGAACCCCAACTATATAACCCAAACTGCTCTATATGCTCAAGTAGATGCAAGTACTTTCCATGGACCTCCGAATCACTCTTATCCGGCACTATAACATAGCCCAACAAGGACAATATATAAGCGCGGGCTATCTGTTGTATAACGATGTCACCGTTGCCACGAAGCAATCTGTGGCGCTCGATTAGCCACAGTAGCTTAATAGAACTCCCTTCAAAATTACCCTCTCCAGGCCGAGCACCAAGTAAATACTCACATTGCTGCAAGAGTGCTGCAGTACTTGGAGTAGTAATTCCAGTAACGGCCATACCATTCACACGAAGACCGAGCTGAATGGCGACATCTTGTAGTGTCACTGTGCATTCTCCACAAGGAAAATGAAATGTGTGGGTCTCTGGTCTCCACCGTTCAACCAGTGCACTTATCAAATGATTATTTATAGTCATGTGGCCGATCTGTGCAGCATGATATAAACCAGCCTGCTGCAAAATCCCATGAATCTCGAATCTTGGTGGATCCAAATTCAAATGACGGACCCGTAATAGTCTCATCGCCTATTACAAGTTAAAACCTCGGTTAGTTTTAAAAACTAATGTTCTTAACTATAATCAATGTGGAGTTTATGAACTAATATGTAAAGACTATTCAATTTGAAAACTAAAAATAATTAGTATATATTTTCAATTTATTTTTTCTATTATATCAAAATTATTTTTTAAAAAGCCAATAACATAATTAACTACTATCCACTAGTTATACTAAACTAATTAACAAACATCATTTTTAAAAATAAAAGACAATAACTAAAATTAACAACTATCTACTTTCAATCACCCATTTTAGTAAATAATGGATGAACCATCCCTTTTAAAAAGAAAGGCCAATAACTAAAATTAAAGTTTAATTATAAAATATATTTATTTAATTTAAATACTTAATTAGTATTTAGAATTGTGTGAAAGATAAAATTAAAAAATAAGTATATTTTTAATAATATGTGAGAATTACTAATAAAATAAATCAAATTTCTTTTTTCAAAGCGATGCAAACATAAAGCTTAGAAATAAATATAGCTTGATCACTCCTATTAGTTCTTGATTGACTACTTCTGTTTTTTGTGAAAAAAAAAATTAAATTATTAGACAAACTTGCTAATAAACTCAGCAATTAATAATACGAACTAATATATAATTTATCTAGCTATTTGGTATATACTTTATAAACAAATATGTAAACACTAAATATAATTAACCTATTTAGTAGATATTTTAAATTTAAAAACTAATATTGCTATATAGATTTAGTGATTTAAACAGATTGTGTGGACTAAGTGAATAAATAATTAGTTTTTATGTACTGTAAAATAAATTGTCACAGGCATAAATTTATATAATTATTTAATAACGTGTTATTTCCCATTTATTTATTAACTCTCTGCATAATCAATAATATTGTTTCAAAATAAACTATAAGTGCACTTTTTTTTAGGCCTCAAAACCATGATAACAAAATTACTGTCTATCAAAATATCTCATTCATACCAAAGCGATTCTTTGTTAAAACAATTTCTTAAATTATTTTTTTACAAAATAATTACTATATTTTTTCAATTTATTTTTCTATTATATCAACATTACGTTAAAAATTTCAACAATATAATATGATAACAGAAAATTAATTAAGAAATATAACACAACAAAAAAAAAGTTCAAATCAATGCTAGTGCCACCAAGAACAAACTATTTTAGACCATATTAATAAACTTCTACAAAAAATAAATAAAGACATAACAAATTTAATTTATAAAAAAAATTAACTTACATTATGCTCCAGAATTTGATCAGAAATATGTTGACGTGGATCCACTGTGGTATCCCGAGCCATTTTTATAAATAATCAATTTTTTTATACTAATATCACAATATAGAACACTCTTTCTTTCTTTTACTCTCCCTTTTTTTCTTTTAACCCAAAACCCACACACAACAATTCAGCACCCTCCTTGGCACCCTCCCTCTCTTTATATTCACTTGCACAACACTTCACGCTCAACACAAATATCACTGTCACTTCACTTCCAAATGCACATGTCACATGTTCTGATATATTCCCACTCCAACTGAATAAAACATGAGGAAGTCGGAATTTCCGCTTCAATTTTCTGCACCAACATCAACAATCATCAACATGCAGGGACGTGGCATATCCCTGAGGAAGTCGGAATTTCCGACTTCAGTGAAAGGCACTATTCCTCACCATGTCTGTCAGTGTTGTAAAGATACTCTGAAATTGGAATTTCCCATTTCAGTTGTCTCGTCCAACACCTGCAAAAAAATAAAATCAGTAGTTAAGTGTGGTTAACAAACTAAAAATGGAAATTACGATTTTCCTAAATACCATATTATGATAAATACTGCCTAAATGCCATATTTTTGAACATATTATACTCAAATATCATAATAAAAATAATTCCCCACGATTGAGAACTTGCTCAAAAATATGTTGGCGTAGATCTACTCTGATATCCCAATCCATTTCTACAGGTAATCTATTTTTTTCTTAAATAAACCGATTTTTTTAACACAACTTTCATAACATAACACACACCCTCTCCTTTTGTCTTTTTCCTTCCAAAATCTATACTGCCAAGAACACAATACACTCAACACAGCACACACTCTTTTCCTTTCTTCTTTTGCTTGGAGGCCCTTTCACCAACTGCACCTAATTCTTTCCTTCCTTTCTCCCTTCCTTTTTTTTTTTTCGGTTGCGCTCAGTTTATACACATTCAAAATCTGTTGCACCGAGTCCATGCATGTGAGTTTCTGCCCGGTCAAAAAGCCATCACCTGCTGCAAGGCCATGTGTCTAAACCCCACAAAATTCTGAATTTTCGAATTGACAATAAACAGTAAAGATTCCCATGCCTGCAGTGCTGTTGTCACGTTCATAATTCGAAAATTCCGAATTAGTGCACAGTAGAGATTCCCTGCAGAGTCTTGTCTCCTACATAATTCGGAATTTCCGAATTAGTCATACCTCCAACAGTGTGTATTCCCAGCCGCAGCCTCTTCCCTGTGAATTCGGAAATTCCGAATTTATAAAAAGCCATATACCGGTAAATACTCCCTAAATGTCATATTAGTGAATATATTACGCTCAAATCCCATATAAAAAATACATTCCCTTCAAATGGAAGTTAGTATTAAAATTTTTAAAAAGCTTATCCATTTATTAAATACTCGAATTAAATTAAAGTTTAAGATTCTCAATGCTATCTGCAATGCACCTTAAATAATGGTGCTCCCCAAGAATCGAACCTGCACTCTGTACCTTAGATATCAATTGCCTATACTAATGAGCCACGATTAGTTGTTATAGTGTTTGGGAGTCCTTTTGGCTCCTTAGAATTGTATTTAATTTTAGAATTGATTTTAATTGTTCACTTCAATATATTTCTGTTTGACGGCAAAATAAACACTAGATAATCGTTGTATCGGAAATAAAGTAACATAAATAAAAATGCGAAATAGATAGAACTATTGCAAATTTCATCATATTTATATATATATAGACGTCTATTTTCAAAATTGACAAAAGATATAGGGTAATAAAATGAGGCCACTTACACAAAATAAATCGGCCTGTCGACATGAACAGTATCCTAACTGATCCCCACGGGACATTTTATGTAATGACCAGGTCAAGAGTCACACGAATTGTGACACTTGTTTTGTCGGACCCTATGAAAGCTCTAAGTTTGGATCCTATGTCCCCTTGGAGGGCTATAGGTTTGGGACATTTTCATTGGATCAAAAATCCCGGTAATTATTCCTTAGATATCAAAGAATTGAAGAGCAATTTTAAAAAAAAACAAACATCAATGTGAAAATGATTTATAGAAATCAATATTAAGCTTACTTCATAGAAATCTATAATTTCTAAACATCATATAAACTTCAAGCCTTTATATACCTAATATCTAATAACTTGAAACCATATCTTTCTTTATCAAATTGTTCAATAATTCACTAAGGTCATCGTTAGAATGCTATTTCAATTTCTTTGATCTTTAATAACTTAAACCACAAACATAACATTTATGAAATCATGGATATACATAAAACAAACTATAAATTATACATATACTTAAAAAAAACTAGCTATAGATATGTTATCCACTCACAGCCTATGCTTGGAAAGGAAGAAGCTTAAACTCTGCGATGCCTTAGAGCCGCCAAGAGATTCTGGAGAGCGTCTAACATGACAAATATAACTATTAGGCTTCCACAACATAACTATTCTAAGAATTTACTAGGATGAGCTCCATAAGGCAAAAATCCCCAATTTCTAGAACCCTAACCCTTCCTTCATAATCTTAAACATAGAATTCATGAAAAAATTAGCTAATCTATGGTCTACTAAGGAGGGTTGAGCTCAAGAATTACCTTAGAGAGCGGAGGAAGGTGGTAGAGCGTGAGGAGAGTGGTGGGTCTTCTCCCACCATCATTTTCTCTCACTAGAAGATGAGAGAGAGAGCTCCAAAGAGAGAATCAATCTCCAAAGCTTGGATAATGATGAGGAAAGAATGGATTTGATGATAGATTGAGTAAAAATGGGTGAAGGATTGATGGAATCCATAAGGGAAGAAGAAGGATGAGAGAGGAAGGAAGAGAGAGAGAGGTTGGTGAAGAATGAGAGAGAAGTTTTGAGCTTCTTCTTTTAATCACGCCCAATGGTGCCTGGCGCTAGGCGCTCGCCACCTGAAGCTACATCATTTCTGCAGCACAGCCGGCGCCTGGGCGCTGGCCTTGGGCGCCTAGGCGCCCAGTCCCCCCCTCCCCTTTTTTTTTTCTCCTTCTCTTCCAAACACTTCTCAAACATTAGCATATACTTATTTATATTTCTTCTTAATTTTAAGTTAATGTCCTCATTTATTTTATTCTCCATTAACTTTAAAACATAAATGTAAATAAGAGAATATCCCCCATTTGAATCCGATAAAAATATTGGAAAAATCAAACTCCTTAAGAATCAAAATCTAACTTTTGGATTTTAGTACAAACTTCTAAAAACTTGAATTTTCTTAAACTTCAAGCTTGAAAATGAAAGGGTTAATAACTTCCAAAAATTAATTAAAAATTGCTCTTCAATTCTTTGATATCTAAGGAATAATTACCGGGACTTTTGATCCCATGAAAATGTCCCAAACCTATAGCCCTCCAAGGGGCATACGGTCCAAACTTAGAGTTTTCACAGGGTCCGACAGAACAAAGTGTCACAATTCGTGTGACTCTTGACCCGGTCATTACATTTTATGTGCTATACAGCATATACTCATCTACTGTCTATGACCCAATATTGTCAAAAGAGGGCCACTCTATACATATCCTATAACTGCGCTGCACAGGTACTCTAGGTGGACTCCAAAGAGAGGAATCCGTTTGCCATGCCGGCATCCCCGAGAGTGTAGTCCATGCTCGGAGCAGAGGACGAGGAGGATGAACTCACCGCCTCAGACGGATCCTCCTCAAACATCGAGACGGAGGGGATCTGCTGCTGTGGTGAGGCTAGAGGGTCCATGGCTGGTACTGCTGTTGGTGCCGCTGCTGCGGGTAGTGGTGGAAAGGGATGAGCCATATATAGCGAGATAGCAATGTAAGGTGCAGCGAGGTCGAAGAGTGAATGAGCAAGGGGAACAGCAAAATCTCTACGAAAGAAGAAATAAAAATGGAACTGACATCTACCAGATACGTATATACAGTCTAGAAACGGGTCCAGGTGGATGTGGAGTTCAAGAAACTTAACAGGACGTCAGTGGCTGCATTCTCCATAATCTGAGAATGATGCGGAAACATATAGTAGGGTGAGAAACAAAGATTTCTCAATAGGGATCTTAAGTCTTATATCTATCTGTCATCGCTGTCATTCTCAGTTGTTTCGGATTTTGGTTAATTAAAAGAAAATGTTGTATTAACAGGATGTCCTACTCAATTAGTTATAGAAATCATAGCCCGAAACATAGCTTTGCTTTACTTAAGGAAATAAAGGAAATTAAACAAAGAAATAAATAACCAGATCTGTGTTTTTGACATAGTTAAGTAACAGCCATAAAGTGAACAATAACTCAATGCATGATAACAGAAATTATGGATATGCATACATCCAATGGTGCAATTAACTTAATGCATGATAACAGAAATTGTGGATATGCCTAAGAAATAATGCACTTGAACTTAATTCATATTTTTTCATACTTGGTCCCTAGGAGTATATTGGCCATAAGACTCCTGGTTAATATTATGCTTTTCAGGATCGAGCTCGTTCCTATACAGGGTCGCCGGGTTTACTTTCCCCAACTTCTCCACTGATCTATTCCCCTTAACTTTGTTTAGGGGCTGGCCCAAGTCATATGGAAATCCTTCCTCATTCTTATAAGGGTAGCATTGCTTCTCTAATACTTGTCTAATACTTTGATCAATGCATGCATAACTTGTAAATTCATATTAATTGAAATCTCTGCCGAAATTTTGGCAGCATAATGGATCATGTCTGCTTCCCCATGAATAGTGTCAGACAACCAGGAAATTTTAATCAAACAGCAGACCTAATATAGAGCATCATATCTTCAATAGTTGTCGCACACAACAAAGTCTTAATTTATCTTACAAACTTTTAATTTTTATTGATGTTCCTAAGTTTGAGCTCAGGACTGAGTTCCACGATTATATAAGTTCCAATTTCTGGGGTCATGTTCGATCCCCGAGATTGATTCTAGGTCAAGTTTTGGAATTACGGGTATAAGAGTTTTAAAACGTCCTAGTTCTTGACTTCCGAGATGCGGATATAAGGTTTTATATTCTGGTTCCAACTTCCAAGTTTATGTTAAAAATCCCGACTTCCGGGTTTGAGCTCTATATTCTTGTCCTTGACTTCCGATTTCAAAGAGTTTTATGTGCTTGTGATCTCAATCTGCGACCTTAATCCACAATTGGTCTTCCAAGACTTTTATGAGTGTGTTTCCTAAATTCCAAGTTTTTGACATTGACTATACCCGATCTAGTTTCCTATTCACTAAGTTTCGAGTTTAACATTAAGTATACCCGATCTAGTTCTCTGTTTGTTAAGTTTCGAGTTCCGATATTAATTAAACCTGATCTAGTATTCATACATGTCTCTAACTAGAATTGCACTCTTATAAGAGAAAATTCACCAAAAATAGAATTCTAGGTGAAATTATATCAAATTTATATCATTGTAAAGCTAACAAAGCAAGCTTTCAAATGAAATAAGTTGCATATTATTTGAATGAGTATAATTCAAGATATAAGCCATGAAACTTGACCTTACTGGACTACCCTATTCCAGCTTGGGTTGAACTTAAGGTGAATTCATTGATATACTGAGGATAGTTGCAATGAATCTGACTCTTAAATTTTTATGGAATGTTCCCTCATATGTTAGCTTTCAAAAAACGTTGGATTCACTTAATTTGGAGTTGTGTGGGATGAGTTATACCCTTCTCAACAAACACTGCTCGGATGAAAGTCTTGATTTCTAGGTTAAACTTCAAAAATTCATAACTACCTCTATACTAATCCAATGGCCTTATATTATATATGTATGGAAAGCCCTGAATATCTAGTTTTTCATAAAAATAGATTCATGAAATTTAAACGGCTATAGGTAGAGTTGTACACTCCGCCGTATGGACCACCGAGGAAAAACCCTAACAGCTTCTTAAGTTTTCTCTTCTCTTCAAGTTCTTTTATACCAATTCCAACTCTAATCACAATACACATGCAAATTAAGTCATAAATCATCATCATCACCCCAAATCACATCAATATCATGAGGAAAACAAGATCTCCACACATCCCCAAATCAAGAAAAATAAGAAGAGAAGTTGGATTCCTACCTTGTCTAATTGAAAGTTTGTTGATTTGGTGTCTTAGATGGAAGCAACTCTTGATGAGACTTGAAGAGATGTTAAAGATGGAGTAGAGAGGAGTGTGAATGGAAAAGAAATCGAGGGGGATCAGCTTCTTATCTTGGCCGAAATTCACAATGGCAAAGAAGGAATTGAACACAAACTTGTGGAGCAAGGAGTTAGGTGATTGGTGGATGTGTGTTAGAGTTTTAATTTGATTTTGTGGCTATCATCCTTTGCTGAAGATGGTGCCACATATATGGGTGGTTTGGCTAAATCCTAGCCATTCATCCTAGGGCACTCATGATGTAAGTTTTATTGATCCAGTTCAGACAGTTTTAAAACACCGAAATCTTACCGATTTCTCCTAAATCGATAAACCAATTTTAGAAAAATTCTGAGAGATTTCCTATATTCCTAATCTAATTCCATCAAGCCTAATCACTTCTAAATCACACTTAATTAGCTCTAAGTGAGTGCTTAATCAAATTCCGATTAAACTCATTTATTTGATAAAAACCGAACAACTCGACTATTAATGATAAGATTTTTCGGACGTTACATTACTACCCTCCTAAAAAAAAGATTTTGTCCTCAAAATTTAGTACCTGAGAATAATTCAAGGTACTCCCTCCTCATATCAGATTCTAACTCCCACGTACAGTCCGCTGAGTCTTCGTGTCCCCATGCTACCTTCACTAACTGTACGGCTTTGTTCCGAAGGTGTTTGATGCTCTTGCCCACTATCCGTGCTGGGGATACATGAAAAGTTAAGTCATCCCTTAACTGGATTGATTCAGGCTCTAAGGAGTGAGTAGGATCAGGCTGGTATTTTCTGAGTTGAGAAAGATGGAAAATATCATGAAGATTTGACAGATGTGGAGGTAAGGCAACTCGATATGTCACTGGCCCGATTCGCTTGAAAATTTGAAAAGGATCTATAAAGCAAGGGCTTAGCTTTCTAACTTTAATGGCTCTACCTACACTAGTTGTGGGTGTGATCTTTAGAAACACATGGTCTCCTTCTTAGAACTCCAATGGCTTTCTCCTAACATCCGCGTAGCTCTTCTGACGGCTCTGAGCTACAAGTGTTTTGCTACGGATCCTTTTGATTTGCTCTATAGTTTGTCTGACTAATTCTGGTCCCAACAGACTTTGTTCTCCTGATTCATACCAACATAGGGGAGATTGACACTTCCGTCAGTATAAAGCCTCATATGGAGCCATGTCAATACTAGCATGGTAACTGTTGTTGTACGCAAACTCGGCTAACGGTAAGTATCGATCCCAGCTTCCACGCTGTTCCAGAATGTATGCTCGCAATATATCTTCCAAAGTTTGAATAGTTCGCTCGGTTTGACCATCTGTTTGCAGATGGTACGCAGTACTTAAATATAGCCTAGTACCAAACGCCTTTTGAAGTGCTCCCCAAAATTGTGAGGTGAACCTTGGATCTCGATCAGAAATGATTATTGAAGGAAAACCATGTAGCTGTACCACTTCCTGAACGTACAATTGAACTAACTTCTCTAGAGGGTAATTTGCTCGAATGGGCAAAAAGTGAGCGGACTTAGTTAGTCTATCCACTATGACCCATATAGCATCATATCCTAAGGGTGTTCTTGGTAAGCCCATCATAAAAATACTCTCCTACTTCCATTCTGGAATCTCTAAGGGTTGTAATGTTCCTGCTGGTTTCTGATGCTCGATTTTTACCTTCTGGCAAGTTAGACATTTATTCACGAAATTTGCCACATCTGTCTTAAGGCCTGGCCACCAAAACATCCTCTTGAGATCTTGATACATTTTGTTAATGCCAGGATGTATAGTAAACTTGCTCTTATGGGCTTCCTCCAAGATCTTCCTCCTGAGGTTATCCTCCTCAGGTACGCATATTCTCCCCTGATATCGCCATATTCCTTCTACATCTTGAGTAAATCCTGTTAGCTTACCAGATTGCACTAGTTGCAATGTATGCTGGAAGTCATCATTTCTTTGTTATGCTTGTTGGATTTGGTCTTTGAAATCACTGGTTATCTTAAGTTGGTTTAACTGAATGCCATTGGGGTTCATAGAGATTCCCAAGTTGAGGTCTTGGAAACTTTCTATGAGCTCTGTCTCCTTGATTATCATCCATGCCGCAGTTAAAGACTTCTTACTTAGTGCATCTGCCACTAAGTTCGCTTTGCCTGGGTGATACTTGAGCTCAAACTCGTAATCTTTAAGAAACTCCATCCATCTTCGCTGCGTCATGTTTAATTCTTTCTGATCAAAAAGGTATTTCAAGCTTTTGTGATCAAAAAATACTTCAAACTTCACTCCATAGAGGTGGTGTCTCCATATCTTCAAGGCGAACACTATCGCTACTAACTCGAGGTCATGCATTGGCTAATTTCTTTCATGAGTTTTCAATTGCTTGGAAGCATACGCAACGACGTTCCTGTTCTGCATTAACACGCACCCTAATCCTTTCTTAGAAGCATCATAGTAGACTTCGAATGGTCCATACGGATTCGGTAGAGTGAGTACTGGGGCTGTTGTCAATTTTTCTTTTAATTCTTGGAAACTCTACTCGCACTTAGGTGTCCATTCGAATGGGGCGTTCTTCCTAGTTAACTTTGTTAGGGGAAGGGCTATTTGAGAGAAGTTTTTAACAAATCTCCTGTAGTATCCTGCCAGTCCTAAGAAACTCCTGACTTCCGTAACTGTCGTTGGCCGTTCCCAGTTTAATACTACCTCTACTTTATTGGGGTCCACTAAAATTCCCCTATGGGATACTACATGGCCAAGAAATTTTACTTCTTTCATCCAAAATTCACATTTGGATAACTTGGTGTAAAGTTTCTTCTCTCTTAGAATTTGCAGAACCAATCGCAAATGTTCTGCGTGCTCCTGGTCCATCTTCGAGTAAACAAGTATGTCATCAATGAATAGCACCACAAATTTGTCAAGATATGGTCGGAATATTCGATTCATGTAATCCATGAATATTGCCGGTGCATTCATCAACCAGAAGGACATCACAGTGTATTCATAATGTCCATAACGAGTTCGAAACACCGTCTTCGGAATATCTTCTTCTTGAACCCGAATCTGGTGATATCCAAACCGTAGATCAATCTTGGAAAATACAGTAGCCCCTTGCAGTTGATCCATGAGATCATCAATCCTTGGCATTGGATACTTATTCTTAATCGTCGCCTTATTCAATTGCCTATAATCCACATATAGTCGCATGCCTCCGTCTTTCTTCTTAACTAACAGAACTGGGGCTCCCTATGGTGATGCACTTGGCCTAATAAATTTATTTTCCAGGAGTTCTTGAATCTACTTCTTAAGTTCGGTCAGCTCCAAGGGTGACATTCGATATGGCGTTATAGATATTGGTCCTGCTCCCGGTACCAATTCAATGGCAAACTCAATTTCCCTCTCGGGAGGAAATTAGGGAATATCTTCAGGGAACACATCTGGATATTCCCTAAAAACTGGAATATCAGTTAACTTCTGATCAACCTTTGCTACGCTGGTTGATAAGAGAATATACCCTTGACCTCTATCCCCACAGTGGTGTACTGCTAAGGAGCTTAAATAAAGGCTTATAGGAATTACTAATTCAAAAGATGAAACAGAGGGAAGCACAATGGATTTATCAGAGCAATCTAGCAGGGCCTGGCTGGCAGAGAGCCAATCTATACCCAAAATAATGTCAAGTCTGGACAAGGGAAGACAAGTTAAATTAGCCGAAAAAGTTCGACCTCCTATCTGATAGGGGACATTCATACAAATATGATTGGTCTCAACGGGCTCACTTGTAGGTGTAGAAACTAGCAAGTCATAGGGTAATTTAGAAATAGGTAATTGCAAGGCTGACATGTAATCAGGAGAGATGAAAGAGTGAGATGCACCTAAATCGTATTAAACAGTTAAGTTCTTACCATTCACTTCACACGTGTCTTGAATCAAATCTTCTGACTTGTTGACCTCCTGTGCATCCATAGTAAAAACTCTTCCTTGGAGTTGTGGCTTAGGAGTCGGCTGGGGGTTTCTGGCAGGACATTCATAGATTTTGTGGCCTGATTTGCCACATCTAAAACAGACATTTTGACCTGCCAAGTAGGGGCGGTTGCCATGTTCCTGCAGCACTGGCTGCAAGTTTGGTTTCCAAAAAGTCTTTAAGGTTGCTTGCCTTTGTTGCCCACAGGCTGAAACTTCTTCTGCCACTGAAAGTTAGGCTTGAACCTAGGGCCTTGCGGAGCTAACCCCCACTTAAAGTTACTGCCGGTTAACCTAGCAGCAACCAACTTCTTATTACAATCCTCTACTAGGCGGCACTTATTTACCAAAGTAGGGAAATCTCTGATCTCCATTGGTCCTATGGTGGTATGGATGTCTACTCTCAGCCCACCTTCGAACTTCATGCATTTCCATGCTTCGTCGGGGTTCCGTTGATAAATGGTGAAAAATTTGCACAACTCCTCAAATTTAGCAATGTATTCTGACACGCTACTATTCCCTTGACGGAGGTGAATAAACTCCAACTCCTTAGTATTGCGGACAGAGGCAGGGAAGTACTTCTGATAAAATGCGTCTCTGAATACGTCCCAAATAATATTTGTTTGGGATCCTTCTAATAATCGGTGTGCACCATTCCACCAGAACTTTGCATCTGCTTCCAGCATACAGGTGGCAAAGGTCACCTTCTGATGGTTTATGCAATCTAATATGGAGAAGACCTTCTTCATAGCTTTAACCCACTCATCCACCTTATCTGGGTTAAAGGCTCCCCTAAAGCTGGGTGGGTTAGCCTTCCTGAACTCAGCAAATTTGAGATATTCCAAATATACCCTAGGGCCATTATGATTCCCTCCAAGACCTACCTCTGGCTGCCTTCCTAATTGGCCCATCATTTGAGTCGCCGCAGCCATCTGCTCACACGCAGCTTGCGCCATTTCTCGCATTGTGTCCAGGAACTTAGTAGATTCCTCCTGGGCTGGGGAAGTTTGCAGCCTACCTCGCCTTCCAGAAGCCATCAAGTTCTGAATACACAAAACAAGAGTAATTGAGTTGATTAGGCTTAATACTAAGTTTGATGTGCTAGTAAATAACAGCATATGGTTAGGCAATCCGTTCACATGCATCCTATCCATATGGACAAGACTTAGTGCATGATAATATCTAACGAATACAGAGCATATATGAAGCATAGTCAGTCCAATCCTCAGGCCTATATTAGGACAAACTGCTCTGATACCAAAAATATAATACCATACCAGACAAAATACTATGCTTAAGTCATAATATATTACTTGATAAGTTATTACGTGTAGTAAATTAATTAAATTCCATTTTCTGTCTCATTAGTAATTACCCATATAGAGTTAACTGTTCACTTCAATATATTTCTGTTTGATGGCAGAATAAACACTAGATAATCGTTGTACCAGAAATAAAGTAACATAAATAAAAATCCAAAATAGACATAACTACTGCAAATTTCATCATATTTACATATATATAGACGTCTATTTTCAAAATTGATAAATAATATAGGGTAATAAAATGAGGCCACTTACACAAAATAAATCGGCCTGTCAACATGAACAGTACCCTAACTGGTCCCCACGGGACATTTTATATGCTATACAACATATACTCATTTACTGTCTATGACCCAATATTGTCAAAAGAGGGCCACTCTATATATATTCTATGACTGTGCTGCACAGGTACTCTAGGTGGACTCCAAAAGAGGAATCCGTTCGTCATGCCGGCGTCCCTGGGAGTGTAGTCCATGCTCAGAGTAGAGGACGAGGAGGATGAACTCATTGCCTCAGATGGATCCTCCTTAGACATTGAGAGGGAGGGGATCTGCTGCTGTGGTGAGGCTGGAGGGTCCATGGCTGGTATTGCTGTTGGTGCCGTTGTTGCCGGTGGTGATGGAAAGGGATGGGCCATGTATAGCGGGATAAAAATGTAAGGTGCAGCGGGGTTGAAGAGTGGATGAGCAAGGGGAACAGCAAAATCTCTACGAAAGAAGAAATAAAAACGGAATTGATACCTACCAAATACATACATACAATCTAGAAACGGGTCTAGGTGGATGTGGAGCTCAGGAAACTCAATGAACAGGACGCCGGTGGCCGCATTCTCCGTAATCTGAGAATGATGCGGAAACATATAATAGGGTGAGAAACAAAGCTTTCTCAATAGGGATCCTAAGTCTTATATCTATCTGTCATCGCTGTCATTCTCAGTTGTTTCGGATTTTGTTTAATTAAAAGAAAATATTGCATTAACAAGATGTCCTACTCAATTAGTTATAGAAATCATAACCCGAAACACAGCTTTGTTTTACTTAAGGAAATAAAGGAAATTAAACAAAGAAATAAACAACCAGACCTGTGTTTTTGACATAGTTAAGTGACGGTCATAAAGTGAACAATAATATATATATATAAAACATCCAATGATGCAATTAACTCAATGCATGATAACAGAAATTGTGGATATGCATACATCCAATGATGCAATTAACTTAATGCATGATAACAGAAATTGTGGATATACCTAAGAAATAATGCACTTGAACTTAACTCATATTTTTCCATACTTGGTCCCCTAGGAGTATATTGGCCATAAGACTCTTGGGTAATATTCTGTTTTTCAGGATCGAGCTCGTTCCTATACAGGGTCGCCCGGTTTACTTTTCCCGACTTCCCCACTAATCTAGTCCCCTTAACTTTGTTCAGGTGCTGGCCCAAGTCACATGAAAATCCTTCCTCATTCTTATAAGGGTAGCATTGCTTGTCTAATACTTTGACTAATGCATGCATAACTTGTAAATTCATATTAATTAAAATCTCTACCGAAATTTCGGCAGCATAACGGATCATGTTCACTTCCCCATGAATAGTGCCAGATAACCAGGAAATTTTAATCAAACAGCAGACCTAATATAGAGCATCATATCTTCAATAGTTGTCGCACTCAACAAAGTCTTAATCTATCTTGCAAACTTTTAATTTCTATTGATGTTCCTAAGTTTGAGCTCAGGACCGAGTTCCGAGATTATATAAGTTCCGACTTCCAGGGTTATGTTCGATCCCCGAGATTGATTCTGGGTCGAGTTTTGGAATTACGGGCATAAGAGTTTTAAAGTGTCCTAGTTCTCGACTTCCAAGATGCGGGTATAAGGTTTCATATTCTGGTTCCAACTTCCAAGTTTATACCAAAAATCCCGACTTCCGGGTTTAAGTTCTATATTCTTGTCCTTGACTTCCGATTTCAAAGTGTTTTATGTGCTTGTGATCTCAATCTGCAATCTTAATTCACAATTGGTCTTCCAAGACTTTTATGAGTATGTTTCCTAAGTTCCAAGTTTCTGATATTGACTATACCCGATCTAGTTTTCTATTTACTAAGTTCCGAGTTCAACATTAAGTATACCCGAGCTAGCTCTTTGTTTGCTAAGTTTTGAGTTCTGATATTAATTAAACCTGATCTAGTATTCATACATGTCTCTAACCAGAATTGCACTCTTATAAGAGAAAATTCACCAAAAATAGAAATCTGGGTGAAATTATATGAAATTTATATCACTGTAAATCTAACAGAGCAAGCTTTCAAATGAAATAAGTTGCATATTATTTGAATGAGTATAATTCAAGATATCAGCCCTGAAACTTGACCTTACTGGACTATCCTGTTCTAGTCCATGTTGAACTTAAGGTGAATTCATTGATGTATTGAGGATAGTTGGCAATGAATCTAACTCTAAAATTTTTATGAGATGTTCCTTCATATGTTAACTTTCAAACAACGTTGGATTCACTCAATTTGGAGTTGTGTAGGATGAGTTACATCCTTCTCAACTCATACTGCTCGGATAAAAGTCTTGATTTCTAGGTTAAACTTCAAAAATTCATAACTATCTCTATATTGATCCAATGGGCTTGTATTATATATGTATGGAAAGCCCTAAATGCCTAGTTTCTCATAAAAATAGAATCATGAAATTTAAATGGCTGTAAGCAGAGCCGTACACTCTGCCGTATGGACCACCGAGGAAAAACCCTAACAGCTTCTTGAGTTTTATCTTCTCTTCAAGTTCTTTTATACCAATTCTAACTCTAATCACAACACACATGAAAATTAAGTCATAAATCATCATCATCACCCTAGATCACATCAATATCATGAGGAAAACAAGATCTCCACATAACCCCAAATCAAGAAAAATAAGAAGAGGAGTTGGATTCCTACCTTATCTAGTTGAAAGTTTGTTGATTTAGTGTCTTAGATGGAAGCAACTCTTGATGAAACTTGAAGAGAGGTTAAAGATGGAGTAGAGGGGAGTGTGAATGGAAGAGAAATGGAGGGGGATCAGCTTCTTATCTTGGTCGAAATTCACAAGGGCAAAGAAGGAATTGAACACAAACTTGTGGAGAAAGGAGTTAGGTGAATGGTGGATGTGTGTTGGAGTTTTAATTTGATTTTGTGGCTGTCATCCTTGGCTGAAGATGGCACCACATATATGGGTGGTTTGGCTAAATCCTAGCCATTCATCCTAGGGCACTCATGATGTAAGTTTTATGGATCCAGTTCCGACAGTTTTAAAATACCGAAATCCTACCAATTTCTCCTAAATTGGTAAATCGGTTTTAGAAAAATTTTGAGAGATTTTCTATGTTCCTAATCTAATTCCATCAAGCCTAATCACTTCTAAATCACACTTAATTGGCTCTAAGTGAATGCTTAATTGAATTCCGATTAAACTCACTTATTCGATAAAAATCGAATAACTTGGCTATTAACGATATGATTTTTCGGACGTTACAACTGGCGCATAGGGGACAAGTCTCTTAGTAAGCCTTTATCATACAATTTTCACAAAAATTTGGGCAAAGTAACCTTTATAATTAAGATAATTCCCAAGTATTGGTCCTGTACCTGTATAACTAAACAATCACACTCATCTATTGGGGATCCAGACATTTTTAGAATGCATCCCTCAACGTGCAACATAATTAATTATCAGGACATGCTTAAACACACACACACACACACACACACACACACACACATATATATATATATATATATATATATATATATATTTCCATCACACAACTTTAGTCCAATACATAATTCCATCTTATCATAAGTGCATTCAGTTAAATTAATACAATACAGACATCATCATAGTCCAACAAGGGTTAGATCCTGCCTGTAGTGCCATAGAACTGCATCATTCTAAAAGTACACAACAACTAAGGGTTACATAACGCCCTTATTCATGAGGGCTCACCAGAGTGGTCAATGATCAAGGCTGAGAAACGGGAGGATCAACTCCTAGGTCCACACCTATAAAGAAAGATAACGGAGTGAGTTTATACAATTTAGTGAGAGATAGGATGCCCTTAACCCATATGAGTTAATGTACATAAAGGTCAAATAAAGTTCAACATAAGATAAAATTAAACTTCTTTAAAACAGTAGGAAACCATTTATTACAGGATAATCCATTAGGATCACACTTAGGTGGTCTTTCCTTTATGTGAATCCCGTAATCCATCATGCACCACACTGTGTTTGGCTGTATAATATCCGTCATGTACCATACGTGTGGATTACCGCCAGCTAAATAAAGTTATGATTAAAAGCAAGTATCCTTTGCCAAGGATAGATGATCTTACGTAAGGAGCAACCGTATTTTACAAGATCAATTTGCAATCTGGATAAAAATGAAATTTGGCTTCGACGACCTTGTTTTATTAATTACAAATAGAAACATTTAACTTGCGAGTCACACCTTTTCTAAAATAAACCATCCAAAGCAAACTGGGAATAATCGCGATGTCAATATAGACTAGGTGAGGAATCCTACTGAGAATTTTCTAAATTCTCATCCTTTTGTATATTCGTGTCACTTTCAGATGATAGACATGGTGGTGACAATCAGCCTCTTTGCTAAGATGCCAGAGCTGTAGTGGTACTACGATCATGTGATAGCCTCACTGTATATGGCCACCACTTGTTGATTTTGTTTATATATCTTGTTTCGCTGAGACTTTGTTGTTCCTTTTTTTGGTCCTCTTTTTGACTGAGCAATTCCCTTTTTAGTAATCCCTCTGCACATGGCCCATCCTACACCACCACACTAGGTCCTACCACCTGCAACACTACCTCAGCCAGCACACCTAGCTTCTTCTGAGATGGTGGACTCCTCTTCTTCCTCATTCTCGGTCCCTAATGATGACTATGCACCTATTGACTCTGGCATGGCAAACGGATCCCTCTCCTCGGAGTCTGTCTAGTGGAGCCACCCGTACCTACAGACTACAGTTGTATAGAATGGCCCTCTTTTGGCACTTTTGACCTTGGGCCATAGACACTGCTTGTCTTTTGTTTTTTTCATATATCCATGACAGTGAAATGTCCTCCGATGACGTATATAGAGATGTTTGCACAGATATAGACCGATGTCTTTTTGTTATGGTCTTACTTGATGTACTTGACATTACAACCTTATGAATACACGAGATGATGATGTTTATATGTATCAAATATATTGGGATAAATTTTATTTCTGTCGATATCATTTCTTTTTCGTTTATATTGCGACACGTTTCATAAAATATATATCATGTGATCGAAATTGAGCTGATATATTACATTTGG
Organism: Pterocarpus macrocarpus; assembly: GCA_031439585.1. NCBI lineage: Eukaryota > Viridiplantae > Streptophyta > Magnoliopsida > Fabales > Fabaceae > Pterocarpus > Pterocarpus macrocarpus. The sequence goes on from CM062522.1 coordinate 58,080,296, forward strand.
TTATAAACTAATTCCACTAAATCAATTTACCCGAAAGTAAGCTAAAGGGGAATTTTAGATGCGTAATAAACTACAGAGTATAATATTATGACTTAAGCATAGTATTACATTCAATAGGGTGTTACACATTATTGTACATTTGGTGCATTTTTACTGTGAAGTAAGAGGAGAGTGACATGTTGTTAGTTCACTTTTTTCTTTTTGTTAAAGGACAACTTAACATGGAAAAAAAATATTGGGTCCATGATAGACCCCTCATTCCTTCAACCTATCAAAGATGAAGACTAACTTAACCAACACGGAGATTAGCTAGTTTCGAGTTTCATCATCGATTCCTACCCTTTCATCTTCATGGGCACCGAATTCCCTAATGTTGTCATTCGCCACCCTGATGCCACTCCTTCTACTACTGATCCCAACTATCGGCAACCCTCTGCCCACTATGTTGTCCTCAAGGTCAATGTCGACCGCCTCCTAATCATCCATATCGGCCTTGCACTCTCCAACAATAATCAACCAACATGGAAAAAGGGTGAGTTTTGAGTTCCCCAAGTTCCTTGGGAGAGTTCCGAGTTCCCCGACTTCTGTCATCAATTCCTACCTTTTCATCTCCATGGACACCAAGTTCCGAGTTAGAGAGTTCATGTCTACCATGAACCCAGAATTTTTGTTTCTCACAATAAACTCTGCCTTTTTTCAAATTAATTACGAGCTATTTATACCATGGAACATAGAGATTAAGGCACACATGCACCCAAGTGCACATGTTATCTTTCCATTGGATAGTCAAGAAAAAATGCACCAAATGCACACTTATAGCAAGGCACTAGAGTATGCACCATATAACATAAGTACAATATAAATATCAAATCTTTTAATAAACACAACAACTATAAGTCTTAACGAGAAAAAATTAAAGAAAAGATTCATAAATCCTAGAAGCTTTCAATAAAGCACGCATATATAAGTTAGAAAGCTTTCAAGAAAGTAGGTATAGTCCTAATAATTTTCAATAAGGCATACATAAGTCCTGAAAACATAACAAACTACGCGAGTTAATTGAAGTCATGGGTTGACATAATTATTAATTTCACTCTCAATTATTTCAAGATTCACTATCATCACATATAGATGGGTTAGGTTGGTTTGTATGGGTTGAAAATTTCCAAACCCACAATTTGACCCATACTTCATGAGTTAGAGATTTTTCAATCCAACCCAACATGTCGACCTGACCCAACCCATATTTTGTAGATTGGGTTGGGTTGAAACTCAAATTTGTGGGTTCACCCAACTCGATGATTACCCTAGATTGAGAGACATGCACCTACTAGTATATATAATTTTGTTTCTTTTCTTGATTTTAAACTAAGATAATTATCATTAACTGAAAGAGAGATTATTTTTTAATGTCATCAACTCATCATATCTAAGTATATAACCAAGAGAAAATAGTAACACATGAAAAATGAGTAGAAGGGCTCAATCCGAAAAAGTGGTCCTAATCTCTGCAGACTCCTTTAAGGGCCCGTTTAAGTAAATAGCTTATTTAAGTACTTTTGTAAAAGTAACTTCTAACAAGTAATTTATGAATAAGTTATTTTGTGTTTAGATATATAGTAATACAAATTGTTTTATAGAGTGTTTTAAAAAATACTTCTTAAGAAGCTAGATGTTTTAACTTCTTAAGAAGCACCAAAATAAAATTTTAGGAAGTAATAAATTGTATAACCAAATAGGACAAAATGTTAAAAATGTGACTTTTAACTTCCAAAAGTTTTTTTAAAAAAAAAATTAGTAAATGGTGTTATCTAAACGGACTGTAAGCAAAGCCCTATCAATTAGTGACCTCATTTGCAACCTTTATTCTCACATTATGTTGTAAATTAAGCACCTATTCTCCTGCTATATTCAAAATGGAGATGCTATTGTTGCTACACTATTTTACTTAAGCTTTCTTCTTTCTTTCATGCTTTGATTCATGCTCATCAATTCCCAACTCAGAAAGAATCAAATGTTTCACTTTCTCATGACAACTTTAAGAATATCATTACTCTTCTTGTAAATAGTAGCCATAGTTAAGTGTATCTTGTATATGAAAACTTAACTAGTAAGTGAAATGAAATATATAATTTAGCCATACAAAAGGGTCTTCTCTCCCTTTCTTGTGTTTCCTTTTTAATCATTTAACACCATGTCTATATTCTGTTGTGTCTATCTCCCATTCCAAGCAAGATATATTGGAGGATGATTTTATGTTGGTCCTTGTATTAACAAGAACAGTAAAGAGCCTTATGTTTTTAGCCATTAAATTTATTGAAAAAAATTGATCAATCAAATGACTATTATTCTTTACAAGTAATCTAATGATCTAGTAGAAAAAAGTTTGAAGCGATGCAAATGAAACTATAAAAAAAAAAAAAAAACTATGCTAATTTGAACTCTATTGGTAAATAATTGCACTAACCTCCACCTTCATATGAGCAAGCATCAAACCCAACATGTCATTCCTACCAACACATCCTAAGCACAATACCAGCATCAGTAACACTAGTCAAATTCAATGCAAGGCTCTTAATTTCCTTCAGCTCACTCCTTTTCTTATTGAACTTTCCTCCAAATCTCTAAACTAAAAGATGAAATAAAAAAGCAACAAACAATTCTAAAAATGGATGGCACCTATTTCAGACCAAAAACATAATTACAGTTTTAACCATGATTATGGGGTTGATTTACATGACTAACGGCTATAAAGGAGAGATTGAGTACTTTTTGACATGCCGAGCATAAGGATGACAATTTGCGACAAAGTATCTCAGAAAGATAACCAATTGACCTTAGGAACTATCCAAAAGGTGCGGCTTGGTAGGCTTTAAGTGTGGTATTAGCACTAAGAGAGAAAATCTCTTAAAAGAGATATCAATGGAATGTTGAAAGTAAGGACAAAGGTCTTTGCAGGATGCTCAAGTGGTAGCCACCCTTGATCTCCCCACCTCCCAATAGATAAGTCCTAGGTTTACACCATTATAGTTAAGATTCCATTGATAGCTTGCCCACCCACACTTTCTTTGCCTTTACTTAAATTAGCTACATGAGACAAAACCTGACCATAAGTGATACACATGTCCCCATGAACATGAAATGTCCCTTTCACATGATGTTCCTATTTGACCACTAGATTCCAAGGGTTTGCTTGGTGCCCACAAACTGGAGACAATATATTTAGTCTCTCCCAAATTTAAACACAACAATACACACTAGAAAGCACAAAGAACAAGTTCCACAGAAACACAAATTGCACTAGTAGCATGAGCCCCCCATGTCCTAGACAAGCTTTATAGCCTAACACCCAGCTAAACCACCTTGAACACATTTGAAACTAAATACCCATGACTTGAAAATAGATCACCCAAGGCTGTTTAAACAAGACATATCGAATCCAGTGAGTAGAAATTGAAAGACCAAGAAATCCAAGAGTAAGCCTAGTTCCTGAGCATCCTGATGTACTAAGAAAGAAAGAGTGCCTTAATCATCCCTCTAATAATTCCATTGGTGACTATATCTATTCACTATTAAAGTCAAGCCTGGATAGGCAGTTCTAGCTCTCTCATTGCTCATAGTTTCCTTTAAAGCTTATGATCCTAGAATCTGAGGTTAGGTTAATGTTAGATGTATTCTCTGAAAATGGTATTGAAACATTTGGTGTCATCACTGGGGATGATCTCGTGAGCAATGGCAAGACATAACCGAGCCAACAGACTACCACTAATCACCCCAAGAGCTCTATTGTTCAACCTAGAAGATTTTCTAAAACCTAAAGGTGGAACAAACATGGTTCAACCTAAGGTTGGACAGGCAAGGGAGGAGGTGGAACAACAATGGACCTCTTTACACCCCTAGACACGCCCTTCAACAATGCTTACCCTGATTCTTTTCAAGTCACTGTGCTAGCTCATGTGTTGAACTCCATAGTGGCAGCCTAAAACATCTTCTCAAATGTGGTAAAGGATCTGTCAACAAAGAAAGCAAATCAAGGACAGTATAGGGAAAGAAGTGATGATAAGGATACCCACATTAGTTAAAGCATATCCTCTAGAATAAGATAAAAGTAACTGACTTCATATGGGATCTTGACCCACCCCTTGACCTACCCCTTGATGCTAACATAATAAAAGAGCCATATCCACTAAGGTACCAATCACCTAGCTTCAGGTAGTTTGATGGCACTAGAAATGCTAGAGAGCATATCATATCCTTCTTCGACGATTTAGGGGTGCATCATAGAGACAAGGACCTAAGGTTGAAAGAGTTCTCGAAGTCGCTGAATAGGAAGGGCCTTCATTTGGTATGCTAAGCTGAAGCCTAGCATGATCAGCACCTAGGAGCAGATGGCCATTGAGTTTTGCAATAAGTTTTTGGAGGAGGAAAGTGCCATGCATATTATGGATTGGGAAAGCTAAAGCAAAGGTCAAGAGAGAGCCTAGTGGCGTTCATTAAGCAGTACAGGGTCATAGCATTACAGTGCAAAGAGATGCTACCAAAGTCATATTTAGTTTATGGGTGTATTAAGAATGTAGAGGATGATTCACGTGTATTCTTGGTCACTGGAAAGATCTCCATATTCTCCAAACAATTAAAAAGAGCAGCAGACATAATATATGCATGAAAAAGAGCAGGGATGAGTATAAGGCTTTGAACTTATAACATTTACTATAAGGAATAAAAGACAGGACACCTAACGTTAAGGATGGCTCGTGGTGACAGACACTCTATGGAAAGGATTTGAGGACCATGCTGAGAGAAACAGATGCTAAGAACGAAAGACACCAAGACGAGAGTAATGAATGCTAAGACAAAAATAACAGATGCTATCATGTCGCGATGAAAATCGTGGATGCTATGGTGAAAGTAGATGCTGGGACACTGTGCTGAGAATAAAGGATGCTATGACATTGTGGTGAGAATGATAGACAAGACATGATGTGTTAAAATGTAAAAGATGCTATGACAAGAGTGATAGATGCTATGTTGAAATATGCTTAAAATAATGGACAATGTAACAAGAGTGACAAACATTGTACTGAAACTGTGCTAAAAGTAAGGGATGTTATATCAAAGGTGATAAATGATGTATTGAAAATGTGTTAAAAGTAATGGACGTTGTATCAAGAGTGATGGTACTATGTTGCAAATGCAAACTATGATTAAATGAAGACTCAAGCGAAAAAGAAGCTTGCACAAGTGGCCACTACACTTTGTTGAATCAAGAGGGAAAAAAGGTCATGGCCTATGAATTCCAAGTATGTTAAAGATACCATGTTTAATGTTATACATGCATTCCTTTCCTTATATCAACATCAAGTATGCTAGAAATATCATGTTTAATGTTCGAAATGAATTTATGATATGCTTCTAATGACACCATAGGATAGAAGACTTATGATATTTGCAGCAATATGATTAGGATAATGTGGTTTGAGTAAGTGCAGTGTAATGAGACAAGTAGAGTTAATAAAGCATGGCCATGATTTGAATAGGCAAAGTTATAAATGGATAGGTTAAGTAAAATAGAGGAAATTAGATGAGTGATCAAAATGACAAAGAATGGACAAATGTTCTACATACGATAACCCTCGAAAGTGCTAGGTCAGGAGCACAAGGATTAAAATTATCAAGATCCCCAAAGATGCTAGGAAAGGAGCATAGGAACTTGAGTTAAGGAGAGTCCCCAAAGGTGCAAGGTAAGAAGCACAAGGATTAAATGAAACCTTTGAGATTTTAGTTATTGGGTCTTGAACCTAATAAGAAACATGTAACAAGAATAGGTCCCCAAAAGTGCAAGGTAAGGAGCATAGGGACTAAATGAAACCTTTGAGGTTTCACTTGTTAGGTTTTGAACCTAATAAGAAACATCTAACAAGGATAGGTCCCCAAAGGTCCTAGGTAAGGAGTATAGGGACTAAATGGAACCTTTGATATTCTACTTATTGGGTTTTGAACCTAATAAGATAGGTTACAACTACATGAACATGACCTAAAACCCTTAATGCTTCTAAAGAAAAAGAAAAGAAAAGAAAATAAGATAATTGGGTTTTGAACCCAAAAGAAAGTTGAAGATGCTCTAAGATACAAAAGAAATGGAACCCTTGGTGGTTCTACTTACTGGGTTTTGAACCCAATAAGAAGTGAAAGACAAATACAAATACTCATATAAACATAAAACAAAAACAAAATCCTTGGTGATCCTATAAGAACTACAAAGTGCTGCAAGACTAAAATATATGATTCAGCATCATGCATGATGAAGCAAATAAACGTGAGCTACAAAGCAGAAGTTAAAAGGAAATGAACCCCTGAAGAGACAAAGCAATGTGCACAAGGGAATGCACAAAGGATCATGGAAACCTCAAGAATACAAAGTAATGTGCATGGAGTAATGGCATTTAAAGGGCAACATGCTCATAAAGACAGACAGAACCATAAATGTGCAATAACATGCAAAGTTTGAAAATACAAAAAGAGAACCCTCAGAGGTTCTAGAAGTGCAAAGGAATAAGTAAAATATGAATCTGAACCCTTGGTGGTCCTAAGAGAATTACAAGGTTTTGAATAAGAAAAAATGCAAAAAGTACAAGGTCCAGTGTTATGAGCAATAAAGCAAGAAAATACAAATGCAAGGTATATCACAAGGCAAAATCATAGCAGATTCTAAGGGGCACACATACATATAGAGAGAAAAGAAAGAGGAAAAACAAAGAGAGTCATGAAAAAAAGCAAATATGTGAGAATATGAGAAAATGTGATGATAACAAAAAAAGAGTATAGATAAAGGCAGCAAAGAAACAAAAGAAAAAGGTGGCAAAAGAGAAATTGATGATGGCTTACAACTAGCAAGTGCAACCCAGAATGTTCATGAAAGGTGAAATAGTCATGAAAGCATGGATGTTGCAATGAGGGAACAAGCTATGGCCAAGTGGACACCTAAATGGGAAGGACTATTCATAGTGCAAGAATCTCACCCTAATTGGCATTGCATTTTGCTAAATCTAGAGGCTGGAAAGACAAATGGCTCTGCCGATTCCAAGTACATAAAAAGGATTATGCCTAGTTTATTCTACTCTAGCTTTGTTAAAAGTATGATGTATGAATTTTGAGTAAACATTTTGTAGAAACAAAAAGTAAATGAGTCAATGATATGAGATGTGGATGAATGTTTTGAAGCGTGCTAGCCTATTACGACCTGAGCATGTATACTAGTATAATGAAAACACTAGGGCAGCTAATGCTAAAATGAAAGAGGAATAAAACCTTGTAAATAAGAACAAGGATTAAAGGTTAACAGCTAGTGTAAAGTTTCCATCTAGTAAAGACCATGAATAAAGGAAAATGGAAGGCATCAAGGCCTAAAGCCAATAAGGTCAAGAAAAAGGGGTAATATGGCCAAGACATCCTCCCCCAGAACATGTTCAAAGTTGCATGGCCTACCTTGGCTAAGCGTCATCGGCATTTGAAGGCTTAGGCACAAGAAGCTCTCAAAACACATTTAGCCATCCCCAAATATAGGCAGGCCTTGGTATATAGGGCCTTAGGGTCAATGTTCCTATAATTAGCAATAACCCCACCTGGCCTAAACGTCATCGGTATTTATAAATTCTAAGGACAAGAGAATTCTAAAACACACTCACACCTTCCCCAATTACAAAAATGTTATAGCGTCACTCTTAAATGCACAAGAAAGAATCTCACAAATTCTCACAAGTGCAAATAAGGTACAAAGTGAAACCTTATGAGATTCTAAGGGTGCAAGAATGAAATAATGTACAAAGAAAACCACATGAAGGCTCTCAAAGATACAAGAAACAGAAATAGCACACAAGCAAAGAATAAAACAAGCTCCCACAAGGAGCAAAGATAAAGATATAAAACCAAAGAAGATGTTCCAGAAGGCAAGGTGTCATAAGCCTATATTAATGAAGAAATGTCAAGAACGCTCATGCAGTAAATTAAGCGAAGCCTTAAATGATGCCCAAAAGGAAAGGTCCAAGTTTTGGCATAAGTAAGGATGTCTTGAAGGCAAAACTGAAAAAGATACATGAAAAAGCAAGGTATCATGTCTAAAAGAATTGCAAAGTTTATGCCAATGCAAAAAGGTGAAAGATCAAGTACTAGGGGGCTAATAAGAGTTCTCGTACTTTTCCAACAAGCAAGCAAGGATAAAAGTACCTGGAGCGAACATATTCTGATGAAAGAAAAACAAAAAGACCAAGAACAGATGACAATGCAAGTAGAAAGACAATGGAATTTGCACGTTGAGAAAGCTGTGGCATCCTATCATGCAAGGGGGCTAATGTTTCAAACCAAAAATATAATTACGATTTTAACCAGGATTATGGGGGTGATTTACATGACTAATGGCTATAAAGGGGAGATTGGGTACTTTCTAAGATGCCGAGCATAGGGATGGTGCTCTATGACAAGGTATCTCAAAAAGATGAGCAATTGACCCTGGGAACTATCCAAGGTGTGGCTTAGCAAGCTTTAAGTGTGGTATTAGCCTAAGAGAGAAAATCTCTTAAGATGAACACCAATAGAATCTTGAGAATAAGGACAAAGGTCTCTCTGCAGGATGCTTAAGCTGCAGCTGCCCTCGGTTTCCCCACCTCCTAATAGATAAGTTCTAGATTTACACTATTATAGTGAAGATTCCACTGATAGCTTACCTAACCACACTTTCTTTACCTTTACATAAACTAGCTACATGAGACAAAACCTGACCAAAAGTGATACACATGTCCCTATTACCATGAAAGATCCCTTTCACCTCGTGTTCCCATTTAACCACTAGATTCCAAGGGTTTGCTTAGTGCCCACGAACTGGAGACAATATATTTAGTATTTCCCAAGTCTAAACACAACAACACACACCAAAATATACAAAGAACAAATTTCATAGAAACACAAATTGTACTAGTAGCATGAGCCCCCTATGTCCTAGACAAGCTTCACAGCCTAACATTTAGCTCAACCACCTTCAAACCCACCTGAAACTAGACACCCACGACCTGAAAATAGATCACCTAAGGCTGTCTAATTAAGACACAGCGGATCTAGTGAGTAGAAATGAAAGACCAAGAAACCCAAGAGTAAGCCCAATTCCTAAATGTCCCAGTGCACCAAGAGGGAAAGAGTGCCTTAACCATCCCTCTAGTGATTCCATTGATAATTACACTTGCTCACCGTTAAAGTCACCTCCGGACGGGTGGCTACAACCTTCTCATTGCTCACATTTTCTTCTAAAGCTTATGATCCTAGAATCTTTGAGTTTGGGTTAGTGTTAGATCCATTCTCTAAAAAAGTATTGAAATAGCACCACAAAAAGGTATTGAGAGTAAGGATAAAGGTCTCTTTGTAGGACGCTCAGTGATAGCTGCCCTTGGTTTCCCCACATCCCAATAGATAAGTCCTAGGTTTACACTATTACAATGAAGATTCCACTGATATCTTACCTACCTACACTCTCTTTGCCCTTACTTAAACTAGCTACATGAGACCAAACCTGACCAAAAGTGATACACATGTCCCCATTACTACGAAATATCCCTTTCACCTAGTGTTCCCATTTGGCCACCAGATTCCAAGGGTTTGCTTAGTGCCCACAACATGGAGACAATATATATAGTTTCTGCCAAGTCTAAACACAACAACACACATCAGAATACACAAAGAACAAGTTCCATAGAAACACAAGTTGCACAAGTAGTATGAGCCGCCATGTCCTAGACAAGCTTCATAGCCTAACACCAAGCTGAACCACCTTGAAACCCACTTGAAACTAGAAACCCACAAGCTGAAAATAGATCACCTAAAGCTATCTAATTAAGGCACACCAGATCCAGTGAATTGAAATTGAAAGACCAAGAAACCCAAGAGTAAGCCTAGTTCCTGAGCATCCCAGTGCACTAAGAGAGAAATAGTGCCTTAATCATCCCTCCAGTGATTCCATTAGTAACTACACCTGTTCATTGTTGAAGTCATTGAAGTCACCCCTGGACGTGTGGTTCCAACCCTCTCATTACTCACATTTTCTTTTAAAGCTTATGATCCTAGAATCTTTGAGTTTGGGTTAATGTTAGATCCATTCTCTAAAAAAGGTGTTGAAATAGCACCGCAAACAAATACCTGCAAATCTCCAAAATGCTCCAAAAACTCAAACTTTTCCATGCTATTTTAGTAATCAAACAAAAAGCCATAAACAAAAATGTGTTCCATTTACATTTTCACACCTCAATGAGGTTTCAAAAGGGCTAGTAAAATAAGTGGAATACGCCATTTGGAAAAAGTTTAAGGAGTTGTTTGTGGGGGTAGAGGAGGAAGGATGTGGGAGAGCTTGGAAATGGTTATGGTGGAGGAAGTTGAGGGCTGGAATAATGGTGGTAGTGATTGTGATTGCGGAGTTGGGTTGTGGACGGTGATAGTGGTGTAGTATTATAGGTTTACACAATTATATACACCCAAAAAAAAAAAAAAAACCGTTATTTTCACATGTAAAGTCAAAGGTCTATTATTGAACCTTTGACTAAGAGGTTTATTATAAACAAATCTGATGTTGGAAGTTCATATTGAACTAATTAACGAACAAGATATTAATATGAAGCACATTGCATTTCCATTATATATCATAACCTTAATTAGAGCTACACGAATGTGCTTCAATCGGGTACACTACACTACAAGTACACAGTTCCAATTCCAGCTAAAGCTAGAACAAACACGTACGTAGTACAAGAGCAACAAAGTAAACAAGGATTTATTTATTCACACAACACCCAAAGGTGCCTAACAGGAGATCATGGACTTAACTTGCCATGTTGGCATTGTAGGCATTGTCCACTGCCAAGTTGGGTACCCACAGAACTGCCTTATTGCCAAGGTAGTGGCAAGCAGTGGTAGTTCCAGGCTTGACTTTGAGGAGCTCATAGAGTACCTCAGCATTCATGCCAGAAGTATCATGGTGGCAAACTGTCAGTGCTTTGGTTTTGGTCCCATCAGCCGCCACCATCGGAACCATGTAAGCTGTGGTTTCACGGATTTCATGGCAATAAAACACAACATTTCGGAAATTCAGCCTGTGACACATAACTGCTTTGTCTCCAAGATTTTGCACTCCCTCTATGGTGTATTGGTTCTGCTTGTCCACGAAGGAACTTGAGACTACTTGAATGTTCTTCCCTAGCTTTGAAATTGCAAAACCAATCAATGTTCCTAAGGATTTTGCGCAGTACTTGTGCTCTCCCTTACTGGGAGGGGTCCTTATGCAAACCTCCTCATAAGTAAACCCCTCTTTTTCAATGTCTTTAACTTCACTTGTCCATGTGTAAACACCATAAGGTTGAGCATAGGGACGCTTGCTGAACTTCAAGTTCATTGTCTTCCCTGGATAAAGGTCATGTTCGAAGAAAAAGGTTCTCGGGTACTGTGTCATCGATTTTCATGGGAAGATTATCGATTTCTGCATCTACATCATCATAAAAGAGAATTTTTATCAACATCATTCTATCTTGTTGATCATTGATAATTTGATAAGATATATGATAGAGGGGCTATATAAGAACCTTCAGCGCCAGGCTTTAAAAGCTCCTTTAGAGAACTAGGAATCGGAGTGTTTGGCCAAACTGCTTGCCAATAATCTTCGTCAGGTATCAATTCACGGGTATGGCTTACTCCTATAAGAGCAAGCTGCACAACATATTCAGGAGAAAAGATCAAAATCATTTAAAAATTTTGTAATGATAAAAGTTAATTAATTATGAAATGATGAGCATGTGTGAATGAACTCCATTTTAAAAACTTCAACTTCAAAAATGTGTTAAATGGAGCAGAGTCGTCAACTTGCCATTAAATTTGCACCTAGAAATATTACAATCATTTTATGAGTAAATGTTGTATAGCTAAAGAATGGCCAATTTTTTTTTAAAAAAATAAGAATTATTATTAGATGAAATAAAGTAATATAATTCAGTTATTGATTTAAGAATCAACTTATGGGTCATGTCATTATAATAAATGAATTCAAGTAAAAGTCTTAATTTTCTAACATTTTTCTTATTTTATATAGATAATTTAAAATGATTCTAATTTCAAATACTAGTAGTGTAAATATTTTTATTAATATAATTTTAAAATAGTTACTATAAACTGATTTTGCGTGATCAAATGATAGAATAAAAAAAGTTTATAATGTTAATATATCAAATTTAAATTTATTTAAAATTTATAATATGTACATGCAGATTTCAGTCCATATATAATCTTACCGCATATAAGAAATCGTAAAAGACAAATTCATTGAAGCTGATATAAGCATGGCAAAAGATAAACCAATAACAGTACTGGCATAAAAAGCTTACAGAGAACAGAACCGAAAATGAAATGGCTCGTAGATGACTAAACATTTTCGCAGTCAACGAAGCACTGAGTGGAAAGCACAATGTGATACCTGAATAACTGCTATAGGGTGGGGGACCGTGGGTTGACCTATGTAGTGTCAATTTGGGGGGTTTAGGATACTCCATTCCTGGTTTGTGTAGTGACAACTCAGTAGATTCGTTAATATTCGTGTTGGGTTGCATGATACACACCGTGTTCATCATGCATGCAATCCATGTGTTGACTGTCCACCATGCAAATATGATACATTTAATGATCGTTTAATTAATTTAGGGACTGATTTGTATTTTTTGTTTAAATTATGTCTGTGATAAACGTCCATACTCGCATGATATCCATACAAATTCACAATTTCCAAGAGCACTCTGCTTGAGGAACTGAGGAGCTCCTTCCAGTGAAGGCAGATTCGCATTTAGAACAATTTAAAATAAACGATCTATAACAATCCTTTGAATATGTGAAAATTGAAATCATTAATTAACTCTAAGCAGTTGTGAAAACATAACATGTTTTTCCTTTGGAAAGCAATTTATTCTAATGTTCTTAAAGTTGTCATGAGAAAGTGAAATATTTAATCCTTTCTAGTCGGGCATTTATGAGCGTGAGTCAAAAGCATGAAAGAAAGAAGAAAGTTTAAACAAAAGAATTTAATTTAAATATGTTGATAGTGTAAAATTATTTTATATTTTTTATCAATAGAAATAATAGAAAGTGTCAATTCATATTAATAACCGCCTATTATAATGAAAAGCCCACCATAATTTCTTACTTTTCAGTATTTTTATTAATTGATAGTGTAAAACTTTTACGTGTATACCAATTAAACTCTAAACAAAATAGTGCAGCAACAAAAAGCATCTCCATTTTGAGTATAGCTGGAGAATGGGTGCTTTAAAGCAGAACGTGAGAATAAAGGTTGCAATATGAGGTCACTGATTTATAGGGCTTTGCTCAGCAGAGATCAGGACCACTTTTTTGGATTGAACCCTTCTAGTCATTTTTCATGTGTTACTCTTTTCTCTTGGTTAGATATGATGAGTTGAAGATATACAAAAATAATCTCTCTTTCAGTTAATGATCATTATCTCTTAGTTTTAAAATCAAGAAAAGAAAAGAAATAGAATTATATATACTGGCAGGTGCATGTCTCTCAATCTAGGCTATCCATTGAGTTGGGTGAACCCATGAATCTACAAGTTTTAATCCAATTCAACCCATAAAATATAGGTTGGGTTGGATCGACAGGTTGGGTTAAATTAAAAAATTTCTAACTCATGAAGTATGGGTTGAATTATAAATTTAAAAATTTTTAACTCAACCTAATCCATCTATGAGTGATCATAGTAAATATATTAAAAGTATTGAGAATAAAATTAATAATTTTGTTAACTTATAACTTCAACTGACTCATATAGTTTGTTATATTTTTATGACTTATATATGTCTTTTGAAAACTAGTATATATATATATATATATTCTTGAAAGTTTTTTGACTTATGTATGTATACTTTCTTGAAAGTTTCTAGAATTTATAGATATTTTCTTAAATTTATACTTGTTAAGACTTATAATTGTTGTATTTGTTAAAAGATTTTTGATATTTATATTGTACTATGTTATATATATTTTGATTTATTATATTTAATTATACATTTTGACATATTTTAATTGGTAAACCTTTTTTTTTCCAAAAAGTATATTGAATCTGCAGATTTGACCCAACTCAACCCACTTATATGTCAATTGAGTCAAGTTAGGTTGAAAGGAAAAATTTAATTAACCCAATCTAATCCAACCTACTATTTAACTCAATGGATTGGGTCAAAAAAGCAACACAAATCCATCAATTTAATCTACGGGCACCCTTATCTCAATCTACATTTGTTTAATTTCTTGATACTTTGTAATAATTAATTTATTTAAAAATAAATAAAGTATATTTTATGTAAAAAATAAATAATTTAACTTTTATAATTTTCAATTTTCAATTTATTATTTATAATTTTTTATAATGTGTAATAAAAGAAAAAAATAAAAGTTCTAAAATAATTACCCACTAACATTATAAAAGAATATAACTCCTAAACAGTTTGTAAAATCTAGTGGATATGATTAAAAGAAAATAGTTAAAGTAACCTGGATACTTCTATAATTAATAGTATAAAAATATATATGAGGTTCTCATTTCATATTAATGGTCATAGACTCATATTCTCTAATTCCTACTATTCATAGCTTACAATAAAACATTGATGCTAACAAAAATATTATCAAGACAAATTTGTTTTTCGAAAATGAAAATTTTTATCATAGTTTCTAATAATTAAAAATATTGATCAAATTATTCATTTTTTTTTTGGGAGCTCCTAGTGGAGCTAGGGAGAAATGGAAAAGGGGATGGGTAAATGAGAATAGAACTGCCGGCTAATACCAACAAATCCCTTGTCACATGAGTTTTTAAAAACTAATGTGTTTGATAGCAATCATCTCTCATAGACTCATTTGTCCATAGAAAAAAATAGTAACTTATATTTTTAATTATCTGATAAAATATATTTATTATATAGACCAATTTAAAATTTACTCTAAAGATATTTAACTAAATTTCTGGTCTAATCACGGTTATTTCCACATGCTTTGGAAATGGAATTAATCTTATTTGAGTTACATTCATGTTCATACAGAAAAACTCTTTTACTATTACATTTTTCATATACAACTGAAATTCAAGATAACATAATTATATATAGGACCTAAACTCCTTCAACTCGGAGCAATTCTCTTAATTCTAAAATACATTGATGGATCTAGACAATATATAATAGTAGAGGGAAAAATAAATATTTAAAATGTAATGAAGAAAATATTTTTAATAAGAGAAATGTTGAGGGAACTTACTTCTTGTGAGACACCGTATTGACTCATCACTCATCTACCATTGGATGGGGTGTGGATCCCACTTAGATTGGGCTCACACCTCATCCAATGACAAATGAGTGATGAGTCAACATGATGTCCCACAAAAAGTGAGTCCCTATATCACTTCTCTTTTAATAAAATTCATAATTTTCACTAAATTTATCCTATTAATTTGAATATTTTAAAATTTATATGTGAATATTGTAAATTTTTTTGAGACAATTAACAATATATTATATAAATGAAATCTAACATTTAGAGATTAAATTAAAGATAAAAATTATTATGACTTAAATGTTTCTGTGATATATATTGCATATGCATGTTTTAAATATACATAAAGTTGTTTTGGGTTCTCACCACAAAAAAAAAAAAAAAAAAAAGTTTTGGGTTTATATACTTTGATTAGTTAGATCGACTTGTACTTTTTTTATTTCTTTATACTTTTTCAAACTATAAAATTCATAAGTTCAAAAATTAAAATGATGGTTTCTGTCAAATAAAGAATAGTCAATATATATATATATATATATATATATATATATATATATATATATATATATATATATATAACAATTTTTTAGTTTTATTGAATTATGTGAACTTAGAATAAAACTAAATTTATATAAGACCATATTGCTACTTTTCTATGTAAATTTACATACAGTCTAATTAGTCTACATATCATTTTTTTTATATATTAAGAATTTGTCTATCGAATTTTTGGTTTGTCGAAAAGTTGAAGGGTAGTTACATGCGGACTTTACATTGTCTTATGAAATTGTTAGAAATTATTAGAATAATTAAATTTTTAAATAAGTTTATTTAGAAAGTCTTTTGATCTATTTAAAAATAGATTTTCTTTTTATTTTTGGCTTTATTTAGAAGTCTTTTGCCCTATTTTAAAATAATTTTTTTGACCTATTTAAAAGCAAATATGTTGACCTATTTAAAGACATTGTTACAAAGCAAGCCTTTAAATAGATTTGCAGTTCAAGCTAAACATTTGAAAAGGGCTAAGCTAGGTAGGTCTATGTCGAGTTAACAAGCTTAGACTACATTTTTGAAATATAGAATAAACCTGTTTAAACCAAAGTTTGGCGTGGTTTGGCCAATATTCCTCCTCTATTTCTCATATAATGTCATTTTATAAATCTGAATTTTATTTTCATAATTTCAGATTCATACTTGCATTGTTCACAAGAAAGTAAGAAAGGCAAGTTAATTTTCAGGGATTAAAAAAAAAAAGGTGTTGGGTGTATCAAATGCAATCCTAATAAAAATGCAATATAATCACTTGTGTTAACATTTTTAGCCTTTTTTTTTTTATCATTTTCAGTTTTCCACAATAATTGTAATAATATTTTGAGTAAGTTACACTCTCCTCTACTAAGAGATACTCTTATTACAGAGTCATTTCTTCTATTTTCAAACTATACACTCCCCTCACTTAAAAAAATGAAAACATGCTATACTTCAATCCATTTTAAATCTTTTATTAAATCTTTATTATTTTTATATTTATTATCTTATTTTTTATTTATCAAAATATCCTTTTTTTTGTAGTTATATATATTAAAATCTTTGATTTTCTTACATAGCAAAGGCATGTGACTGATAACAATAGAATGATATATATATAAATATATATATATATATATATATATATATATATATATATATATATATAAATGAATTAATAATAATAATAATAATTTATGATGATTATTTTTTAAAAAAGTAACAAATGTGTATTTTTTAATTTATTTAAATTTATTAGGCTATAATCTGTGATAACTAATGGTAAATATGAATGTTAATAAAGTATTATTTTGTACTAATTTATTAAAATAAAAATAAAATGTCAATGCTATATTAAATTTTATATTTTTTAAAATGATTAAATAATTTTAATAAATATATTCTCATTAATATTAGCACATCAATTTAAACGGTAGAATAAAAAAAAGTTTATAATGTTAATATATCAAATTTAAATTTATTTAAAATTTATAATATGTACATGTAGAATTCAGTCCATGTATGATCTTACTGCATATAAGAAATCGTAAAAGACAAATTCATTGAAGCTGATATAAGCGTGGCAAAAGATATACCAACAAAAGTACTGGCATAAGAAGCTTACAGAGAACAGAACCGAAAATGAAGTGGCTCGTAGATGACTGAACATTTTCGCCGTCAATAAAGCACTGAGTGGAAAGCACAATGTGAGACCTGAATAACTGCTATAGGGTAGGGGACCGTGGGTTGACCTATATATACCTATACAGTGTCAGTTTTGGGGGTTTAGGATGATCCATTCCTTGTTTGTGTAGCGACAACTCAGTAGATTCGTTAATACTCGTGTTCTAGGTTGCATTACACGCACCGTGTTAATCATTCATGCAATCCATATGTTGACCGTCCACCATGCAAATATGATACATTTAATGATCGTTTAATTAATTTAGGGACTGATTTGTATGTTTAGTTTAAATTATGTCCGTGACAAACGTCCATACTGATACTCTCATGATTTCCATCCAAATTCACAATTTTCAAGAGCACTCTGCTTAAGGAAATGAGGAGCTCCTTCCAGTGAAGGCAGATTCGCATTTAGAACAATTTAAAATAAACGAGCTATATCGATCCTTTGAACATTTGAAAATTGAAATCATTAATTAACTCTAATCCTTTGATATTTTCCAAGGTTCGGCTATCATATTTCCCATATTCATTAATCAATATTCATGACACTCCCCTCAAAGGTAACTAATTTGAGTACCTTTGAAGGATTTGATAAGAATATCTACTAGCTACTTATTTGAATTTACAAAGCTAGTGGAGATGTCCCCATATACAATCTTCTTTCTGATAAATGACAATCTATCTCAGTGTCTTTGGTCTTTTCATGGACAACTAAATTGGAGGCAATATGTAGTGCTACTTTATTGCCACAAACAAGCTGCATCTACGTGATTTCTCTAAATTGAAGTTCTTTAAGTAGTTGCTTACACGTGGCCAATGTGATGGCCCAATATTTTGCTTTAGTACTTAACTTAGCAACCATATTTTGTTTCTTACTTTTCCAAGATATTAGGTTGCCTCTAATAAGTACATAATAACTAGAAGTGGATCATCTGTTCGTAGAAAAGCCTGCCCAATCAACATTTGAATATACAACTATATGGGTGTGCATTTTATCTTCATGCACGAGACCTTTTCTTGGTGCACTTTTGATATACTCTTAGATGCAGATCACAGCATCCCAATGAACTTTACATGGGGAATTCAACAATTGACTAACCAAACTCATATCAAAGGAAATATCTTGTCGAGTAATTGTGACGTAGTTAATTTTTTCCACAAGTCTTCTATATTTTTCTGGATTTGTTAGTGGTTTCCCTTAATCTGGTAGAAGTTTGGCATTAGGATCTATAGGTTTGTCAACATGTTTTGCACTCAATAATCTTATATCACCAAGGATGTCCATATTATATTTTCTCTATGAGATAACTATACCATGCTTCAATTGAGCCACTTCAATTCCTAAGAAATATTAGGATTTCCAAGATCTTTGGTTTGCAAGTAATAGCACAGGTGTTGCTTTAACTGAATTACCCCATGATGATCATTATTAGTAACAATATCATCCACATATACAATCAAATAGATGCATCCTTGAGTTGTGTGACAATAGAATACTAAGTGATTAGTTTTACATTAGATCATACTAAATTGTTGACAATAGTACAAAATCTACCAAGCCAAGCTCGATGCAACTATTTTAAACCACCCAAGGACATGTATAGATAATATACTATGCTAGAAGGCTCCCTATAAGCAACAAACCCCAACAGTCGCTCCATGTAAACCTCCTTTTCAAGATCACCATGGAGGAGGGCATTTTCGATATCTAGCTGGTATAGGTCCCAATGATGAATAGCTGCCATAGAAATGAAGAGACGAACAGAGTTCATTTTGGCAACCATAGAGAATGTGCTCCCATAGTCCAACACAAAGATCTAGGTATATTCTCTGGTTACTAATGGGCCTTAATGCACTCAATACTGCCATTAGGACCAACCTTGACTGTATAGATCTACTTACAACTTACAATTGATTTTGCGATGGGTAAAGGCACTAAGTCCCAAATACCACTGCTCCATAAGGCAGACGTTTCATCTAACATAGTTTCCTTCTATCGAGGATGACTGAGAGTTGCACCTAGAGATTTAGGAACAAAAGACAAAAAAGCATAGCATAATAAAGATAAACTCTAATAATTTAAAGCAAGATAGTCAAGAAATGGGTTACAAGTGGATCATATACCTTTTCTAAAAGTAATAGGAGGGTCGGGCATTGGAGGCAGTGTCAAAGCTAGCATAAGAGGTGGATCCAAATGTAAATTTGAAAAGACTTCAATGATAGCTGGGATAAGGATAGGTTTTGAGGTTCGAGGTAGACAACAATGACATACCTAAAGACGATGTCAGGTGGTATGACCCTGATGAAAAGGAAGTTGTATGAAAGTAGACTCAACCAAACTAGAAAGATGAGGTGTAGGGATAATCTCAGCTATGACTTCTGAATTTGAAGGAGAAAACTCACAAAACAGAATAGACTCAAAGAAAGTGGCATCAGCATAGATAAGGTAACATAGGAGAGTAGGACAAAAGCAACGATAACCTTTTTGAGACTGAGTGTAACTTAGAAATACACACTTAAGTGATTGAGCTAACAACTTATCAAGATCAAGGGAAGATTATGGATGAAATATGTTAACCTAAAGATACATAGGGGAAGATTATGAAGAGTATGATGAAGGAATAATATGGAGTAAAGGACTTGGTTGTCAATGATAGAGGAAGGCATACGATTAATTAAGTAAAATCAATGAGAATTGTATTAGCCCAAAAATGAAAGGGTACACACTAATAAATTAGGAGAGCCCGAGTTATCTCAACAAGATGTTTGCTTTTGTATTTTACAACTCCATTTTGCCAAGGAGTATAGGCATAGGAGTTTTGATGAAGAATGCCATTGGAAGCCAAAAAATTTTAAATGGTTGGAACAAATATTCACAAACATTATCATTGCACAAAATACGTATTAGAACACCAAATTTTGTTTTAATTTCATGATAAAACCTTTGAAAATTTTGAAACAACTCGGACCAATTTTGCATTAAGAACAACCAAGTACAATGAGAGTAATCACCAATGAAAATGACAAAATACTTTGATCCTAAAATGGACACCAATGTAGCTACTCCCTTGGTGGCAAAGATCAAAGAATGGTTAAGAAGAAACAGGGAAGTGAAACTTCGACATGTCTTTAGAGAGATGAATAGTGCAATATATATGCTTGCTAATCTAGGCCACAATCATGATCTTATTTTGACTCGCTTTGAAGAGCCTTCATGTAACATCCCTGGTTTCCGAGTTCCAACTTTATCTTCAAGTTTGATCAATTCCATTTCCGACTTCATCTTCCAATTTCACAAAAAAGAGATAATTTCCGATTTCCGAGTTCGTCCTCGAATTTTAGCACAATTTTCACGACTTCTGACTTTAACCATACGAGTATTCCTCATTTCCTAACTTCCGACTTAAACTTCAAGCCCAAACAACACGGGCGTGACTCCCGACATTCGACCTTATATATCAAAGCTAACGGAGCCGATTTCCGATCTCATAATGTATTTCCAAGGTTCAAGTAAGATGTACGCAATTTCCGACCTTACACTTCATGTTTCAAAATAATGTACATGATTTCCGACCTCCGAAGTTATAGTTTGACACAATGGTTACAAGTACCGACCTCCGAGTTTATTATAATGAGTTTCGGCCTTAGAGTTGAACTCAATGGACATGAGTTCGAATCTTTGAGTTGATTTCTAGTCATACACGAGTTCCGATGTCTGAGTTCATTCCCAGGAGCCTTCCATTTCTGTTGGTGTTCCCGAGTTTGAATGGGGAGTTCCGAGATTATGTGATTGTAAGCTGCATGACTTCCGACATCCGACCTTGCCCCCAAGTCTGGAATAAACCAGACAAGATTTTTTCAAAGTCACAAATAAGATGGGACGAGTTCCGACATCCAGCTTCAGCTCCAAGCTCAAGCAAAATGGGACGATTTCCAACTTTAAGCAGAATCGAGACGAGTTCCGAGTTCAGATAGAATGGAAGCGAGTCTCACTTTTAGGACGACGTGGAGAGCAATTTGGCCACAAAAGAGGGAGACATGGCCGAACTTCAACCACAAAATTCCAACCAATCAATACCACAATTCCAACTATCTTCATGTATTTAAATCAGACTCTCCTCTTGATTTTGATCTGATTTACGCCACTCTCTCTCCCTCTCGCTCCAGCCTTCGTCTTCCCTTCCTCTCTCAATCTACTCTATCAAATCTTCAAACTTTGTTAAGGCTCCATTCAATCCAAACTCAAATTCAGCAAGATCACACTCCAAAGAGGTAGGATTCCATTTCTGTTATTGAATTCTTTGGACCATGATTACATGAACTTTTACTCTTCTTCATGTATTTGATGATATATTGGATATATTATGATAGATTATGATTGAATTAATATGAAATCTTGAGTTGGAATTAAAGTTAGAAGGAGAAAACTAGAAGGAATGGAGGATTAGGATGCTGTCTAGTTGAGGAATTCCATGGCAGTCTGTATGGCGGAGTGTATGGCTCCACCTACAACCGGTCAAATCCGATGAAACTATTTTTAGATGAAAGTAGACATTCAGGGCTTTCCATACATATATCATATAAGGTCATCGGATTAGTGTTGAGAGAGATATGAATTTTTGAAATTTGACCTAGGAACCAGGACTTTCATCCGGGCAAGGTGACTTGAGGAGGGTGTAACTCGCCCTACACAACTCCAAATTGAGTGAGACCAACTTTGTTAGAAAGCTTACACACATGGGAACATCCCAATATGAAATTCCGAGTTTATTATGACCCCAATTGATCCTAATGGTTCGAGGAAGTTACCCTATGTCCAAACCGAGCCAATATAGAGTAGTTCAGAAAATTGGAATTTCAGGACTTAATATGAGACCAATTTCGTATGATTTAAGCTTAGTTTCGATTTTTAGTGAATTTATACTTCCAAGAGTGTAATTCGGACTAATGACCGAACAGGCTGAGGCAAAATTTAAATATCTTGAATTATATAAATTGAAATGATATGGGACCAAAGAGGTTAGAAAATAGACACATAGAGCTATGACATATCTAAAATTGAGGTTTAAATGAGTTAAATAGAAGTAAAGGTGGATTATACAAGATTCGGGCAGAACTGAATAGAATTGGCAGAAATGACCAAATTGATGATTTCACAAGTGTTAGTGGATATATAAGGTTTGAGTTGAGGATTACAAGTTTTATATTAAGAGATATGTTAGATTGATTATATTGCTATGGCTGATTCGTCCGTGAGAACTAGCACTATTCATGGGGAAATGGATCTCATCCGTTATGCTGCCGGATTTACGGCAGAAGTCTATGAAACTAGGAATGTCTATATGCAAGGATGAATTTAAGTATGATATGAGTCATGACGTATATGAAAATAAATGATGAAGCGTATGTATGAATACAAGTATATGAAAGTAAATGATGAAGTATATGTATGAGCACATTCAGCATGCCTATGCATAACCATGTATGAAAATGAATAGACATGAGTATATTAAATATGAATCCCTTCACTCGGAGGCAGTTAATTGAGATCTCTCCCTGTGAAGACAGTTAAAAGATAAAGATGTGGGTCCCTTCACTTAGAGGCAGTTGCACATTGAATCCCTCCCTATGAAGGCAGCTAAAACTGTGAGATCTCTCTACCTTGGAGGCACATGGTCAGATGAGATCCTTCAATTTTGAGGCACGTGACCAGAAGAGATCCCTTCAATTAGAGGCACGTGACCAGAATGAGATCCCTTTAAGACTAGAGGCATGTGGGTCCCCTTGTGGGTGAGTCGGTGTGACGACGGTCACGGGTGGAGCTGATGAGCTCACTCCAAGGTCAGGCTATCCAAGGGCAGTAAAGGCTAAAGACTAAAGATTAAAAGATATGCAAGTACTCCACTCACATGAGGCATGGCATCGACCCAGCTAGTGTGAATATAGGGGATAGGACTTACATGAGGCATGGCATGACCCAGCTAGTGTAAACACCGAATGAAGGTTCTATATTCCTAAGGAACGTGACATGGCGATCACGCTCTGATGGCGTATGACATGGTGATCATATTCTGGAATATAGCATGAGGATCCCACACCCTAAGGAATGTGACATGGCGATCACATTCTGATGGAGTATGACATGGCGATCATACTCTGGGATGTGGCAAGAAGAACATATTCCTAAGGAATGTGACATGGCGATCACATCCCGATGGGGTATGACATGGCGATCATACTCTAGAATATGGCATGATAAGCAAAAGATAAAGAAAAAGAAGCAAATTTTATGTATGTGCATAAATTCAAGTACAAGTAAAGTTATATGCAGATGTTATGTCTCTAGTATATTGATACTATGTATTTTAATAAGTTGCAGTTATTATCCATGGTATCATTCATGAATTGATTTTGTATGGGCTCTCCCAAATACCAAGTGTATGAGTAAAATGAATTTTTGATTCGGACAGTATATTTTCGAACTATAAAATTTAACAGCTTATATGACATGTTCACCTTTTTCATAATAAACCGAAGCAAATTGGAGATGACAACGATGACATTATGTATGATAATTAGAGAATCCTACTGAGAATTTATAATTCTCACCCCTATTTTCGTGTTATCTCCAGATAGTTCAAGAAGTTCCAAAGCAGTTGAAAGCTGGCATCAGATAAGGTCGCTCAGAGGCAGATAAAAACTCCAGGGTGTGGTACTATGACTTAAGCATAGTACTGTACTTTGGAGGGTGTTACACTTCACATTGTGTGAGGCTCATAAGTTGGAAGGATTCTATAGGGATATATCCTAATAAGGGATGAGATAATTTTTTTGTCTTTTTATTGTTGCTTACTTTTGTCTTAGGGACAAATTCTTGGGTGCTCTTAAAGCAAGAAAAAGTCTTTGCCCTGGACTATTCAATACTCAACACCTTAGTAGTTGCATTAAAAATGTAGTTAAAGTGAAAACCAAAAATGAACCATAAAATTGAAGTGTTAAGCATTAAATAGTTTAAAACAAAAACTTTTTCTACTCTAGGAGCATGTAAAAATTATTCTTGTTTTAAGTGTGATGCTCCTTATTGCTTAGCAAAAAATTGTGAAAGAGAAACGGACCCAAAATATTTTGTTGGATCCTTCATTCCGACATTGGGGTGATTTGGAATGATTTTGTAAAATAAAGAAAAATTAGGAAATAATATAAAAATTGAAGATGAATTACTACTTTTAAGTTAGATTTATTTTTCAAAGTACAAGATATATGTTAGAAAGTAAAAAAGAAAATTAAAATTTAGAATTTTATAAAATATAAGTACATATAACCAATCATAAATACTAAAAATTATCTTTTTGATTTTTTTCATAAATAGTTAAAATTAAAAATATTTTATAAAATGCACCCACATTTTACTAGAGCTAATTCCTTTTGAAGTTAGCTAAATAAGTTTAAATTTAAGCCATTTATTGATTGATCTAATATAAACTTCAAAACAACTTAGCTCGATAAATTGAAGTATTCAATGATTATTAATGATGCCAACTCATAACCAACGAGGATTGGATCTAACGAAAGGGATTAGTCTCTCAGATGTGAAGAACGACCGTTCGAATCCCAATTGGAGATGTACCTACATTTAGTAATCGACCATATCTCAAACATGAAGGAAACCTATGAGAAATTGAAAAAACTTATACAACTCACAAGGTGACTTATCTTGAAGCTTGAGGGCATCATATCCCACTTGTTTTTAACTTACTCTACATAGATCTTTTTCCTTTCTCT
This sequence comes from Pterocarpus macrocarpus, assembly GCA_031439585.1. Lineage (NCBI taxonomy): Eukaryota > Viridiplantae > Streptophyta > Magnoliopsida > Fabales > Fabaceae > Pterocarpus > Pterocarpus macrocarpus. The sequence goes on from CM062522.1 coordinate 58,105,653, forward strand.
TCAAAATTGTAAAATTTTCTTGCCCTCTCAAGTTTTTTTTTTTTTTTAACTATCTATTGTTTAATAAAATCATTCAACAACTCGGCTAATATAGTAAAAAATACTTTAAAAATCAACTCATAAATTTTACCGTTGAGCCCTTTGCATGTTGCCGTGTGTCAATGTAATACTACACGAAACCACGGAAAAAAGAAAAGCATCTTTGGAAACTGCCTACCGAGTTTTATGACACTACTTACACTATAATGCCATTGCCAGCAAAGGTTTTACCCATCAAAAGCAAGTTTCATGTGATACTCCACAACGGTTATCTCTTCTTAATCCCCATTCCCCAATTATATATTAACAAAATCCTTCTCCTTCACAATATTACCCTTCAATCTTCATACACATTCACCTCTCCAAGTCCCTCAATTTTGATAGCACAACTTTTTTGCAGGTTTCAAGAGTGTTTTCACAATGGCAACTGGGTTGAGCCAAATGTTTGGCAGGTTTCTTGGCCTTCTATTTTTTATGATACTGATGTTGCTTATTAGCTCATCACCTTTATCTCAAGCAGCAGCAAGGAAATTTGATGTTGGTGGCAAGGATGGCTGGATAGTGAAACCTTCTGAAAACTACAATCATTGGGCACAAAGGAATAGGTTTCAAGTAAATGACACTCTTTGTAAGTCTAAAAGTTATGCATATATTATTTAATGCTTAACAATTTAGGATATAGATAATGTACAAAAATAAAATATTAACTAATTTAGAATAACAATTTTTTCTTAAAATGATAACAAGTAATTTTTTTTTTTTACATGTAACTTTAATTCTATAAATGTTGTTTCCAAATTTTTTTAAGAAGAATAAAGGGTTACTCTTGTTTTACTTTGGGGTGGCCGTGGTTTTGGATGATACAGATTTCAAGTATGAGAAAGGGTCTGATTCAGTGCTAGTGGTGAAGAAAAAGAACTATGACTCTTGCAACACAAATAGCCCTATTCGAAAGATGGATGATGGGGATTCAACTTTTCATTTGGGAAATTCAGGTCTCTTTTTCTTCATCAGTGGCAACACTAACAATTGCAAAAATGGCCAAAAGCTTGTTGTCCTTGTTATGGCCATTAGACATAGCATTCCTCATTCACCTCCACCAATTGTGCCATCATCTAAGGCACCTAGCATGCCACCTCAGCAAATTGACCCATCCAGTCCAGTGCCATCTCCATCTAATGATTCAGGCTCTACAAGGCTTGCTAGTTTTATAAGTGTGGGTGTGAGTTTGGGTGTGGGAATTGGGGTGAATTTGATCTTCATTGGCTTTATAGGGCTGGTTTAATTAGTTTGTTGTTTGTTATTATGAGACTTATGGTCTTATAAGAAATAAGTATCTTAGTTTAATTTCTGAGTGATTTATATTTTGTATCAGTATTTGAGCTTTGTTCTTTCACTTTTGGTTTTTGAATTTGAAATGATGTTTCTTTTTATATTTAAAGGGTATGTGTGTATATATATGTATTATCAAATAATGTGCAATTAATGTTTAGTAACCGTCTTACACTAAAACATGATTAGGATGGTACCATTGCTGTTTTCCCCCTTTATTCTCTTAAATTTTGAATTATGCACGCATTTCACTAGACAAATAAAAATAAGGTGGACTATACTTGTTCCTTGTGTAAAGGTAGGCATACCATTCCTAGAGTTAGACTAGATCATTCAAACTCTACATCACCGATGCTCCAAAGTCCAATGTCTTACACATGATCCATCACCTCTAGCTTAAAGGCTTTACCTCTATATCAACACTCACTAAGGAGCATTTTAAGCATGTTTGTTTCTTGCTACCTAAAATGGTACCTCTTTACTTAGTTTGAGATAGTTTTGAAGTTTTTTTACATCATCTGTTTTTGGTAGGCCAACCCCCCATTGCCAACTAATGTAAAGTTCTCTGACATTATCATATAATGGGGACCATTCCTTCATGTAGAGCAGTGAGCATAAGGTTAAATGAAAATTAATGCAAAGCTTCAAAGTGTTTCAATGGGCAAACACCATTATCAATTTGCACAAAGCACTTTAGCATCATCATATAGTGGGAACCATTCCTTCATGTAAAGCATGGAACATGAGGATAAATGAAAATGAGGTTGATGTAAACCAACTATCTATAAACCTTTAGAGCATCTTTACAAATTTATCTTTTGGTTGTCAATGGACCAATCACCATTATTAATTAGCGCAAAGCTTTTTGACATCATCATATAGTGGGGACCACTCCTTCATATGGAGAAGGGAACATAATTAAGGTTAAATAAAACTTAATGCACAGCTTCATATTGTCTTTATAGATATACCATCACATTTTCAATAGGCAAACACCATTTTCAATTATTGCAAAGCTTTCCAGCATCATCATGTTGTGAGGACCACTTCTTCATGTAGAGCATGGAACATGAGGATAAATGAAAACAAGATTAACATAATACAACTATTTGCAAAGCTTTAGAGAATTTTTACAAATTTCTCATTCAATTTTCAATGGGCCAATCACCATTGTTAATTAGCACAAAGATTTCTGACATTGTCATATAGTGGGGACCTTTCCTTCATGTTGAATAGGGAACATATAGTTAAATGAAAATTAGCACAAAGCTTCAAAGTGTCTTTATATTGGAAAATTCATCCTCGTTTTCATTGTTTTAGTAATAAATTCAAACAGATATTTTTTATTCATATCTTTCAATTAATAATTTTTTAAATTGTGATTATCGACATGTCATTTGTTGGTAATTTTAATTTATAAATAACATTTTAATCATAATTCATTAAATTACCGAAGGACAATTTGTCGGTAAAGTCAAAACTTTTTTGGTAATCTTTTATTAATTAATTAACTCAAATGTCTAACTACAATTAATTTTATTTATTTGTATTTTTTATTCATTAGAAATTGTAGAAGAAAGATTAATTGTAATTATTATATAATAATTAAAGAAGTAATCAAATTAATATTAAAAAACAATAAAAATGTTCAAATATTCAATCCTATAAAAACAACATAACATCAATGATAGCTTATGACATCATTGGAGTCAGAGTTGAGGCTATCGAAGGAGTCCTAAAGCACAAGTGAAAGTAGAGCTACAAATGACGTACCTGCTTGCATCTGTTGGAAAAAAGGCATGCATTTTTTTAAATATCTTGCCCTTTTTTGCCTTCTTCTGCAAGTTGGTCTTCTGGTCCTTCGGTTCCTATTAGTGATGCTGGTCCTACTCCACGAGTTGCTATGCATAAAGCTAAAGCTCATCATTCAAGGCATTCACATGGTCACAACCTTGTCATCCATAGCAAGTGATCCAGTCACAGAGGTAGGGGACATACTATCATCAGAGTAGTAAGTCCCCATCTCGTATATGCAACCCTTGTAAGGCCTGCCAATAATATGTGACCAACTCTCATCCTTGCTAACAAGAAGGCAATTAACACCTTCTTGCCAATCTTGTTATGTGTGCTAGCTCCGTGCCTCTTCAAGTCATTGTGTATATTCATTCTGCAATGAAATTAAATAAATTAATAGAACAACATAGTATATAATATGATTTAAGGAAAAAGGAATTTCAGAATTTACATATGTTGCCTCCGAGTAAGTGTCTACCCACTACGACTTGTCCCGCTTGTATGTCTGAGTCTCCTTAAATTGATCACCCTGGTTTGGCTCCCTATTCGACTCCTTCACCTACATTTTAAATTAAATTCACATGATCATACATAAGTTAATACAAAAATGACAAGGTAAACTTAAATGCTATTGAGATTATTTACCATCTGCACCTTAGTGCCCTTGCTGGGGGTAGAGCTACCAATGTGGAGTGACTCACCCTTAGTCAAGGGCCCTACTCACCTTCACCTTTTGCGACTTCTCCTTGAAGGAGTTTGGGCCCAATAGTCCTTCAATGCAAGTGGGCTTCTTATAACCAACTATGCTTGCAAATATCGTTGTATATGCCCTTCATTTGCTTTGCCACCCTCGCCATCCAAGCCTTCTTGATATAAGGCTCTTCAATTAGGTCGATTATAAAATCTTGCTGCACATACAAAAATAACACATCATTCAACTCATATATGGAAGTAAACCATTAAAATTAAATGACAAACTAGTGTTTAGTAATTTGTTTAATATCTACTCCTGATACCACATCTCCTTCATGGTCATAGGAACCTTGGAGAACCATAGATATGAAGCCACATACTTCTGCAGTATGACCTCTGTGATGCAATACAAGCCTGGAGCCAGAGGAAGTTGATTATATCAAATAAAAGAGAAAAGTGAGATATCATTGAATAAAAAATCACAATTATGTTATAACATTGAAATGAAATAAATTACTTACCAACTCTTCTTGTCCCACCACAGATGCACATGCTCCCTAGTGGAAGCCTATGACTACCCCAATGAGCCCACTCCACTCTCAGGTCCATACTGTGTAGAGGTAGGATTGGATCACCTAGGGCATAAGTTATGGCATGGTGTGAGGTGGTGTGGTGGTAGTGGAGGAATGGGCCCTAATGGTTGAGGCATATTGCTGACAAATCCAAGGTTTAGTACTATAATGAAGTCCTGGAACCGAGTGGGGTGGTGGCAGTAATAGTGGTTGAGCTGGAGGGAGTGGTGGTGCTGAAGGCTGGGCAGTGGAGAAAAGAGGTGGACCATCCTTCTTAGGTCGACCTCTTCCTCTACTAGAACTGTCTTTGTCTGCCATATCTAAAACATAAATATATGACATTTATATAAGTCAACAATCAAAGCCTAAAAACATAACATATACATAAATTGAAGACTAAATACATAATATGTATATTAATGTAATATGCAAAGAATAAAATCTATACGTGTATATTAACTGAATATGGTTAATGTGTATATGATTTTCTTATTACAGGATTAATATGTTTGACATGATGTCTTTTGAGAATTAAAGTGTATGTATTTATTTATTTATTTTGTACATCAACAGCAATGAGATTCGAATATCTAACTTAATGCATATTACTCAAACTTATCATCACTAGGCCACTCCTAGTTGTTTTGTATTTGATTTTTTAAAGATTAAAAAAATTAAAATGAAAATCTTTCAGGTACTAAAGTTAAGTAACAAAAAATCTTTGAATTTTAGTCTTAACGCTAAAATAATGATCTTATTAATGTTTATTTGATGACATGTCATTAAAAAGTGCTTGTATTAGCTATATGTAATTTTAATTTCTCACATAAATATTTTTCAACGGGCCAAAATTACTTGAGGTCTTTGATTGAAAAATATGAAAGAAAATCATAAATTAGTTGAAGGATAAAAATTAATTCTTCGCTCTTTTTATCATAACTGTTTTGTTTGATTTAATTACAAAGGGTGCTTTTGCAAAATAAAATTTGCAAACCAAAACTAGGAATCCAATTCCACAGATTATAAATCAAGTGGTCTTTGTAACCACAATTTACTCTACTGTTCGTTCAAACTTCATTGTATTCACATATCTAAAACGAAGCATGTTTATCACTATTCGGCAAGCCAACCCTTTGGTGATATGAACTTTGGCCTTCAACTGGTTTGTTTGTTAGACAAAAAATAACAAAATAAAATAAACTAATTAATATTTTTGGGGCAGAAAACTGCTCTGTTTGACTTGGATTACTCACTGTAGCTAAGCTAATAACCGGTACTAACACTTCATAAAAAAACAAGCTTTGGCACCAGCAAAATTGGGCTTATAGCCCAAAAGATAAAAGTTAAAACAAAGTGTGAAGCCCCACAGAACCAAAAAAGAATGAAGCCCAGAAGAGTTTCAGACCAAAAGAAAGCCTAGAAGCTTCGAGCAGCACAGCATAAAATATGGAACACTACAGCTAGGGTTTGGGGTTTCATGGAAGCCCTTCAAAAGCCGTCATTATCATTCCTTCCTCCCCCGCAGGTTTGATTCTGGAGCACTCGTTTGTTCAATTGTGCTGTGCTTCTCTTTGCAATGTGACCCTAATTGTTCCTCTCTCAATTTCTTCTTCTTTGGTGTAGTTGGGAGTGATTATTCTACTTTGTTTTCAAAATTAGAGGTTGGAAGACGAACATGATGAAAGCCAATGTATAAAGTATGGGTGATCATCAAATTTTATTTATTTGATATGATCAGACTTTTCATCGCTACGTTCTTTCTGATTTGTCTTCTCATCAATTCTCATCTCTCTTTCTAATTGATATAAGTGCTGTGGCTTTACTACATATGAAGTATTAACCTGTGAGATGCGTGCTGCAAATTGTTCGGAAGTAACGATGGGGTTTCAGATCTTAGGAGTGAATCTGTCTTGTCTTAATATAACTGATCCGAAGCTATACTTAATCTGTCCTTCTGACTCGATGAAAATTTCATTTCGAAAATTTTCTCCTTAACTTCTGAGGTCAAGGGAATATTCCATGGAATTTATTCTTTTTGTTTTTTTTTTTTTATTGCATATACTATGGAATTGATTAATTAATACCAAGTACTATTTGACGTAATTGATTAGAATTTTTATTTTTATTTTTATTTTTTGCCCCTTTGAGCTAGGGAGGGCCTGCGGTTGCCTAATTCCTCCAAGACCAATTCTTCGAGATTTCTTTCAGCTTTATATCTCACACACTGCCTAAAATAAATGTAAAAATTCTGTAGATGTAATTGCGTCATGTGTGCGAGTTATGGACTTATGGGGAGCGCCGCCGAAATGGGCTGCCGGCCGAATATAACCCAAAAAATGTAAAGGCTAAGATGAAAACCTTAAAATAAAAAATAAAGTAAGTTTGAATCAGTCCAATCTGATTAAGCCCAATTTGATTTTGCCCAATTGGATGGGTTGGGGCAGCCCAATGGCCCAAACATCTTTTCAGTTTTTATTTGTGTAACTAATTTTAAATATAAGATGTTATTACTTGAATTTGGATTATTTAATCTATTTCTTTATTTAAAAAAAGTTTAAATTGTAAAAAATATATTGATAAAAAATAAATATAATAAAAAAATTATCATTTCATTTTTTCATCGAGTAAAACTATCAAATCTAAATATGTAGAAAAATATATATATAGATATACTATTATTCATTGATTTTTCACATTGATCATAAAATAATATTTTTGAATTTATTATTTTTTTAATTGTGTCAAAAATATATTTATTATATTTATAAAAATTAATAGATTGGCCTGATATCTAGCCTGTAGTCCGAATTGGATTGGGTTGAGCTAATATTTTGATAGCTCGAAACTAGCTTAGTCTAAATAAATAGGTTGAGTCAGCCCATTTCGATGACTCTAATTATGGGTGCATTTATTTGTGCTTCTGCAATAAAAAAAAAGTTTGTAAAAAAAAATACTTCTGAAATCTTTAATGCTATTTGGTTGTTTTTCCCAAAAAAAGAAGCATTTATAATCAATTTTTCTAGATTTTTTAGAAATAGATAGGGAGCTGATTTTCCTAAAAGTAAAAGTAGCGGAAGAAAGAGAAAAGATTGTTCCTTGAATTTAACAATCACTTTATTTTTACTTAATTACGATTTTATACTTAAAATTTTAAAATATACTACTCCCTTCCTATTCTCATTTTCACTCTCTTTCCATATTCTTAATTGTAATATTATGAGAAAAATACTCTTATATTTATCACATTCAAATAATTTAACAGCTTCTAATTTTGATAAATAGAATTTATACAATTATATCCAAATATAAAATAATTTTTTACTTTTGATTTTGCTTCTGCTTATACTTTTATTTTTAAAAAATTACTTTTTCTATAATCTTAACGAAACAACCCTGTATTGTTCATTTATCACAAAGGCCGAAAAAAATTTCTAAGGGTGTCTTTAATAATGGGGCAAAAGAGGATGGAAAATTTCGTCAATTAACTTAATGGCTAAAGCTATTAAAGTCTAGGGTTAAATGAAATGATATTATGCATGACACTCCTATTGATTTGTCATGCCTATATTGACACCTCTTAAGGATACTCGGTGTAATGTTTATAGGGGTATTTAGTGTTACATTTCATAAAATATAAGGATATTATGTATATTATCACCTAAACCTTAAGGGAGATCAGTATAATTTACTCGTTTAAGACTTCAAAACACAACTTGAGTTTGTCAAAAATTAGTAGAGATTAATAGTTATTGCTTCTTCTTCTACTGTGATATTATTGTATTTAGCTTTTTATGGAGTAGAATTCATTTTAAGGAGATAACGGAAACCAAATTTAGGTTACAAGATCCGAGAAATAAGGTGTTCGATATAATTTTACACAGAAATATCACTTTCAAGGATACTAAAGGGACACGCTTTCCATAATCTTCTTGTGAAGGAAAAATTCAGATAGCTCAAATTTCTAATTGAGTTGTTACATTTTTAAAAGAGTTTTTATAGCACATTCAATGATGATATTGTATTGCTCTACTAAAAGTTTTTTTAAGCTATAGAAACTTAATTATATATATTTTAAATTATAGAAATTTATCAGAATTTTATTATTAACATATAAGGAACTGAAAGATAATTGTGGTTGGCCACTACAATTTCTATAGAAATTGTTGTACAAACCACAAATTCTTAGAATTTGTGGTCATGTAATGCGATTTCAAAAATTTCAGTACTTTACTGCGATTTCAGAAAAATAAATAATAAAAAAAATTAGTGAATCTCCCTTATAAATTGAGTGGCATTCTATTAGAGTGTTTGCAAAATATTAGTCACTACTTGATAGTGAGTCGTAGTATTTGAAAGTGTTAAAGAGTATAAGGTAGTTTCAAAAAAATTGAGTAAAAAAAATATGAATAGCAATATAGTTACTACTATTGTATGTTTTAATAGTTCTATTATAACAACTAATGAAAATGTAATGTTTGGTTGTGATTATCTTGCATGGATATATCTTCCCGATACTATATCATTAGAGGAATTAAAAATGGAGCTTTCTCAAAGCATAAATATTGATTTTTAGAAGAAAGTGGAAAAAATATGATATAGGTGTCCAATCTCAAATATTAATAGGATTTTAAAATTTCGAGCAATTACAATCAATAGTGATAGAGATATGAGAGTAATGTTTAGGATGTATCATCAATATCAGACTTTCAATGCAGTCATGGAGTTGTATATTGACTTCGAAGAAATTATTACTCAAGCAAGCCCTAGCTCATATCTGGCTAACTAGCATTACAAAGAATTTGTTCCTAATACAAACCTGATCAAGACAAGGGGAAACTTCAATAAATTACTGGGAGTAATAGGGATCAAATTTAACTATGAAAATTTTTATAGAATGTTGTCCTATGTGTAAGCTTTTTAAAAAAATTATTGCACTCAATTTGAGGTTATATAAGCCGAGTTATGCATTGCACAAGCCACTCTGATCAGACCCAGAGGTACAAACCTAGGGTCAACTTCAAAAAATCATATATCACTCAATACTAATCTAATGATCTTAGAATTTATATAGTTGGAAAGCTCTAAATATCTAGTTTTATTTAAAATTTGTTTCATCCAATTTTGGTGGTTATAGGCAGAGCTGTACAGTTTGCAAGTACGGATGCCATAGGGTTTCTTAGTCAACCTTACTCTGGTTACCTTCTACTTGGTTCCTTCATTAATCAATCCATCAAAACTCAATATATACATCATAACCCAGCCAAGAACACTTACATAATCTTAACTAAACATCAAATACATGCATACAATTAAATGAATCAATAGCCACCAGTCACAAGAAATCAATTTAAAAAGGTGGAATCCTACCTCTAGATGGTTGTGGGAGTTGGCTAGATGCAAGTTTTGAGGTGGAGGGTGAGTGCGGCTTGAAGGTGGAATAAATTGTGATAGAATGGAAGAAGAGAGGATGGAGAAGGGCTGCAGATTGGGGGTTGACCAAACAAAGGGACAAGGTGGGCAAAATGAACTTTTATAAAAGGGGGTAATTAGAAGCTTGTTGTGTAATTGGTTGATGAGTGTGTAGTGGCTGTTTTTACAACTTTCCCCGATTCATGTGGTTGTTGGGGCAGCAATTAGGTGGGGAGGTGGTTGAATTATTGGCCACCAATTCTAGGGTTTTCAATGTGTAATTCCATTGATTCGGTTCTGGTTGTCTAAAATGCTGAATTTTTTACCAGTTTCCTTCAAATTGGCAAAACTATTCTTATGAATTTTATGAGATTTTCTATGTATTTATTCTAATTGCCTCTAGTCCTAATCTCTCTAATTATTATCTAATTAACTCCTAATAAACTTTCAATTAATTTCTAATTATTCTTACTTATTCGATAAAATCGAATAAATCGATTAACGATGTAAATTAGATGCATTATGTTACAAAAATCGTTCCAAGGTCTCTTTTAAATTTCCTACATAATAAATTCAACTCTTTCTAATCTAATGCTTATATTTCAATTTTAATTGCTCTTATTTTCTCTAATGCAATAGAATAAATTAATTAACAGTGTTAATCAGATGCACTATTCTTTGGGATGTTACATTTCTGGCCTCCAACGTTCAACCAACACACTAATTAGTTTGTCATTTATTTTCAGGTGGCTTATCATAGAAATGATCAGCAATCGGGCATCCCGTAGGTAGTTATATATTTTTTATGGTGGTTTCTCCAAATTCAATACTCAAGGTATCAGTATTCTAATTTTCTGTTGCAATTTTTATAAAAATAGAATAATTAAGAGGTATAAATAAAAGAATACTACTAATACATAAATTAACAAATGAGTTTCAATAAATTATTTTATTTGAAAAATATTTATCATTAAAATATTGCAAACACATTTCACATTTCGATGTCGGTTTCTCCAAATTCAACACTCAAGATGGCAGTATTCTAATTTTTTGTTATAATTTTCATAAAAATAAAATAATTAAGAGGCTTAAATAAAAGAATACTACTAATATATAAAGCTACATAAACTAATACCTAAACAAAATAAAATGCACATATATTTTTTATATGTTTCTGATACACAAAATCCCCATCAAAGGTAAATGTAGAGCATATTTTATACCTTATATCTTATATCACAATAAAAATAATAATAATAGGTAGAATGAAAATAAATATAATAATAATAATAATAATGATATGCTCTTTATTTACTCTTTTTAATTTTCACAAACTTTTACTGCCTAATTCAACTCCTTTTCTTCTCGCATTCACTCTTCATACACATACACACACACACACACACACACACACAGACTCAATTCTTTCGAAATTTTTTGCTACTGAGACATATCTATATCCGTAGATCAGTTTCTTTGCAATTTATAGAAAGAATTTAGACTAAGAGTTTAGTTTGTGTATATGAGACAGAGAGTTAATAATTGTACTAGAGTTAATAATTGTAGGACGTACGTATAAATTATTTTCTGATAGAAGTACCACATCACAACGTATCACCAAAATTTTGGAGAAATTATAGTGATGTGTTGCGATTTAGGTCTATCGGGATGATGTGTTGCGATTTCCCTATACTGTTACACAAAAATTACCACAATTCACTAATTACTTTTTAGACCCAATAAAACACTAAATATCTTATAAAAATACAATATACAATCGAAAAAACCATGAAATTTTCGTCGATAATTACTTGGATGAAAAAACGCGTCCGTAATTATTATTGCCAAGTGATTTACTGATGGATCCCTTTCGCCTAAAAATTCTATCAATAAAATTATTTATTGATAGAAATAATAAAATATCTATCAATAAATCTATCAGTGATCTGCATATTTTTAGTGGTGAGGGACTTTAGAATTAGCTCAATCGCACTTAAAGAATCCACATCCAACACTACTCAATAGTAACCAAAAGACCAAGCTAACTAAAGAGTATAGAACGCTCCCCAAACATCCACAACCATGATAGGACATTGAATAAGGGTCACTACAAAACCTCACATAAAAGCTCCTTTGAAGTCACAAAGAATGCCACCACGCACTACCTTCTTGGAGCTAGAAATAGACTCATCTGAGTTAGCTTCAATACCAAGTTATGGATAGCAGTTGACACGAGATGGAAGGTTGAATTATGCCTTCAAAAACTTTGCAGACATGAAAAACTTAAACAAATATCTCAAATGTATTTCAACTTGGATTGTGAAAGCAAATAAGTTAGATAGACATATTCATCTTTAAAATTGCTTTTAGAAAACTCCTATTATGTAGTATAAAACTTTGATTTGAGACAATGATAAGGTGATTAAAAGGCTGGATAATAGAAATATAAAAGAGAGATAGGGATGAGAAGGATCACACAAGAGGTTTGTACTAGTTTGGTCAACCACTGCATACTTCCATTCCCCAATGGGAGGTTGAAAATTTACATAATATAAGCAGTTCTATATAGGCCTCTCCATGCTTACAAACTGAATAGTATTGTATGAGCTTCTCCAAGCTACTAATATGAGTAATATTGTCCTACTCTCTAAGCTAACTTTTTGCTCGCTACAGGGTTGGGGTACAAATTGATGTAGAAAAGGTTGGTGTATAAGATACTCCCACAAAATCACATTAAGTGTGGATATACAATGATTTCTAGTGAGGAAAGTTCCTCTAACTACTATCAAGGAGGATGTTTGCTAATAAGCGTTAGAGAATTTGGTTTCCTTCTTTAGAAATTTATTAGAAGAGAATAAATGAAGTTCAGAAACTTTGATTAGAAGGATGAAAAAAGGTTGGAATTTAATGTGAGCAATGAATGCACTTGTAAGCCAATGAGGCAATCTATCATCTTTTGACTTTGTTGACATTATAGGCATTTGAGAATAGACTATTAGTCCTTCCAATGATTTGATATGGAGTCTTTTAGCTGTTATTTTGTCAATACATTAGGTAACCAATTCTGGAAACTAGTCGTTTGTGCCAATTGTCCTTTATAGTATGTTAGCGTATTTTCAAGCTTTCCTATCTTTTTTGAATAATTTTAATTCTTCAATCTCTAACTTCAGGAACAATTAACCTTTGATGATCCATTGCACGGGCACTTTCAAATGACATCCTCTCGGTGTTGTATGCTTCTAGTGAAAGCATCTTTCTAAAAAGTGTCATTCTAAACCTTGTTTAAAGAAAAAACTTATCATCTGAATCTTTAGTCAATCTTCTTGGATTAAGTGGACTTTGAAGCACATAGGTTCATGTTTTAAGATGACAATTTTTATTATAAGAAAGTTCCTTTGTCCTTTGATCTTTCTTTTGAAAGCACATAATTATCTTCAGAAACAATGGAGTACCAAGCTTTTAATTGAATTTCAATCCTTGTTTGACTAGTGAGCTTTAAAGTTCTATTCTAATAATCATCACTTACAGCAAACCATTAGTATAACACCAAGTATTTTTAGATCAATTTGTTTGTTATCCATCAAAATCACACGAAATAGACATTCAAAACAAATGTTAGTGGCTTTTGAAGGGTTGTGGAGTTAATATAAGCAATATAACCTAAGCTCCAAACTATCTTGGTGAAAGCATCATCTAACATATCCTTGGCTACAAATTTATCATGGAACATACTCGAAAACTTTTGGAACATATCTTACATGCAATGATGTTAGCAAGTAAAAAGTCTATTCTTTCCTAATCCTTTGAAAATGAATTGTAGAAGCAAAAATGTGAGCCATTCATGACATGTAGTGCCACGGTTTTAGAAACAGGAAAAAAAAAAAACAAAAACAATGAGAATGAGGACATTTTGGTAATTTTAGTAGGCTAAGTTTGAAAAAACAAAAGAATAAAACAAGAGGTGGGTAGTGACCCACCGTGAGAAACACCCCTCCCCTTTCAAACCACACAATTGATCCTTTTTTTTTGTTCTCCTTGTTTGATCCTTCCTCACTTTCCTTTTTTCCATTTTTCTTCCTTTTCACAATCAAAGCTCTATATTTTTCCTTTTGTGTCAACTAATCTAGATACCCTTTAGCTTGCAAAGGTTGAGGTGAGTCTCTAATATCAAATATTCTTCTCTTGGGTAAATTCTAGGTTTTTTTCAAAGCATATGAGTAGTAATAAAATTGCGAGTAAGTAAATATTCGAGATTTTGAGTAGAAATCTAGTGAGTTAAAAACTTAAACACTAAAAGATTTTAGTGGATAAATCTAAATCTGATTTCACTCTAGTCTTAGGAACCCTAGAGCTTACAAATTGGGGATTTTGCTCAATAGGCTTACTAATTGTTAAATTATTTTTAAATAAATTATCTAAATCTGTCAAGAATGTTTGTGTTGGTCAAATTCGTTGGAGACTGTGCCAATTACTCCTTCGAGAGTTATTGGAGAGTAGCTCAATTTATTCTTCTTTATTGTCAGCGGATATTCACTTAGCGGCAATGTTATAAATTTATTTCCATAGGCGAAACTAGCTTATTAAAGTTAATGATTTTACTTTATGTCAATTGATCTATTTGGTTATTTATCTTGAATAGTTACCTTTCCAATTTATAATGATAATTAAATTATAGTTTTGATGACTAGTCTAAGAGTATCATTGGTTTCCGTTGTTATTTTATAGCCTCATGATTTCATTGTATCTTATCTTATATTGTGTTAAAATGATTTGTAAGAGTGTTACTTTCAAGAATGGAATTGTATTGAAATTGGTTCATGGATTTAGAAGTTGTGTTCCATTATAAGTTGTTTGACAAAACCACGATGGGTTCTAAGTTAAAACACCTCTCGCCATAGAGAAGAGATATAACAACATAACTGCTTGCTGTAGCAAAAAGATATAATGGCACTACTGCTTGCCGTAGCGAAGAGATATAATGGCATTACCGCTTGCCGTAGTGAAAAGATATAATGGCCTAGGTGCACATAGTATGTTCAATGAGATAAAGGGTGAAAAAACCCTAATTATGAGACTATACTGGCTGAGGCGAAGACCCAGGCTTGAGATATCATGAAAATTGTGATTATATGGGTGGAGATTACTCCCCAAATAATTTAGTTCTTTCTCTGCAGCCCTTATGGAGTATTTATTTAAGTGATGAAGGATTTTATTTTGTATTATGTTGAGAAGAATGATTTATGAAAAATATTGAGAAGGCATGTTAAGGACTATTGAGTATTTATTTATGAGTTTCTAGTTATGAAAGAGACATGTGAATGTTCTAGTTATAAAGATATCAAGGAAGTATAGAATTGATGAAGTGTTATTCCCACTAATTTCTTACAATGATTGTACGATTGTTAAGTTATTTTCTTTTATTTTAAAAGCTCGTGCGTGTTTTGATTTCTCCCTCCTCTCCATTTTGTTTATATGCCCTCACTGAGTCTGTGTGACCCCACCTCTTTATACCTTAACATATTTGCAGGTTATTCATTGAATTTGATTGCAACTTGTTTAATTGATTGGTATTGTTGGTATGCCTCCAACGTGATTTGGGTGGACATTGTCACTTTTGATTTCAGAGTCTGCAGCTATAAGTTATGTGTTGGTTCATTATATTTGTTTCAAACAAACTTGAGATGTAGGCATTACCTAATAACAAAAATGAGTTGAGATTAAGAATTAGATATGTTTTTATACGAATTGTTACCAAGTGCAAAATAGCTTATCTTGTCAACCTAGCCAAGCTATATTGGATTTGATATAGTTTGTGTGCAGTTATGAACTCTAAGATGGGTCGTGACATGACCATAATCAAGATAACCTCCTTGGAGATTAGAAAGGAGCCAAGAATGCAAATTTGTAGTGAAGAAACTAAGCCCATCTAAGGGTTCAATAAGGAAATAAAGTTTCTTAGCATAAGGCAATCCCGCAACACATGAATGGTTGTTTCATGCAAATCAGAGAGATTTTTCATGCAAAAAGGAGTGTTAGATATGTGATGTGAATAACAAAAGTAATTTGTCATCAAGGAATCATTAGCAACCAGCTAAAGAAAAATTTTAGTTCCTTGTAAACCCTTCAAGCAACACACTAACTTGAATAATGGATTAGGCTTTAGAAAAACAAAACTTACTGAATCAAGATAAGATAACTTCACAGAAAAATCTCCATCATGGCTTGGACTCCATGCAATCGAGTCTAGCCCCACACAAGCAGAGGGGATTGGATTGCTTTTCGAGTACTCACAGACATACAAACGGAGGAAATGAGCCATGGAATTCCAATCCCAACATCTAGAAGTAGTAACCATATCAGCACCCTAGCTCTCTTCATATCCTCCAAGACTACTCTAAAGCATGATTCTAGAGAATGCCTAGCTGAGGAACCCACCTATAACTACAGAGCAACATTGATTGATTATTCCCAACTCTCCAATAGATTTTTTTTCAACTGAGTTTCATAAATGCTACACACCTTTCCACACATTTAAGCACCTCAACCTTAGGAATAATATCACTATCACATTGATAGCGGCTCCTCAAGACGTGCACCCAAAGCTCCTCTCTATATTGATAAGCCCCACCTGATTTTATTCATAAGCACATGATTGACCCATTGAGTTGTCTCAATCTTAATGCTCCTACTTCTTTAGGTAAGCAAACTTTGTCCTAGGACTGAAGTTGAATTTTCCATTTTCCCTCAGTCACACTCCATAGAAAATTTCAATAGATCCCATCTAGTGAATCACAAACAAACTTGGGAAAAAAGAAAGTTTGCATCAAATATACAATTATGGCCGAAATAATAACATTACAAAGAGTTAACCTACCCACAACTGAAAGATAATTAGCTTTCCATGAGCTTAATTTTTGCATCAATTTCTCATTTGCATAGCTAAATGATCTCCAAGAAATCCTTCAATATTGAAGAGGAATATCCAAATATTTGCCTAAATCACTGGTAAAGGAGAAACCAAAGGCCTTTGCAATTTGATTGGCCATAGTATGATGAACATTTTTAGATAAATAAATCCTTGTTTTCTCCTTGTTGATTTTTTTGACGAAAATGCACAAAAGAATTCAAGGCATTTGTAAATAATCTCAATCTGATTCATAGAGCCCTTTGCAAGAATAAATAAATCATCCACACAACATAAATATGTGATAGGGGCAACCCTTAGACAAAGTGATAGGCTTCCAAAATTTGTGATTAACAGTCAATTGAATAAGATGACAGAGTTTTTCTATACAAATCACAAATAAATAAGAAAAAATAGGATCAACTTGGCTTATACCTATGGATGGAGAGAAATCACTAATGGATTTTACTGTTAAGATATATTTAGTATGAGGGTAAAAATAGGTTGAAAACTTTCATGGATTAACTTTATGTATAAATCACAACATAAATGTGTGATGGGGGGCCACCCTTGGGCAAAGTGATTCGCTTCCAAAATTTGTGATTAACAACCAATTGAATAAGATGAGAGAGTCTTTTCAGGGTTTTTACTTTTTATATGGTATTTGAGTTTGATATGTTCAATAATATCGGATTTGGGTTGTATTTACAGGAATATAGAGTTTAATAAAATCAAAATTTCTGATTTTAGTTTTGTACATAGAATTCGAGTACATAAGGTGAAGTCAAAAATTTTGAGTTCCGACTTTAGGGAACCTATGTTCCATCTGACTCACATGGGAACAACAGTGACTACTCTGAAATTAGAATTTTCATTTTTGTTTTAAAAATATTTTAGTTTTTGTTTATAATGAAATCAGAAATTTCGATTTTTATTTAAAATTTTTTATCACACCGAATTAAAATTTTCAATTTCTGTTTAATAGATATTTTTGTGTTAAACTCGAAATTTCTGATTTTATTTTAATAAAAAATTCCGATAAACAGAAATTAGAATTTTCAATTTTATATAAAATTCATGTCTATATAAAATTATCCCAATTCCTATTTTTTATTACATTTTAAAACGAAATCCCATATTAAAAAAAAGCACCCAGTCTTTTCATACACATCACAAATAAATAGGAAAAAACAGGATCACTTTGGCTAATACTGGACAGAAATCACCAGTCGATTCTACACGTTGATTGTTTATAATTCGTTGTTGAATTGTTAATTACAGTACAAGTGTCAATTTTTGACTAAGATTCATATTGCAGTCGAATTTTTAGAATCCTGACATTAAAGTATATACTTCATGGTGAAAAAGGTCCATAGGAAGTAATTTTCTCCTCTAAATTGAGATTTAAAATCAAATATTCTTTTGTCAAATCGACTGACAGAAATCTCACCTTAACACCTGCCATCTTGATATTTTCGTCTAGCGCTGCGACAACGATGACACAAATTGACACACAACCAACGATGAGCCAAATAGCGTTTTAGTCAAATGCTAATTAAATTATCTCACAGGCCTTTTATTTTCAAGTGGCGATAATTCACAAGTTGAAGAAGCTTTGATTTGTGAGTTGGACAAGAAGGCGGTTGACAACACGACAAATGAGAGTCACATGTAGATATACATGAATTATAATTTCTACACTCGTGTACTAGCTTAGCCTACCATGAACAATATATGAATTTTCCCCCCTTTTTTTTTAAAAAAAATTAAAGTACTAAGTGTATTTTAAATGATAAAATACATAATTTTAAGAGTGAAATTTTAAATTGGTTCTTAAAAAAATTATGGGATATTAATTTGATTTTTACAAGATTTGAGATATTAATTTGATCCTTAAAAGAGTTGTGAAATATTAATTTGATTTTTAAAAAATTTCTGACATCAACTTAATCCTTGAAATATTTAAATTTATTTAAGTTAATCTAAACTTATTTTATTTTTTGGATTAATTTAAAATAAATTTTAATTTTTTAATAATTAAATTGATGTCACAACTCTCCTAAGGACCAGATTAATGTCACAACTGATAACCAAATTAATATCCTATAACTCTTTTAATAACTAATTCAAAGTATACCCTAACTTTAATTGTTAATAAAAAAATTAAGAATTTAAAATTTTACAGAATATAAATATAAACATAAACATGATATATATATATATATATATATATATTGAAGAAAAGCCAGCACTTTTTTCTTCTTTGCTTCGCTCTTCTAAAAAGTTTCTATCTTTGAAAAATGAAATTTCATTTAATGAACAGCTTTACAACACTTATAAACTGTAAAACATTGTACTAATTCATTTACTAAATTGTAAGTGATATTTATTAACTACGTATTTGAATTAAACTTATTTTAAATTTAAAATAGATTATAATTAAATTTTTCATAATTTTTTTTTATAAAAGTTCTTTTTTTCCCCAAAAGTGTTAGCCTGATTTTAATTTCACCCAAAAAAAATTGTTTATAAAAAAGTAACGCTGCTTGTTTGTTTATATTACATCAGTATAACTTTAAGTATAGTTATATTGCTTATAATTTCCTATAAAATATATTTTTTTAATCAATCCAATCATTGAATTATAATTACTTATCATAAACATCATTTATGCCAGATTTCATAAAAATTGAACATCAATAATAATGTATTCAAGTAGCTTTTATTCACGTATATTTTAAACATATCAATTACGTTGATTTTGATATATATATAAAAGGTATATCAAATAATTTTATATTAATGAAAAATTTTATAGAGATGATCTATACGATATAAACTTCTCCAACGATGGATTTTGTATAAAATCACACCAATAAAAATGTTATTAAATGATGTGACAATTACTGAAAATTACACTGGTATATACACACACACACAAATAAACCACCAAGTTTGTCTAGGAGAAAACAACGCCAGATATATTAATCTTTGAAAAATAAAAAGTCCAACTTAATCTGACAAAATAAAAATATCACATATTAATCTTTTTTAGTTTTTAATCAAAAAAATATATTCTTTTTAAAAATTAATATGATAAAGTTTTTAATTTTCAAGAGTTAAATTAAGAGTCTTCGTTTTTCAAGTACCAATATTCCTGTTGTTGTATTTTTTATTAATGAATTTGATAATTTACTCAAATATCTATGAATCTAGGTACCAAAAATCTAAAGATCACCTAAGTCAGTATTATGTTCTTGCATCAGACAAGATTTAAAAGCGTTATGATAGTTTGTACTTTGAATAGATATGATTCATGAACAATTATATTATTTTTTTATGCTACTAAAAGACAAAAACAACCAACAAGAAAAGAAACTAAAATCTAAAATGAACCAACAAGAACAACTAAATTCTAATTTCATTGAGACGTGTGTTTGATCAAACACCACATAATTTTGGTGATGGATGTGAAAGCATTTTATTGCTACAACCAAACTCCAATTGTGTTAGCATGATATCTTAATGGTGACAATTGACGTTGCTTATATCCTTAATTATACTCATAGGTTTTTTTTTTTGGGTAGAAGTTATATTCATTGGATTTGTCACTTCTAAATAAATTATGGGTGTATTTTAAACAAATAAAGTGTTTAAATAAAAAATTTAGATTATATATATATATGGGTGTATTGAAACTAAATTTTTTAATTTTTATAATGAAATGTTTTTGTTTTTTATTTTTATTGAAGTTAAACGTACAACTTTTTTAATTCATTAAATTTACCAATGATTGAATTAGCATTAACTTTTTCAACAATATTTCCATTAATATAAATGATTAAATAAAAAATATACTTTTTACTCTCAATATAAAAAAATAAATAAAATGACTTAAGAGTTAAGGCTTTGTTATAATAAATACTTTCAAAATAAATTTTAAAAAAGAAATACTTTTAAATTATCTTCCGTTATAACATTATGTACAGAATAATACGGAAAAAAATAATAAAAAAGTAACATGATTATGGTATCAAATGAATTCTTTAGAAAATACCCAAGAAATAGAATATAGCAAACATAATCTATTTGAGTATTCGATAATTAAGTATGACAAATGGATTTATTTTTAAAAAATTAATCAATATAAAATAGATAAGTGTAAGATTAAACTTTAATAAATTACTTACATATTAATAAGTCTACTTGATTGCTTTACCCCGGCTTATGGTTTAGTTTGTTTGTTTTCGTTGATTTTTGGACGTTTTGCCCTATTTAATCATTAAAAAAAGATTAAAAAAAAAAGTCTACGTGTGGATTGTGCAACATGTATACATTTTAAGTATAATGATATAAAATCATTAATGATTTATTACAAAAAATATATATTAGGGATTATATTATTTAGTATGCATATGTAAAATATAGCATATATGTAAAATGTTTTCAATGAGCGTATCGCATGACATGAGTGATTTATTATGAGAGTGAGAGGAACAAATTTGGGCTATATAATTATATATGAATGGTCAAAATTTAAAATTATTTAAAGGTCATATGATCATTTAAAAATATCATAAGACTTTATATTTTAATCATGACCATTTATATAAGATCAAATGATCAAAATTTGCTCCTCTCATTCTTACAATTAACCACTCATCTCACTTCCTCTCCCTGTTTCCAATAATTAAAAGTATAAAAATGTTATAAGCATAGATCATTAGTCACAATTATGCCAAAAGTTGTAATAAGATAAGTCTGAATATTACTTACATAAATAATCTAACAGAATTATATTAAATATATATAAGGTACACATAAAAATGGATTGTGAGATATAGGATATAGGAACTTAGGAAGGAAATTTAGTTATTAGTAGATATGGCTGAAAAATTAGAAGATCTCATAATATTTAAAAAAAAATAAATTCAGAAACCTCTTTAGTGGGTAAGGTGTACCACACTCCCTTATAAGGTGTGATTAGTCCGCTCCCATCCAGGTAAGATATAAAAGTAAACTTCAAATCATATTAACATGCTAGTAAAATATTTTAGGCTGAACAATCTTTTCTACCTTGCTATTTAGGAGCTTTTTTCCAATAAACTTTTACACAAGTATGTGTACCATCAATTGTTCCTATATAATTTGGGGTTTCAAAATTCTAATTAAAATTTATATTATTTTAAATTTTTATCAACTTAATTTAAAATTCAATGAAATTCTGTTTAACTTGAAATATGGGTAAAATATATTGATGTGTATTTCTTTTGTACTCTATTAGGCTGCTTCAAAAAAAATTCTTTTAACTCTATTATAATTACTATCACACTGTGGAAGTGGTGAATAATAGTCTCGCCATATCTTCGAGAAAAGAATTACTAGTTCAACAAAAGAGAACTCAGCTTTCTCCATAAAGTCACGAAGAGAATAAATACAGGTAGCCACCACAATCGATCCACACTTTGTACTTCTCTTTAGTAATGGCAAATGGGCTAACCTTTCTGCCCTACCCCACTCCACTGTGGATCAAGCTTTAAGCAAGATGGGGCAAGCTAATTTGCACTAGTAATTGGGGTTGAATAGACCAACTCAACTCGTCTCACTTTGCTGCAGGTTGGCGGGTTAGCCCGCCAATAAAATAGAAAATAAAGAAAAAATTATTTTTTTATATGAATTAATTCATCTAAATTCTTATTTTTAAATATAAAGGAATTTTTAATTAAATGTAACAAAATAACATCCATACAAAAAAGCTCATTCCATTTAATAATCAAGCATTAAACTATTTACTTAATTTTAAGTTAAAAATCACAATTCTTAATAAGGATAAAATAAAACTTTTAATCAAAATAACTATAATAGAGAAGATCACAAGTCAATATTCAACCCCAAATACATTAAAAATTTACACTCCACAAATTAAGCACATCCACAACAAAGTATAAATTCATAATCAATAAGACAACATAATCAGCAAAGGATAAATATAATCAACAATATAGTCAAATATATATATTACATAAACACCAACAAAAAGGGTCTAAATATTGTGTGTGTTGTATAGGGAAAAAAAAAAGGTGACCTGTGAGCCAAACCCTCCCCGCCTCACTTCAATCCGCGGGTCAAGCAGAACGAGTTATGCAAGTTGGAAATTTTTTGTGGATTAAAAATATCAACCCACCATACAAAAAATTACAGGTTATGTGAGTCAACCTGGCGGATTTGATTCATTTTGCCATCTCTACTTCTCTTCCCTCATTATCTGTCATTCAAACACACTATGAAAGTTATTTTTATTGTACGACCCTTTCCTTTACTTTTAAAATATACATTTCTTTTTTTTAAAAAATAAAAATGTGTTATAAATTCATTTTTATGTTTTCAATTAAATAACCATTAATTTATTATCTTATACTTATTATCTTTTTTCTTTTATCCAAAACCTTTATTTAGCAGTTATTTTGAATTTTTTTGAATTTTTTTAACAAAATAAAAGATATGTGATTGATAATAATACAAAGACAATTATGCCTATATATATATAAGTTTATTTTGATAACATTTTTAATTATTGTCATATTAAGAGAAGAAATTATTAATAATAACACTAATTTATTATGATGATTATTTTTAAAAACTAAGAATTAAATATTTTTCTAATTTTTTTGCAATAATTTTAGACTATAATCTATGTGATAATTAATGTTAATATATGAATAATAACAAAATATTTTTGTTGAAATGAAAATAAACTGTTAGCTTAATATCAATTTTTTATTTTTTAAATCATTAAATA
This sequence comes from Pterocarpus macrocarpus, assembly GCA_031439585.1. Lineage (NCBI taxonomy): Eukaryota > Viridiplantae > Streptophyta > Magnoliopsida > Fabales > Fabaceae > Pterocarpus > Pterocarpus macrocarpus. The sequence continues at coordinate 58,129,195 of CM062522.1, forward strand.
AGGTTTAAATAATCTTAATAGTTATAGAATTATTAATATTAGCATATCAATTTTTAAAAATTTATAAAAATGAAATAATTTTAATAATATTAAATAGTGAATAATTTAAATAAAAATAATATTAACGCTAATTAATACTTTATATAGGCGTAGTTTACTAAATTTAAAAATATATCTTGAGTGATAACTATTTAATAATTTTTTAAGGAATATTCTTTTAACGGTGTTAAGTTAATTGGAGTGAAGTGTGTACTTTAAAAATAAAAGAAAAAATTATGTAATAAGGATATATCTCAAATTAGGGAAGCATAAATTATTTAAAACATATTACATTTGACGAGAATTGAAAAATGGCAGGGTCTGTCAAACGTAGAGGAGTTTTCCTGAGATCAAAAGATGGATAAATAATTTTACGAGGTACAACCTGGCAAACCATTTATTTCTTCTCAATTTGCTCCTAAAAGAACACATAGAACTGACAAAAGGTGACAGTTTCCTCTGTTTTGTTAGGTTTACTTCTTCCTCCTCTAGAACAAAAATGTAAATACATTACTGTACTGACCCCTTTTTTCTTAACTTAATTTCATTATTTTTTGGTCTACTTTCATTCTGCAATACAACTGAGAAACCGAAAAAAAAAATTATGAATAAATCCTGATAATATTTACAAATTATAAAAAATACATTATATTTTTTTTGCACACAAAATACATATTTAAAATAAAAAGAGGAAACAAAAATAATATACACCCTAAAATAACTAGTTATCTGTAATTTAATTTTTTTTATCCAATAGTTATCAATCACTAAATATTTTTTACATCAAAAACTAACACAAAAAGTATTGCAGTTTAAAAAAGTTATTGCACTTCCTACAGTTGAAATAGATGTGAACATTTTTCTACCGTCAAGATCTTCAGGATAAAAGCTCCCACAAGAAAGGAGCAAGCAAACAATATTATAAAATAAAAAAATTTAAAGAAAAATACATAAAAGGGGCAACAAAAGACACAATATTCGCCGTTAAGATAAATCAATTGAGAGAGAGAGAGAGAGAGAGAGAGAGAGAGAGAAGGGTGTGGGTGACGGACGGCTAGAATTATGTCACTATACGATGGTGGAGTGGAAAACAGAATTTTGAGCTGGAATAAATGAATGAATTAATAAAGGAATTGATATCAAAAGTGACATTAATTTTAACCTACAGTTTTGAGTCTCCTTATAATAATGGATTGACTCAAGAAAAATTGATATGAAACGTGTTTCGGTTGTGCGGTAGTTTCTTATGATCAAATTGCCCCATGCCTCTTTGTCAATACAGTGCCCTAGGATTAGTCTCGTAATATTGTCTGAGGAGATAGCTAGTTAAAAATAACAAGGGCAAATCATATTGTCTTTTTTTAATGTTGAGTGATATTATATATGATACTCTTCATTTTATTGTGCCTATATTAACATTTTTTATAAAAGTACATAGTATTATATTTTATAAAATATAAAAATATTGAACATAATATCATCTAAATCTCAAGCGAAGTTAAGGTATTTTTCTATCAATCGAGAGGGATTGTCAAAAACAAAAAGATAAAGAAAGAGAGGGATGTGACCAACTGAGTTACAATTCACTTGGTTTCCATATTTGATTGTGCAGATTTTGTTACGAAGTTGTCAGTTTATATTGAATTTATGTTCAATTTGCCCCATGAAGTAGACTTTCTGTTCAGATTCGATTTGCCAACAGATTCAGTTCAGGACCTTTGGAATTTTTGTCATGAAGCAGAGCTAAAAATGGAACAAGATCAAACTTCAGACTGGAACTCTGGACTTCAAAGCCTATAAGCAGATATGATGCAAAAATGGAGTATTGGTTGACTGGTTGAGTATGGAGCAATTGTGATGATGCTATCTGATACTCCAAATACAGAAGTGTGACAGATGCAATTTCATGCTGTGGAGGTAGTGCATCCATGAAACCAGATGCTAATATCATCCTACTACTGATGCTGGCTTGTTTCTGAGGGAGTTCGGATTATGCAGCCTTTTGCTGCTGCTGGTGTACACAACTATATGCGGTATCTACATCAAGAGAGAGAGAGAGAGAGAGAGAGAGAGGAAGGAAAAGGCGGGGGGGGGGGGGTGCTGGTGTCATATAAAGTAATTTGATAATGGGGTGTCATTTGATAAAAGGTGTATTACTACCTCTATAGGTCTCTAGGTGATAATGTGTGCATAGGTGGGATATTTTGTGATTTTGAGTGATGGGGTGTTGTGATGTGTTACTATTCAGCAATGGAAACTTGTAATTCTGGTTACTAATACTCACTACGTTTTGTGAGCGTTGATTTCAATAAAACTATGGAAAAAAAATCGTCTAATTTTAATTAGATAAGTGTAATATATCCAAATAACAATAATTAAAAAAAAAAAAAGTGTCCCACGCCTTAGCCCATAAAGTCACACGTCATGACCTGAGAGTTCAAAGCGGACAAGTGCAACGCAACCACCATTAATTAATACACAAGACAAATGTCTATTGCTATAAGTGCCCGGTGACATACGTAAAATTAAGCTCCAAGCTAAGTAGCCCAATTACGCTTGGGACTGTAACACCTAGTATGGACAACTTCGAAGATTTTTCAGAGCCAGTGAGTCCTAGTGGACGATACTTCAACACCCCCTTGCTATGTGCATATGTTTTCGGGTTTTTAGAATCAGAAATTCCAATCGATGACTCTCAAACTATGTATTTGTTCAAAGATGTCTTTCTTCCTATCAATCCACGCTTCTCCTCCATAATGGTTCTTATTCTCTAATTATTCTTTTTTAGTTTTTCTTTTGGTTAAAATTTTCACAATATTAATTTGTATTTCCACAATTTATGTACTTGAGAGCAGGTGAAAGATGAACATGGAGAAATGAGGTGGAAACAAGTAGAGGTGAGGCCTGAGGACCACATAAAGGTTCCCATATTTCCCGAGAACGAGTCAATAGAATTTTATGATCAATATTTTGATGAGTATGTGTCAAGGATATTAATGGAAAGGACACCTCAAGACAAACCACTTTGGGAAGTACATGTGATCAAATATCCAACAAGCAATGCTGCTGGAACCTTAATATTCAAACTTCACCATGCACTTGGAGATGGTTACACCCTTGTAGGTGCTCTTCTTTCTTGTCTTCAGAGAGCTGATGACCCTTCTCTTCCTCTATCCTTCCCTTCGCGTAAGCCATCGGAGTCGCTACGTGCCAAGAAAGGCTTCTTCAAGAGGCTCCCTTCAGCTATATTCTCCTTTTTCAACTCTATCTCTGATTTTGGATGGAGCATAGTGAAGAGTTCAATGGTTGAAGATGACAAGAGTCCCATAAGGAGTGGAGAGGAAGGTGTTGAGTTTCAGCCTTCTGTCATATCGAACATATCATTCTCTTTGGACCATATAAAAAAGATCAAGTCCATGCTTGGTGTGGTAAGTTTATATAATTTATTGGGGATGGGGAAACTTTTTTAATTGAGTTTATTGAGTCCCAAATTACATAAAGATATTATTAGAATAGCTTTTATAATCATTTGAATAATCTTTCTCCCATGAGTTAATTTTTAAGACAGAGTTAAACTCACAATTTTAAAATAGTGTCAAATACCGAATATTCGGTCTTAAACATGAGGAAGATATATATTGAGTTTTATATTGCTTAAGAGTATAACTAAACTAACTTTTATAATCACTTAGACAATCTTAATTTTTTGAGTGAAGTTAGACATACAATCTTAAGATAATCATTATATTATTTTTTTTAGTTGTGATATGTCTCATCAAATTATTATTATTATTAATTTTTTGTTAGCAAATTAAGTTAAATTAATAATATATCTTTTCGTTTTGTGTAATTGCAGACACTAAACGATGTGATTACTGGGGTAATTTTCTATGGGATTCGGCTATACATGCAAGAAATTAGCAATGAAGCAAGAACAGCAAATGCCACAGGATTGGTGTTGCTTAGTACTAGGAACATTGGAAGTTACCAGTCAGTCCAAGATATGATGAAGGCTGATTCCAAATCCCCTTGGGGGAATCATATTTCGTTCTTACATGTATCGATACCCAAGCTAAGCCAATCCAGCCTTTCCAACCCCCTTGAATTTGTGTGGAGAGCTCAACAGATAATCAAGAGGAAGAGAAATTCTTTCACTGTTTTTCTTATTGAGTGGCTTTTAGATATGGAGCTGAAATTAAGAGGACACGAGGTAGGTACACATACAGTTTAATTGGTCATTTTGGCATAGCCACCACGTAACCAAGCAGTCTTTTCTGTTATGTCTTTTTCTCAAAACCTTCAACTATTAACAAGTGATGACCCGATCAATTTGGAGTTGCAGGCGGTTGCCAAGCACATCTATGGCACGCTGAGAAACGCAAGTGTTGTGATATCCAACTTGATTGGGCCAGTTGAACCTATGGCTTTGGCAAATCATCCCGTGAAAGGCTTGTACTTTACAATGACGGGTGGACCTGAGGTAACCATAATCTTTATCTCCCTTTTTTTTTTTCAAATTGGTGGATTATACAGTGCGGCCTAAGCAATTTAACAAATCCTTCATTGGAATGGCCCTCACTTACCATTTGGGTAGAATGATGAAGTGGGATAGTATTATAGCAATAATAAAAGCACAATCACTTCTGACCTCAAAAAAAAAAAAATAGCACAACCACTCATGATCCAAAAAATGTAAAAGGAACACACACACACACACACACACACACACACACACACACACACAATCTCCTGAAGCAACGCTATGCGGGTAGTTGGAGGCCAGCACAAGTGGTGATATGCTCAGCCTCTGTTAGAATCTGCGCCCGGGGCCAATTTGGGGTCTTGTGTAAGACCCTGGCATCTGGATAACCCAAATGGAGAAAAGCAGAACTATGTGACCAAAAAAGTTACAAAATTTGCACACTATTTTTATACCATTTTTTTTTCCAGTAAGATAAGAAAAACATAAATTTCAATATACTGTTTCTTTATTTTTTTTTCTCCCTCAAATTAGAAAGGCGTAAAAAAGAAGTATAAATATTGTGGTGTGCAAATATCTCTTTTTATTTGAAAAAAAGTCGTTATCTCATTCATTAGATTTCCAAACAGTTGAATACTAAATAATCTAATAATAAGTTTAATTTATTAAAAGCAGATGGGGTAGACTTTTTGAAGGTGGATGAGCTGCCCTCTTGTGTAGTTCAACTTTTTATGCACATAGAAGAAAATGCTAGTTGACTTTATCATGTTGCCTGTAATTATAACTTTATTTTCGTAGTAATAAAAGCAGATACATCATACATGTGTTACTATAACGTACTACTCTATGTGGTTGCAGAGTATAAATATTGCAATTATGAGCTATACAAGAATATTAAGGGTTACATTGAAAACACAGAAAGGCCTCATTGATGAGCAGAAGTTCAAATTATGCATGGTGAACGCCTTTGAGGCCATATCCAAAGCAGCAATGGAGATACCAAACAAAAGCAAGGATTAAACTGTCTACGAAGATGGAGGCCAGGGAGGCTTTAATCGTTTGGGAGTTTAAAGAGGAGTTTCGTTAGTTTTCTTATCTAGTTTAATTTCAACAATAAAGAGAGATCTTATGTTCGATTTCAATTGTGTTTTTTATTTTTTTGGGTCGAATTGTGTTGGGTTGTAATGTGTAAAATTGAAATGGACATACTCTCTTGTTATAGCCCAAGCTTAAATTGATTAAAGACAAGGCAATGGCATACAGCAGACCAAAGAAAAAAAAGGCAATGAAATATATGTTACATGTGTTTTGCTAGAGATGGCAAAGCGGCCCGCCACGGCCTGCTCAATCAGCCAAAAGCGAGCATGACGCGAATTGTAAAACGCTAATATTCTAGTTAGTCCCGTTTAAAGGTGAATTGACAGATTGACCTGCCAAAAAAATAAAAAAAAATTATTTTAATATTTTTTATGAGTTAAATTATCTTAAAAATTTTTAAAAATTAAAAAAATATATTGAATAAAAAATTTATTTAAATAAAATAGAACAAAATAATTACACTACATAATTTATATCTAAATTTAACTCAAATACAAATATAAATATAATAAATTAATTAAGATATATAAATAAATTTATAAATAATAATTAACAATAAATTTATAACATAAAGTCTATAGTATAAAGTTCATAAATTAATAAAATATAACATAATTTATAATAAAAATCTAAAAAAATTTAAAAAAAATACTCTTCTACCTAAAAAGAAAAAAGAAAGAACCACTCTTGGCTCGGCGGGCTAATCAGCCAAAGCTTGCGGGTTAGGCGGGCCAAAAAATTTTGGTGGGTCAAATATGTCAACTCAATATGTTATTTTTTGCAGGTTTAGCAGGTTAATCCAACGGGTTGAGCCCGTTTTGCCATTTCTATGTTTTCCCTTTGATCACAATTTTTATATTGTATTAATGTGATACAATTATGATTTTATTGTAAATTTGGTCAATGTACAGAATTACTGTGTGTGTGTGTGTGTGTGTGTGTGTGTGTTCTTTTTTTTAAAAGAAAGAAGGGAACTCATAGTTGGTAACCACGGATTCCAAGTAGTGCATAATTTCCAAGTCCAACACCCTTCTCAATGCACGTGATTTTGGGAGAAGGCTATGGTACATTATACTTTTACAAGTTATATGGTACATTGGATGATCTGTTGGTGAGGATTTATTTGGAGTATCCTTACACCAAGCATTAGTCATGCACAACAAAAGTCACTCACTCTATTCTCCACCCCCATTGCTCGCCTCTTTGCACCTCCGCCTCACTTGTTCCTTCCCCCATCACCACTGCCACCACCACCACCAACACCAACAACAACCCATCCCTCACCTCGAGCCCTCCCTCTCTCGCACCCTCGTCCATCCTCCACCACCTTCTACCACCATTGCCGGTCTCATCCGTCCCCTACAACCACATGGTCCTTACCTTGCCCTGCCGGCGCACCCTACACAACCGCGGCAGCAATGGGCAACAACCATGGGTGACTCGAAGACAACATTGGCACATCAGCGAACAAGGCGCACCCACAAACTTGCAGCGGCAACGTTAGACGAGGACGGACCGAACATGACGCGGAGGTAGCTGAAGGCGCTGTCAGTGATGGGCATGTTGACGGCGAACTCGGTGTAGCAGATGGTGGAGAGGAGGGCGCAGACGCCAGCAATGGCATAGGAGACGATGACGGCGAGGCCGACGTAGAGGTGGGTGGCCCGGCCGATGGTGATGAAGATGTGGATGTGTGCCGATAGGAGTGGCGATGGTTAATGGTGGATGTGGAGGAAGCGGAAGGAGTGGAGGGGAGGTGGTTGTGTTGGTGTTATTGGTGAAGGTTGATAGAGAAGATGATGTGCATCGATAGAGCTCTAAGGAGAAGTACTATGGTGGATTCAATGTACAACACAAGTTACAAACTACAAGGTACCAAAGCCTCCTTCGTGATTTTGTGCACAACATGTAGAATCTGCAGTTTTAAACTACAAATTCTCTCTCTTAAGATCGATAGATTCTCTCCGATGAAGGCTGCTCCCTTGAGACCGACAGATTCATTTGAAATCTACAAAAGGGAACTGCAAATTCCCTCTAACCCTGACCAGCCATGCGTTTACTCCCTAGCTCCCTCACACGGCTCCTCCCTCCCTCACCATCTATATAAAGTTGTAGCTCGCAAGAGTGAATTGAGCTTCTGAGAGAGTGTTATACTAATAGATTTTAGAAGTTGGAAAAGAGAGGGGGAAATAAAGAATCTATCAAAATAAATAAATAAATCAAAGAAAATATCATAGCAGATAAAACAATGATTTTAAGCGAGCATATTTTGGAGAAAATTTGTCACAAAATGTAATATTTTTCTTTTTGTAAATTAAATTTATTATGTGTGATATTATTAAATATTATTATTATTATTATTATTATTGTAATAAAGAATATAAAGTATATTCTATACTTGCCTCTTTATTAGGATTCTATATATCATATACATATATAGTTAGAGAAAATATTATTATTTAATATTATTTTAATTTGTATTTTTTAATTTTGTATATTATTATTTTTTATCTTTTCTAACTCTAACTTTAACTCTAACATTTTTATTTTATTTTATTTTTTTATACTATCCACTTTTTATATTTTTTTATGTTTCTACATTTATTTATCTGTGTTTATGCATTTATAATTTTTATGTAAAATGTCTTCAATTAAGAGTCGAATAATGTAATAATATTAATAATATTATTATTATATTTTTATTTAATACTATTTAGTATGATTATTTAATAATATTTTACTATTATTTAATATTATTTTATTTTTCTATATTTTTTCTATTATCTCTCTTAACTCTAACTCTAACTCTAACATTTTTTTTTTCATTTATACTTCATATTTTTTATATTTTTATGTTTCTACATTTTGTATACCTCTTTATTGTTGTTGTTGCTGCTGTTGTAATATAAGATACCAAGTATGCTTGATATTTACATTTTCATGAGGATTCTGTGTATTAGAAATATATATGATATATAATAGCTGGAGTTGGAGAAATAATTATAATAAAAAATATGTAAATATTATTATTATTTTAAGCAAGTATTATTATTATTGTTGTTATTTAATGTTATTATTGTTTAGTATAATAATAATAATTTCATTATTTTTATTATTCTTTGTTGCCTTTGCCAATCTAATTTATAAGTACTACAATTGTTAGTATTTTCCTTTATTATCATTATAATAGTCATTATTGCCCATAATTTGTAATAGGAGATGAGAGTATTGCTTCCTTGAGTCCTAGAGTTAAAAGCCACTCGCAGTGCAGATACATGGCTACTTATGAGATGCCAGACTACTAAATGTTTCATTGATTCACTACTTTGAAGTGCATTCAGAATTTATTAGTGCATTAATGTTAGAGACCAAAGACACACATTTCATCTTCTTGTTAGCGAGTGTACAATCACACTAGAGGATGTCGCTATTTAGCTAGGGCTCCTTGTTAATGGTCAACCTATTTCTGGATCTTCATCTTTCTTAAGAGAAATTATTAAAGATTATTGTGAAGGGCTACTTAGTGTTCGGCCCCAAGAAGAGGACATTCCAAAATATGGAATTAGTTTGAGGTGGGTCAGCGAACATTTCAAAGCTGAACATCTTAACCAGCCTGGATAGCATGTAGATGAAGATATAATATGATGGCATGCTCATAGATATATGCTTTAACTATTGGGCCTACAACTAGTGTTGGACAAGACCACAAAAATGGTCCATGCAAAGTACCTACTATTACTTGCAGAACTAGGCAGGGTTGGCGAATATAATTGGGGTTTTGCATGCCTTGCTGTGCTTTATCGAAATTTATTCCATGCTATGCACAAATTTGCAAAGGAAATTAGCTACTACCTGATGTTATTGTAGCCATGGGCTTGGCACTGACTCCTCTTTTTGGCTTTCGATCTAGTCGAACAATGGGATTTGCCTATGGCATCTAGGTAAAATTGCCTTTGTAAAATAATTTTTATAGTTTATTATTGCCAAATTTGTATCTAATTAATAGAATATTCCATTGGTGGCTGAATGCATCATTCCATCACACATTCCAGTATGTTTGGGCAACATAAGATGGTGTATGGATCATATGTGAGATGAGGAAGTAGCAATCAATTAATGTAGTAGTTTATAATATTTTTTAGAAAGTTTATAAATTAGTGTATCTCATTTAATATTTTTTAATACAGTTTCAATGGTGACCATATAACCATCTTCCCATTACTAACCGCATTCTACATGACTTCATGAATGAGCGGCTGTTGTGGTTAATTGTCGATCCACTCATCTGCTTTGAGATTATTGAGTGGCACCCAACTGACCACGTAATGAATTAGTTTAAACTCTATTAGCCTATCCCTTGTGATCCCTTGAGTCTACAAAAATCTCATAATAATGACCTAAGGGGGAGGCAAGACAATAATTAGATGATGGAGCATAACTAGTGGGTTAGACATTGGGATATCTAATTCCAACACATAGTACAAGGAGTTCCCAACCATGATTCCCTACATTCTAGTAAGTACCGGAATTGGTACGCACAGTTTGCCCTGGGCCTATATTTGTTGCTAGATGCCCTTTTGCAAGACCCACATGAATAAGATTACTTCCTAGACAAGAGTATGCCTAGGTGCCTTAGTAACCACCCCTACAACAACATTATGCCAAGGTGCCCTCGCAACCGCCCAGTATGATTATGGCCAAATGACCCCCAATGTGATTATGGCCACATGCCCCTTCAAGTTCCACAGTATCAGCATCTACATTAAATGGAATTGTGTAGAATGTCATTTTCGACCTCCTTATATGGATCAAGTCGATGTGATGGAGGAAATAATTAGATGTGGAGGAGAATGTTAGTTGACAGTGGGGTACACTTTACATATGATGCCAGACTACATCAATACAATCAAACCCATGTTGTTGAGTTAAGTCGGACTAAGCTAGATAATGTCCTTAGATCTCAATTTGATCTCAATTTAATCCATTCTGATTAGTTCCTTTTGTGGTTTTTCACTAAGTATTTACTCCAAACCCAACATACACTTAGTAATCTAGCCCTAAACACCCCAATAAACTTAGTATAACATCAAATAAACAAACAGAGATAAATTTCCAAACAACCATCCATTCATAAAAATCAAGTAAGAAGGTTGAATCCTACCTTAATTTGGTGTAATGACTAGCTAGAATTGAGTTCTTAATGGAGGAAGTGGGTAGAACTTAGAGTTGGGAGGAAGATAAAGTGAAATAGAAGAAGAAAGAATGGAGAGAAGTCAGCTGAAGGGACCAAAAAATCTTAGACAGTTAGGAGGAAATTTTGGAAGTTTTATGACACTAGCTAGTTAGGAATTTTACTTCTCATTGGTTGTTACTTGGATGGTTGAGATTGGGCCAATCCTCCTCCATTTGTGGTTGATGGTGGCGGCACATGATGGGCATGTGTCGCTGAATTATAGCTACTAGAGTTAGGGTTTCTAACAGTATAATTTCTATTGACTCGATTTTTGCAATATACATACCGAAAGTTAACTAATTTCCTTCAAGTTTGCGAAACATTGATAATAATCTTCTTAGATTTTCTTCATAACAACCTCTATTTTCTTTTGTTCTAACATTTATAATTTAACCCTAATTATTAACTCTTATTTCTCTAATGAAAGAGAATAAAATAATTAACAGTGCTAATCAGACACACTATGAAAGCGGGATGTTACACACAAAGTTCTAACAACTTCTTTATTGTCTCCAAAGTTTGTATAGACTTCAAAATCTAGCCTTTGATACTTCAGACCTCGAGCCTAGAGCCTTTTAATCCACTGGTCTAAGACTGAAGAGTGAAGTAAATTGCTTTCTTTCCTAACAAGCAAGTACATCACTAAAGAAGAAAACTAGTTGTTAGGGTCCACCAGCTTTTCAGAGTTGTCAGTGCTTCTTTTAGATCTAGTCTTGTCATGTTTGATCTTTAGGAACTATCCATAAATTATGCAAAGCAAGCTTTGAGAATGAGGTACTTCATGAAGACCATCTTTCTAAAGGTCACCTTTCTGGTCAAAGGCTTCTAGATAGATCATCCTTATAATGTGCTCAAGATCCTTCTGATGACATAGATACATCCTTCTGAAGCATATATATATATATATATATATATATATATATATATATATATATATATATATATATATATATATATATATATGTATGTATGTATGTATAAAAGAACTTTTTAGAGAAATTGTTTAATGAATAAAATTTGTATGATCCAATTCTCATTAATGTGCATATGTCATGATCTAATGTAAATGAGAACAAACATTTTGAACAAACTGTTAGTCTACGCAAAAGATTTTATTAAGAATTGATTTGTTGTTTATCAAAACCCTTAGTTCTATATAGCTCAAACCACTTAGTGGCTTCTGAAAGGTATTGGAGCTTGCATCAACATGTTCCTTCCTTTTGGGGATCCTTTCTTTCAAACAATGGTTATATTATAACTGGTTATATTTCAACAAGTTTTTTTATGGGCTTATAGAATTGGACTTAAATTTGTTTGAGAAAAAGTTAGAAAAAGGTGATTGGATTATTTTTTTAAAGAAAAAATTGACATATTATTCTTAATTAAGTTGGCACAATTTAACTGAAAAAGCTAGGGAAGAGGACCTAAAAACATATTATTATTATCATCATCGTCATAGTCATCATCTTTTAGTATAACTTCAAGTAATTTTTATTGGTGCATTTTTTTATGAAACCCATCATTATATTGAAAGTTGATATCTTATAGATTATATCTATTAATTTTTATAGAAATTCTAAATTTTTTGATATATTTTTTTTATCCATCAAAACCAATGTAATACATATGTTTAAAATGTGGGAAAACAAGAACTATTCTATCACTTTATTAAAAAAAAAAGAATTATGTAATCATAGTCTTATTGATATTCAATATTTTTAAATGATTTACATGATAAATAATTGTAATTCAACAATTAGATTAATAAAAGAAGTTGTATTTTATAGAAAATTATTAAGTAATGTAACTATACTTATAGCTATACTAGTGTAATTTGATCACTCTATATATATATATATATATATATATATATATATATATATATATATATATATATATATATATATATATATTGTTGGAATTTGTTTTTCTTGTTTCGATTGCCAGTAATTAGCTGAATGCAAGCATGTCAGGAAACTATTACTTGACTTAGTCGATAAGCTTGGTTATTGTAAAATGCCAACAATCTCAAAGTATTAAGGAGACAAGGGGATCCTTGGCAAAAAAGAAGATAAGGAGATAAATAAGATGAAGATGGATACATTTTGGCAATTAGAGGCTTCATCCTTTTCAGTATTTGTGGATAATCTACCAATATCAATGTCTACATTTTGGTTATAGCAATTATTCAAGTTTGAGGGTAGAATCATTGACATGTATTTGGCAAGAAAGAAAAGGAGAACAGGTATGATGTTTGCATTTGTTCATTTTTAAAAGAGAAATGATGCCTTGAGGGCAACAAACAATTTAAATGAAATTGTAATTAGGGGGAACTTAGTAAGAAAATCAGTAAATAGCGATCAATTTTAGTCACTAGAGTAAGAAAATTAGTCATTAAAGTTGGTAGGAACCAATTTAATAACTAATTTTTTAGTCACTAAATAGCTAGTTGCTGAAAAAATTAGCGACCAAAATTTAGAGATCGATTTAACGATCAATTCACAAACATCCATGAACAATTTCGATTTGTGGCCTGGTCAAGGATTAGCAATTGATAAATCAGTTATTAAACTAAAAACTGCTTTTTTTTTTTTATCACTAGATTGATCGCTAATTTGACCAGTAAATCAATCGCTAATTTGTCATTGGTATAGGACAGTCTCTAATTTAGTTGCTAAATTGGCGTATGATATTTTAGTCACTAATTCAATCACTAAATTGGTTACTAAATTAGTCTCCAATTTTCCATTGACATCAAATCAATCACAAATTCAATTACTACCTTGTGACTAAACTGTCAATCACAAAATTGGTTTCTAAATCAGTCACTATTTTTAAGACTAAGTTGTCGGTCGCTAGATCGATCACTAATTTCTGATCATGTTAAAAAAAAATTCTGAATTTTTGAGATGCCATTTGTAAGCACCTAATATTCAGACAATTTCACCACTAAAGAAACATGAAATTTATATATCAGTCCTACCAAGTAAATTATTAAAATAGTCAAAGTAATAAACAATTAGTTCTACTCTAGTTAAATAATAACTAGTCCCACTCTAGTTCTCAATAACTAGCACTCGTCTAGTTCTCCATAACTCTAGTCCTCTTCTAGTTCTTCTTATCATCCTCATCTCTTCCTTCTCATCACCTTTCTCCCCCCTCTAGGTTATGACTCCAATTAGTGATTGGAAATCATGAAAATGAAAATTCATCTACTTCATTATTTCTTGTAATAGCTTATTATTGAATTGAACTTGACTCACAGTACTCTCCAACTTAACCATAAGTGCACTATTTTCATCTTGCATTTTCTTTAGCAGTTCTTTGTGCTTTGTTTTTTGTACCTACTCAGTTGATTGAGAGCTTGAGTTGTGATAATTTAAGATTCAATACAATGAGTAATACAAAGATGTACACATGCTCACAATATTGAATCTCAAACGCCGATCTACGGTTTTGCTCAAATTATTGTATAATAACACAAAAGCCAAGAATCAAAGCATAACATCAATTGACAAACAATAAATTGTCATAATCTTAGTGAAATTGTAGGGTCAATGAAATAAATTAAAGCATATATCTTCGTGAGATACCATAAAGTGAAGATAAATAAACAAAATCTAAAGACAAGCCACCACAAACTTTATAAGCAATTTCAAATATAAATCTACAAAAAGAAACGCAAAATGTAAATATTACCTACATTTTTACATTTTAAAAATTTTTAACATGAGATAAATGAAAACTCAATATGTTATCAATTCACAAGTCAACTCCCAATATCCAATTAAAAATAATAGTAACTATAACTATTAAGTTGCACATAACATGAAAAATAAATTATACCTTACTTTGAATATGCTATTCCAAGAAGCTCAATTTGATCCACACCAAAAAAGAAACTCATAGAGAGCCAATGTTTTCACTCCATCATCCTCCCAAATAAGCAAGATTACCATTGCAAACCAAAAGCATAACCACTCAACTATAGTAATAAAGTACTTTGAGAATTAAAGGAAAGGAACTTACATGAGAAATTCCTTATAATTGTTAGAATGTCCTCAACTAAATCACTTCCTTCACTTTCTCTAATCACTAAAAACACAAAAGAGAAAAAAAATCAAACTAAGAACAACAACACACTAAATAGGAATCTATCCAATTGAAAATAAAGGAATTACATGAGAAATTCCTCTCAATTTTGACAATGTTCTCAACTAAATCACTTCCTTCGCGTTTTCTAATCACTGAAAACATGAGAAGAAAAAATCAAACCAAGAATGACAACACACCAAACCAAAATAGAGGATCAAAACTAAAAATAAAGCAACCTACATGGGAACAACATTAATGAATCAAAACAATACAATTATAGTAACCTTTACAATTTCTTAAGCCATAACATAAAGGATGCTATAGTCAATATGCAAAAGACCAAACTAAGATAGAAAATCAAGTCGGTACTTTAATTTTATTTTATAAATCTCATTGATCTAAATCTCTAAATTGGAAAAAGGATAAACCTCATAAAACTAACAATTTTTCAGCTAATGGACATGATACCAAATAGAGCCATATTACTCCTTTTGTTCACTATCTAAACAATTAGTGAACAAATTTTAACAATAAATTTTACTATGTAGAGACAAATTTACAGCCATCATCATCTTCAATACCTAATGCATTATGCCTATTCTACTTAGCATTTTTATAGCTATTTTCTAAGAACAACAATAATAACCTTAGTCACTAAATCTCTAATTAATAAGAATCTCTCTCATCAACAACACAAAAAAAACAAACAACAATAAAACTAAAATTAGAATTATAATAGTAATAATCACCAAGATAATAGGAAAGAACCTTACATCAAGAAGAGAAAGAAGAAGGGCAACGATTGGGTGGGCTTGCCGATGGAGATTGGGCTTGCCAGAAATTGTAGATGCGATGGTGATGTGGTGCTAGGCTTGTTGAAAAATGCAGACATGGCAGCAAGACGTAGATGGACGAGTAGTAATGCGACGTGGATGGACATCTAGTGGTCTTTTGTGGGTGGAATCATGTGGTGAGGGTCGATTGGAGAGAGGACGAAAGGTAGGAGGGAGAGAAAGGTGAAAATGGGGGAAGGGGTAGATGAAAAATAAAGGGGGATCTATCTCATGATACTAACTTAGGGTTTTTTTATGTTAAAATTTAAAATTCAATGACCGCGGTCTCTAATTAAAAATTAGTGACCGATTTTATATACTAACAAGATACTAGTGTATTAAAAAATCAATTGCTAAATTTGTCAATAATTTTTAAATAGAGGCCAATCTAATGACCAACTTATATGGAGGAAGGGTGTCACGACCCAACTAGGGTGTTATGATCCACTATCCATGAACCCTAATTTTTGGTGTATTTTGGTTGTAATTCAATCAAGAAGAAATAAAAATCACAAAAGATGGAAGAGACAAGGAATGGAATGGATTGGAGGGCACCACAATCAAGGATGATTGATAAGTCAAGGGTGATCACCGTAAGAGTAATTGGAAACTCTTGATAAGACCTAGGATTCCAAGCAAGAACCAAAGAGGCACTTTTACCAAAAAGGATTTTGATTTCAATTAGCAAAAACCCTCCCTCAAAAGGTGTTTACAAGGTTTATAAAATAAACTAAAGTTTAGCAAGTGAGCTACAACACTTAGCCCAAGATTAAAACCTAAACTTATTAAAAAATGAGTAAAAGACTAAATAGCTAAAAACAAGTGATAGGCTATATGAAATTACAGGACCAATTACATTATTACTAACTTAAAATTAATAAGCCCAAAGATATAACTAAGCTTGTTCAGTCATATGAATGCAATGGAATAGTCTTGAGTCTTTATCTTCTTGAATAGGCTTTGCCTCAAACAAACTTGAAGTCATTTAGCCCAAAGCTTCCTTAGCTCTCTTTGATTTCGATCTAGTCATTGGCCCACCAAGTCTTTCCAAAGGATCTCCTCCTTGTCTTTGCTTTCTAGAGTCTTCTTTATCTTCCTCGATCATATCACAAGGCCATGACCAGCGCTTAGGGAATACAATTCTCTAGCAAGTCTACCCAAGAATTTCTTATAAAACAGACAAAATATCCCCTAAAAATTGAGCATTTTCCAAAATACAAAAAGGTTCCTGCTACAAGCTAGAAAGATATAGACCAGCCATAGAACCGAAATATCAACAATATCAAAATACAAACTTAGGAACAACGAGCATTCTCAAAATGCCCTCAAGATTTAGAGCTTGCTAGACACACATAAGGATAGTTACTCTTTTCAAACAAAACCTATCACAACTCTATATATATATATTACAATGAAAGCTAGACCCTGCCTGTGGGTTATGGAGCATAACTAAAGATATTTACATAATTATTCAGCTATACAAAGATCAAAATATATTAACAACCTAGAGGCCCACATGGATTAATGTGTCGAGCCCGCAGAGCTTCTATACCATTAGCTACTCATACGAACCAATCGCAGCTTGTACCTAGCTCTGAAATAGAGGAACAATGAGGAGTAAGTCAAACCGAC
Source organism: Pterocarpus macrocarpus (assembly GCA_031439585.1). Lineage (NCBI taxonomy): Eukaryota > Viridiplantae > Streptophyta > Magnoliopsida > Fabales > Fabaceae > Pterocarpus > Pterocarpus macrocarpus. The sequence goes on from CM062522.1 coordinate 58,146,605, forward strand.
TCGGTGAGAGATAATATACTTATAATGGGGAGTGGGACAAGTGCACGCATGAGCTTTTTATAAAATAAACATATTCAATGGAATAATATTCTCATCTTAAATTATATATATATATATATATATATATATATATATATATATATTCCAAATCAAACATGATTTATGAAACCAGAATATGATAAAGTAGAAAATAAACCAAAATTTGTGACAAAAAAGTCATTGTTAACAACTTAGTACTTCCAAAAATTTGTAATTTGAGTACATTCAATTATGGAGTTAGAACTAGTTTAAAAATAAAATAAAATAAATTCTGAAGTTTTGAGGGGGAGGTCTCAATTACAGAGTCAGAACAGAACAAAACAAACACGTCTCACCAACGAGCATCCCTGAAGGATCGACGAGAACAGATATCTCACCAACGGTCCTATGCCGAAGGATCGACAAACAAAGTCGGACATGTGGCCATCACGCCGAGCTAGCAACACCCCTGCTAGCTGGGTTGGCCAAACCAAGGTACACCTAGGGCTAACGTATATTGTTGTTAGTGTACAGTTTTGTTAAAGGTCCCTCCCAAGAAAAACCATTTAACCAAAACTCAAAGAAAATTCATAATTAACTTTATTTCATAAATCAAATTCGTCAGAGTCTCAAAGTCCTATAATATTAAAATCCAATATAATTTCCAAACCCTTTGCAGTCATGCCAATAATATTAAGTTTAGAATTAGTTTAAGAAAATCAATTTCAAAACTTACTATATCAAAATCCGTAATTTCTATTGTCGGAGTTCATAATATTAATTGGAAACATCATATTGATTTCAAAACAATTAGATAATTAGATTCAAACATCAATTGATAACAATGCAGGAAATTCTTAAACCAAAATGGAGTATTGGAGAGTAATTTTTTCAAAATGCTTGTCCCACCTGCCGATGTAAAGAATTAATAACATAATAATACTATAAGTAGCTTTAAAGATTTGGTTAGAAAGCAAGTAGCTGACAAAACATATATTTAGGAAATAAGAAGAACAGAAAACATGTTATAATTATACTATCACTCACAGACTAAACCAAGAAGTGGTGGTTGATGATTATAGCATCTCAAAGCCTCGGTCGCTACCCAAGAGAATCCAACACCAAAAAGTCACCCTTTACATGCCAAATAACCTATAGAGCCAGGAATTATCCAAGATATCTCTTTCATTAAGAAGGTATTGCATTAATTCTGACTTATGCATAATTACCCTCATCTATAACTACTTGGTTATAACCTTTAATTAAATCAACCACAAAACCAACCAGTTAACTTACTACCTTCCAAAATTAAAATAAAATTCAGCTTACTCTTAATTCTTAGTTCTTTTAGTTCATTCTAAAATTACTCTCTCTCTTCAACTTATCCTATTCATGACTTATCTCATTTACCAGTTCTAACTCTTCACTATGTCCATATCCAAATAAATTGCCACAAAACTAATTCAAAACAATCCAATCGAAACCTAAAAGCACATATACACACAAGAACATGAGTTAATTAACAACCCTATAGAGAACTCCAAATTCTAAAATTCAACCAATGCCAAAAACACACATACATGCTCCAAATTATTTTGACTATCTTACAATTAACAACATAATAATTCCATATAATTTATCATCTTCAAAACACACAACTTTAGGACCTAACAACCTAGTGTTATGACTCACCCAAAATCAAATAAGGAACTCACACAAGAATACTAATGTCAAGATGCTTACCCAAGATTGTGAATTTAGGGAGCCAAATCAAGAGTCCCACTACATGGTAGAAGTGCTGTAGCAGAGAGGGAGACAAACTGCAACAGAGAAAGAGACCATAAAGGAGAGAGAGAGAGAGAGAGAGAGAGAGAGATCATAGCGGAGAGAGGGAGAGAGCAGTGGAAGGGTAAGGGGCTGAGAGAGAGATGAGGTCACAAGTGAGAGAGAGGGAGTGAAAGTGAAAGATCTAGAAAAAGGAGAGAATGAGAAACAGGAAAATGAGATGAAGGTGCTGCCGGTGGGGAAAAAGAAAGAATAGCAAGGAAGAGGAATAGTGTAGACCACCATTAGTGAGGTGTAGCATGATCCTTTTCTCTTTTTTTTTTTCCAACAACAAATCACTTTCATCTAATTGAGTTAAATACTTCTACCACTTTATAATTTAAAACGAATAGAGAAATGCCCAAAGACATAAGCTATGTAAAATTTTAAAATTTTCTGTTACTCATGTTTTATTGTTAATTAGTGTTTTATTTTAAACCGGGGTATTACAAAGGGGAAGGCTCTTTACTACCACAATTGGTCACTAAATAGGTCACTAACATAAAATTAGTGATAAATCTAGTGATCAATATCCTTAATAAGTGAAATAATAGATAGTTGAATATTGGTCATCAATTTTTTAATTAGAGACCGATTTATTTGAGGAAATAGATGACTCTTTACTACCATAATCTGTCACTAAATTGGTCACAAATATAAAAACTAGTGATCCATATCCTTAACAGGTGAAATAATAAAGAGATAAATATCAGTCGCTAAATCGGTCATTAATGCTTTGATTGGAAACCGATTTAGTTACCAATTTATTTGAGGAAGGGGATTACTCTTTACTACCATAACTAGGTCACTAACATAAAAATTAATTACTGATTTAGTGACTCATATCCTTAATAGGTGAAATAATAGAGAGTTGAATATCGATCACTAATTATTTAATTAGAAACTGATTTAGTAACCGATTTATTTGAGGAAAGGGATGACATTTTACTATCATGATCGGTCACTGAATTAGTTACTAACATAAAAATTAGCGACCAATTTAGTGATCAACATCCTTAATAGGTGAAATAATAGAGAGTTAAATATTGTTCGCTAATTTTTTAATTAGAGATGGATTTATTTGAGGAAGAGGATGACTCTTTACTACCATAATCGATCACTAAATTTGTCACCAACATTAAAATTAGTGACTGATATCCTTAATAGGTGAAATAATAGAGAGTTGAATATCAATTACTAAATTGATTATTAATTTTTTAATTAGAGACCAATTTATTTAAGGAAAAGGATGACTCTTTATTACCATAGTCGATCACTAAATCGTTACTAACATAAAAATTAGTGACCAATTTAGTGACCGATATTCTTAATAGAGTAAATTATAAAGAGTTGAATATCGGTCACTAAATTGATCACTAATATTATAGTTAGTGATTGATTTGTTAACAAAATGCATTTCCTCCATCTATTTATATCAATTACTAAAGCTGACATTATTTTTGAAATTAGTGATCGATTTTCTTAATAAGAGTAAATCAGTCACTAATTTTTCAATTAACGACCAATTTAGTGACCAATTTGGGTTAATGTTTGTGTTTCTCTCCTCGAACAATATCAGTCACTAGTTGAAATATTAAAGATTGATTTAGTGATGGATATTTTCAATAAAAAAAATTTATGTTAAACAATTGGTCACTAAATCAGTCACAAAACAAATGTTAGTGACTGATTTAGTGGCTGATTGTTTTTACCAAAAGGTATGTGTAATAATCAGTCGCTAAATTAGTCAATTTTTTTTTTTGTGACCAATTTAGCAATTGATTTTCTCCTAACAAAACAACTCCTCGGTTGCTAATATCGATCGCTAAATCGGTTACTAACTTTATAAAATGGCGACCAAAAATTTTCAGCCATTAAATTGGTCACTATTCCGATTAGTTCTAGTAGTGATAATCATGGTGAAGGAAGCACCGTATAAAGGGGGAATATGGCATAAAGTTGACAAATTTGGGAATGCATCATTATCAAAACATGATGCAAAGAAGAAAAAGGGGACGAATGGTCTTAGAGATATGAGGTCCTATAAAGAGGTAATTGCCCCAAACATGGTTAACTCGATGAGGAATAGAAGGAAGGAGCTAGTCCAATAGAAAGCAATGCACGAAGAAGGAATTAAAGGAGCTGGCAGTCAGCAAGATAGGATGAAAATTGTATAGGGTGTGATTTATGAAGAAAATGTGGAATAGTTATTGAGAAATATTATTAGTGAATCTATTTGTCCTATTTTGATTGATTATTTGGTAGGGAAATGAACAAGTGAATGGATTTCAATAACAACTGTAAGAGAAATGATTTCCTATAGGACACTTTTGACATTCTCTTCCAAAGAAGAAATGGAGGAAGCTCTATCGTCATGTTGTGATCTCTTGATAAATCATTTTGTAGAAATTAGAAGGTGGTCAGAAGATGGATCTTGCCAAATAAGAAGGGTGTGGGTTGAGTGTTTTGGTATCCCTCCACATGCTTGGGGAACGAAAATTCTTCTACTGCTTGCAAGCTATTCATGCATGATGGAGGCATATTAAATAAACAGAAGTAGAATCTTATGCCTATAGTGGAGGTTCTACAATCTTAGAGAAGTGTAGAGGGCAATATTTGCTTGTTGTGCTTTGAGTTAATTCAATCCTAATACATCTTTTGTTGTCTATAGATTAGGCATGATAATAACTCGATTGTAGAATTATTTGGACTCCAATTGTGCACAAAAGTATGCTAAGACCTTGATATTTTAACTAGTTTTGCAAGATTTTGATTTACACTCTATCATAGGCATATTTAATCAAAATTATTTTGACTCTTGTTGGAATTTTGTTTGATTTTGAGCTTTATTGTTTCATGTTAGCAATCATTGATTGGCTACCAATTAATTGATTGTTGGATTTATTTTTCTTTTTTATTTTAATTCCATGAGACTTGGAATTATTTTTCTTTCTTATTTTAATGCCATAAGAGTGTTTATTCAAACTTATTCTTAATGCTTTTAATTGATTTTCCACCAGTTAAATTGATTCTTGGAAGTCTTGAATTGAACTTGGAATGGGAATTTGGGGTTTAGCCATAGAGTGAATAGTTTATGTTTGAATCCATCCACCTTAAGGGTGAATTTGATTCATTTGCGAGATAGAAATATACTCTCAGGCCATAGGTAATGAAGATTAGGGCTTGAAATTAATGAATTCTTTTTTATTTTATTCTCATAGGAATATAACCAGTTAATTACGAAGGGTATTTTTATTTGACAATTGGAAGAGTCTTATAAATAATTTAATGCTCTAGAGATTAGCAATTCTTAGGCATTGAATAAGATAAGAGAATGTAAAGAAAATTCATAGGAAAAGTAAAGTGAAGTAAAATTCTAGATTCTCTCGCCAGTTGAATTCAATTCTTGTTCCTTGTATGGTTCCTGATTTTTCTTGTTTTTATTTCTTGTTCCTTGGGACAATTTTAACACTTAGCAAGTTTTAGATACAGATCTTCATGGGAACAATCTTTATTTATCATTATATTACTTAGTCAATACATGCATTTCCATGATGCAAGCGAAGAAACACATGAAGAAGTTGTTTGTGTATTGATGGAATCGAGCGTGACGGTGCTGGAAAGCTCAAAGTTCAACACGTGGACTCAATGGTGGGAATCATATCGGGGTGTTCAAACTGAGTCTTATGTTATATATATATATATGTATATCTCCAAAGAATCAGAGGATTTTGTTAAATAGAGAAATCTACTCCTTGGTTGTAGGTTCTCAAACTACTGGATAGAGCAGCTGGAAAGCAAGTTGATTAAACTCCCTTAATTAACTAAGAACTAAATTGAAAGTAGGCTAATGGCTAAAATGTAAACTAGGCAAAATCTGAAGTGGATAACGAGTAAAGAAAAGCTATAAATGTATGCTGGAAGTAAAGGCTGGAAAATGAAAAACACAAGGAACATAAAAAAGTTGTAGATTGATTGTTGTAATGATGGAGTTGTTGCAACGATGGAGTGGTTGCATTGTTCTAAGCTTTGTACAAGGATATGTATAATGTGCAATTACAGTCATTCAATGCAACACCACTAACCACGTTTCCCTCTCCATGTTCTATGTTAAGCCTAATAGTCAGCAACATTATGCCCAAATAACTATCTTTCAGCCAGTTTCCAGCTCTTCATTATGATGTATCATGGCCAACAGTTATTAAAATGGCTTCAATTTAATATAGGAGACACCTTCAAATTGCTTTATGAGCATGTTCTCCTTTATGATTTTAACTATTTCACTGCTCTATTGAGTCAGAATATTTACTTTGTATTTTAGGAAATGGTTACCACTTCATTAAGCCACTCTCTCTCCTTCAACAAGTATTCGATTCTCTTGATTCGGACCTAGAACCCATTCTTCAATTAATTGGTCTATTACTCAGCTTATTAGATCATCTGCAAGGAAAATTCTTACTCTAAGAGCATTTAAGAATCTCTCCAACTTCAAAGCCCAAAATACTCGACATATAATCGATCACCCCATCTCACCCTCGACTAATCCTGTCCCGGCTAAATTTCTCGTTTGGCTATCACTCTTTTTTGGGTAAACATCTCGTTAATACACACTTATATTTTAATCCATTCGCTTTCGTAAAATGAAAGTGATATAAAGTGAGCTGTGAGCTGTTACTTCAGAGGAGTTAAATTCACTCGCTTTTGTACTTGGCAATTTTCTTCAACTAATTAGTTGGCTAATATTGATAGGTCATGGTTTCGGTTGATGGTCGCGTATATTAATTGTTTGATGGTCACGTGTATTCATCAGCCACCCCTATGCAAATGAGAATGACCTTATCCCCTAGTTTTGATGATTGTTCATGTGTTTGAATGCCCGTCAGCCCTTCAACAATCAAAGTCAACTATGGCTCTCTGATATCGGTGATTCCTCAATACTTGAACTTATCATGTAAGAACCAGGGAAAATGAGGAACTATACCAAATGTAACAAAATGCGAGATCCAAGCCAACACGTTACTTTAATTAAGGTGTCTTGTCTAAATCCTTTCTATCGTGTCCTGAGCAACTACTTGTCTAGTGATTCACAAAACAAACGTATCACATTACTTCTAAAATATACCCAGAACCCTATAATTCTACAATCGACAAAACCTCCTTTAATGAAAAATAAAAATTCAAAATATTTCACTGGAAAATAAAAATTCAAAATATTTCAATAATGGAAAATAAAAATAACAATAAATATGCACTCCTTTTCTTAATAATGTGGCGTGCAAGTGATAAATGCGAGTTGTTGGTATCACTTGCACTTTTGAATAAATAAAAAGTTTCCTTCATTCATTCCTGCGCCTCACCTTCATTATTTCATAAATATTATATATTATATTATATATCACCTGTGGCCATTATTTGGCGGATGACGCATGGAATACGCAGGTTAGATCACTAAAAAGCACAAAAAAGTAATTACCGTTCTCAAATAAATACATAACTTATTTTATTAGTGAATGTTCCATTTTTATCCTCGAAAGATATACAAGCATTAAATTATTTATTAGAATATTTTAATATTAATTTAGTTATTTATAATATCTGATTGTCTTCTAGCCCCAATTTTTGTTTTTGATTAATGAAAGATCATTGGCAAATATTTTTTCAGTTGTTCATCTTTCATAAATTCAAATAACCTCTAGCGATAAAATATGAATACTTCCAACTATTGTTGTTAATCATTACTCTGATCCCAAATATTGGTATAATAGGATCGGAATCATATGATATTATTTTATGCTAATAAATGCTTAATGCAGTGACAAGTGAGCTATACTCTCAATAAAAAGGGATGGATTCAAACCCTTGAAGAGGCAGTTGTTGGAAGTACCTTTTAATCGATCGAGATAGTATTCAAGATAAAAATACCTTAAAGGTAAAAAAAAAAAAGCTGTTTATAATATAGAATATCTATCAATTTAAGATCAAATTGATATTAAATTGATGTCTAATAATTTTAAAGAACTATTTTAATGTTACATAATTTTTTCTGCGACTAATTTAAATTTTTACTCTTCTAAATATTATACTTGAAATTGTTAAATTAAAATTGAAGTTCACTAACCTATGCATAGTTTCCTTTTCATTTTTCGCTTTTACACATATATTTATTTGTCTGACGCCTGTAAGTTCACACTGTAGCACCGCATACAGAAGAAAAAAAAGAAAAAAAAGACAGTTGATGGTATCTTCTGATAAGATAATCATCTTAAAAAATTTAAGTTATTATGCAAAGATATAAAAAAAAAAATTCCTTTTTATTACATCTTGGAAGCAATTTTTTAAAAGCTTGAAATGTAAAAAACAAACTCATCCTACACTGTAATGAAATTCAACTTTTTGTAACAGCATTCATTTTTTAATTAGAAAGACAAAAATGCCAAATGCTAAATTTTTAATCATTTAGCTATAGAACCATTATTGAAAATTACAAGCATCCCGGTGTTTCCAAAAAGTACAGCAAGCTTTATAGTTTTTTCAAAATTAATATTCCACTCCAAAACATTCTTCAAAAGTAACACTTCATTTCTTAAACATAATAAAGTTCCAAAACTTTTCTAAAACTAACACTTCCTCCAAAACTTTATCTGAAAGTAACACTCTACTCTTTCAGCTTAAGCATGGTTACTTCTTTAGTGCATTATTTTATGAAATATTTTATTAAATAATTTTAAAATTGAATTAAAAGAAAATAAAAAATAAAACATATAACCAAAAAATTTGTCCTTTGTTGCAATTTTGTTTTAAACATTTTACTACTGTTGCTCATTATTATTCATATCAAGTAGATTTCTTTTAGGATCATCATGTAATTGCTCAACAAGAAAATATTTTAAATTATTGCGAAATTATTTTTGTAATTGAATGTGTTAAGAGCAAAAATAATAATAGTAATAATAATAAGGATTTTGTAATCCCAACAAATAGTCCATATCAGTATTTTCAAAAAGAAATCCACTTAGTTATAAACAATGAGTATGTTGAACCATGTTAAGTATAAAAAGAAATGACATAGACTATTTATATATACAAGTTTAAAATATAAAGAAAACTAATGTCAAGAATTATTAAATATTTAATTTTAACGAACATAAAATGTATAAATTATTAACAAAAATTATATAAAATTCATTTATAGAGAAGTATAATAATATTTTACTTTATATTTATTAAAGTACCCTTAATAAAAGTAACAACTATTAAGTGAAATGACTAAACACACATTAGAAAGTAATAATTATTCACAAATTTTTCTTTTGCAAATTCATATATTTAATTAGAAGAACAAATTTAGGGCAATACTATTCAGCCATAAAATTTTATCAAAATCCTTGATAGAAAAGTTGTTGAATGACATGAAGTGATTAGGCTCACTCATTTATCAAAAAAGTTAATAGAATGCCGCATTATTCGGACAACTCCAAGTCTGGCAAAGATTTTCTAGCTTTTTGGACTTTTCCAAAGTTTTATTAATTTCTTTTAACCACTAATTAAGAATAAGCAAACACTCAACAACCATTTATAAAATTCCTCTTAATCATAGATCTAATATAAAATTTTATCTATAATTACAGGCCACTTAATTAGATATTATTAATTACATTAATAATACAATCTTAGTCTTCTTCTTTTTTTTTGTACTTAGCATAATAGAGCAACTTATTATTTGTAAGTAACAATGAATTGCCATTTGTAAGTACTAGTATATGAACCATTTGTTGACATCACTAAATATATGACTATGAATTTTAGTATATAATTTATATGAGTAACTTATTATTCTTTTTTCTCAGTCAAAAATCTATGTAACATCCTCCCAAGCATAGTACCATACTTAACTCATAATACCATACTCAGGGGTTATTGCTATTACCTGAATAGACCGTGTTTGATAACAACCTTTGGCTTTCTTCAATATTTCTTAAACTATCTGGAGATAATACGGAAATAGATATAGGAGTGAGAATTTAAAATTCTCCGTAGGATTCTTTAAACTATCACACATAGTTCATCGTTATTATCTCCAGTTACTTCGGTTTATTTTAAAAAAATGAGCACATTATATAAATATTTTCAATTTTTTTATAGTTTGAAACCATATTATCCGCAGCAGAGCTCATTTTAGTCATACACTTGATAAACAGGGTAAGAATTAAAGCATACACATAGTAGATTGTCAGTGATTTCATAATAATAATAATAGCAAATTATATATGTACAATTGCTCATCATGAATTCATGCAAATGCACTTATACTTTCTTTGCTTCCTTTACTTGATACGCTTAGATGTTATGTATCATTGTCCCTAAGGTGTCTACATGCATATGTCTTTGTCTTTAATCTTTACTGCTCTTGGATAGTCTGATCTAGGAATGAGCTTAACTCGTGATCGTCGTCACACAAAACAAACCTACAAAGGGCTTCACATGTCTCTAGTCTTGGAGGGATCTCATTTTTGGCCATGTGCCTCCAAGGTAGAGGGATCTCATAGTTTTAACTGCTTTCACGAGGAGGGACCCAAATAATTGCCTTCAGAAGAAGGGATCCAATCTTATATAATCATATATTTTCTTCATTTGCATGCAAATATGCAAACTTTCGTAAAGAGGATCATGATCATATCAGCATACAATGTCCATATGCATTTTTAGTACATTTATCTTCAAACATTCTTGTTAGTCTCATAATAATGGATACTTAATTTGAATGTTGCATGCATGTACAAGTATATCAGATGTTATGTACAGCCTTTGTCAGATTTTTGGCAGCATAATGGATCAAGTCCACCTCCCCATAAATAGTGTCATTCAACCAAGTAATCAATCATATAGACAATCAATGCAATGTATCAACCTCACAATACTCAAACAAGTTTCATAACCTTAATTTTGAATTAGGTTTCTGCCACTTCTTTTCAATTCTACCTGATTTTGTAAATTCAGCCATAAATTTTATTTAATTTATTTAGACATAAATTTTGGATATGTTAAAGTGTTATTTGACTAGTTTTTAACCTATTAGTTCCATCAAGTTTTGATATATATAACTCAAGTTATTAACATTTTACCTAGGTCTGTCCTGTTACTAGGCAGATTTTGCACATCGAAAAGTGAAAATTCACTAAAAATAGAAATCTATTGGATTCCTACAAAATTTTTGTCGTTTTAAAGCTAACTGACCTAGCTTTTATTTCCAACAAGTTTCACCTCATTTGAATAAGTAGAACTCAAGTTATGAGCTCTTGAATCTGGGTAAACTACATTGCCTTATTCTAGCCTAGATGGGATTTAGGGTAACTTTCATGAATTATCAAGAACAACTGGGATTGAATTAAATTTTGCAATTTTTATGGCATGTTACCATATGTCTTAACTTTTCAACAAAATTGGTTGCACTCATTTTCAAGTTATGTGGGGTGAGTTATACCCTTCACAAACTATACTACCCGGAATAGAATACAGAATTCCTAAGTAAACTTCAAAAAATTATATCTAATTATATGGTTGGAAAGTCCTAAAAGTCTAGTTTCATATAAAAATAGGTTCAAGTTTTGATGGCAGTGTGAGCATCCGTACACTTTGCAAGTACGGACGCCGTTGGGTTTCTCAACCTAATCCATTCTATTTGTTCTTTTTCATGAATTTTCATGCAAGTTTCAACGAAAATCCAAGAATTTCATGCCAAACCAATCATGAATTATCATATATATGTGATATATTATCTAGCAAAGGGTGAAAATCCCAACCCTCATTAGCCACACACAAGAGAACTATGAGGATTATTGAATCCTACCTTCAATTTTTGATGCAAGACTAACTAGTTTTGAACTCCTCTTGATGGGTCAGGGAAGTGATGGAAGCTTGAAAATAGATGGAAAAGAAAGCAAAATAGAAGGAGAATAAGGAGAGGAAGCTGAAGTAGAATGGCGATCAGAAGTGAGGAGTGGAAGGGGATTTTTTTTTTTTTATGCGTTATGTCGGTGGTAGTTGGAATGAAGCTCCCTCATTGGTTGGTCAACTCTGTCGCTTGTAAGTGAGCCAACTACACTCATTTTTTTGTGGCTGAGGGCGCCACTTATAGTAAGTGGAGTGGCTGAATTCTTAGCCATTAGACTTAGGGTTTTGTAGAGTTGAAGTTGTTTAATTTGGTTGTGGTAGTTCAAAATATTGAAATTCTGCCAATTTCCTTCAAATCGGCAAAACCGGCTAAATGGTTTTCGAATAATTTTGTATGATTTTCTATGTTTCTATTCTAAGTATTTCTAATTCTAATCTCTTTAATTAATATCTAATTGACTCCAAACAAATGCTTAATCTATTCCTCATTGATCTCTATTATGCGATTAAAACCGAGTAAATCAATTTAACAACGTTAAAATTTTGCGGATGTTACATTATTATTCTCATAAAACAATTTATTATTCCTTTTCTTTCTCAGCACCGTCAAAGGGCTTAAAAGAAAGTTGCAACAACGGACAAATTTTCTTGCTATATGTTTTATATTTTATTTTCTTTTAATCCAATTTTATATTTGTTAAATTACATGTCATAAAATAGTTCACTAATTATGTAATCATGGTCAGTCTCAAAGAGTGGAGTATTAGTTTTAGAGTGAAGAAAATTTTAGAGTGAAGTATTAGTTTTAGAGAAGTTTTAGAGATTGGTTAAATTCAAGGAGTGAAGTGTTAGTTTTAGAAAAACTTGGGAGCTTGCTGTATATTTGGAAATTCCAAAGGAGTGATTGGTATTTGCTCAAATTTTTATACTGACACAAATCAATTCTCTAAAAAAATTAAATTCTTAAATAAAAATACATATGTATTTTTTATTATATTTCCACTTAGAGGCAAAACTATATATGTTATAAGTGAAGAGATAGATACATATTCTTAAAAAAAATTCAAGAGACCACATATTATATTTATAGTTATATTTAGATAAAAATAATTTTTAGTTAAATAGCTATAAAGTTGTTAATAAGTTTCTTAAAGATACATATTAAGAATTTTAAAAAATATTAAATAATAATTTTAAGAAATTAATAAAGATATTAAATTTAATATAATAATAATATAAAAAATTTTTACAATATCATCTAATTAAATCTTATCATATACAAGACTTTTAAAATAATAGATATAAGAATCAAATATTTACTGACGTAATAACATATAATCAGATAATAATATAAAAACTCATTTATACCGGCGGTATTTCAAATTAAATCCATTAATAAATCTATTTCTCGTAAAATCCTTTTCATTTCTGATGTGCAAAACCCTTACAATATATGTTTATTGTATGTCGACCCAACGAGAATCTTCTTTTTCCGCTCTGGTCTCCAGCATATCTTATCTAACTTTTAATGAAACGTACGTCAATATATATATAAAACGAAAAGCCGCAAAATAAGAGAAATGGACAATACAATCCATATGTAGGAGAAATTCTTAGATAAGCATAATTAATCATATTATTTTTTAATTTCAATTATTATTTAATACGTATAAAAATGCTTTTAACAATAGTTAATATCTTACTTATGTTAAATAATAATTTATACACCAAAAAATAATAATTTACATGCTTATAATAAATCATATGTCATAATTACACTTGTAAATATAGGAAGTTAAGTGATTAGTTAGTGTTAGTTGAACAGCTGTAAGTTAGTTACATAACAGCGGTATTCTCTCATGTATTCATCGCAAATGTGAAATTAAGAAATGTGCAACTATCAATCAATTATGTATCAATCAAGGTGAAGGGAAGTTATGTTTCCTAGCTGTATAGCGTGTGTGTTGTGTATGTGCGTATATATAGATATATAAGCCAAATGTCCAATTGAAATCCTAAATCAAGTCCCATTTTTTTCCCTCTCTCCAACTCTGACACACATTAGCATAATAATGGACAACTTCTATGAAGAGGTTCAAGAGCCAGTGAGTCCTCCTGGACAATATTTCAACAGCTCAGTGATATGTTCATATGTTTTTGGCTTTTTGGAGTCAGCAATTCCAATTGATGACTCACAGGCTATAAATTTGCTTAAAGATGTCTTCCTCCCTATTAATCCACGCTTCTCCTCTATCATGGTTATCATTTTCTCTCTTTCACTTTTCTCTGATTTACTATTTTTACATTTTCTCCAAGATTAGCAAATTGAGCAATTAAGACTAGTCAACTCTTAATTAAAGCCTTAAGAAAATATGATATAAATTAGTTACCCCCACTTTCAAATTAATGCAATATTCATCATAGTGTTGAATGCTCATCATATTGACCTTTTCTTTGTTAATCATTCAATTGAATGCTTGACCACACAGGTTAGAGACAAAGATGGCAAAATGAGGTGGAAAAGAGTTGATGTGAAGCCTGAAGAGCATGTAAAGATTCCTGTATTTCCTGAAAACCCTTCATCTGAATTGTATGACCATTATCTTGGTGACTATGTGTCAATGATCCTAACTGAAAGGACACCTCAAAGCAAACCACTTTGGGAAATCCATATTGTCAAGTATCCAACAACCAATGCTGCTGGCACCTTAATATTCAAACTTCACCATGCATTAGGAGATGGTTATTCCCTCATGGGTGCTCTCCTTTCTTGTCTACAAAGAGCTGATGACCCTTCTCTTCCACTGTCTTTTCCTTCAAGAACACCATCAGATTCACAATATGCAAAGAAAAGCTTATTTAAGAAGTTACCTTCAGTTATCCCCTCCTTTTTTAACTCCATATCAGATTTTGGATGGAGCATAATGAAGGCTAGAATGATTAAAGATGACAAAACACCCATAAGGTCTGGATTTGAAGGAACTGAGTCTCAACCTTTTACCTTATCAAACATATCATTATCTCTTGATCATGTCAAAGGAATCAAGTCCAAGCTTGGAGTGGTAAGATACTAAGATTATCTAGATCAAGCTAGATTAATTATGTCATAAGATTAAGCTAAGATTAATTTTCTTTTTTGGCATGAATGCAGACAATAAATGATGTGATTACTGGGGTGATCTTCTACGGGATTCGGTTGTACATGCAAGAGATCAACTACGAGGCAAAAACAGCAAATTCCACGGCTGTGGTAATGCTCAACACAAGAAATATTGTAGGTTACCGTTCAGTCAAGGACATGCTAAAGCCTGATGCAAAAGGTCTTTGGGGGAATCAAATTTCTTTCTTACAAGTATCTATACCTAAGCTAAGAAGCCAAGAGAGAATCTCCAACCCCCTAGAATTTGTTAGTAAAGCTCATAAAATAATCAAGAGGAAGAGACGTTCTTTCAGTGTTTATCTCATAGGTATGCTCTTGGATTTGGAGATGAAGTTAAGAGGGCCTGAGGTGCGTATATGTAATTGAAAAATATTATTTGAACATATCTTTTATTTTGTTTTTAGATATCAATCGATCATTGGTGATTCATATGTAAATAAGTGGGTAATTCACATATATATTTAGGAGATCGGATAAAAATATTAATTCACATATATGTCAAGGTAATCGGATGATAATATTATTATTTATTAACACATTTACTCGATTTACCAATTATATACATGAATTCTCAACTTATTTATATACGAATCATAGTGGTTGATTCCAAATAACATAACTCTATGTAAATTACATGGTTATGTTGGTACATAGATTAGCCTTTTTTTAATTTGGAACTCCTCTGCTTTATTATGTTCAATGGGCCTGTTATATTGTGTCGGTGTTTCAGGCTGTAGCCAAAAACATCTATAGCACTTTGGGAAACTCTATTGTTGTTGTCTCCAACTTAGTAGGGCCAATGGAGCAAATGGCCTTGGCAAATCATCCAGTAAATGACTTGTACTTCACCATGACCGGTGGACCTGAGGTATCTTTTTCGATAGTTTCATCAATTTCTCTTTGCTCGTGTTCTATTGGCAACACTTTTTCATCAAATATTAAACAATATTATATATACCAACATGGGTTAGACGAAATGGCTAGGTGGTTTAGGCCCTTAACTAAGTGTCTTAGATTCAAATTCTAAAAATGAAAAAGAAAAAAAAAATCCCAACTGAGAGACCTGGAGGCCCCAGAAAGAAGTAGAGTTTTCCAGTAAAATGTTAATGGGTGTGAGTTGGTGATAGAAGTAGAGAAAAAAAATGAATTTCTTAAAAGATGGTATTTTTTTTCTTTTGCTGTTTACTTTTTATTCTTACTTCTGGGAAAAAAAAAAATGCTTTTCGTACTCTATATATATACCCACCTGGTGGGTAAGAAAATAATAAATGCACTTCATGCTTGGATTAGTCCATGAACACATCCATGCTTGGATATCCAACATGCTTGCCTCTGTGGTTGCAGAATGTAAACATTACAATTATGAGCTATGTGAAAACATTAAGAATCACCTTGAGAACACTGAAGGGGTTCATAGATGAACAGAAATTCAAGTCCTGCATTGAGAAAGCTTTTGAAGTCATATTCAAAGCAGCTATGGAGACCTCCAAGACACCCATCACAAATTAAAGTTCAACTACTTCTCTATTATTATCTATATAATATGCCTGTCTACATACATAAAGAATGTTGATGAGACATTTGGGATGAAATTAATCACTTAGTCATTCCA
Source organism: Pterocarpus macrocarpus (assembly GCA_031439585.1). NCBI lineage: Eukaryota > Viridiplantae > Streptophyta > Magnoliopsida > Fabales > Fabaceae > Pterocarpus > Pterocarpus macrocarpus. The sequence goes on from CM062522.1 coordinate 58,163,110, forward strand.
ACATATGCTTACTTGTTGTATTTGAGTTTTTAGAAAACGAAGGTAGAGAAATCCTGTCGACCTCCTCAAACACAATTTCTCTCACTTTGAAAAACTTGCTACTCTCCGGCTGCACAGTTGCGACGTTACACTATCATTTATTTTAGTGTAGAATTTTTCAATTTAATTGGGACATCTCTTATTTATTGTCAACTGTATGCATTGTGGAGGAAATTTAGTTGTCATCTAAATGTTTATAGAATATTTTACAGGGTCATTTGTATTACTTCCATGACTCCTCCATATCAAATCTTTTGTTTGAACTTGTATTAATTAAATTTGCATTTTCTTTTCCGAACATATTTCTCCATTGCAACTCTTGTTACAAGTTAAAAAAAAAAAAAAAAAAGACAGTGACGTGAGTTTGAAAATTCAGAAAAGGTAAATATAATTAAAATAAAAATATAATTTTGATAAACTATCCGTATTTTGTGCTTTATATTAATTAATCATGAATTATTATACATATGACTTTTAATATAGTTATTATAAAAATAAAATACTTTTAATAATATGAACAAATAATTAGATAACAATATACTATTAATATTATATTAAAATTAAATTCTTAAAAGTTAACGACAATTGAGTTTTACTCTAATAGGTGAAATTGACTATATAAATCGGACAACACCATAGTATTCTGTGCAAACTATATCAAAAGTTAAACTAATAAATCTATTTTTTTAAAATAATTATGTCTATAATTATTATTGGTTTTCCTTTACTTTAGGTATTAATCTATTCTCCATCTATTAGAGCTTCTACGGCTTTGTTTACATATATCTAAACTAACTAAGTCAAGATTCTACCATTTTGTGTTCTTTTTTACAATAGGTGCTGCACCAATTTTTTTTTATAATACATTCATTTTCGTTCTATTTTATAGAACATGTCCATACATTTAACGCAACATTCCTCATTCTTTGCAATAATTCAAAGCACTTTACACTATTTCAAAAGCCTAATGACTCAATCTTATGCATATGTAAAGTATAGAATTTTCAATCCTAGCAAGAAAAGGGAGGAAAGGAATGCTCAATTTCAAGTGAGAAAAAATTTTTATATCCAAGCTCTCGGATGTAGAATTATGCAAAAAGACATATTTGAGAAAAGTCGTATGACCTGGAGTGAGAACTTTCATATTTTTTGAAATTCAACCGACGGGACCAAAAGGTCAAAATAATTTATTTTAACCCCTATAAGCTTAAAAATGATATTTTGAAAAATAAATATATAAAAAAAGATAACATAGTTTGCTTAGTATCTATTATCAACTATTCTAGTCTTATTCATACTGAATCAATTAAGAAGATAAAAGTAATTATTCACAACTAATTATCTAGTTTATTATTATTTTCTATGAGATCACAAGCCATCTACACGGATTTTAGTCTGTTTGATTCACATATATAAGTTTTATTTATTAGTTTATTATCATCTTTCAAAACTTACCTCTAAAAATAAGCTCGTCTCCCCAAGTTTTATTTACCATCTCCTTGTATTAAGTTTCCTCCTAATCAAGTCTCTAAAACTTTCCAATCATATAGCTATGCGTAACTTGAAAGTTGAGAGTATGCCTTCACCCAATAAGGCCAATGCGACGTTAACTGAGGGTGGCATTATCCCCAAGCAACACATACATGCCACACAACTTTTCCATAGACCAATCAGAGGTTGCAATTATTTGCAAAGGTACTTCAATAAAAAGGGGGCCAGCAAAACGTTGTAAGCTTTGGTTTTCAGTGAGCTACATTATCTGTGTCATTATCATGGGGAAGGATATTGCCTTTATGTCCCAAATTGAAATTTCCCCCGTCTATTGACTGGGTATAGTCTTCATGCGGCCTTCTTTGATTTGCAGGAATTTTTTTCAGGATTGCTATTAATTGTAGCTCGAATTTTTTAAATTACTGCCGTCTATTAATGTGGTATGTTCTATTACGAACTATCTCTCTCAAAAGTTTAAACTGCTGTATAAAGATACATGAATGATTTTATATTCTAGCACATCCATTTACACAAAAGCATTTTTGAGTTTAACATGCGAATAATGCATAAACTCACTCTGTCTTGTGCTAAAATTTAACGTTTATTTAGAAGAATGAAAGTAAATGAGGATCAAATTTTAAATTATTTAGTCATAGAAATTTTGATACTATATTATAAATAATTTAAACTATTGAATAGAGGTACATTAATAATTTTATATTCTTATATGGTCCTCATGTCCTTCATCCTTTGCGGGATTGCTATTGGTAGCTCGAATGTTTTCTTATGCCACTGATCCAAACCTGTCCTCTGTACAGGTGATATCAAAAAATAAAATTTATTCATGTAGAATGAAAAAGGAAAAATTTACTGAAACATGACACTTATATTTTTTGTTACACAGGTACAAGTTCGAATATCAAATACGATATAACACACAAATATAATAATTTTATTAAAAAGTAAAATAAGGGTACGAGAATATATATTAAATAAAATATTTATTAAAAATGATAATATATTTAAAAGAAAGTAATTAATGACAATAAGTTTTAGATTTTCATCTTAAATTTTAAACAACAAAATTTTTAATATGGTAGATATTCACTAGAAAGAAAACTTTTAGAGATATATAAAAAATATGAAGGTAGAAATATTAATATAATACAAGTATTAATAGGAGATACAATATGGGGCAGAGGTGGCTCCTCCTTGTAGTCAAGGGCGGTAGTGGCCACCCTTTTAAATTTTTTATTTAGTTAGTTTTTATAAAATTCTTTACTTATGTGAATTTTATTTAAATTTTTATATAAGAGTAAAAATTAGAAGATATATTTCTCTGCATAAAATTAATTATTAAATATCTGCCCTTCCCATAAGAAGGATCTAGTTTCACTTGTGAATATGGGTATATAACTAATTTTGAAGTATTTGTACATTATTGCTTATATTACTTTTCTTTTAATAGTTAAAGGCATGCTCAACATCCTTAAAAGAAGGGGAGCCAAAATGTTCCAGGAACATTCGCAAAAGAAACAAAAAACCCACAATACTAAACAACCAAAAAACTACCAGGAAACAAATCAAACCAATTAAAAAACACCACAATTTAAAAGAAGATACCCCTGACTTAGCTAAAGAGAGCTCTTATTTGGATAGCCATTTTGCTATTATCAAAGAAACCCTTAACCATATCAGATCAACAAACTCCTAGCTGATGGTTAAAAGGCACAATTTTGGCGCATAATTTTAGCTTAAATCCAATAGCAACTTTATCTAACAACTCCCCCTCCAAAATTCGAGATCTCTAAGAGAGCCTATGAACCATAGTTTAAATAGCTTACCAAAGCCAATACAAGATGACTGTCAAATCAAATTTCCATCCAAGCATATTATATCCCATAAAATCAACAACACCACCAAATAACCCTCCACGTTAGATGAGTTCCCAATGACCAAGAGAGGAAATCTTCACATTGCCATCTTTGAAAGGTGATAAGCTCGTGATACATCGCAAACCAACTAACAAAATACAAGCCAAACATGTAGCAACCAATCAAATTATTCACAAGGGTAACTACCAACCATGTTTTAGTAGAATGAAAATAGAAACTTTAGTTATACTAGATTAGCACCTAATCAACTACGAACAATAATTCCAAAAAACAACAAAATACCAAAACACCACAACAAAGAGAACCCACTCAACTAAGAGGCCACCAGGATAGCTACAGGCAGCAACCATGGCACCAATCATTCAACCTTCAGAACACTAAGAAAAAAGAAGAGCTCCACTAATATAGTCTCCTAATATCAAACACAACCTCAACCAGCCCTAGATGAACTTTGAGATATTAAACCAAGCTGACTCTTATTTTCCAAATTTTCCTCAATTCCTCTTTGATTTTGGTCACAAGATTTATCTCCCACCTGGATCCTTTCTCACCTCAAGGAGAATTAAACTCACCTCTTTAACACCTCAATCCTTGGATTTATCCTTTTGCTTCTTGGGTCTCCCCTTTCTCCTTGTAACACTGAAATATTGTAATTGTTGGAGCTTAGATAGGGCCTTAAGCTTGGCTCTATCATTACTAACTTGGAGACCTTGCTCTTTACCCACATCCCATGTTATCTAAGCTTCCACTAAGTCATCTTCATCTGGCACCACACCATCTCCCTTATTGCCTACCGAGGGAGAAATCTCTACCTTTGTAACCGGTGTCTGGGGAGCCTTCTCCACCCAATCCGAACTTGAACCAACATACCCCTCATGAGCATAAACTCTGCTTTTAGTATGACTACATTCTCTTTCTTCAAAGGAGGCATCACTTCTCGTTTGAACTTCAACGATTATCGGGTCCAGAGGTTTATTGACACCTTCAAACCCAGGTGGAATTTCCTGCCCACTTGACACTGAACCCGCATCTTGCAAAATATGATTCTCTTGTTGTGAGATAAAGGCCACCCTCAAGGATCCAGAGGGTTTGAATTCCAGTTCTCTCATTAGGTCAAACCCACTAAAGCTAGTATTGAAACAGCATGGTCACAATGGGCCAAAAATGCAAATTAAAATTCCCAAACTGCCCCTTCCCTTTCCTTCTACTTTTCCATCCGTGATGTTTCGTCTTCAATGTTGCATGCATGAGCTCCAAACATAATCATTCTACTTGCATTCTTATCGCTCCCTTTCAGCATCTCTACTTTTTAAGAGACAAATGGTTTAGCAACATGGGGGTTTTGCCTCAAACTCTCCCACGCCTTTCCATTCCTGTCATATCGAGCCAAAAATACTTTTAAGATCTTCCCTCTAATTTTAATCCCATCAAGACTTTTAATAGTTCTGATGGCTTCCTCCCTTCTTTTGAATGTCACAAAACCAAAATGGCTATTAGTATTCCTTTGCAACTTATGAGAAACAAAAATATCGACAACCTATCCCTCAAACTTGAAAAGCTAGAAGAGCCAAGCCCATGTCATGTCTTGAGGAAGATCATCAACAAACAATGATACTACATGATCCCATGTACAACTGTTGGATTTCCCCCACCTCTTTTTTCTACTTCTCTACCTTGTCACTTCCTCACTTTGTGTGACTCTCCAACTTCTACTTCTTTCCTTGTGGCTCTTAATTTCTTTCTCTGTATTTCTCTTTCTGAGTGTCTCTTCATCTCTCCATCGTTCTAAGTGTCTCCTCATCTGCCCTTGTTGTGATTGACCGGCATGTTCAAAACAATTTTTATTGCTTATATTACTTGGTTCCTATGATGACATTGACGGTGCATTGGTGCCCTAAGCACGTGAAAGACAAATTTTGCCTAACAATGAATGGAATATTTTCTCATCTAAAATATTTCCTCACCTAGAAAAGCAAAAAGACTGCACTCAAGTCTATCCTAGTCAAAGCTCAAATTTTTTAAAAGAGTTTTGCTAAGATGAATTTATTTTTAAAGTGAAAACTTGAAAAAATTCTTTTTTAAATTATTTAATAGATTATAATTCTAAAGTACTTTATTAATTTAATAATGTATACCCTTCAAATTTTCACTTTGAAGAAATACATCTTATATCCCAATTTTTTGTAGGTAGTTTCTTGTCTTTTCAACTAGTCTGCCATTTTCTTTTTCCCTTCTCTTAAACAAAAGAAAAAGGATAAATAATTAGAAGTCACTTTCAATGTTCTTATAACTATTCTATAATTTTGAAAAATATAAATAAGGAAATGCATTAAATTCAAAAAGGTTAAACAATGTGTTTGAAGAAAAGGTGGGTGACGGTATGGAATGCAAAAATCACCTGCCTTAATTTGTTTGTTATTTGTTTTACTATTATTGGGTATATTCTGTTAGAAATTAAGACTTTTCTTGATATTCACTAACTAGAATAGTTAATTATGTATATTAATGAATATTAAAAAATCATCATTCTACCCACCATACTAGCTGTGTTCTTTCTAAAAAAACCTTCTATGTTTTTTCTGTTTTGAACTTTTACATGGTATCAGAGCTTCATTGATCTTAAGGGCATGTGAATGAGAGAAAACCAGCAAGAAAACCCATTTAGAAAAAGCCACCAATACCATTATGGCATCTAGTAGCAGCTCTTTACCTCCACCTCCAATATTAGTTGGACAAAATTACCATGTATAGGCTGCAAAGATAAAAACTTATCTAAGAGCTCATGGTTTATGGGAGATGGTGGATACTAGAAGAGCAACCCAATAATAGCTCAGATAAGAAATCACAATGAGAAAGTGGCCAAGGAAGGCATAGCACTTGCCATTATACAAGCAACCCTACATGATGATATCTTCATCAAGATTTTGAATTTGAAGACTACAATAGAGGCTTGGGACAAGCTCAAGGAAGGGTTCCAAAGCAGTGAAAGAACAAAGAGGATGCAAGTTCTGAATTTAAGAAGAGAATTTGAAGCATTCAATATGAAAGAAGCTGAAGCAGTGAAAGAGTTTTTAGATAGACTTTCAAAGATTGTTACTCAAATCAGATTGCTAGGTAAGGAGTTGAATGACCAACGTATTGTCGAGGAAATCTTGGTGTGTCTTCCTAAGTGGTTTGAGTAAAAAATCTCCTTTCTTGAAGAAAATAAGGATTTGTCTCAAATATCACTTGCAAAGCTTGTGAATGCTTTACAATCTACCGAATAGAGAAGATCCTTAAGAATGGAAGAAAACGTTGAAGGTTCTTTTGTGGCTAACAACAAAGGAAAAGTCCAAAGTAGTGGTAGTTCTAGGAAAAGACCATTTGGTGGAAAAAAAAAAAAGGAAAAGAAAAGAAAGAGGAAGAAGGTAGTAAAGAAGGAGGTTAGAAAGGAAAATATCCTTTTTGTCCTCATTGTAAGAAGAAAGGTCACTCTAAAAATTTTTGTTGGTAGAGCCTGTAATCAACTTGGCCATGTGGAGAAGGTTTGTGAAAATAAAGCAAACCAATAGGGACAACAAGCTCAAGTTGGTAAGCATCAACAACAAACTAAGGAGTAGTTGTTTGTTGCCTTTGGCTATTTAGCAAGCAGTAGCAAAGAAGCATGACTAATAGATAGTGGGTGTACAAATCACATGACACATGATGCTAGCACTTTTAAGGAGCTTGACCAGTCCTACACCTTTAAAGTTAAAATTGGCAATGGAGAATATTTAGATGTCAAAGGGAAAGGAGTTATTGTGGTTGAAACTCTGTCAAGTACCAAGTATATTTCATATGTTTTATTTGTACCTGAGATAAATCAAAAGTCTTTTGAGTGTGGGACAAATGCTTAAAAGGCGTTATGCTTTACATTTTGAAGATATGAAATGCACTATATCTGATCCTGCCGATTGTGAATTAATGACTATCAAAATGAGAGATAAAAGCTTCCCAATAGATTGGAAACAAACTATTATGCATGATTTTTCAAGTGTAGTAGATGATTCTTCCTTGTGGCACAAAAAGCTTGGCCATTTTAGTTACTCAACTTTGAACAATATGAGTTCGAATGATGTAGTTCAAAATTTACCTACCATTCAAGAAGATGCTAATGTGAGTGATGTATGTTAGTATGGAAAGCAAAATAAATTGTCGTTTCTAGATAAAGCAAGTTGAAGAGCCACTAAAGAGTTACAGCTTATACACATCAATGTGTATGGTCCAATGAGCACAACTTCTTTCAATGGCAGCAAGTATTTCCTACTTTTTATAGATGATTTTATAAGGATGAGCTAGGCACTTTTTCTGAGGAAAAAATCAAATGTATTTGTTGTTTTTCAGAAGTTCAAGTCCATGGTTGAAATAAGGTTTGATGTCAAAACTCATATTAGACAATGGTGCTAAGTATACATCAGGGGAGTTCAAAAAATTTTGTGAACAAGCTGGAATCCAACCTTAATTGACTGTTCCTTAGACTCCTCAACAGAATGGAGTGAGTGAAAAGAAGAATAGGTCACTAATAGAGATGGCCAGGTGTTTGCTTTTTGGAAAAAACCTTCCTAAAACACTTTGGGCTAAGGCTTTGAATACCTCAGTATATCTATTGAATATGCTGCCCACCAAAGCCTTGAAAGGAAAAACACCTTTTGAGGCATAGTATGGAGTGAAGCCTTCACTGGAGCATCTCAAGATATTTGGTTCTATGTGTTATGCTCTTGTTCCAAAAGTGAAAAGAGGCAAACTAGATCAAAAGATAGAAGCTAGAATTTTTCTGTGCTACAGCAGTAACTCTAAAGGTTATAAGATATATAATCCATTGATAGAGAAATTTCTTTTTAGCAAAAATGTCAAGTTTGATGAGTTTTTTAAATAAAATTGGAAGAAATATGAAGTAGAAGCCTCAAGTAAAGGAAAATTTCAAGATAATCTTCAAGAACATAATTTTGAAGATGAAGAAGAAAATTATGATAGTGGCACTAAAATTCGAGTTAGAGGCACTAGAACTTTGGAAGAAATTAATGAAAGCTGCAATGTAGCTGCATTGGAGCCTATAAGTTATGCTGAAGCTGCTGTTAAAGAAGGGTGGAGAGTTGCTATATAGAAGAAGATGAAGATGAAAATGATAGAGAAAAATAGAACTTGGCAGTTGGTAGATAGGCTAAGTAATCAAAAAGTAATGTTAAATGGGTTTATAGAACCAAGCTAAATCCAAATGGTCCTATAAATAAACTCAAAGCTTGGTTAGTGGTAAAAGGTTATTTTCAGCAACATGGTATTGATCTTTCAAATACTTTTGCTCTTGTGGCAAGACATGATACTATTAGGAAGTTGGTAGCTTTGGTAGCAAATTTGGATTGGAAAATTTATCATTATGATGTGAAATCAACTTTCATAAATGGATTGCTAGATGAAGAAACTTTTGTTGAAAAGCCTAAAGGCTTTCAAGTTGCAAGAAATGAAGATAAAGTTTACAAGCTCCATAAAGCTCTTTATGGTTTGAAACAAGCACCAAGAGCTTGGTATAGTAGAATTGATGGCTATCTTATGCAACAAGGCTTCAATAGAAGTGAAAATAATGCTACTTTGTATGTGAAGAAATCAAAAACTGAAGTACAGCTCATTGTGTCCTTATATGTTGATGATTTATTGGTCATAGGTAGTGATTCAAGTTCTTTAAAGCAATTTAAGCAAGATATAGAGAATGACTGATTTAGGGGAAATGAAATACTTCCTTGTTATAGAGATTCACCAATATAATGTTGGAATCTTCATTTAACAGAAAAATAAACTTTGGAATTTTAAAGAAATTTCACATGTAGAAATGTAAGCCTATGGCCACACCATTGATTGTGAATTAAAAATCATCAAGGATTGATGGTGATGGCAGGGTAGACGTTTCTGTTGATAGAAGCTTGATTGGAAGCTTATTGTATCTTTTAGCTACTAAACCAGATATAATGTTTCCTGCAAGTCTACTATCCAAATTTATGTAATCTCCTTCTCAAACTCATTTGGTGTAGCAAAATGTGTACTCAGATATATTAAGGGTACTGCTAATTATGGCTTGTGGTTTAAGAAAAATGAAAGTGGAAAGCTTCAGGGATATGCAAATAGTGATTGGGCAGGTTCTTTAGATGATTACAAGAGTACTTCTAGTTATGTTTTCTCATTTGGTAGTGGTGTGTTTTCATGGAATTCAAAGAAACAGGTTATAGTGGCCTAATCCTCTATTGAAGCTGAGTATATTTCCACTGCGATAGTAGAGCTATATGGCTTAGAAAGATTTTAACATATGTAAGGCAAGTTCAAGATGAAGCTACTATTATATGGGTGGATAACAAGTTAGCTATTACCATAACAAAGAATCCTATCCATCACGAAAGGACCAAGCACATCTATGTGAAGTATCATGCTATTAGAGAGGCAGAGAAGTCAAATGAAGTTGATCTGGTCCCTTGCAGTTTTGAGAACTAGATTGTAGACATCATGACCAAAGCACTTTCCAAGGGCAAGTTTGAAGTGTTGAGATCAAGACTTGGTGTATTCAAGAAAACTCTCAAGGAGAAGTATTAGAAATTGAGACTTTTCTTGATATTTACTAAGAGACTAGTTAATTATGACTAAGCATATATTTTCTGTTTGAAACTAAAAAAGTATATATTCTCAGCATTAAACTAGAAAAGTTGGTGATAATGGGTGATTAACCATATTTTAAGGTAGTAGTTGTACTTAGATGGTACTAGCCATACTTTTTGGCTTGTAAGAATGTATTTTGCTATGCCCAAATATACTAGATGAATGAATATAAAAAAATCATTCCACTCACCATACTAGTTGTGTTCTCTCCAAAAAAAAACCTTCTTTATTTTTTCTATTTTGAATTTCTACATATTTTACTTTTGCTCTTTTTGTCAAATTGTGGTTACAGTGCTTAACTACTTGTTTAGTTTGGTTACCTTTCTTGATAGGTACTAAGGTCATAACATAAACCTTCACATTACAATGGAGAAAAGATGGAGCTCACTGTTACACATCTAATGATTGGAATCTCTGTAACACTCTAGTAGTCCTAACTTACGCTTAAGTCATATTTGGATTCTATTAATTGTTACTTTTTAGTTTTCCAAAAAACTTAACCTTTTCTTTAAATTACTTTATTTGAAAATAATGAGTTTTCTTTTCAAAAACTCTTTTAAAAAAACATGAGCCTTAATCGTGGAGTTGTATATGTATATGATGCATTAACATAAGAAAAGCATCGATAAAAGCGTGCAGACAATAAACTTAAATAACAATATGACATATTAAAAAAATATATAAATAACTTATATTCATCATAAACTTAACATTCCAATAATTCCATTGAACATTATAATAATAAGGAAAGCAAGGAAATGAAGATTATAACTATTATAAGCATCCAGAGATACCCACAACTATTGAAAAATCCATAGAAAATTTATCTTCCCACTAAACTTGTCAAGTATGAACTTAATAAACATGTCCCTAACAACCACGCCCACGGGAAATGATCGAGGTATATATCCAGCGGGGTTTAGAAGCACGTCCACGTCTAAAACTACGATGGGAAACTTGGCTAGCAACTATAGGCATTGCCTCTAAAGGATGCGACTCAAATGAGTCTGATGCCAGAAGAGGTTCCAATGCTGGGGCAAGAGAATCAGACAAGCTTATCTCAATAACCGGCACCTCTAAAATAATGGACTCCAAGGATGGCAAATTAGGAAACATAGGGTTAAACTTTGACAGATGATCATACATTGGTAAGGGTTCAGGCTCTAGCATAGGCTCGAACTCGAGCATGAGCTCATATTCTGGCAAAGCAGGTGGAAATTGCAGGAACTCTGAAAGGTTAGCAAGTGTAGGCATAGAGGGACCTCAACTGCATCATTGAAATGACCCATGTGTAATGCTGTGTAAGCCTTAGTGGTGGTCATAACCACTATGGCATCACGCACTGCATCATAATACCACTCAACTATCGGGAGCATCACAAAATGTTCCACTACAGATGCCATCAACATATAGAGATGACATGGAAAGCAGGGATAAGAAGTTGAGATTTCTTAACAGGATTCTAACTGGACAACTAACATGTCTTTGTTATTGTCCCATGCACTTCGGGTTTATTATAAAAAGGCATACATACATTTAGTTCATTTAATTCAGTTCAAAAATGTGATTAGCCAAAGTGAGTTCATTTTAAATATACCTCTTTGCTTGATTTTAAGGTAATAGAACAATAAAGAATAATTATCATATGATAATGGTTAATGCAACTTTATTAGCTTGGTCTTAGGCCTTTGCCTCTTGACTTTCCTAACTTAACTTCTTTAAAGTCTTTTACTTGATCCACCCTCCTAAACTTGGATGGTAATGAACTCATACTATAGTTGTAGCCATCTTAGGGTTCCTTTACGGGAAAGGGGGAAATGGTAGTCATATTCCTTTACCAAATGATCGTGCCAAGCTTGGAAATCATCTTCCTTAGGCAGCGTACATTTGGGGATTGAATGATCATATCCATTATCTGGTCTTTGGGGGTACATTTTCTTACTGAAGGATCATACTCTCAGTTCTTTTCTTTCTTAGTTAATGCACAACATGCATGACATGTAACTTAATTACTTCTTCTTACTTAACATGTGAACATGCCATCATGAATAAATGCATAAATCAATCTAAGTCCTAAATTTTGATGAAAATTCGGCAACATAATGGCTATATTAGAGCTTCCCCAAAATTTAGTCAAACAGACAAAATAGTCAATATCATAGTTCATTGTAAATACACTAACTTGATAAACATTCATAAATAGCATTAAACAACTATAATTCAAATTGACATATAACCCAAAATGTTACATGGCATCAAGTTATTTGCAAGTTCAACGTTATCACTTTTTAGGTTTATTCATGTATTGGTAATTGTTGCAAACTAACTATGCAACAAAGTATTATGAGTAAAGCTTAGATGATTAGATGCAAGTTTTTAATTTAAGCTTATCCTGAAACTTAATGTGTCTTGAGAGATTTTAATTTAATTTTGTTTAAGCAGTCTATATGTTTTTCTTAATTAGTTTATTATGGAACTTTAATTTAGTTTATGTGCAACTTAAAGTTTTATTTTTCTTCTAGGTAAATGACATAGGTCATGGCCTAATTTTTAAATTTCACTAATCTTTTAATTTTATTTTTCTTGTAATGCGTTATCATTTCTTCTAATTGAGTGTTTTAAAGGTTTATTTCCAAACCAACCCAAGATTAAGTAATTTTCCCCTCTTTCCACATTCCATGGCCAAAGCCATCCTAAGTCCCACTAGAATATTACTTTTCTTAATTTTTTTCTCCTAGTAACTCACCTAATTCACTTAGTTAAAAGTTATATGAGCATTATTATTTATCTTTGCTAGTTAAAAGCTCTTCCTCTATTATTATCTTACAGAGACTACAAGCATTAATAATTTTTATGTAAATTTCGATTGTTATTTCTCTTTAAACTAACTCATGTAAATTTTTTTGGGGAGCTCAAATCTAATGTGTAAAATGTTAAACTTATTTTCCCTTACTATTAACAAGGCATGGCCGAAACCATGCACCCTCCCCCATGATCAAATTTTTGCTTTTTCTTTTTGTTAAGAGATCCTTAGTTTAGTGTTTTAGAGGCCTTTTATCCAATTACATGAATTGGGAATGGATTCTACCGACCAAATTCCTTGCAGATACCAAAGAAAAACTTTGAACCGATTAGATCAACTAAGATCATGAATAGAAAATTTTGACCGATTAAAATTGATTTAAAGACATGAACATGAAGTTTCAAATCGTAAATAAGCTTTTGAAAAAGGTAGGTGTTCCTAGCCATGCAAAGACTAGTCCCTACATATGTGTCATGAAAACTCTAGAATAAGCAAAGAGAGAGTGAGAATCCTACCTTAGGGAGTGATCAAACTAAAACTTGGAGATTGACAGTTAAAGAATTCTTCTCCAAACAAAGCTTGAGGCTGCAGGTAAATAAGAAAGGAAGAGAGAAGTTTTGTGCTTTGAGAGTGTTTTGTGAGGTGAGTCAAAATGAGAAAATGCAAAATGGAAGAGTGGAGGGCGAGAATGGCCACGGCTATAGCATAGGGTTTTGGCGGGTTAGATATGATTTTTCCTAAACTAAAGCTATTAGCCATCAATTACATGATGATTATTCCAATTTGTTTCCAATTTGACCCAAATTAACTCAATTTGTCTCAAATTAGCTTAATTACTAATTTGTAACTCTCACCAATTAAGTAATGGGGGCAGTTACAATTTGGTTTAAACAAGGAGTTACAATTTGCATTTTAATTGTGATTGAGTAACATTGAGTGTGATTAAGTGTTGTGAATATTTTTCCATGATTAGAGTGTTGTTCATTTAAATTTTGCATGTTGTTTCCCCGTGGCTTAGTCATGGGTATCCTATGGTCCCACTATTATATTTTTAATTTTTAACATTTAAATTTAGCAAGCTTATTTAATAAATAAAATTACCTTTTTGTCCCTTTCTTAGCTATGTTGACTTTTTGTTGATTGATCCTAATTACCAAGCTTTTGTTCATTTAATTAGTGAATTAATCATTGATTAATTTACTATTACCTTAATCACTTATTAATAATGCGATAATTAGCTTAGAAAAAATTTGGGATGTTACATTTCTCCCTTCTTAACAAAAAATTTTGCCCTAAAAATTTATTACCTATAAACAGCTTCTAATAATCTCTCTTCATGTCTTCTTTGAGTTCCCGTGTGAACTCCTCCGAGTTCCCACTACCCCATGCCACTTTCACCAAAGGTACGGACTTATTCCTAAGTTGCTTAGCACCTTTGTCTATGATCTTCATAATCGGAAGATTAAAGATTAGGTCTTCCCTTAACTGTATACTTTTTGGTTCTAACACATGACTAGGGTTGGATTGGTATTTTTTTTAAGTTGTGACACATGGAGGACATTGTGAAGGTTTGATAGATTTGGCGGTAAGGCTATTTAGTAGACTGACATCCCTATACATTTGAGGATTTGGAAATGACCAAGGTATCTAAGACTCAACTTTTTAACTCTCATCGCTCTACCTATACCAGTAGTGGAAGTGATTTTCAGAAACACAAAATCTCCTGCTTGGAATCCGAGAGGCTTTCTTTCTTGATCGACATAACTTTTCTACCTGCTCTGAGCTATGAGAATCTGTTCCCTTATTCTCATCCTGTCCTCCATGGTCTGCCTTACTAACTCGGGTCCTACTAGATTTTGCTCAGCTGGCTCATACCAACATATGAGGGATTGATACTTTTAGTCGTAAAGGGCTTCATAAGGTGCCATTCTGATGCTAGCATGATGACTATTGTTGTATGCAAACTCTATCAGGAGTAAGTGCTTGTTCCAACTACCTGGCTTATCCAAAATATAGGCCCTCAACATGCCTTCTAAGGTTTGGATAGTCCTTTCAATTTGTCTATCTATTTACGAGTGATAGGCCATACTTAAGCAAACCTTTGTCCTAAATGCCCTTTGTAACCCTCTTCAAAACCTAGAAGTAAATGTTAGATCCCTATCTGACACTATGGTCGAGGATACTTTGTGCAACCTTACTATTTCTTGGATATATAATTGGCCTAACTTCTCTGGGGGATAGTTCGCTCTAATAGATAAGAAGTGAGTAGATTTCGTCAATCTGTTCATGATTACCCGTATAGCATCATATCCGGCCTAAGTCCTTGGTAGCTCAATCACAAAATCCATCAAAATACCTTTCTATTTCTATTCAAAAAATCTCCAAGGGTTACAATACGCCAAAAGGCCTTTGATGTTCAATCTTGATGTTTTGGCATACCAAGCACTTGATCACCACCTTCGCTCTGTCCTTTTTCATTCCAAGCCACCAAAACATCTTTTTCAGGTCTTGACACATCTTTGTTATGCCCAGTGAATGGTAAAGTTGCTCTTATGTGCCTCTTCAATGATTATTTTCCAAAGGTCATTGCTCGTCGACATGCAAACTCTACCTTGATATCTCCATAGTTTGTCCATTCCTTTGGCAAAATCCTTCAACTTTCCTTCCTTAACTAAGGTTAAGGTCTTTAGGAATTCTAGCTTCGTGCTTTAGGCAAGGGCAATTTGTCCCTTAAAATTACTCGTCACTACCACATGATTCAATCTTATGCTACTTGAGGTAAGGCTGAAACCTAAGTTCAGAACTTTGAAGCTCTCAACTAACTCTGCCTCTCTCACCATTATCAATGATGCATGTAAGGATTTCCAACTAAAGCGTCAACTACCATGTTGGTCTTCTTAGGGTGGTAGTTCAAACCAAAATTATAGTCTTTTAGGAACTTCATCTACCTTCTCTGCCTCATGTTCAACTCCTTTTGGTTGAACAGATTCTTCAAGCTCTTGTAGTCATAAAGCACCTCAAACTGCATGTTATACAAGTAGTGTCTTCATACCTTCAATGCGACACTATGGATGCCAACTTAAGGTTGTGGGTAGGGTTGTTTACATCATTAGTCTTCAATTGCCTAGAGGCATAGGCTACTATATTTTGGTTTTGCATAAAAATACTTCCTAAACCTTGCCTAGAAGGGATCAAGCAAAACCAACATTGGGGCTAAGGTTAGCTTATGTTTCAATTCCAAAAAACTCTTCTTGCACTCGAGTGACCAAACAAAAGGGGTCTTTTTCCTTGTCAAGTTGGTTAGAGGTAAGGCTAACTGAGAAAATCCTTTAATAAATCTCTTGCAATAACCTGCTATACCTAAAAAGCTCCTTATTTCTGTTATAGTCATGGGCCTTTCCCAACTTATCACCGCCTCAACCTTGCTTAGGTCTACAGCTATTCCCCCACCTGACACTACGTGTCATAAGAATTTCACCTCTTTCATCCAAAACTCATACTTGGATAACTTTGCATACAACTTCTTTTGCCTAAACACCTTTAATACGATCCTCAGATATTCCTTGTGTTCCTCTTTTGACTTCAAGTAAACCAGAATATCATCAATAAACACTACCACAAACTTGTCCAAAAAAGGCCTAAAGGTCCTATTCATATAACCATAAATATGGCTGGGGCATTGATCTATCCAAAAGACATGACAATAAGCTCGTCATGCCCATATCTAGTCCTAAACACCATCTTGAGTATGTCTTCTCCTTTAACCCTAATTTGATGGTATCCGAATCTAAGATCAATCTTAGAGAACACAATTGCACCCCGCAGTTGGTCCATCAAGTCATCTATCCTTGGAAGGGGTACTTATTCTTAATAGTCACTTTCAGCTATCGGTAATGCATACACAACCGCATACTCCCATCCTTCTTCTTTCTAAACAACACCGATGCTCCCCATGGTGACACCCTGGGTCTCATGAACTACTTTTCCAACAATTTATCTAACTACTTCTTCATCTCGGCCAGTTCTAATGGGGACATTTTGTAAAGAGCTATAGATATAGGCCTTGTTTCAGGAACTAAGTCTATAGAAAACTTGACTTCCTTTTCTAAATGGAATTCGAGTATGTTTTTAGGAAAAACGTCTGGATACTCTCATACCACTGAGATCTCTCTTAGAGCTTGTTTCATATTCACCTCGCTTGCTATCAAAAGCTTTTACCCATGACTCCCACTCCTACCACATTCCGACTCTAAGGAACACAACTACAGACTTACAGGTTTCTCAGCTTCAGAAGACAAAGGGGGAAACAAGGCAGTTTTGTTGGAATACTCTAATACGATATGACTGGCCGAAAGCCAATTTATACCTAAGATAATATCTAGGCCAGATAGGGGAAGACATATCAAATTGGTTGTACTATACCTATCAACAATTTTAAAACGACATTGTAAATAGGCTTGGCTAGTCTTAACCTGTTTCCCAGCTGGTGTAAACACTTCCAAGACATATGGTGAGTCAGAAATAGGCAATCCCAATGTATGAACACAATTATATCAAATCAAGGAATATGTGGCACCAGAATCATATAAAACAGTTAAGATTATACCATTTACTTCGCACTTACCTTTGATCAGATCTCCAGACTCATTGGCCGGTTCGCCGCAAAGGCAAAGACCTATCCTTGGTGTTGGGACTTTGAGGCAAGGGTTGAAAGGCAGCAGTGCAGTCCTTTGCAAAGTGTCCGGGCTTTCTACACTAATAACAAATGTTTTGTCTTGTTAGGAAAGTTCCTCTATGGAGCTTTCTGCACTTGGTTCAAGCTTGGACCTTTGTGGATTTCGGAGAGTTAGTGGCAAGCCATTGGGGATTTGTAGCAAACTTCTAGGGCTGTTTCCCCTTAGAACCTCCACCATGGAAGTGCTTCTTTTGTAGTACATGTTGGGACTGTGTCCCTTATGACACCTGTTTTCTCTTGTATGCTTTGAAGCCCTTTGACATTAATCTCTTGGTACAGTCCTTCGCTACGCGACACTTGTTCGCTAGAGTCGCATAGTTCTGAATCTCTAACGATGCCACAGATGACAAAATCTATGCCGTCAAACAACCTTCATACTTCATGCACTTCTAGTGTTCATTAGGATTCCCTTGGTAAATAGTGGAGGACTTACACAGTTCCTCGTGTTTGGCTGTGCATTCAACAATGCTCTTCCCTCCTTGCGTAGCTACATGAACTCCAGTTCCTTGGCATTTTTAATGGAAGTAGGGAAGTACTTATCATAGAAAGCTGTCTTGAAAGCCTCCCAATTAATGTGTGTACCATCGCTCTCCATCTAACTCTTGGTGCTGTTCAACCAAAACTCTGCATTCGTCTTCAGCATAAAAGCAGCAAATGAAACCTTTTATTCCTCCATGCATGTAAAGATGGAGAATATCTTCTTCATCTCCTTGATCCACTCGTCAACATCATCAGGGTCATAGGTGCCTCGAAAACTAGGCGGGTTCACCTTGCGGAACTCCATAAACTTCAAGTATTCATCTCTGTCCCTTTGCCATTACCATTTGCCATTTGCTAGGCCATGATAGTGGTGGCAACAGCTTGCTTCCTGTATGCTCTTGCCATAGCTCTAAAAGATTCTATCACATCCTCGTTTGCTACATCATCGCTCCTAGTGCGTCTATAACTTGCCATTTGGCTCTTGCATATCGAACAATAATCATTAAGTTGATCAGGCTCAACATAATGCTAAGTGTGGCAGCAGCCAACTGCATACATGACTAAATAGTCATGCATTTCTAATTCCTAGATCCTATCATACAGATTAGTTTCATGTCATGACGTAACTATCAAACATGGAATTATGCTTAGAAGCATAGTCAGTCCCATCATCAGGCTCTATTAGGATGAACTACTCTGATACTAAAATGTAACATCCTAGTAGCTCCAACTTACGCTTAGGTTGCATTTGGATTCTATTAATTGTTACTATTTAGCTTTGCAGAAAACTTAACATTTTCTTTAAATTACTTTATTTGAAAATAATGGGTAAATTTTTTTTTTTTAAACTCTTTTAAAACAACATGAGCCTTAATCATGGAATTATATGTGTATACGATACATTAACGTAAGAAAAAGCATCAATAAAAGCGTGGAGACGACAAACTTAAATAACAATATGACATATTAAAGAAAATATAAATGGCTAATATTCATCATAAACTTAACATGCCAATAATTCCATTGAACATTACAGTAGCAAGGAAAGTAAGGAAATAAACGTTATAACTATTATAAGCATCCAGAGATAATCAACCCATAACTATTGAAAAATCCACAAAAAATCTATCCTTCCACCAAAATTGTCAGGCATAAACTCAATAACTATGTCCCCAACAACCATGCCCACGGGAAATGATCGAGGTATATGTCTAGCAGGGCCTAGAAGCACATCCATGTCCAGAACTATGTTGGGAAGCTTGGCTGGCAACTGTATATGTTACCCCTAAAGGATCCAACTCAAAGGAGTCTAATGCCGAAGAGGCTCTAATGCTGGGGCAGGACAATCAGACGAGCTTATCTCAATAACCAGTACCTCTGGAATAATGGGCTCCAGGGGTGGTAGGTTAGGAGATATAGGCTCAAACTCCGACAAAGGATCATACACTAGTAAGGGTTCGAGCTCTGGCATAGGCTCGAACTTGGGCATGAGCTCATATTCTGGTGAGGCAGGTGGAGGCTGCAAGAACTCTGGAAGGTCAACAGGTGCAGGCATGAGAGGGACCTCAACTACATTATCCAGACGATCCAAGTGTAACACCGTGTAAGCTTTAGTGGTGGTCATAACCACTATGACATCACATGCCTTGTCAGAATACCACTCAACTGTCCGAGGCATCACAAAATGCTCCACTAAAGATGCCATAAACATCTGGAGACAACGCAAAATGTAGGGATAAGAAATTGAGGTTTCTTAGTAGGTTTCTAACCTGACAACTAACATGCCTTCCTTATCATCCCGGCCACTTTGAATTTATTATAAAAAGGCATACATATATTCAGTTCATTTAATTAAGTTCCAAAATGTGATTAGCTGAAGTGGGTTCATTTTAAGTATACCTTTTACTTGATTCCAAGGTAATAGAATAATAAAGAATAATTATCATATGATGACGGTGCATAAGTGAATGATAATGCCAAATGAGAACATGTGCGAATACTTAATGCAACTTTAATAGCTTGATCTTAGGCCTTTGCCTCTTGACTTTCTTAACTTAACTTCTTTAAAGTCTTTTATTTGGTCCACTCTCCTAAACTTAGATGGTAATGAGCTTATACCGTAGCCATTGTCATCTTGGGGTTCCCTTACGAGAGAAGGGGAAATGGGAGTCACATTCCCTTATCAAACGATCAAGCCAAGCTTAGGGATCACCTTCCCTTGCTAGCGTACATTTAGGGACCAAAGGATTATATCCATTATCTAGTCTTTGAGGGTTACCTTCCCTTATCGAAAGATCATACCCTTAGTTCATTTCTTTCTTGGTTAATGCACAACATGCATGACATGTAACTTAGTTACTTCTTCTTGCTTAACATGTGAACATGTCATGATGAATAAATGCATAAATCGATCTAAGTCCTAAATTTTGACAGAAATTCAGTAGCATAGCAGCTATACTAAAGCTACCCCAAAATTTAGTCAAACAAATAGAATAATCAATGTCATAGTTCATTGTAAATACACTAACTTGATAAACTTTCAAAAATAGCATTAAACAATTATAATTCAAATTGGCATATAACCCAAAAGGTCACATGGCATCAAGTTACTTGCAAGTTCAACGTTATCAGTTTATAGGTTCATTCATGTATTAGTAATTAGTTGCAAACTAACTACGCAACAAAGTATTATGACCAAATCTTAGATGATTAGGTACAAGTTTTTAATTTAAGCCATCCTTAAACTTAGTTTGTCTTGAGAGCTTTTAATTTAATTTTATTTAAGCAATCTATATGTTTTTCTTTATTAGTTTATTATGGAACTTTAATTTAGTCTATGTGCAACTTAAAGTTTTACTTTTCTTCTAGGTAAATTACATAGTAGCTCATCTAGTTCACTTAGTTAAAAGTTATATGAGCATTATTATTTATCTTTGCAAGTTAAAAGCTTTTCCTCTAGTTTTATCTTATGGAGGCCACAAGCATTAATAATTTTTATGCAAAGTTTCATTGTTATTTCTCTTTACACTAGCTCACCTAAAATTTTATGAGAAGTTCAAATCTAATATGTAAAATTTTAAACTCATTTTCCCTCACTGTTAACAAGGCATGGCCGAAACCATGCACACCCCCCCATATGACCAAATTTTTGTTTTTTTCCTTTTGTTAAGAGATCCTTAGTTTAGTGTTTTAGAGGCTTTTTATCCGATTACATGCATTAGGAATGGATTCTACCGATTAAATTCCTTAAAAATTACTAAAGAAAACTTTGAGCCGATTAGATCAATTATGAACATGAATAGAAAATTTTCGACCAATTAAAATTGGTTTAAAAGACATGAACATGAAGTTTCAAACCATAAATAAGCTTTTGACAAAAGTAGGTACTCTTAGCCATGGAAAGACTAGAGTCTCTACGCATATGTCGTGAAAACTCAAGAATAAACAAAGAGAGAGTGAGAATCCTACCTTAGGGAGTGATCAAACTAAAACTTGGAGCTTGAAAGTTGAAGAATTCTTCTCCAAACAAAGCTTGAGGCTGTAGATAAATAAAAGAGGAAGAGAGAAGCTTTGTGCTTTGAGAGCGTTTTGTGAGGTGAGTCAAAATGAGAAAATGCAAAATGGAAGAGTGGAGGGGGAAAGTGGCTCCGGCTATGGCATAGGATTTTGGGGGATTTGATTTGATTTTTCCTAAACTTAGGCCATTAGCCATCAATTACATGATGATTATTCCAATTTGTTTCCAATTTGACCCAAATTAATTCATTTTGTCTCAAATTAGCTTAATTACCATCAACTTGTAACTCTTGCCAATTAAGTAATGGGGCCAGTTACAATTTGGTTTAAATAAGGAGTTATAATTTGCATTTTAATTGTGATTGAGTGATATTGAATGTAATTAAGTATAGTGAATATATTTCCATGATTAGTATAATTGATCATTTAAATTTTGCATATTGTTTTCCCATGGCTTAGTTGTGGATATCCTATGTTTCCACCATCATATTTTTAATTTTTAACATTGAAATTTAGCAAGCTTGTTTAATAAGTAAAATTACTTTTTTGCCCCTCTCTTAATTGTGTTGACTTTTTGTTGACTTATCCTAATTACCAAATTTTTGCTCATTTAATTAATGAATTAATTCTTGATTAATTTACTAATTACTCTAATCATTCATTAATAATAAAATACTTAGCTTAGAAAAAATTAGGAATGTTATAATCTTTACCTCCGTGCCCTTCTTGAAGCTGTTATCCCTTATGTCAATTCACTTCTACTAATAAGAAAGGACTCAATGGTAGCGTGGTGTTTCCTAATTTTTGTGGGGTCAAGCATTTTTCAGAGTTTACTGTTCATTTTGTTTACTTCATTCCCAATAGTAGTGAAGAGAGTTCTGGTTAATAACTATTGCTTTGCTTAGCGATGCCAAATTTGAAACTGCCCATCACAATCATGGTTGCCGTTGTTTCTTATCGAGTCCATTTTGTACGCAACTTCACCCCTCTGATGGCACCCTTTTTACCCCCTTGTTTTGTAGCTTCCTCTGATGACTCTTTATCTGACATGACAGGACATGATGAGATTAAACTTAGTCTAATTAGTAATTAGTGGGAACATAAGTCCAAAGAATATTACCTATTTCTTTCGTCAAAAAAGGAATGTTAGCTATCAAATGTGAAAAAATGGAAATAGCTTAAAATAGTTTTGGTGAGTTAAAGTGTCAACCTACATACAATAATGTTGTAAAGCTAAAATAATCTGCCGAATTTTTTGACAAAAATCATGGCCATTGTTAGATGAAATGTAATAGTAAGACTCACTTATACTCACTTACTCAATCGAAGGTGATTGATCACACCACATCATTACCGCACTTAATTTCTCGCAAAAGATTATGACAATAGATTATGGCTGTCTAGTATTTTTCATATACATGTATTTTAAGTTTTGGTCTGAATTTAGTTAAAGCGATGTTTCTGTTATCCTATTTTACCTTATATCTTTTTATTCCATATTTGTCATCCTTGTTGCAACGTGTAAAGAATTTTGTTCAATGAATTCAAACCAGAGAATTGTTCAATACTGAAAATAACCCGAAGGTTGCTGATTTTGGCCTCGCAAATATGAATATTCCATGCTAGAATTTCAGCTGGTTCTTACCACCACGATGATAAATTAAAATTTGAAGAGCTAGCTTGGGAGAGATTCTTTGTAGAGTTATTCTAATTCTAATCATGCCTTGCAAGGTTGCGTGTCAATGTTAGTGCACTCTAGATAATAATGAGAAAGAAAGACAAACCATGAGATAGGTAATTCCAGTTTTGAAACGAACTGTAGAAGTAGGTGTCCCTTGAATTCCATAGTTATTCTTCAATGTAATGCGGAAGCTTCCAAGAGAGAAAGTGATATGAAGAGGAACTGAGGCTCACAGTACATTGAATTTACAATCAACAAGTTTCAACTTTACACAACTGTATTGCCAAGTTTCATTTATTAAATAATATTAATTTTTTTTTAAAAAAAATAGTAATAAACAAAAGATGGGGTTGGGGTCTTGGAAAGACTTTGAGAATGCATAAACAGGAGAGACTTGATGCTCACGTTTCCATGGCAGTGTTTGATGTGTTGGATCAAATAGATAGACCTTAGGGATGGCAACTTTCCCTCTATTGTTGGTCTCCCTTCCCATCTTCTTTTTGCTTTTCATTTTTCCGGTAGACCCTACTAGGCTACCAGTCATGCTCTGACGAGTTGCTCTTGCTTGCCATACTCAATGACACAAATTCAATCATGACGCGACTTATGCACAAAATCATGAAAATCGATTAATTTCATTGCGGTGAAAGTGTTGACCATTTAACAGTGAATTGCTTAGAGTACATAAAACCCTGAGGAAAACTCACTTAGAACGTAGAAAATGGTGCAAAAATGGGGTTAAGGCTGTTCCACTTTGATCATCTTCTTGTTCTTCTCTTTTCTGTATTGTTCCAATCACAGCAATCCATTGAATCTGATAGCATCGTCCCAGGCCAGAGGGTTGCAGGGTACTCCACTCTAACTTCCAAAGGTGGTGTATTTGAAATGGGTTTCTTTGCACCACCAGGTAACTCTAACAACTATTACATAGGGATATGGTACAAAGGGCTTCCCATGCCAGAAAAAACAGTGGTATGGGTAGCCAATAGAGACCATCCTGTATCTGATCCATACTCTTCATGGCTAGAACTTGGTGAAGATGGTCACCTAGTCCTGAAGACCTCAAATGGTCTTGCAGTTTGGTCAACAAACTCTGCCTCCTTTACACCTCCTCCATCAAGTTCAGTAGTTGGTATCCTTGGAGATGATGGAAACTTAATTGTGAGTGAAAGATCAATTCCTTTCTTGGCTAAGGAAGTGAGAAAGATATGGCAGAGCTTTGACCATCCAACGGATACTTGGCTTCCCGGTGCAAAGTTTGGATATGATAATGGTACAGGTATGAAAACAACACTGACTTCCTGGGCAGACACAAGTAACCCAGCAAAGGGCCACTTCTCTGCCGTGGTACGTGTGGTGCGCCCTTGCTTCTCTGAGCTTCAAATGTTGCTAAAGAATGACTCTGGTGAGCCTAAGTTCTGCATCTTTGAGTCTAATCTGTGGTTCAATAACAGTGGTATTGAGTTTGAACTTGCATACAATTGCTTTATAAAACACTACTCAGATAGTTACATTAGGATTGTATATTCATCTTCCACTTCCTCCTTCTACTGTCTTGTTCGATATGTGCTGGATGTAACTGGGCAGTTCAAACTATTTGTTTGGTGGGATTATATGGAAGAATGGCATTTGATTATAGCGCATCAACATGAAACATGTGACTCTAAGATGAGGGAGAAGAATGCAAATGAGGAAAGAAATGCGAAAGGAAGTGGAAGTAAGAAGACTGATGATGCAAGACAAAAGCCAGAAGAGAGTAGAAATAATGCTACCCAAATTGCTATTAAAGCATCATTGTTGCTTGCTCCTTTATTTGTTGGCATTGCTGTTCTGCTGATAATTGCTAGGAGAAAAGGCAATGGCAGTTCATTTGAGGCAACAGTAGATACACTAAAGCAATACAAGCACAGAGATTTGAAAAGGGCAACTAGAAACTTCGCGCACAAACTAGGAGAAGGTGGTTTCAGCACTGTTTACAAAGGCGAATTCTCTGATTCAACTTTCATAGCTGTCAAGGAACTTCAAGGACGCCTTCAAGAAGAAAAACAGCTTAGAGCGGAACTCAACACTATAGGGTTGATCCAGCACAAAAATCTTGTTCGCCTCCGTGGCTTTTGCATAGAAGGTTCCAAGAGATTCATAATCTATGATTACATGCCAAATGGTTCGCTAGAATCTCCTTTATTCCGGAGGGATTCCAATGTCTTAGATTGGGGAACTAGATACAACATTGCTCTCGGGACAGCCAAAGGGTTAGCTTACCTACACGAGGAGTGTAGAGACTGCATCATTCATTGTGACATCAAGCCCGAGAACATTTTGTTGGATGCTGAATTTAATCCTCAGATCGCAGACTTTGGCTTGGCAAAGCTTCTATGCCGAAACTTCAGCCGGGTTCTTACCACCATGAGAGGAACAAGAGGCTATCTTGCACCAGAGTGGTTTTCTGGTCTCCCGATCACTGCAAAAGTTGATGTATACAGCTATGGTCAGGTCCTTCTTGAGATCATTTCAGGTAGAAGGAACATCGATATATCAAATGATGATCTAACTAGCTATTTCCCAGCACTTGTTTTGAATGCGTTGAACAATGGGGAGGATGTTCTGCCTTTGGTTGATTCCAAACTGGAAGGTGAACTCAACGTGGAAGAGGTAACTAGAGCATGCAAGGTTGCTTGTTGGTGCATTCAAGATCATGAGAAAGATAGACCAACAATGAAACAGGTGGTTCAACTTTTGGAAGGACATCTTGATGTAGGTATTCCTCCGATTCCGCGGTTTTTCCGGTCCATAGCAGAACTTTCCATGCAAAATGGTGATATCAAGGGAAGTGAGGTTTATAACAACACATCGAGTACACTACCTTTCAGTTTCACCTTTCAATCCACAGTAAGTTCTTCTAACACTGATTTATCCTTTATTATAAGTGGAATCAGCTGGTCTTTAACTACTAGGATGATATTTAAAATGAAGAAGAGCTGAATGTTCAGATAAGACTCCCTTTAAATCCGTTTGAAATGCTGATTTGAATATGTGACGTATTAATTATCATGATGTGACATATTTCTGTACTGATAGTAGGAATACTCTTATCAACCGAACAGCTCCTTTACCAATCAAAGACTCTTCTTCATTGGTCTTGTTCTTCAGTGCATAGCTCGTTAGGCTTATGGATGCAACTATGCAAACAATTTTGGGAGTTCAAATGATTCAATAATCAGAATCCAAACTCGTTTTTGTATAGATTAAAGTCAACGGATCTCAAACACTCGGTGGAATAACAATTTTGCTTGAGCTTATATGCTCATCCTCCTATATCCTCAATTACAAAATGGATAGGTTTCTCACCCTTTTACCTGAAAAGGGAAAACTATTTGTTGCTGGCCTCGTTCTGTCTCGGAATGCATAAGCCTAACTCCGTTTGGTCTCAAGTGCTTTGCTCTTCCGTTATCCAAAGAGTCATCCATCAGTTATCAATTAAATAACAGAGGCAACACATCAAATATCACTGAAATGGGGCATTCTGTCCATCTAAGAGTCTATTCTTTCTAGCAAACCAAGGAGACCCCAAGCGGCTTATTTGTCGTAAAAGGGGTTTCATTAGTAAAACCTTTCTGGCATATACCAAAATTTCAATTTTTCAATCCTAAACAGAATTTATTGTTGTTGCTGTTGTTATTATTATTTGTATATTCTGGGAAGGGAGGCAGCTATAATTCTCAACTTAGCAGTGCCATTGCGTATAGCTATTTTACTTCGGAATTATGATTGTTTGATTTACACCTCACAACCTTCTTGCAGTAACTCTTGTGACAATATTGAATATTAAGTGAGTTCTATTTATCTTAATTCGGTTCAATTTTTTCAAAATTGCTAATATACATACAAATCTGAAGTTCCAGTTCCGTAGTCCATAGACTTCATTTTCCACAGTAAATTTTAAACTTTTATCTCCGGTGTTCTTGAAAGTTTAGGAGTTCATTGGTGCTATTGTATTTAATTTTAACCATCACAAGTTACCAATTATGAATGTCTGCATATGGATGGTATGAAATTTGAACAAAGTAACTCCAAAAGATCCAGATGTCAGAAGAAAAATCAGATATTCCCCTAGAACCTGAGAAGGATTCTTGAGATTATGGTCATTCGTCAAGGGATCGATGTAGTTCCTAAATTAAAAACATACTTTATTATCCCCAATTAACCTTTTGGCCATCAGACAGCAAAAACCAAAAAGCAAATAAACAACAAAATATTTGATTCCACACTTCCCCCCCCCCCCCCCCCTTTTTCCCGCCCCTCCAGATTCAGTCCCTTAAAAATTAAGCATTCCATACAAACCTGGTACTGCAAGTGAAATACTTAAGTCTCGAACAAGTGCTTAAACACATAGTATGAGAGTTTGACATTTTCATAATCAATCCTTTAGATTTTAGTTAAGTACCTGTTCCCCATTGTTTCCATTTTCATTCTCATAGTTCAGATCGCATACTAACTCCTTGTTGGTAATTGCATTCACTTTAACAGGCTCAGTCAATTCAACATGTACCATGAGACCAGTGAGTTTGCTGCTACAAAGTCTGCGAAAGCCATAACTTTCTCCAGCAGCAAGGAAGAAACAAACTGGAAGCCAACACCTATTGTTCATGCGGATTGCATTTACTGTACAAGCTTATAAGTTAATTTCCACCTACTGACATAGTATATCTTATTGAAGCTATGGTTTAGCTGCACCATGCATCAAATCGAATGATACACTGTTAATTAACCTACATACTCAATTATGATCGTGCTTGTCCCTAACTTCCATGCTTGAGAATTGTTTACGATAGGTCATATTCTAGAACATGATCCATTCATTACAAATTTTCATTCATAAAAGTTCAGGTGCAGATCTTCACAATTATTAGTTCGACTAGTAAAATTCTCTGCTTTGCACACGGTTGGTGATTAAGTAATGTAAGATTCTTCATTATATTGTGGTAATTAAGTCATTTGTTGTTCATAAGAACTAAGTCAACGCAGATTGAACAGCTTTAATAAAATGCTTTGGATTTGATTCTTACCGTTAGACTACTGTTAATATATCATATTACCACCAATCCATTTTATCTGTTGCTTTAATCATATGTACAATAATTAAGAAATTCAAAATCAAGATTTAATTATGATACATGGTTACTAAAATGTCCTTATTTAATTTTTAATATCTAATTAATTTTTTCTGATAATCTTGCACTATATTTCTTAGTTAATGTTGTGCTTAGAACTATGTGAAGGATAAAATTAGAAGATTAATAATAAATACTTTATTGACTATAAATAACAGATAAAATGAATGAAGAATTTTTATTCAAAATAGCATGTACAGTGGACTAGAGGTAGTATAAGTGAAAACTAATAGTAAATAACAGAATTCTTAAAAAGGTTAGTACTATGTTAAGTCCTTTCCGCTAAAGCTTGTATCATCGAGTGGAAGTAGGCTAAGTTTTAGATTAAATAGGTTTGGCTTGCATTTCATATACGTTGCCCAAGTCTAGACTATTACCTGACATAGGATTTTTTAAATTTTTTTAAGATCTAGCCTAATCTTTTTTAAAATTTAGCCCGATTTAAAATTTTATTTAAAGGTCTACTTATAGATGGTAAAAAAAATCCATCAAAACGAATATCTACTAGAATTACTGGCAATGGGAACAAGTACGCGGATTGGTTTGGTTCCCACGATGATGGAGACAATGTCTCCATTTATTAAATGGGGCCGGGCGAGGGATAAGATCCCTGTCCCATGAAAACATGCTAATATATATATATATATATATCAAGTTGATTCAAAACATATGGTAAACTAAACTTTTAACCAAAATCAAATTTATAATAATTGATTAACTTTGATTAAAACAAAATTTACAATAACTTGAATTTGCATAAATATATTTTTGTTTTTAATTTGGATTGCATTGTATTATTAACATTATAATGGATTATGGATATTTATTATTATCCTATTCAAGTTTAAGATTTTTTTATATATAATTTTTCTTTTTTTTGAATTTTTAAATTTATTTTGCATAACCCATAAATATCCATGGATATTTGCATCTCCACAAGGAACAGGGAATGGAAACCCGTGATGGGGATGGAAATGGGATGAAAATAGGGGGCAAATTTCTCAATGGAAACGAAGGGCAAAGGGCATATCCATGCCAATATCCATTATCATCCCTAGGTCTATCTAATAATAAGGCTTTTAAATAAATCATAAAAATATCTCTTAAATAGGCCAAAAACATAGTACTTAACAAAATAAAAAGTTTCCTAAATATATCAATAAGTCTATTTCTAAATAGATTAAATAAATTTTATTATTATTAGGTTTTTAAAATAATAATATAATATAAATAAGCCAACCTATGAAAACAATAGGCATTTTGTATAGTCTATAACCTAATTTTATTTTTTTTGGTTAAAATGGCTCTTAAAAAAAGTCTTGATCATACTTATTTACTAAATAGACTAGACCATAATAGGTTAAGTCGAAAGCCTCTGATTAGCTGTCTAACCTATTTCTACTCCTATTTGTATCAAGTCCTAACTTCATAATAAAATAACTTCCCCATTGCAAAACTTTGAATTCAAACTATCATAAACACTTAATTAACATAGTTTTTCGGTAAATAAATTTACGAAAATACTATAGAAGTGAAGACGGGAGAGATACGGAATTTCAATGCCTCATTAAATGTATTAAATATTATGAATTCCTTGTAAATTAAGATGTAGATCCCAAATATATCATGAGCACAAAACTTGAGTGCTCAAAGATGTGCTGTAAAACGCGTCCTGAATTCCATAGTTCTTCTTCCAATCTAAAGGAAGCTTATATAAAGAAAGGGAAATGAAAGGGAGTGCGGCTCCCAGTACATTGAGTTTGCAAAAGTTCCACCCTTCAAACACTACTGAATTATCAACTTTCATTTATTTAATAATATAATATTCATTTTATTCATAAGAAAATAATATTCATTTTATAAAAAAAAAATTAATAATAAACAAAAGAGGGGCTCGGGGTCTTGGGAAGACTTTTGAAAATATATGCATAAACAGGAGAGACTTGTGAGTCCCTTGGATGAATGCTCACGTCTCCATAGTCTTTTAGGAGTGGCAATTTCCCCTCTATTGTTTGTCTCCCTTTCGGCCTTCTTTAGCTTTCTATTTTCCCGCTGGACCCCACAAGGCTACAAGTCATGCTATGACGCGTTGCTTGCTAATTGCCATGTTCAATGACTCATAAATTTGAAAGTCAATTCATGTTATTCCATAATGCCCCAGCACATGCACAGAATCATGAACGTTGATTAATTTCATTGTGGTAAAAGGGTTGACCATTTAACACTGGATTGAGATTAGATTACATATTAAGCTAAAGAAAACTCACTTAGAACGTAGGAAATGGTGCAAAAATGGGGTTAAGGGTGTTCCATTTTGATCATCTTTTTTTTTTT
Organism: Pterocarpus macrocarpus; assembly: GCA_031439585.1. Classification (NCBI taxonomy): domain Eukaryota; kingdom Viridiplantae; phylum Streptophyta; class Magnoliopsida; order Fabales; family Fabaceae; genus Pterocarpus; species Pterocarpus macrocarpus. Next base: position 58,193,912 of record CM062522.1, read on the forward strand.
CAATAATTGAATGGGGCTCAAAATACCTTTAAAAAATGGAACACTTATTACAAAACTCAACACAAAGACTTGATAATACTCAAAAAAGGATATAAAAGAAAAGGAGACAAGGCATAAAAGCACAAGATGGATAAGACGGAAAAGAACATAACAACAACAACAAGCAAAACGATCAACTTTGGCCCTTTTGTTGTCTTCCTTTCTTGCCTCTAGCACGAGCGCTTTTTGCCCATTCTTCCTTCTCTATATGATCAGCTGCCAAAGCATCAATCGTGTCCTCATCATTATTAGCACTTAAACCAAGACTCTTACCAATCTACTAAGTACTTTTAGCTTCCTCACGATCATCATAAAGAACCAATTCATAAGGTCCCTTTCTCAATCTAGTATTTTGTTATCATCTTCTTGCACTTCTCTTTTCTATATTGTTCCAATTACAGTTATCCATTGTATAACACCCGTTCATAGCAAAACTAATGACAGGAATGTAAATAGAAAGTTTGACATTTGACATTAATATACTTGAGTGTATCAAATTATTCAAGAATATAAAACAAACACTACTAGCTATACATTGAGTATCTATCTAGGGGGATTCTCTAGTGCTTTTGTAAATTCATGCTTTTGGTACATTTTTGCTCTTCTTTTATATATTTTTTGTGTGCACCCTCATTAGTGGTTGGTAAGTAGGCCAGCCCGGCCCATTTAGCCTAGTTCGCGATGGACTATTTTTAAACGGGCTAAACCGGGCTGGTCTGCATAGTACATGGGCTCATAAAATGCTTGCTCGCATCCGCACTGCATAGGCCCACGGGCTAGCTCTCACCACATAATTGTGTTTTTGTTTTCACTTTGGGCCTTCTTTATTTTTTTTTTTTTGCATCCAATTTTTTAGGCTTTCTCTTTTTTTTCTGCCTTCATATTTTTGGGCCTTCTTTTTTTTTCTACCTTCAACTTTTTGGACATTTTCTCTTTTTTTTTTCTGCCTTCACATTTTTTGGGTTTTTCTTTTTTTTTTTCTACCTTCAATTTTTTTTGGGTGTTCTCTGATTTTGTTTTTTTGCCTAACTGCCTTCAATTTTTTTGGGCCTTCTTACTAGAGAGAAAACTCCTAATGTAAACTAACATGGAAGGTTTGCAAACAAGTACTAAAATTTATTTTCTTCACTGATTTCTATCTAACAATTCCATATTGAGGACTTACAACTTCTCTATACTCTATTTTTTCAGTCCTAGTAATGATTATTAATCAACCACTCATCAAAGATTGAAAGGCAACTTCAATCTCAAACCAAATACTAAACAATATAAATTAACAACTACCAAATATCAAATGTATCAAATACCAAATAATGTATGAGTACCAATAATAATCCAATAGTCCAAAACACCAAAAACCAAAGTCTAATACATCAAATTCACAAAGTCTAATGTAAAGTCCAAGTCATACATGGGTACTCATATAAAGTCTAAGTCTCCAATGCATGAGATATACAAATAAAATCAAATTTAACGTCCTTCCAAAGTCTATCTATCAAACCTCAAATACTACTAAAGTTCAATATATTAAATACACAAAAGAAAAAATCACACAATTTTCAAAGCCCTTCATTCATCAATCACCACATTTGAAGCACTCATGGTCATGGATGCTTTTGCCTCAATCTTTTTCTCCACCTCTACCAAGGTTGAATCTTCATCTTGGTCTACAACTCACAAGTCACAACATGAAGAAAGTTAAACAAAAAAAAAAAAAAAAATTAAACCACATTTAGTCAAAACATACATTAACATAAGAAAAGAGATAAATTAATTTCATATTATTTTTACCTTGCACATCAAAGCCAAGCAACCAATTTCTAGTACATATCAAAGCTTGCACATTTTCAGAAAGAAGAGAACTTCTATATTTATTGAGCACACGAGAACCAATACTAAATGCCGATTCGGATGCCACTGTTGTTATTGGATTGCTCAAAATATCACAAGCCATCAAAATATCATTTGACATATCCATATCTAATTATCAAGCTGAACCAATTACAAAACAAAATATTTCAACCAAAAATCTCACAACTAAACCAAAGGCATAGGCATAACACAGTTTACATCATAATTTTGTTACATTCCAATTTTTTTTTTTTATAATTAATTAAACAAAAGTGCTCAAGACTTTCAAAAAGATAGGAGCAAAGGCTATCCAAATACAAAACAGTCTCAAAATTAAGACATTGGTGTTAAAAACAACACAAAACACCAACATCCCAAATCCTAAAATATATAATTAATCACCAAAATCCCAAATCAGGAGCATAAATAAGTGAAAAAGAAATTGTACCAAATCAATTAGAATATAAACATCAACTATTCATGAAAGTAAAATTAAAATTAAAATTTTATAACAAAAGTAAGCATGCAAAGGTGTATGTAACTTCTGGCACATATTGAGTATTGACCCACGTGTCATTACCACACAATTGTGTGCTTAATTACTCCGTCAATGAGAAATATTAGCAAAAAGAAATCATACAATGTTTCTTTTTTATATGTTCAATGAATCAATATAGAACTCCAATGAATTGATATATAGATACAACAATTACTCTATCCCTTTTGGGATATATATTTTATAAAATTTATACTCATCAAATTAAAGGTGGAGAAACAACATGCTCTGTACATTTGTAGAAAAACATTATAGATTCCAAACCAAGCCAAAAAGAGTGACAGAGGTTAAAGAATCAACAAACCTCAGTTGAAGATTGACAGAGGGCTTGACCAAAAGAGTGACAGAGGAAGGGCGTCGCAGAGCTAACAGAAAGAAGAGGGAAGGATGTCAGTGTTGGCGTGTCGTAGCTCGCAAGGAAGAGGGACGATCGGCCGGCATAGTAGCTCACAGGGGGAAGAGAGACGAACATCGTAGCTCACAAAGGGAAGAGGGATGGCATCGCAACTTGCAAGGGGAGAGGGAGGGGTGCCGACATAGGAGGTAAATCTAGGGTTTGAGATGAGTTTTGTGCTTTTATGTGATTGTCTCTCTTGAGTAAAGTGAATGAGTGAGTTTGAGACAGTGAGGTTGAGAGTGTTTGTGAAAGAAATGAAGCAAGGGCTAAGGAAGGAAGTGGGCTGCAAGTGGTGAGGTGAGTGAAGAGTGGGTTTGTGGGTGACTAGGCCTTAGGCTTAGCTCTCAACAAGGTAAAAAAAGAAAAAAAAAATGCAGGTTAGCAGGTTGGTCCGCGACCCTGCAGGCTCAGCCCATTTAACCCGTGGACTAAACAATGCGAGCTACAAAACCAGCGAAAAAAATGGACTAATAAACGGGCAGTTAAAGTGGTGTGGATTGGGGATTAAACGGACCAAGCCGCAAATCGCAGCCCATATACCCGGCTCTAACCCTCATCCAAATGTCCTATATCTCATTTGGTTCATCCGCACACCCTATAACTTTGGAGTTGAGGGTTCGAATCTTCCCCTCGCCAATTTTACACTTTTTTGCATTTTTTTATTTTTTAAATAACGAAAATAAGAATAAGCATTTTTTTAACTTTTTTAAATAACAAAAATAGGAATAAAAAGGGGGAAAAGGAAAAAAAGGGGAAAAATATAAATATAGTCTTAAGTCTTCTATTTGCCAATTGCTATTTGGTAGTTTTTATTTTATTTCTACTCTACACCTTCTTTTTTATTTGCTATCTTTTTTTATTTTAATGTTAATTGTTTTGCCATTTATTTATATAAGTAATAATATCACTTTACATAAATAACATAATTCATTTTATTTTTCTTCTTCTCCCTTTTATTCAACATCTTACTAACAATGTATTGAAATCAAATAAAAAAATTATATATTAATCATTAAAATTAACATTTAATATATGATATATTTCTATAATATTTCAATAAAAATTTAATAAAAATTTATTTAATTTCCCACTTCCATCTTTTTCTTTGGTATCTTACTAAAAAAAAAATCAAACATTAAAGTGGTGCATATCCATAAAATCTGTCTATAAATTTTTTTACTTGAATTCAATATAACATAATCCCTATTGTTATAGGGAATGCATTTATGAAATTTTTTTCAAAAGTAATTTATTTTCTATAATAATGATGTCACAATTATAATTTTAATTTGTACAATTACATTCTTCTAGTGTGTTTGGTTCTGCTTTTATAGAATTGATTCTAGATAGAATTGATTTTGTTGAAATTAATTTGGTTAGAATTAATTTTGAAGTAAAGTAATTTATGTTTGATAGTTCCTTTAAAAGTGATTCTGATAGAAAGTAAAAAATTTTCACTTCTCCCAGAATCAATTCTAAAGACCATAATTGATTTTGAGAGTGGATAATCAAATATCATCAAAAACCCCCAGAATCAATTTTGGGGGTCTAGAATCAATTCTAGGGAGCCCAAATATACTCCCAAACACATGCTTCATCTTAATTTAGTTATACATAAACATGTATTCAATAACATTTTATAAGTATGTGTACTTATCATATAATATTAAGAATTATTTATGTTATTATATGTATGAGCTTGAAACTTTTGCATAAAATATAATTAAATTAAAAAGAATGAGGATAGGATAAAAAAATTAATATTTTATGTACAATTTATAAGGATTAGGTTGTATTGAATTCAAACAAAATAAATTGTAAATAGATATTATGGATATGCTTCACTTTAATTTTAAGATTTTTATTATTATTATACTAAAAAAGAGATGGAAGTAGAAAGACAAACAATTTTTTTCTTTTTTTGGTCAAATTTCCACTTAAATATTATAGGAATACATCATATGTTAAATGTTAATTTTAATGATTAATATATAACTTTTCTTCTATTTGATTTCAATAAATTGTTAGTAAGATCTTGAATAAAAGGGAGAGGAAGAAAACTAAAATAAATTTTGTTATTTATGCAAAGTGATATTATTGCTTAAATGAAAGAGGTAGGGCTATTTTTATATGTTTTTCCCTTTTTTCCTGCTTTGTGAAAAATGAAAAAAATGTGGTGAGGGTGATTCAAGCACTCGACCTTGGATATAGAGGAGCAAGCATAAGCCAGATGCACTACCAGTGTGCATGTGAAATAAGGGCATGCAAAAAATATATAAAAGAAAAGCAAAAAGGTACTAAAGGCATGAATTTACAAAGGTACCAGAGCATCGACCATCTATCTATCTATCTATCTATCTATCTTTCTATTTATATAATAAAATTCACTTGAAGGTTGCATTCATTACAATGTACAATTAAAAATTTACATTACATGTTGGTAGGTATAGAGTAAACACCCAAATTAATTCCTAAAATATCATGAATAGACAAATTGATTTCTAACAAAAATAAATTGGTCTCAAGATCCCTAATAATTACAAAAATTGATATTTTAATCTCTAACAAAAATTAGACACTTTAATCTCTAATACATGGCAACTCATAAAAAATGTGATATTTAGATTGCACTTAATCCCATTCTATGTGACACCAACACCCCCCAAACATGCATCATGATGTTGTTGTAACATACTGCTGTACTAATAGTAGGAATACTCTTGCCAACTTTAGAGCTCCTTTACCAATCAAAGTCTCGTACAGAGGTCTTGTTCTTTAGTGCATAGTCCATACAGGCTTATAGATGCATGCAACTATGCAAGCAATTGTGGGAGTTCAACTGTTCAACGATAAGAATCCAAACTCGTTTATGCAGAGATTAAAATCAATGGATTTTTTACTTGAGCTTAGAGCTTACCATGCCCATCCTCCCATATCATCAATCACAAAATGGATAGGTTTCGGCCTCTTGTTCTATCTCGATATGCAGCATGTCTCAAGTGTTTTGTCGTCTGTTCTGTTATCCAAAGAGTCATCCTGGAAATAAGAGGTAATACCTCTAAGATCACTTAAGTGGGGAATTCTGTCTTTCTAAGAGTCTATTCTAGCAAACCAAGGAAGGCCCGAGCAGCTTATTTCTCCTATCAGGGTATTTATTTGTGAAATCTGTTCTGGCATATGCGAAAAAAAATGCAATTTTCAAGCCTAAACAGAATTTATTGTTATCGTTGTTGTTATTGTTATTATTATTATTATTATTATTATATGCTGGGTAGGGATGCAGCTATAAGTCTCAACTTTAGCAGTGGCATTAAGTAAATATATCTATTCCACTTTGGAACTAAGATTGTTTGATTTACACCTCACAACCTTCTTGCAGTAATTCTTGTGACAATAACGAAAATAATTGCCAACTGGTTTCGAACGGAAAAGTGTTGCTTCTAGTTTAAGTGACTTCTATTTATCTTCAGTCTGTTGACTTCTTGAAAGCTGCTGAGATATATATATATATATATATATATATATATATAGATATAGCAAATCTGAAGTTCCGGTTGCATAGTCCATTGACAAAGCTAACTTCATTTTCTGCAGTAAATTTTAAACTTTCATTTCTGGTGTTCTTGAAAGTTTAGGAGTTCATTGGTGCTATTGTGTTTAATCATCACAAGCTACGAATTATAATGTCTGCATATGAATGGTATGAAACATGCGAAGGATTCTTGAGAGTGATGGTCAATGAATCCCCAGTAAACTTTCTGGCCACCAAACAGCAAAAACCAAAAAGAAAATAGACAACAATGATTCCACACTTTTTATCCCTCCAGATTCAGTCCCTTAAAAATTAAGCATTCCAAACAAACCTTGTAGGCTGCATGTGAATTACTTGAAGTCTTAAACAGGTGCTTATGTTCATTGTATGACAGAATTTGACATTTTCATATCAATCCTTTAGGCTATAATTGTCAAGTACTTGTTCTCCTTTGTTTCCATTTTCATTCTCATAGTTTAGATCGCATACTAACTCCTTTGCAATTACATTCGTTTGAACAGGCTCAGTCAATTCAACATTGTACCATGATATCAGTGAGTTTGCTGCTACGAAATCAGCAAAAGCCAAAATTTTCTCCAGCAGGATGGAAGAAATAAACTGGAAGCAGCTAGTCTTTAATCACTGGAAACTAGGAAGGCAACACTCACTAGACTTCCATTTACTCCTTTCAAGATAAAGGCGTCCAAAATGCTGAAATAAATAAATGACAGAAGTATTTTTCGTGCTTTTATTAATTAAAATTGTCAAAATTTTATGATGGTGATAAACTTGATTGATCTTCTTTACAATTTGTGTATGGTAGAATAGGACAAATTAGCACATAAGTTGATTCAATTTCCCGAAGTTGTTCATGCAGATTACATGCAATTTAGAATCTTTACAAGTTAATTTCCACCTACTGACATCTAACTTAGCAATGGTTTTGTTGCACTATGTAACATCCCGATTTTCGAGTTCTGACTTCATCTTCAAATTTGATCAATTCCATTTCCGACTTCATCTTCGAATTTCACATAAAATGGGATAATTTTCGATTTCCGAGTTCGTCTCACGTTAATCTACGACTTCCGACTTCATCTGGCACAATTTCCAAGACTTCCGACTTAATCCTCAAGTCCAAACACATGGACGTGATTCCCAATATCTGACTTCATGTCTCAAAGAAAACGGACCCCATTTCCGATCTCATAATTTATCTCTAAGTTTCAAGCAAGATATATGCAAGTTCTAACCTCTGACTTAGAGTCTCAAATATACTGTATATAATTTCTGACTTCCTGGATTCAAGCATAAGGTTTCCTATTCTGGTACCGATTTCCACTTTTATGTAAAAATCCCAACTTCCGGGTTTAAGTATTTGGGTTTGATATTGTGATTCCAAATTCACGAGTTCCGATCTTAACCATACCAGCATCCTCATTCTGACTTCCGACTTAATTCCGAGTTGAATGTAACGAGTTCCCGCCTTAGAGTTGAACTCGACTAGAATGAATATGAGTTCAGATCTTTGAGTTGATTTCCAAGTCATACACGTGTTCCGATCTCCGAGTTTATTCCCAGGATCCTTCCATTTCTATTGTTATTCTCGAATTTGAATGAGGAGGTCCGAGATTATGTGATTTTAAGCTGTATAACTTCCGATATCTGACTTTGCTTCCAAGTTTCGAATAAACCAGACAAGATTTTCGATATCCGAATTTACTTCCAAGTCTAAGATAAGATAGGACAAGTTCCGACATCCGGCTTCAGCTCCAAGCTCAAGTAAAATATGAACAGTTATACAATGATGAATATGTATGTGGAAATTCTATATGCAAGAATGATTTAAGAATGATATGAGTTATGACATATATGAAAATAAATCATGAAGCATATGTATGAGTACATCCCGCATGTCTATGTTTGATTTTGCATGAGAATGAAAGAATGTGAATATATCGAATGTGGGTCCTTTCACTTGGAGGCAGTTATTTGAGATCCTTCCCTATGAAGGCAGATAAATGTTAAAGATGTGGGTCCCTTCACTTGGAGGCATGGTAGCAAGTGTCGCAACCTGCTCAAAATTACAATTTTAAAATATTTAATTACACTAAATTTGAAGTATAGTGCAACTAAGGTCGTCTCACAAGGATGTTCTTGCTATCTAGTTAAGTAACAGGGGGTATGTGCAAACATGCAATCAACAAACTATAAAATAAAATTAGATGAAAATAAAAACATTAGTTCAAAGAGTTCCTTAGGCATAAAGTGAATCAATCATTAACGCACAATATGTCAAACACATGGAGTGCGACTAATTTGAGCTATTAGAGAGACCTCTACTAACAACCCCACAATTCTACCTAGAGAACTCTGGGAATTCAACCAACACATAATTGATTAGATAATTGAGACCTCAACTCTAATTAACCTATGTTGATTTCTAGCCCTAATTGTATTAGCCTAGGTTTGAACCCAAACCCAATTCCTAATTCTTTAACTAATCAAGTTCATACCAATTGACCAATTAGCAATCACCCAACTAATTCCTCATTCATAAACTCACATATCAATACCATTCAATGCAAATTTACAAATAAAAGAGGGCAAAGAATCAAGAAAATAAACATGATTGAAATTCAAGGATAGAGTTTCAAGATTACAACCATAATGCCCTTGGAGTCTCCTTGAACTAGCTTGAAATCCTACTCCTCCATAGCAATGAAGGTTACAAAATAGAACCCAACCAAGTATCTTACAAAATGAAAGGAAAAGAAAAAGAAAAGAAGAGGAGAGGAGAGGAGAAGAGAGAAAAATGAAAAATGTTGGAGAGATGAGTCCCCTTCGCGTCTCAGTTTTCTCTCCTCTTATCAGACCTCAAATGTCAAAATTCAAAAATACCCTTGAGCCCAACTTAATCCTCTGCCTCTTAGCTTTAAGTGGACACCCAATTTGCTTAATTTGGACTTGAAATGAGAGAGTTATGGCCCAATCTTTATAGCATGTTCAGATTATACATGTATTCGCGTCAGTTCATTTTAACAGCCAATAAGTCCATGAAGATATCATTATTTTGGAGAATGATCTCATATGAATTGAAGCTTTATGTCTTAGCTTTCAAATGGCACCGGTTTCACCTCAATCCAATGTCTACAACTCACGTTATGGCCCAATTAGTGCACACTGTTCTGGTTCCAGCGTAACAGCCCTGTTCTGAATTCGTGGCCCAATTCGACCCACTAGACATCTGCATTAGTTTTTGACTTCTTCATCAAAGTTGTAGATCTTTCTCTCAGATTTCCTACAATATAAAATTTGTAATTTTTAGATATCTATAACTCAAGATACAGCCATAATACAAAAACAGTATAAATTTGTAATAGTACTGGAAAATACAATTAAGCCCAATTAGAGTCCAAACTTATAAAATGTGTCCAATATTATTCAATTAAGCACAAAAGAGGTTCAATAAACTAAATATGAGGGTTAATCAATGTATCAAAATATTACTTATCAAGGCAGTTGCATATTGAATCCCTCCTTGTGAAGGCAGTTAAATGATAAAGATATGGATCCTTTCACCTGGAGGCAGTTGCACATTGGGTCCCTCCTTGTGAAGGCAGCTAAAACTTGGGTCCCTCTATGTTGGAGGCAGTTGCACATTGAATCCCTCCAACCTAGAGGCAGTGGATCCCCTTGTGGGTGAGTCTGTGTGACGACGGTCACGAGTTGAGCTGACGAGCTCACTCCAAGATCAGGCTATCCAAGGGCAGTAAAGCTAAAGACTAAAGACTAAATATTACAGCATATACAGGCACCCCACTCACATGAGGCATGGCATCGACCCAGTTAGTGTGAGTATAGGGGATAGAACTTACATGAGGCATGGCATGACCCAGCTAGTGTAAGTACCAAATGAAGGTCCCATATTCCTAGAACGTGACATGGCGATCACGCTCTAATGGAGTATGACATGGCGATCATACTCTAGAATGTGGCATACAAAGATTTTATGATGAAAATGAAGATAAAGAAAGAAAAGTAAATTTTATGTATCTGTATAAATTCAAGCACAGGTAAAGTTATGTGCAGATGTTATGTCTCCAGTACATTAATGCTATGTGTATTTTAATATGTTGCAGTTATTACCCATGGTATCATTCATGAATTTGAATTTTTATATGGGCTCTCCCCAAATGACAAGTGTATGAATAAAATGAACTTTACTTCGGATGATATAATTTTTCAAACTGTAAAATCAAACAGTTTACATAACATATTCACCTTTTTCATAATAAATCGAAGCAGACTGGGGATGACAACGATGACGTTATGTATGATAATTAGAGAATCTTACTGAGAATTTATAATTCTCACTCCTATTTCCGTGTTGTCTCCAGATAGTTCAAGGAGTTCCGAAGACGGCTAAAGTTGCTGTCAGATAAGGTCCGCTCAGGTAACGGTAACAACTCCAAGATGTGGTACTATGACTTAAGCATAGTACTGTACTTGGAAGGGTGTTACATTAATGGTATCAGAGCAGTTCGATCCTCCTTGGACCTGGGGATTTGGACTGACTATGTTTCCAGTACACTCTGGAATCCTTAGAAAATGTCATGCGACAAATCTTATTTGTCCAGATAAGATATAGAAAATTAGATATGCATGACCACCTAATTGTGAATGTTATTAGTTGCTATCACAGTTAACTTATTATTGAACCTGATCAACTCAATGTTTTGTTGCGTGTGATTAGTAACTAATGGCTTCCAGGGAGCGTGGTAGGCCACAATTTATACCCACTCCAGAAAATCCTGCTAATTTTATGGACACGATGTGTGAAATGGCTCATGCAATGCGAGAGCAGGCCGCTGCAGCTCATCAAATGATGGACCAGTTGGGTAGGCGGCCTGAGGCAAGCCATGGGGGAAATCCACATGGTCTAGGAGCAGACCTAGACTATCTTAAATTTGCTGAGTTCAGGAAAGCAAATCCACCTAGTTTCCAAGGGGCTTTCGACCCAAATAAAGCCGAGGAATGGGTCAAGGCAATGGAGAAGGTCTTTTCTATCTTGACTTGCACTAATCAACAAAAAGTGGCCTTTGCCACTTACATGTTGGAAGCGGATGCCAAGTTTTGGTGGAATGGTGCGAACAAACTGTTGGGAGAACCCGAAGTTGATATCACCTAGGACATATTCAAGGAGGCATTTTATCAGAAGTATTTCCCGACATCGGTGCGAAATGCTAAGGAATTAGAATTCATGAAGCTTCAACAAGGAAATATGAGTGTTTTAAGGTATATTACTAAGCTCGAAGAACTCTGCAAATTTTCCACCATCTATCAGCGCAACTTTGACGGAAACTAGAAATGCATCAAATTTGAGGGAGGACTAAATGCGGACATTTTAGCCTCGGTGGGGCCAATGGAGATAAGAGATTTTGCTGTATTAGCAAACAAAAGTCGATTAGTTGAGGAATATAATAAGAAGCTCGCTGATACTAGGATGGATGTTTGTGGAAAGAGGCTAGCACATGAAGATCGGGAGTTTCAGTATATTCCTCCACCAAAGAAGCCATTTCAACCTAATGGAAATGAAGGTAAGCAGCCGCAGGGGCTAACCACTAAGCAAGAATGTTCAAAGTGTGGAAGGTATCATGGAGGAAGACCTTGTCTGGCTGGGCAGAAGGTATGCTTTAAGTGTGGAACGCCAGGACACATGATTAGAGAATACCCCGGCCATCAGCTACCTATTTCTAAGCCATAACATCCAAGGTTGAGCGCTGAAAAGACTACTTTCCCAAGGGAGCTGAAACAAAATTAGTGATAACCCAGGACCAAGATTCATTTTTCGTTAACTGCTCTATGTTGAGTTATATATATCTGGGTTTGCTATATTTTCTTCGATTATGTTTATTGACTTTCTATGTGCTTATATATAAACTCTTTTACTAAACTCTTACAGTAATAAATAGTTAATTTTGTGATTAAATATGAGGACTTCTCATATGGTCATCCATCTCCATATTACTTTTGTTTGAGCACGCTTAACTATGGAATTCTGATGGAACCTAGTGCGTTAGTGATGATCGCATTTAATCTGGCCCAAGGCACAAGTATTAGAGAATTTACTGGAAAATATAGTGCACAAGTAGTCAAACACATGACAAGGAGGATGAAGAATTTATTCGATGAACTTGATGATGGATTAGAACGTCAGCAAAACAAAGTGTATTTTGGCACCCATATCATCTACAACAACGCATTGCATGGATATTGAAAAGGCATCTTGTAAGACAATATGGTAAGGGAACTCTATAGCTTCAGTAAAAAGGATCTGATCTTTAACCTTGGTTTTCGCATTAAATTGCCTGTATCTCAATAACTAGGAATTGAGGAGGATATCAGACTAATAGAAAGAGTCATGAGTCTTAGAACTTAATCCCTATAGTGGAAGCGACCTAAAATCCTCCTACAAGCATTAGGCACTAGACAAATTTTACCAAAAAGAAGGAGTTTTAAGATAAAGCTTCTAGTTATAATATTGAGAAAAGGCATAAGCTCATGTTTCTAAAGAACCGTATTGGAGGCAAATCTATTACTGAATTAAGGGTAGCTGAGCGAATAAGAATCTTGGAAAAGAATATATGGACCTCCTTGACATAGGTATTATCATTACGACATATTGACATCAATTACTACGATAACTGCTAATCTTTGCAATTGCAAATCTTCATGAGTTGGATATTTGAGGTCTCATGCACAAGTGGCAGAAGATTTAGCGGATACCACAAAGCAGGAATAGTGAAGTATAGAGAAAGGGAGAAGAGTAGGAGTCTCCAATAAACTGAACCATAATTTAAAGCGTCGTAGAGATAAGGCAAGCTTGGGCATCAACGAAACCCTTACGGATCCTTTGTATGTAGTAGGATAATACTCATAACTACTGGCAAGTAATCTCAAGACCAGATACAAACTCGAAAAGAGGAGTATCCCTAAAAGTTAAAAAAGATTTTTCCTTGACACTCCTTAATTCTAGAATTTTGAGGACAAAATTCTTTTTAAGGAGGGTAGTAATGTAACATCCCGATTTCCGAGTTCCGACTTTATCTTCAAGTTTGATCAATTCCATTTCCAACTTCATCTTCGAATTTCACATAAAATGGGATAATTTCCGATTTTCGAGTTCGTCTCACGTTAATCTATGACTTCCGACTTCATCTGGCACAATTTCCAAGACTTCTGACTTAATCCTCAAGTCCGAACACATGGACGTGATTCCCGATATCCGACTTCATGTCTCAAAGAAAATGGACCCCATTTCCGATCTCATAATTTATCTCTAAGTTTCAAGAAAGATATATGCGAGTTCTAACCTCTGACTTAGAGTCTCAAATATACTGTATATAATTTCCGACTTCCTGGATTCAAGCATAAGGTTTCCTATTCTGGCATCGATTTCCACTTTTATGTAAAAATCCTGACTTCCGGGTTTAAGTATTTGGGTTTGATATTGCATTTCCGAATTCCGATCTTAGCCATACCCCAGCATCCTCATTCCGATTTCCGACTTAACTCCGAGTTGAATGTAACGAGTTCCCACCTTAGAGTTGAACTCGACTAGAATGGATATGAGTTCGGATCTTTGAGTTGATTTCCAAGTCATACACGAGTTTCGATCTCCGAGTTTATTCCCAGGATCCTTCCATTTCTATTGTTATTCCCGAGTTTGAATGGGGAGTTCCGAGATTATGTGATTGTAAGCTGTATGACTTCCAACATCCGACTTTGCTTCCAAGTTTCGAATAAACCAGACAAGATTTCCGATATCCGAATTTACTTCCAAGTCTCAGATAAGATGGGACAAGTTCCGACATCCGGCTTCAGCTCCAATTTCAAGTAAAATGGAACGATTTCCGACTTTAAGCAGAATCGAGATGAGTTCCGATTTCAGATACAGTGGAAGCGAGTTCCACTTTTGGGATGATGTGGAGAGCAATTTAGCCACAAAAGCAGGCGACATGGCTGAACTTCAATCATAAAATTTCAACCAATCAACACTCACAATTCCAACTACCCTCATGTATTTAAGTCAGATTTCCCCTCTTATTTCTAGCTGATTTACGTCTCTCCCTCTCTTCATCTTGTTTCAGCCTTCTTCCTCTTCTCTCAACCAACTCCATTCACCCCTTCAAGCTTAACAAGGTTCTAACAATTCATGCTTCAACACCTAGCAAAATCACACTCCAAAGAGGTAGGATTCCATTTCTGTTCTGGAATTCTTTGCACTATGGTTGCATGAAATTTTATTCTTCTTCATGTATTTGATGATATATTGGATGTATATGATGGAATATTATTGGATTAATATGAAATCTTGAGTTGGAATTAAGGTTAGAAGGAGAAAAACTAGAAGGAATGGAGGATTAGGATGCTATCTTGGTGAAGAGTCCACGGCAGTCTGGATGGCGGAGTGTACGGCTCCGCCTATAGCAGGTTAAATCCGATGAAACTATTTTTAGTTGAAGCAGATATTTAGGGATTTCCATACATATATAATATAAGGCCATTGGATTAGTATTGAGAGAGATATGAATTTTTGAAGTTTGACCTAGGAATCAAGACTTCCATCCGGGCAGTGTGACTTGAGGAGCGTGTAACTCACCCTACAAAACTCCAACTTAAGTGAGACTAACTTTTTTAGAAAGCTTACACATAGAGGAACATCCTAATATAAAATTCTGAGTTTGTTATGATCTCTTTTGTTCCCAGTAGTTCGAGGAAGTTACCCTATGTCCAAACTAGGCCAAAACAGGGTAGTTAAGGAAGGTCAAATTTAAGGACTTATAACTCAAGCTATACTAAAGTAAATGAAGTGAAACTTGTTGCAAATGAAAGGTTGTTCTGTTAGCTTTGATATGGCACCAATTTCATATGTTTTGAGCTCAGTTTCGATTTTTAGTGAATTTTTACTTCCAAGAGTGTAACTCGGACTAGTGACCGAACAGGCTGAGGCAAAATTTAAATATCTTGAGTTATACAAATCAAAATGAGATGGAACCAATGAGGTTAGAAAGTAAACATATAGAGCTATGACATATCCAAAATTTAGGTTTAAATGAGTTGAATAAAAGTAAAGGTGGATTATACAAAATTTGGGCAGAACTGAATAAAATTGGCAGAAATGACCAAATTGATGGTTTCACAAGTGTTAGTGAACATATAAGGTTTGAGTTGATGGTTGCAAGTTTTACATCGATAGATATGTTATTATACTGCTATGACTGATTTGTCCGTGAGAATTGGCACTATTCATAGGAAAACGGATCTGATCCGTTATGCTGCCGAATTTAGGCAAAAGTCTAGAAAACTATGAATGTTTATATTACAAGAAATTTATGATATGAACAGTTATACAATGATAATTTTGTATGTGGAAATTCTATATGCAAGAATGATTTAAAAATGATATGAGTTATGACATATATGAAAATAAATCATGAAGTATATGTATGAGTACATCCTGCATGTCTATATTTGATTTTGCATGAGAATGAAAGAATGTGAATATATCGAATGTGGGTCTCTTCACTTGGAGGCAGTTATTTGAGATCCCTCTCTGTGAAGGCAGATAAATGTTAAAGATGTGAGTCCCTTCACTTGGAGGCAGTTGCATATTGAATCCCTCCTTGTGAAGGTAGTTAAATGATAAAGATATGGGTCCTTTTACCTGGAGGCAGTTGCACATTGGGTCCCTCCTTGTGAAGGCAGCTAAAACTTGGGTTCCTCTATATTGGAGGCAGTTGCACATTGAATCCCTCCAACCTAGAGGCAGTGGATCCCCTTGTGGGTGAGTCTGTATGACGATGGTCACGAGTTGAGCTGACGAGCTCACTCTAAGATCAGGCTATCCAAGGGCAGTAAAGCTAAAGACTAAAGACTAAAGACTAAAGATTATAGCATATGCAGGCACCCCACTCACATGAGACATGGCATCGACCCAGCTAGTGTGAGTGTAGGGGATAGAACTTACATGAAGCATGGCATGACCCAACTAGTGTAAGTACTGAATGAAGGTCCCATATTCCTAAGGTGTGATATGGCGATCACGTTCTGATGGGGTATGACAAGATGATCATACTCTGGAATGTGGCATGCAAAGATTTTATGATGAAAAGGAAGATAAAGAAAGAAAAGTAAATTTTATGTATCTGTATAAATTCAAGCACAGGTAAAGTTATGTGCAGATGTTATGTCTCCAGTACATTGATGCTATGTGTATTTTAATATGTTGCAGTTATTACCCATGGTATCATTCATGAATTTGAATTTTTATATAGGCTCTTCCCAAATGACAAGTGTATGAATAAAATGAACTTTGCTTCGGATGATATAATTTTTCGAACTGTAAAATCAAATAGTTTACATAACATGTTCACCTTTTTTATAATAAACCGAAGTAGATTGAAGATGACAACGATGACATTATATATGATAATTAGAGAATCCTACTGAGAATTTATAATTCTCACTCCTATTTCCGTGTTGTCTCCATATAGTTAAAGGAATTCCGAAGACGGCTAAAGTTGCTGTCAGATAAGGTCCGCTCAAGTAACAATAACAACTCCAGGATGTGGTACTATGACTTAAGCATAATACTGTACTTGGGAGAATGTTACACACTAAACATCAAATCAGCATGATAGACTGTTAATTAACCTACACACTCAATTATGATGATGTTTGACAATAATTTTGATGCTTGAGAATTAGTTTACGACGAAGAAACGTGGGCAAGATGGGGATGTGAGCAGGCTAGTGTACTGATACGTAGGTAGTTGTAGACATGATTGCTACTTTGATTAAAAATGAGTTAATACTTTATTGGATGAAAGAACCCAAGTTAGGTAAAGTAAGCTTATGTAAGAATTTCTCCTGCTAAATTATCAAAGTGTCTTTGCCCTGAGATGGCTCAACTAGTCTCCAATAAGCTACATGTATTGGTTTTGAGTTGAGTGGGTCTCATGCTATCTTCATCATTCATTAGCTAGCCACAAAGTTGAAGCTAAGTCATACATAAAATTGCATCCATGTCTTTATATTACTAGCACACTATTCTTTCAAGAAGAAGAAATGGAATGGAGGAGAAAATAAAGGAACTATTGCAGATTCAACATGGTATTAGAGCCATGATAGACATAGGATGTCTACTAATGTTTCAAGTTTAAAGAACTTGAAAGAAAATATGTCGAATAAAGTATTCATGAACTTTCACGTGGCCTTTTAAGATAGTTAGTTATTTCATATATTAACTTGCAGCAGTCAAGGGTCTCTTCCAACAGAGGTCAGATGGCATCTTTCTCGTTCCTTTCATTTTCCCTTTTCTTTCTGGTGATTGCTCTCGTACCCTGGAATTTGAGAGGGTATATATACCCTTCCTAATTGGCACCATTATTATATTGACATGTGTTCCATTTTTGCCATGTCATTTAGAGTTAGTCAAAATTTATTTTCAATTCCAATATTTTTTTTTTATAATTTGACCCCAAATATTTTTTAAATTTATTTTTTAAATTTTATACATAAATCCCTTAATTTATTTTTCACTTACTATATGTCTGTCTTCATTTTATCTAGATTCAAACATCTTATTCAAAAGAAACTCAAAAGTCATCCTAGATCCAAAAACATAAAAAAGAAAATAAGAAAGAAAATTAAAAGTTATCAAGAACTCAAACTTTCCCAAGAAGAACCCAAATAATAAGACATCAAGCTCTTTCCAAATTTCATCATTTCAAATAAATGAATAAACACAAGTCTCCTATTTTCTTATTTACTTGCAGTAGCGCCACCTATTTCGAGTTCAACTCATCACCGCTTTTGCTTTGCAATAACCACCCAACACCCAGAACAAGGTGACCATGGCTTCACCACCATAGCCATCCCCACTACTTGACAAACCGTTGACCACCGCACCAGCAACACCACCATAAGCTGCATGCGAACTGTTGCACTAGCTCAAGTCGTGCAGCTCCACATTATAACCATTTTTGCGCCATGCTCACGCACCAGATCACAACGTCAACGACTATGCCATCGTCATCGCCTTTTTGACACAATCAGCATCGCCTTCATTGTCGTCAACACCGCTTCCGAGTCGCCGCGCCATGCTCGTGCACTAGATCGCAACCACTACACCACCGTCATCGCCTCTTTGACATAACCCGCACTGCATCAATCTCGGCCGTTGTCGTCGACACCGCTTCTGACTTGCCGGTCATGTTCTACCCCCTCCAACCATGGCTGACCTAACATCCCAAAAATGAAACTTCTTCCCTTTTTGGTTAACCAAATCCCTAATTTGAAAGTACAGTGGTGTGGAGGAGGTTGCTACTAATTATCAACTCTATCATGGAAGTTAAATTTTATGGATTTGCCTGTTTGATTAAACAATGGTGGGGTGGGTAATTCAATTTGGGTTAGGGTTCTTTAAGTTTCATAAATTTTATAATTTTAATTTGATTTAATTTGATATTTTGATCTAAATGAGAGATGGTCACAAACAAAATAAGATTAAAGGACAAATTTTAAATAGGTAATAAAAATATTTAAAAGTAATAAATGTAAACAAAATTTAAATCAAGCATTTTATAATAAATATAAAAAAATTGATCAATTTTAAATGATATGACATTTTAGTTAACATATATCACTCTTTTATTGGTATCACTTAAGAAGGGTACATGTACCCTCTCAAACCTGAAGGTACCAGAGTAAGCACCTTTCTTTTATTGTTCGCTATTTGCCGAGTGTCTCCTTTTGGTCTTCCTTCCCCTTGAGACTTTTCAGCCTATGGAATTTTTCAGCCACAAAATTTTCCGCCATTCTTAACAAAATTAAGCACAGATCCATATTTATGTTATTTGTACACCCTTACACTACTTATGCTTTCAGCGGTAATTCTTCCAACCTGTAATTCTCTCTAATTATAACAGTACTAAAAATAATACTCAAAACTTTTGCAATCTGATTTTTGAAACAGTCTTCTTATCTGCCGTCTGCTTTTGTTTTCCTCTAATTTTATAACGAAAGAAATCACTTTCAATTATGAATTTAGATTCACCTGAAGCCCCCCTATTTATTTTGTTTTATTTTTTTACCCCTCTTATCTATAGACTAGACCTCACAAGTTACTATTACTCGTTGCATGGCATGCAGAACTAACATATTGCCAGAGTCAACTAAGTCGTCCCTTGGACACAGTCATGAATGCTGCCATACCCGTATGCGCGTTGAAACTGGTTTCTGAGCTTACATAAATTAAAATTCTGCATAAAACTCATTCAAAAAAAGGCACAAGAAGAAGCAAAAAGATGGAATTACGGTTGTTCCATTGTACTCTTCTTCTACATATCTTTCTAATGCCATGCCAGTTTCAGATATCCCTTGAATCTGATAGCATCTTCTCTGGCCAGATTCTGGCAGGTAACAACACTCTAACTTCCAAAGGTGGAATATTTGAGATGGGTTTCTTTGCACCACCGGGTAACTATGATAGCTATTACATAGGGATATGGTACAAAGACCTCCCACAGTTAGAAAAAAAAGTGGTGTGGCTAGCCAACAGGGATCATCCAGTATCTGATCCATACTCTTCATGGTTAGAACTCAGCGACGATGGCCATCTAGTCCTACTCGCCTCATCTGGTCTTGCAGTTTGGTCAACAGATTCTACATCCAATGTGCCACCATTGAACTCAACTGTAGCTATCCTTGGTGATGATGGAAACTTAGTTATCATGGAAAGATCAAATTCTACTTTGGATAAGGAAGAGAAGAAGATATGGCAGAGCTTTGATCATCCAACAGATACTTGGTTGCCTGGTGCAAAGTTTGGATATGATAAGGATGCAGGTATAAAAACAGTACTTAGATCATGGAAAGATGCAAATAACCCAGCAACAGGTCTATTCTCTATTGAGGTACATCAAGTACACCCTTCTTTCTCTAAGGTTCAAATGTTGCTGAAGAGTGGGTCTGATGAGTCCAAATTCTGGTTCTATGAGAATGAGAATGACATTAATTTTGCATTTATATATGGATGTAGTTCAATAAATTACTCAAATAGTTACAATATGATTGCATATTTCTCAAGCCCCAGCTCTTGTCTTGTTAGATATGTTCTGGACACATCAGGGAACCTCAAGCAATTGATAAGGTGGAATGGTAATGATATTGACTTGACTACAACACTAGCACAACCACCACAAACACATGGCTCTCACGGTGGAAATAATAAGGATAATACAACAAAAACTAAGGAAAAAGGTGGAAAAAAGAATGTTACTTGGATTGCTATAGTGGCATTAGCGTTGCTTTCTCCTTTGTTTGTTTGCATTACAGTTTTGCTCATAATTGCAAGGAGGAAAGACTCTGGCACTTCATTAGAGGCACAGGGAGGAGACACCATGAAACAATACGAGCACCGAGATTTGCAAAGGGCAACCAAAAACTTCAAACAAAAACTTGGGGAGGGTGGTTTTAGCACAGTTTACAAAGGGGAATTCGCTGACTCGACTTGCATAGCCGTGAAGGAACTTAAAGGCCTAATTCAAAATGAAAAACAGCTCAGAGCAGAACTGAGCACACTTGGATTGATACATCACAAAAATCTCGTTCGCCTACGTGGCTTTTGCTTAAAAGGTTCAAGAAGATTCTTAGTCTACGATTACATGCCAAATGGTTCTCTAGAATCTCATTTATTCCAAAGGGATTCGAATATTTTAGATTGGGGAAGAAGATACAATATTGCTCTTGGGATTGCCAGAGGTTTAGCTTATCTACATGAGGAGTGTAGAGACTGCATCATACATTGTGACATCAAGCCAGAGAACATTTTGTTGGACACACAGTTTGAACCAAAAATCGCTGATTTCGGCCTTGCAAAGCTTCTCAGCCGAAATTTCAGCCGGGCCCTTACCACCATGAGAGGAACAAGAGGCTATCTTGCGCCAGAGTGGTTTTCTAGAGAACCTGTCACTACAAAACTTGATGTATACAGCTATGGACAGGTGCTTTTTGAGATCATTTCAGGTAGAAGGAACATGGATCTGTTGAGCAATGAGCTAAGCAGCTATTTTCCGGCACTGGTTTTGAATGCATTGAACAATGGGGGAGAAATTCTGACTTTGGTAGACCCCAAATTAGAAGGTGAATTCAGTGTGGAAGAGGTAACTAGAGCATGCAAGGCTGCTTGTTGGTGCATTCAAGATCGTGAGAAAGACAGACCAACCATGACACAGGTGGTTCACATTTTGGAAGGACTGCTTGACTTAGGTATCCCTCCGATTCCACGGTTTTTCCAGTCCATTGCAGAAGCTTCCATGAAGGATGGTGACATCGAGGGAAGTGCGGCTTCTAGTACTTCAAGAACACTACCTACAAGTTTTACCTTTCAAACTCCAGTAAGTTTTTTACAGCACTAATTTATTCCATATTATTAAACGGAACCAACCTGGTCTTAAATTACAGGGAGGCAAACTCATCAAACTTCTGTTCTCACTCTTCAATTAAAGCCTCCATTCTTTTTCTATTTCTCTATTAAATTTTATTCTCTCTGGTAAAAAAATACAGGATTGAAAGTAAAATGAAGAAGAAATGAATACTAAAATAACTCGAAATGTTGATTTGCATACGTGAAATATGTACTACTATGAAATAACGTACTACTACAGTAATATTAGGACACCTCTGGTCAAATGGAAAGTTCCTTAACAACTATAACACACCTGCAGAGGTCACATGCACTTTGGTGCATGGTTGTCGTCGGCATATAGATGCAACTGTGCAAGCAACTTTGGGAGTTGGACAGTTCAACCATCAAAACACAAAACACATTTTTGCATATATAGAATCAGTAAATCTCTTAACACTTGTAGTGTGGAAGGATTATATTGGAATAACATCTTAGCTTCAGCTTATCATGCCCCCTTGGAAGAAAAAACTCCCCCGACAACATCTTAGCTTAATCGTGAGCCATGCGTGAATTAGTGCTCATGCTTGTTCTATGACAGAATTAATCATCTTCATAATCAATCATTCAACTATCACGTACCTATGTTTTTCTTTGTTTTTCATTTCCATTCTCATATTTCAGATCATATAATAACATGTTTCTTGTAATTATTCGTTTCCACAGGCTCAGCGAATTTAACATATTACCTGATATCTGCAATTATGCTACAACAAAGAAGGCAAAAGCCAGAAAGTTCTCAGCAGCATGGAGGAAATCAGCCAGGAGCAGCTAGCATTTGTTTCTAGTATGCCAAACTCACTAGAATTCTTTTAGCTCCCTTCAACTAATGACCGCATCAATCCTTAATTTGTGCATTTGAAATGCTGATCTAAATAAATGACTCATGTATTTCTTGTTCTTTTATGATTGTAAACATGTGCCCAACATGATCTATCACCCCAATTACATTTTTGCTATTGTTAAGTGAGTTAAAAATAACATGAGACATTGAGAAGACCCTTTGAATAACTGAATTGCATAATTCTGTTTCACTCATCCTAGAAGTATTTATATCCAAGATAAATGATACAATAGTCGTGTAATTGCAGATCTGGCGGCTCTGGATCTGCTTCATGTGACTCTTGATGTGTTGAATTGTTGTGGTTGTTAATCTGTTGATGTTGCTATGTGATTGTTAATTCTTAATCTGTTGTTGCTTCAATTTTCTGATCTGTAGATATTGAGTATGTAGATGGTGCTTTCTGATCTGTCGTGGATTTCTGATTGCTTGTTCTTGAATCTTCTCTGGTTTGTGGCCTGATCAGACGCTGTAACTTGCCAAGAGTCTGTTCCATTTTCTGATTAATTTTCTCAAAGTAGCCATCATGAATGAGCAATTGCTCATTGATGCGCTTAATCTCAGCTTGCATCTTCTCCAATATTGCATCCTCTTCTATGGCCGCTGCCATGATTTCTCTCAGTGAAAGCACCATTTGATACAAAGATGCAAATATGATATTGAAAGTATAAGAATGAGAATGAGCCAAAGCTCAATAGGAAAAAGTAGACTTAGAATCCAGAAAATTCAGAGAAAAATAGACTCGATTCAAAATTCAGTTATGCCTTACAAATGAAACTATTCCCTATTTATACCAGTATAGTATCAATAAATTAATTACAATTACTATTTATAAGAAGAGTAATGAAAGACTTAATGACAGGATTGCTTCCAAATTACTTTATCGTATTTCCCATCCTCGCTAAGAACATTGGTAGGAGCTTGTCTCTTGCATATAGATTGTATGCGTCAAGTTTGTTACAAAGACAACTGATTTGAGGGCCTCTCAAAGACTAGTAGAAGAATAATATTTGTCTACCAGTGTGTTAACTTCAATCAAGTAACATGTGAACATAAACATAATTAACCAAGAAATGAAATAAGCATGAATCAAATGAGTTCTTAATAGAGAAAGTTGTGACTCAATTAATCCTACCAAAGAGGATAACAAAAGTATTTTATTTTTTATTTCATATTTTTCTGTTTGAAATTTTTTTATTCCCTTTTATTATATTTTTCGTGTGTTTTTTTCTTAAAATTTTCACACAAAAATCGATAAATAGCTAGGGCATGTAAAAAAAATTTTAAAAATATTAGTTTGCCTTTTTGACCTAAATATTGTACTTTTAAAAATAATTTACTAATATGCAGTGATTTCAGAACTATTTTCTTGCCTATGGTACATTTTTATACATAGGAAAGATGCAAAAAAACTTTAATTCGTGAAGAGAATGGATGGCACTAGTTGAACTAGCTCCTCCTATTTTCAGCAGCGAGCGATTAGGTTGGAGACATGACAATATCATGTATTTAATCTGAATTATTCATGATCATTAAATTAGATCAATGGTGAAGAATGAATTGTTCCTCAGATTTTTGATTTTCGATTTCATACGACAGCAAAGTATATGCAGCAGAATGCACGAACAATGGTACTACACTAAACCAATTATTAAATCGAAAATCGAAAATCATGATGTGCTAATATAAATCGTCCAAGATCATTAAATCAGATCAAGAGTCAAAAATGAATTGTTGCTCTGATTTTCGATTTAAGTGTTGCACTTTTGCTCCTGCATTCCGCTGCATATGCTCTGCTGTAGCTTGAAATTAGAAATTGGAAATCGGAAATCAGATATCGGCATTGACCTGCAATATTTACTATCATTCTATTATTTTATTTTGATTAAGTGGAGTGAGTTGATCTAGCGCCACATCTCATATCGAGAAATACTAAAAAATTTCTTCAACCTTCCAACATGTTAAAATGTACTATAGAGAAGAAAATAGTTATGAAACCATTGTATATTGGTAAATTGTTTTTAAGAGTACAATCAAAAAGCCTATCAGTTTTGTATTTTTTTTTTAAACAAAGAGAAAAAGCTGAACAATAACTTGTAACAGATTCAGCGCAAACTAAAGAACAACCCAGCCCAAAAACGGGCAAAACCAAATCCAAGTTTCAGCACCCAACCCAAAAAAAAGGAAGAACCCTCGGCTGCTGGTCTACAACCTCACGAAATTCATCCTGTTAGACAAAAATTAAAAATAAAGACAAGGAAAGCGTGAAAATCGCAGGAACAAAAGAGGGGAGATATTGGTTTGAAACGCAAGAGGCTTAGGATGGATTTTTGGTTTTGGTATTAATTTGGGTGATGGAGGGTTTTGTATCAATGCCAGAGAACAGAGAAAGAATCAAACGAGAAGGGGTGATAATGTGATATAATACCTTAGGCTATGTTTGGATGGAGGATAATGAAGGGGATGGTATCTCTCTTTTTTTCGGTGGGTAATGGTGTCTCTCTCTAATTAAACCTTATTGTATTAAATTGTTTTAAAAGGCTCCATTTATGTAGTCACTTTTCTTTTAAATTTCTATCAAGTACTCTTATCTATATATACAGTAAAATTCACTTGCATTGTAGCATTTATTGTAAGTGAATTGTAATTATTACACATGTAGGAAAACTTAGAAAATAAAATTTTTGTGAAGTTAAATGTGAAAAAATATATTATCAAATGAAAAAGATTGAGATATATTATTTCAAAAATTTAGTAATTACAGGTGAAAAAATTATATAGGTTCTTTTATGTTAAAAAAACTAATGTGAAGTTAAATGTGCAAAAATATATTAATCAAATGGTAAAAAAAAATTAAGATATATTATTTCAAAAACTTAGTAATGACAGGTGAAAAAATTATATAGGTTCTTTTATGTGAAAAAAAAACTAGTGTGAAGTTAAATGTGAAAAAATATATTAATCATATGGTAAAAAAGTTAAGATACATTATTTCAAAAAATCAGTAATGATATGTAAAAAATTATATAAGTTTTTCTATTAAAAAAAACTAATGCAACAAAAAAAAATTAAATTACTTTTGACAACCTAAAATATTATATTATTTTATATTAACTATAAAATATATAATTTCTTATGTAAATAAAATGCATAAAAATTGTCACTAAAATACATTTTATTTTTTCATTTAATTTTGTCAAAAATTTTTCAACAAAAACTGAAAGTGGTGATTTTATTTTTAGAAGAAAACAGTTCTTGATAATAGTATATTATGCAATAATATGCAATAATAATAAACAAAAGCCAAAGCCAATTATTGACTTTTTTATGGTTGGCTTTTTATGAAATACTTTGTTTCATATGTTTGGTGAGCATTGAGTGTGCTCTACAACCCTAGATCAATTTCTATTGACAAATTTTGTTGGTTTCAAGAAAAAGGAGGGAAAATTTTTGTGGTAATAGCCTATACATGACACTATTTGAAATATTTGGTTCGAATACAATTTTGACACTTTCAATTACAGATTTTCAGATTAGCAAGTTTTGTAGAATAAGATAGATATTTAGTCTCTATTTGGTGTAAAATACATAATCCTTTTAGAGGAAAGAGATTAAAAAACTATACTTCATTAATAGCTAATTTTTCTTTTTATATAGAGGATGTCTTGTCCTTCTATCTTCTTGCAAACTATTATCTTCTTCTAAATAAGATTATTCTTTTATTCATAACAAAACTATAAAGATACAGTTTGTAAAATATTGCAAAAAATGAATTAACAATAGAACCTATCCATAATTTGAACACAATCCAAGTTGAAACACTAGTTTTAACCACTTAGCACCCAGACTTAAAGGCAATATTCATTACCTAACCAGAGACGCAAGTAATTTTGCAGCAATGTTACAAAAAATAAATCACCATAGGATCCTTAATTACATGTTTGGGACATATACATTCTTTTTCATCATTTTACTTTCAGCCCAAAAGTATTTGAGCCATTGATTGTTTATCTGAAAAATCTGTGTGATTACTTATGTCTCGATCTATCTTTTCTCATAATCAAGCAACCAAAGAGGCACGATCTTCAGTCATGTAAACCAGAATTACAATATACCAATAGAAAAGAGTAGTCAGCTCAATAATACCAAATTTCCATCAACCATTCTACAGCCCTATAGATATGAACCTTTTAAGCAACTCACAAAAGAAAAAAAAAATTACAAATTCAGTTTGTGCTCATAAAAACACAAATTTGATCTGGCTTACAAGTTGCATTACTTTAACCCGAATATCTATATATATGTTGTAAAAGGCTGCCTATATAATGCTAAGATTATTCTACCTGATTTTCCTTGTTTCTATAAATAAATAAATAAATAATGGTTGATAATAAATCAAATATATAAATGAAAAGACTCCAGCCTGTTGAGGTAATCGCTTATAAAGTTTGCTAGTTATGATATAATTGGTTATGTTATTTGTAATAAAGGCCAAAAGGCAGTGATGCGATATGTTCGCAGATTTGAGCATTGGAAACCAAGGACAGAACTTTGTATAAGAAATTAAGGGAATCCCTAAGTTCCTTACACGAAGTACAAGGGAAACAAGATACATATAAGCACACTATAGAAGGTTTCTTTAGCATCAGGTTGAGTACAGTTAAAAATGGTCAGAATTTACTTTTATATGGTTTGAGACAGATATTAGCTTCTGAATTGAGGAGACGTAGCCATGAAATATCCTTGTATCCTGTGGAGGAAGATCATATATACATTTCCACCATTAAATCCTCTCTCACTTTTTTTTCTCTCTCTCTCTCTCTCTCTCTCTTCCACACTTAAAACTCTTTAACTAAGAGGTAACATGCTTCACGGAAGAAGAAATTTTTTCCTCCATGAAATATGAAAGAATGACCCCATAACGTTTGAGAGTACCTCTTAATTAACATCTATTTGAAGTAGCTTTTATTGTTCTGAATTAGTGTTGAAACTAAGTTATAAATCTTAGCAAAAACAAGATAAACCATCGTTTTTGTTATTAAGTTCTAGGTCAAAATACTCTCAAGATCTATATTGGAACATTGGAAAATATATTGTTGATTCCATTTTGTCAGGAAATCAAAGACCCCGGCCATTAGTCTCAAAATTAGTTACAAGCTGATATTATTTTTTGCATCTTTTACAAAGCATCTGGTAAATCCTTGCTTATTGTATATATGAGAGATCTAGTCTAGAAGCCCCATACATCAGTATCAATTTCAAAATCCCACAACGCGGGCTGTATGTCAATATCACTGGCTGATCCATTCACAAACCTTTTCAATCTCTCACTTACTTTGGTCGCCCCGAATTGAAGCAAAGATTGCGGAATCTGCATAAAATCCAAAAACAAAAAGAGAAAAGTTATTGAGTTTCTTTAAATTAAAGGACTATAATTGCTTATATAAATTAAGAACAACACATGAAGTGAAGATTATGAAGGAAAGAGAAATGTTATTTATTCCACTTTTTATGATATTTTTTAAAGGATACCTTAAACTGTTTCATAATAAGTAGTTGAAAGTGAACATCAATTTTTTCTCAACTAATATTGAAGGCATATCTCAAGATGTTCTTTTAAATATGTCTCAAAAGATGGTATAAATGATGTAACTCATGAAAACAAAATCAAGATGTATACCTCTGCATGCACAACATGGAGCATTGAATCTCCAGCCAGTGAGGAATTGGCACTCTTGACATCTATGTTCTCTTCATGCAGTATGCGAATGATTTCATAGAAAATGAACTGGCTATCTAACCCACATGTCATAACAACTTCTAGAGAAGAACCCGTTTCGTGAATCTCAAGTTGTGGCGATTTGGGGCATCCAATTGAAGCACTAGAGCTGCAACCACGTGATCTCTTCCTTCCCAATAAGCTCTCTTTCTTCTCCTTAGCCATCTTCACCTTTTCCTCTAGGCTCTTGATGTAGTTGATGGCCTCATCCACTTGATCAGGCAGTGGCAACGCTTCCTTCATCAAGCACATCAAAAATTCAAATCAATATAAAACCAAATGTTAATTTTCTTGAATGAAATGAATATGAATCCATGCAGAAAATAAAGAGATAGAGGGAGATAATGAATTAATTAATTAATTAAATTATACCTTGGGGTTATAGTTAGGAAGAAGAGAGTTGAGTTCGGAGTAGAGGATCTTCATCTGGTTTCTTCTGTTTTTCTCTATGAGCCTTCTTTCAATCTTGTTGGTCGAAGAAGGAGGTTGACTTCCCACCTGGTCCATTGATTTTTTTGTCACCTTAAATTCTATGGTTTGTTTGACAAACAACTTACTTAGGACTATATGGTAACAAGGATTGGTGAATTAATTGTGTGTGTGTGTGCATGTGGGGGTATATATATGTGTGGAAGTTTAGTGAGATGAATGGAGAAGAGGTATCAGTGAGATTTAAGTGTGATTATGATGGCAGCGAATAGTATCGGACAGCGAATGCTAAAGTAAGTGAGAAAATGGAAGCGTACAACACAACGGAAATTGGAAAACGTCACTTCGGAGACGTCACCTTTTTGACTCTGTTTCAACCGAGTCGTTTGCCGTCGAATTAGAAAGTTCAAATACACACGTGGCCTTTTGAGACATTTCCGTGTTGTGTCTTGTGTGGTCTGTGGTACTGTGTACGCTAAACATTTATTATTTTAGTATTGAAATAGTTTATGCGATTTAATTTTGAGAATAATTTCTACGTGGTGTAAAGTAGCTTTATATTATTAATTAATTAAATTTAAAAAGTGATAAATTATAATAGATAATTATTTATTATAATTTGATATTTTTTAAATTTTTATTAATTAATAATATAAAATTATTTTATATTATTAATATATAAAAATTAAACTATTTAATTTTAATACTTTATAAATGTAAATATTTTCATAGATATTAATTTTAATATATCGTTAATATAAAATAATTTTATATTATTATTTAATCAAATATTTTTATTTATAATATTTTTAAAATAATTAATAATTAAATCAAATATTTTTACTGATATAATAATTTAAGATTAAATGTAACAATATATTAAAATTAAATTTATTATTTAATCATGTATATATATATATATATATATATATATATATATAGTTAGTTAGTTCTGTTATTATTAAAATTATTTAACTTTTAACATGATTGTTTTAACAGATATATAATAATTAAAATATAATTGGTTAATAATATAAAACACATTATATCCATAATATATCAAAATTAATATCATAGTTTGTACACTAATTATTTTAATCATTTTAGTAAAATTTTATATTGGAAAATAAATAAATTAGATGATATATACATATGTACACGTTTGAAAAAACATATATCACCATTAATCGATATATTTGTGACTCTGCTAATTTTACTCAATAGGAAGCTGCACAATATGAAGGAAAAAATAATAATCTATACTAATATCTATATCTGTCACTATATTATATTATAAAAGAAATTCTCTATTTTTTGCACCGAAATTTTTCAATTTTCAATTTAAAATGTAATTATTATAATAAACAAAATTGTAAAACACTACATACTTTATATATGTCTTATTAACGTCATCCTCTACCATTATATTTGATTTCAAATATATTCATCAACATTCCTCATATTTTGATTCAGTCAACAATAAAAAAAAAATTTAAATTGAGGAATATGTAATTGACATCAATATTACATTTATAAAATAAAATGAGAAAGTTAAGATCGTGTTACTTGAAGAGATATAGTTGAAACTAAAATAGAAATATTAACTGTTTCAAATATTGGTTATCTTATATTTATTTCAAGTTCTTAGATGTGCAATACGCACATCTAATATTGTTATAAAACGTATCAATCTGTCCGTCTGTCCGTGTTGATAACTCAAATATTGGTATAAGTCAAGGATATCTGAAAAAGGTAAGGGTATTCAATCTCGCCCGATTTTCCCTTCGTTATCTTTCTTTCATTCTCCTTCCATGCTTGACCATCAGGCTGGGTCATAGGCCAAAAATAAAAGATCGGTCCGTTGAACCAGTAAAATAAGAAGCTTAGGGTGTTATCGAAGCATCAACAATGGGTTATTTTAAATGATTTTACATTTATTTTTTTTAAATAAAACCTTAAATTCGAATCTTATGAAAAGAAAAATTAAAGCTGAAAAATTTTATCTCAATAATAGATCAATTCAATTCAAATCAGACTGGATAAAGTTTACTAGATATTAAATACTGATGATTAAAAAAATGTATTAAACTTTCTTATATACTTAAAAGTGTATTAGATTTGAATAATAGAGATTAATTTTGAGTTTGCAACAAAAATATCCTTTTAAAATTCATCTCTCTCTTTTATTTTCTTTTTTTGATAATTTGAGAAGAACATTCAACTAACAAGAATAGTGAGGAATCAAGAACAAAGAAATACGAGAGACATATACAACAACCAAACTAAAGGTCCGTTTGGATAACACCACTTACAATATTTTTTTTAACATTTTAGAAATTAAAAGTTATATTTTTAATTTTTTATTCTATTTAATTATACAGCTTATTATTTTTTAAAAAATTATTTTTAGTATTTTTTTGATAAGCTAAAATAATATCTAACTTCTTAAAAAGCACTTATTAAAACATTTTAAATAAATAATTATATTATTACGTATGTAAATATAAAATAATTTATTTATAAATTATTTTTCAAAAGTTATTTTTATATAAATATTTAAATAAGCTATTTACTGAAGTGGATGCTAAGAAATTATAGCTAACTTATTTCTAGACCAGCTGCATAATTACCAACAGCAAAGAAGATTGACAATTCAAACTCCCAAAAAGCATCATTGGGGAGACCTGATGGCATCAATCGAGAGACTAGAACCATTCAACCGGATGTACCAAGACCTCGATGCCTCCTATATTTACCATGCTTCTTTTCCTCAAGCAATTTGTTGTAAACAACAAAGAAAAGAACGTAATTTTTTAAAACAAATTGCATAACTATTTCATGATTGTATAAAATTAAATTTTTAGTTTTATATATATTATTAGTGTAAAAAAAAGTTATATAATCATCTAATTATGTATTATTATATTAATAAAAATATTTAACTCTTATAATTATTACTATAAAAGTCTTATATAGAGCAGGATTTGATAAGTTGAAAGTGAGTTATGTGTATTGAGAAGCTAACAGAGCGACTGATTACTTAATTTTTTTGGGTTATTCTTTGCTTTTGGATCTTTATGTGTATTTTTAGGCTCCTGTTGACCTTAAATCAATCCTTGGGAAGGATGTTAGGGGTGTTGCTTTGCCCAATTTTATTTGTTAGGTTGTTTTTGCTTGGATTTTAGCCCTGTTTACACACCAAAAAAAGATAATAATATACATTGCATGAGAATCAAAGAAGAAGTATTTTATGCTTTTATACTTGTTAGATTATTGATTTCTTTAAATGTTATTAAAGGAAAGTACAAATGTTTCTTTAAAAGTGTATTTAATATTCAATCTTGCGCTTATTTTTAATTATTTAATTAAATAATTAATTATTAATTATAAGGAAAAATATATTTTATTTTTCTGAAATATAGGTCATATATATTTTACTCCCAAAATTTTAAAAGCATATTCGAATCCTAAATTTTTTTTAATATATACTTTAATCCTTTTATTAAATTTTTGCCCATTGTTGATAGAAAATAATTGCATTTTACTTTTCTGCACTTTGGGTGATGTGAACTTTAATCTCTAATCTTAAAAAAGGGGTACAATTCAAATCCTAAACTTTATTAAATGAGTACTATTTTTTTATAATAATTGATGAAAAACCTTGCCGAAGAACTAAAGTACACGTAAAACAAAATTCAAGATTCAAGTTATACACTTTTAAAATTCTAGGGATGAACTGCAAATGACATATAATGCAAGCGAATAAAATGCATTTTTCCTTAATTATAAACTTGAAATGCTAAAACTTAACTAACAAATGCAGATTTTTCATACAGATGTGTATTACTAACAAAGACAGTTCATCCCTTTAATTATTAGTTTTTTAAAAGTTATATACAGTCGCATTAGTTTCAAATTTACTCTCGCACACACGTGTAACTGGCAAGTCAGTTAACCGCAAAATATTAACATAAATTTGAACAAAAAAAAAACAATTATTAAAGCTAGTGAATCTAAAATTACAAAATTGACATGCTTATAAAAAAAGTGTTTAATTGGATGCACTGATAGTGTAAAATTTTTTTTGTCATCTAATCAAAATCTTCCATTTGTATGACTATTTAAGTAGTTGGTAGTTATATTAAAGATTTTTGCTAATATGGTAATACATAATTGGATGTCTGTGTAAAAAATTTTTATATTGACAGTGCATTCAAATTAAATTTATAAAAAAAATTAAAACTAATATATTTATTATTTAGTACTATTATAAATATTAAATCATAATATAATTACACAGATAAATAAAAACTACGAATTGATGAACACCTTAAAACCCGTCAATTCACTAGGAATATGAATGATTTCTTCGTCAAAGATTTGATATTATTTAATATATGCCGCCTATAAAAGGAAAAATTTTAGTCAATGAACTGAGTTTCGAAGTAATCAGCCTAATGTTTATTAAACATACTAGAACTCAAATTTTACGGGTCAGTTTAATTGGATAAAAAGTATCTTCAGCAACATACACGGCATCCAACTTAAGAAAGCGTCCAGAGAAATTAGTTAAGACTCGAAATGTTCTAGAGATGGGGCCTTGATCCTTTTGCTCATCAAATAAAAAAGTTCTCGAGATGCTCTCCTTTATTAGTTTCTCTTTCTCATTACTTTTGGTAGTTTAGCATAAGGGAGAATGCTATACTGCACCTTGAGTAAAGTATATCATGTATTTTCCACATTTTTGAAATATGGCTAAATGCATTTAAAGTATGGTTGAACATATTTAGCCATACTTATTAAAGTGAGGCTAAATACACTATTATTTAGTAACACTTTCCTAAATGTAATCAAATGTATTTAGCAATATTTTAAATGCATTTAGCCACTCTTTTAAAAATGTAGTTAAACAAAAATAATGTATTTTACTTGACTAAGGTACATCTAAAACATCCCTTCTATTAATACTTTCCCAGGTCAATTGTCAATTTTGTACGCATCTTGGTCTATTGTCAATTTTGTAACGCATCACGGATTTCTTTTACGAGGAATCTATGACTATGAATCTAGATTTGAGGTTCCATTTTTTTTTTTAGAAGGGGATTTGAGGGTCTATATACCTTGTCTGCAAATAATAAATAGAATTTAATCTATACTATTATATAAATGGGATTCATTTTAGTAACCTTTTTTTTTTTGCCTCTATAAATTCTAATAGAATTCCTTTTCAAGTTCGTATATGGTTCTATGATAATATCACCAAATTTTCATGAAATTGTGGGGACAAAAACTTCTTTAACCTGCAGTAGTTTTCGGCTTTTCATTTTTTTATGGTATTAGTATGATAATTTTATTATAATACGGATTATTTTGATTATATATCAAATGTAGGTTTAGGGCTTTTAAACCCGCCTAACAATAGATAGAATAATTATTTAAAAAAAAAAAAAAAAAAACCAGGTTCCTACCGCTCCTTGGTAGGATTGCGGACGAGCAAAAAGTTGCGGCAACATGCATGGACCAAGAGAAGCAGCGGTACAAAGTTTGAAAAATCCGCCCAATCATGGAACAAAGGATTTAGATATTATTTTATTTGATTTGTTGTCTGCTTTTTGCAAGAAAAGACGAATAACATAAAAGTATGTTTAGAAGTTTTCTAATAAATGGTTTAGAATTTATATAGTTAAATTTAAGTGATATTTAAAATTTAAATTATAAAGATCTAAAAAAATTTTCTAATTTTTTTATAAAGACTTATAAAAATTAAAGATTTATAAATTTTTTTAAAAAGATTTAGAAAATTATATAAAGATTTATGAAAGTTTAATTTCTAAAATATTTTAGATTTAAAGTATATATGTAGTTTATACATTTTTTAATGTAACAAATTACAATATATATATATATATATATATTATTTTAATATGTTACAATAAAAAATTTATAAACTATAAATTCATTAAAAGGTATATATTATATTGTAATTTGTTTTGCGAAATTTTATAACGATAATTTTGTTATTTCTTGTTTAAATTAATTAATTCATGCATTAAGGACTATCAATATCAACTTATTAAATTTTATAGATAATTAAATAATTATGTAAAAAAATTTATTATGATAATATATTAAATGGCAATAATTAAATAAAACTAAGTAACAACGATCATTCCCTAATCTAATAATCATTAAATATGTCAATTTATTTATGACAAATTAGTTTTAATTGAATGGCATTTTCTCGTGTAAATAAAGAGGGTAAAAATTACAAGTAAAGAATTAGGAGCAATTACTACAATGGTTTAAACAACAAGAAGTAAAAATTACAAGTACAAAATTAGAAGTAATTAGAAGTAAAGGTTTAAACAACGACAATCTACTCATCATTACGAAGTTGCTCCAGCTCTATATGGACATTGTCTATGATTGTGTCCTTCACCACGATATATCCCACAACGTTTTGGTTTGCACATTTCACACATATCCATTTCGTTCAGAAAGCTAGTTATTCTTGGCTGTGTAACACCCTACTAATTTAATGTTATGCTTAAGTCATAGTATGAAATTAAATAGATTGTGTTACTGTGTTAATGCTCCATTTACGTTCTCTTCTTTTTTTTTAACAAAAGAAACTACACTACTATGCTAAAAGTGAAACGAATTCAACGGAATATCATAAAGATGCGAATAGTACAATAACATTATTGAATACGTGGCTATATATATATTTATGTATATATTTATATATATATCAGAAGCCTCTGCTTTAGTTTATATACAAAGTATCAAAATAGGATATATGAGTGGGGCCGTGTACCAAAAAGACATAAGGCCCATGTCAGTCAACCTGATCCTATGTGGTCCTCAGAGGACATTTCAAAAACCTATCACTAGTCTATGGCCCAAAGCGCATCTTTGCCAAAAGAGGGTCATGCTATACAATACTGCCTGTGGCTGACCTACTCAGTTAGCTAGTTGTTGGCCATATCAGGCCCGGCTGGCGAGTAGTCAGTACTGGGTCCTGAGGAGAAGGATACTGAGCTGGTGGCCTCTGAAGGGTCATTTGTCGAGCCGAAGGATGTCAGGTACGACCTGCGGAGATGACTCTGGTGCAGGGTCGGCAGGGGCTGCAGGTGCAGGAGGTGTTGGGGGAGGGTGTGCCGCGTACAACGGAACCGCAAAGTAAGGGGAAGCAGGATCAAAAGCGGGATTGTGCAAAGGGACGGCAAAGTTCCTATTACTAGAAAGGTAGAGACGGAACTGGCAAGAGCCGGCTATATACAGCGAGCCTACTGCAGGGTCATGGTGGAGCTGCAAGTTTGGCACCTCAATGAAGAGGGTAGCTGTCGTGTCCATCGTCCACGTCTGAGAATGAGGCGGAAATGCAAAACGAGGTGAGAATTTAAGGAAATTCTCAGTAGGGTTGTACATGGCATTTAACTGATGTCGCTTTCATTCTCAGTTGCCTCGGGTTTCATTTAATTATGAAATCATGAGATCAAATTTAACCATTCATATTTAATAAGGTTAAGAAAATGTCTGGTCCGAGGCAAGGTTCAGTTTTACTTTAAACGGTATAAGAGATCGTCTAAACTACTAACAGTAATACACAGAATAATGGGCAGGATAAGTGAACACATGCTATAAGTAAGCATAATATTTAAACTGTAAATAACTTGTAATCGTGCACTTAATGCGATCATGCAAACTTGCTCTTGAACTTTCCTTCATAAACTTTTCCTTTGCTCATATACTTTCTTCATTACTCATAAATTTTTCCATTACTTAGTCCCCTGAGAGTTCTTGGTCATTTTAGACTCCTGGATAATAGTCTGTTTATCAGGATCGAGCTCGTTCCTATACAGGAATTGCCGGGTTTATTTTCCCAGATGTTCCCACCAATCTATTTCCCTTAACTTCTTATCCGGGGCTGGTCCAAGTAGCATGGAACTTTCATAGTGGCATAATCATTTTCATAACTTTCATAACTTTCTTAAGGATGCACATGCATTAACATAGAATTCATAACTTGTGCATGGGTCCTACCGTAATTTCGGCAGCGTAACGGAACGTGTCCGCTTCCCCATGAATAGTGCCAGCCAACCAATACAGTTACACAATTTGCAATTTCAATATAGAGCAGCAATTATGCACATATATTCATAAATTCATTCATAGTTTCAACAAGTTTCAATAGGACTTTTAACTGATTCTGCCTATTTCTGCCCGGTTATGGTATAGCCCACCTTTATTTCAATGTAACTCTTTTAAACCTGATTTTTGAATATGTTGTAGCCTTATATGTCTAGTTTCTAACCTTTTTGGTCCCATCTAATTTTGATATCTATAGCTCAAGATATTCAGATTTTATCCCGGCATGCTCAGTGGCTTGCCAGAATCAGGCAACTAAAAGTAAAAATCCACTAAAAATCGAAAACTGATTCAAATGATACGAAATTGGACTCATATTAAAGTTAACAGGGTAAAGTTTCATTTACAAAAGGTCCCATCCCATTTGGCTTAGTAGGGCTCGAGTTATAAGCCCCGAAACTTAACCTTCTTGAACTGCTCTGATTTGGCTCAGTTTGGATATAGGTTAACTTTTTCAAATCACTGGGAACAAATAGGATGGTAACAAACTCGGAATTTTTGGGTAGGATGTTCTCCTATGTGTAAGCTTTCCAACAAAATTAGTTTCACGCAATTTGGAGTTGTATAGGGTGAGTTACACCCTTTTCAACCCATATTGCAAAGGTGGATGTCTAGATTCCTAGGTCAAACTTCAAAAATTCATATCTCTCTCAATATTAATCCAATGGTCTTATATGATATATGTATGGAAAGCCCTAGATGTCTAGTTTCACATAAAAATGGTTTCATTAATTTTGAACGGCGGGAGGCTGAGCCGTACACTCCGCCGTACGGACTGCCGAGGGTTTTTGAGTTTCCCAGCCTCTCAACTTCTCCATATCTGCATCCTTTCTTGTTTCCAATTCAACTTTAATTTCACAAACAGTCAATAAACCAGCCACAATTCATTATGAATCACTTAGTCAATATATCAGAATTGAAGAATTAAACCACCAATAATCATTCAAAATCAAAAAAATTAATACAAGAATTAAAACCTCTACCTCTTGCTTTGAGTTTGGAAATAGAGCTGGGTTGAACTTGAAGGCTGGATAGACTGGGAGAGTTGAGAAGAGGAAGGACAGCTGAAGTGAGGAAGGGAAAGCAACGTAAAAAAAAATGAGCTGAAGAGGCAGGAGAAGGATATATATAGACAAGGCTTCGAAGTGGTAGTTAGAATGAGTGGCTTTGATTGGGTGAAATTTTGTGGGCAAAGTTTAGCTATGTCTCCCTCTTTTGTGTCAAAATTTGCTCTCCACGTCACCAGAGAAGTGAAACTCGCTTCCTGCGTATCTGAGCATGACGTCAGAATTCGCACTCTTAAGGTCGGAATTCGTGCCTATCTATTCAGATGAAGTCGGAACTCGGAAATATTGCCTTGGTTTATTCACAAGGTAAAGTCGGACTTCGGGATCGTAAGATACAATTACCTTCAAATCGAAGGTCAAGGGCCAGAATGTAAAACCAAAATACTCGAACCCGGAAGTCGGGAGACATAGTAAACTCAAATCGATTCTAAGGATGACACCGGATATCAAGATTCAAAACATTAATCAAGTGTACCAAGAAATCGGAACTCATAAGATCTCGGCACTCCAACTCGATATCGGAACTCAGGGAGTAAGAGAAATGAAAGCTTCTGATAATAAACTCGAGATCGGAACTCAAAACTTAATATCGGAAATCGGAAGCATAAGCCACTACATTTGAACTAACGAAATCAGAAATTGGGATATCGTTGAGCATAAGGTCAGAAATCGCATATTACGTGCATAAGGTCGTAAATCGAAAGATACAGCCAGTCCTTTTTAAGCCTTGGAGACGAAGTCGGAAATCGAAACTCCGACGTTGTATTACTAAGGTCGGAAGTCGTAATTCATCTGAAGTTAAAGACAAACTCTGAAATCGGAAATTTCAATATTAAGTGATGAGATCGGAAGTCGGAAATCGGACATTACAGGCTAACCTTTCATGATGCGTTTTAACTAAGGGTTAGGATGAATCAACGAGCCATTATATAGTGGCAACATACTCTGGTTTCTAATTACTGATTTTTTTAATATTATTGTGTAATATATTATTGTCTTTACTAAAGAATAGATTTTTAATTCAATAGATTACTGATTGTTGATTCCTACAAGAGAGTTTGTGGGATTTATAGTATCTTCAGCAACATATACAATATCCAATAACATTTATATGTGAGACTTTTAAGGTAATAAATATGATATTCAAATATTTTTTTGCTAATATAGCATATTAGATTAGTGTATATTTGTATAAAACTCTTCTACATAGATAATATATTAAAATTAATATTTATATATGTAAAAATGACTAATTCTATTATTTATTAAAAATTAATTATATATATCATTACAGTAAAAAGGATACAATCATTTAATCATATATTGTTATTTGTGTAATTTTAATGATAATTATAAGAGTCAACTATTTTTGTTCACATATATTGTAATATATAATTAAATGACAATATAAAAAAATTTTATATTGACATTATATAAAATTAGCAGTTTGATAGGCATGATAATGCCTATCAACCCACATTTTTTTATTTTTAAAGTAATATATTTTAGATAAATAAAATGAGAAGATATTTATATTGACCATGGTGCAATTTAGCTGTCATACTATACAAAGAAATGACAACAATCAGTTACAAATAAAAAAACAAAAAATAATAGTTGCAAAATGCACAGTATCTAATACTTGCAACTGATGGAAAAGGGGGCATAATTTTATGAACATGGGTGAAAAGGGGAGAAAATTGCAGCTCCTTTTTTTGCATATGGTGTTTGAGTGACAATAACAGCATGATTTGATGTTTTAAAATAAATTACAGAGATATAGTTTTGTTATATAGCATCCACCCAACAATCAGTAGAAATTTGGGTGTGGAGGCTTGTTACACAAGCCGCCCAAAATAGAGTAGGATTTGGGTAGAAAAGCATTGTCTCAAAATCCTACCCCATGTTGGTAGGATTTTGATAGAATATATTTACTCAAGCTCCTACTTTGGAGGATGATTTAAATATAGGGTTTAGGATTTAAATAATAAAGTATGAAAGATGATTTAAAGATACACAAAATTATACAAAATAATATAGCATGAAAGATGATTGAAATATAGACAAAATGTACGTGAACAAACAAACTATATAGAAACTAAACTATGCACGCCCTTTACTCTTCCTTTTCTTTTTTGTCAACGAAGGTGTAAATATGTTGGGCAATCTAATAAGATTGTGTAGACTGAACCTCCCTCCTCCTCTTTATTCTCTTCCCTCACCACCCTCACCACTGCGAACTCCGTCACCACCTTCACCCTCCTCAGCTCCATCCTCCTCATATTCCTCAGGATTCTCCATCTCGTTATGCTACTCCATCACCATCGCCGATGTCGCCTCACCCCCAATAGGAGCCGGCACCACCTCTTGGGTGGATGGTTGGCCAAAGCCATAGCCTGAGTAGATGGTTAGCCAAAGCCATGGCCCTAAAACTAGGGGTCCAAAGCAGCGGCTGCCTGAAACTAGTGCTCTGAAGTAGGATTCCAATCACTATCCCAATTTGCAATAGCAGTTGCAGCTTGAGAATCCAGACGTGGTGCATGCATGAGATCTTCCATCGGATAGTACACATCTTCAGTTGGAGCAATAAGTGGGTTCGCTGCGTGGTCCATAGGTTGGTCTACTGGCTTCTCCATTACTGCGCCCACTGGCTCATTTAGATTCCTACAAGAGAGTTTGCGGGATTTATTTGCTACACATCCTAATACTTTTCACTTAATCGGTGATGTTAAGCAACAATGACATGAATTTTGCACCTAGTAAGATTAATATATGAAGAATAAACAAACACAATTAAAAGAGTAAGGATCAAGAGAAAACTTAAAATAGCCTAGTGTCATAGCGTAGGTGCATTACCCTCGATCACCAAAGGTTGTGGTGTTTGAGGTTTGTGATTTGATCCCTAGAAAACTCATATTTTCAATTTCCTACTTGAATCTTGTATATAGAGATGTCAAAATGGATCAACTTGGCCAACACACATTGCCTCATTGGAAGTGTGACCGACCATCGACCGTTGCCTGCTAGAATTGCCATCGCCACCCTTCGAACTATTGACCACCAGTTTTTTTTTTTAGTTTAATATTTTGATAAATATTGGTAAATGTTAATATTTTGGTAAATATTTTGTTAAATATTAAGATAAATATTGTAAATTGAGGGATTGACATACAAAAATATTGTGTAAAATTTTGTTAATTATTAAGAAATGGATACTTGCTTGAGCTTTGTTATGTCTCTTGCTCTTTTTTTTTTTTTTTTGTATTGAGTTATACTTGATTGTTATGAAATTGATGATTGAGTTATGCTAAATTGATGTATTGAGTTGCATGTTTTGAACTTCATTGTACTATTTTAACTATTGTCGATGAACATGCTTTTTCAAGGGAAAGCAAGCTGTAAATTTGCGAGGGAAAGTCTACCGAGAACTAGTTTGCTTCTAACCTCCTTGCGGCAAACCTGAGTCCACTACAAACTTTAGGTGTGTTTAAATCCAACTCAACACAATAAAAATTGTTAACCAATCCAATCCAAACCAAAAATCAATTAAAACTGTAAAAGTTTGGATTAGATTGGTTCTTATTTTTTTTTTCAAATTGCTTGATTTGAATCAAATTTTGGATTTAATTTTTGAAATCCATTTAATCTAATCCAAATTGAATAATATTATATAATATAATTTTTTTATTGTTAAGTTTGTATTTTTAGTTGTAATAATTTTAATTTATCACATAATTTTTTTATATTTATGTGTCATTCTTATTTAAATATTATTTTATGTATATTACATGAGTTATTTTTATCTTTTATTTTTATTTAGTCATTTTATTGATAAAAGTTACCTTTTATTTATACTATTCTATACTTAAGATTTTCTTTTATCAAAATACCAATTAAATTGATCCAATGTAAATGGCTAAAAATTGGTTTAGTTTGGATTGAATTTAAAATCTAAGAGTGTGTTTAGTTTGTGAAAATATTTTCTATTTCCATTCTCTATTTTCATTTCTTAAATATCGTTTTCATTTTCAATTTTTTAAATTTTAAAAATATGTTTGTTATGTTGTTTTATCTTTTCTCCTCCACTTTACCTCACCTGTAGCTTCCCCTGTCCTCACTTTGCCTCACTTGTAGCTTCCCCTTCCTCACTACTACACCACCATTTCACCATCTTGTACCATCTCCTTCTTAAGCCACAAACTTATGTCAATACCCAACAATGATCCCTCAATTTACTTAAGCACTTCAATTTTGTCACTGTCTCCCTTTGCTCTACCATATCTATTCTTCTTGCATAGCACCATGACCCCCTAAGTAGAACACATATCATACAACACAAGAAGGATTACCTAGCACTAGCAGAAAACAAAAACACCATCTAGGGTGCCACCATCAACCACCTCTCACCCTTTTTGTCGCCACCTCATCAACAGCCACTTCCCACTCATCATGCCTCACTCACCCACGACCTTGTCAACACCTCAATAACATCTCTGACCACGCCACCTCGCCATTGCCATCAGTCAACTGCGCCTGCACAACCCCGAGTTCGCTTCATTGCCGGCATGCGGCTATCCTCCATGATGGGAATCACCCACTGCTAGCCAATGGATGCAAAATGAAAGCTTGCCTGCGGCCCTTTGTACTTGCACAATGAGTTAGATAAAGGAATGAGAAAGAAGCAAAGTTGTTGAACACTACAAAATTGCCACCGCTCTAAAATGAAAACACTGAAAACATCTTTTTTTCATTTTCAAAATTTTCAGAAA
Source organism: Pterocarpus macrocarpus (assembly GCA_031439585.1). Lineage (NCBI taxonomy): Eukaryota > Viridiplantae > Streptophyta > Magnoliopsida > Fabales > Fabaceae > Pterocarpus > Pterocarpus macrocarpus. The sequence goes on from CM062522.1 coordinate 58,236,855, forward strand.
TTTGGGGTTTGTTTTCTAAAACTAAAAATGAAAATGAATGAGCAAACATATTTTCTATGGCATTTTCTATTTTTTGTGAAAATGAAAATAGAAAATGCCTAAACCAAATAGCACATAAACTAAATTGATTCAATCAAAATTATTGTATATTTTATTGTTTAAATATGATAAATTTTTTTAATCAAAATCGATCCAAAATAAGCTGCATTGCAAACACCCCAAGCAAATGCAGTATTTGCGGCAGATTTTCCTCTATTTGTAGTGGATTTATCCCCTCCAAATTGATGATTTTCTGGTAGTGATATATCGGGAAACTTTGATTATGGAGACTAAGTACACACAAGACTCAATTCCAATCAATCCATGATTTAGTTGACTCCTTAGGGCATATTCGAAAGCTCAAATTAACTAACTTCTAGGTTATTAAGCAAACTCTTTTGATTAATGAGTTTGAGGGTTTGTCAATCAGACTGGTTTCCAGGCCCAATTGATTGGCCTCTAGCAAAAGCTGAAGATCCATTCCTCCAGATCATCACCAATCGCTATTAATGATCACACCGAACTTTCTTTATGAATTATGATCAGCCGGCAAACAGGTACACCATTAAACGGTTCTGCTATGAGTTAAACACATCCACCAACAAACCTTTTATAAAAACCTTACTTTTCAATTATCAAGGCATGTTCAATCTTATCTACGTCATACCCTTTATATAGAATTGAGTGCCGATGGCTCATGATGAAGGTTGGAACAACATGCATTATAGAAACACAATACGAGATCCATTAGATTTTTTTTTTCCAAAACATTCTTATTATTGTTTTAACGCGTATACTAGTTTATGTAAAACACCAAACTCCACCTTTCGTCAACAACGTAGAAAAGAGTTGACGTGATTTTTTCTTTCTTTGAAAAAAATGCACATTAAACTAAATACAGCACAACAAATTAAGAGCAAGCTAGTTCAACGAGTTGTCTTTTGTCCCCCCCCCCCCCCCCCCGGCCCAACTTTATGAAATAAAGATCCAATTTGGTGGGCATAATTCTGTAGGGGGTTATCTGTCTTGCCGTTCTTTCTGTGGTGGATGTTATCTTTGTATCAGCGTTGGCTTCTCACTTCCTTAGTGAGAGCTCTCTTATTAAATTATCACAAAAAAAAAAAATGGGAAATAGTTGTTATACTCAATTTAGATTTTGAGGTCATAAATAGGAGCGAAGTGTTTGAGAACAATGAACTCCTTGTCTTGGCGAGAGGAATGTCAATGAGAGGCCACGGTTTGTTATCTATCCATAATATTAAAGCTATATTATCATAAGATAAAAGAAATAATTTAATTTGTATACACTGACGATATAAAAGAATTTTATATTATCAATTAATAGAAATATAAAAAAATATATAATTTAATATTTTTTTATATTTCTATTAATTAACAGTGTAAAAGTTGTTAACAGTATCACCTATCCACATTTTACAATATCAAAAGGCAGTTACATCTTCTATTGAATGAGACTTGGCGATAGTAACTATTACTGAAAATTTGCATTTTTTTTTTTTTTATTCGATTTTACTTTCAGGAGAAAGTTTAAGCGGAACGAATGTTAGGACACCAATTCTCCTGCTTTAGAGTCGAGAAAAACTCATCGAGCTATTGTTAACTAACAGTTACAATTCACTTACGAATTGTAATAATCATTTAGACTTATTTATACAATTATTCTCCTTAACTAAATATGTCTGTTATTACTTATAGAATTCCCATATCAACGAATGTTGCCGCATTCCAATCTCACGGCGTACTATAGCCTCTAAAAATTTGAGTTTGATGGACTGAAAAAATATGTGATTGTAGTTAACTGTATTTAAAGATAGCCTTTTATTATCAAACTCGGGTTTAATTAATTAATCATAATAGCACAAAAAACGAAAGTCAACTTGTTCTGACACAATTATAAACTAAACTGTCTTATGAATGGATGAATATATCAGTTTCTACGTTACTTGTTTAAATAGTTTGTTGTTAAGGGACAAAACAGAAACTGAACGTCTAAAAAAGATCAGTACGACTACTCTTACATATTTTTATCGCAAAAAAATATATAGGTATCAAAATTAGTTGTATTTTCGTTTGGTAATATTAAATAGACAAAATTTGAATAAAAAACATGAAATTATTTAAATTTGTTAATTTTATATCATATTGATCTAAAAGTATATTGATTTGCTTTATAGTTATTTAGAAAATTACTATCAATTGTTTTAACAAAAAAAGAAAGAAATAATTATAATTGTGAATAGTACAAATGACTTTTATGTATTAACATTTCTCTATACTATTTTTACTTTTTTAATATGAGTGGTACTAAAATTTGAACCTATATAACCTTATATATATTATCCAAACCCCTCATTATTAGTCTACTCATAATGGCTTGTATTCATTTAAATTTAACATATGATTAAACGTGTCATCATTTCTAATTTTAAAATTTGACTTGGAAGACCATCAACTCAAAGCATATCATAACATTCATAACATACTTTTATTTATAATTATTTTATAATTCTTAAAACAATTATTAAAAATCAAGTAAAATTTGACCTAAGATAACACTATTAAAAAAAATAAAATAACACTACATAATTGTCTAAAAAACCTTAACTCCAAGTAACATCAATTGCTTTGAATTTTTTTTGTTTTAAATGACGGTATATAATTTCTGTTTAGATTGATCTACACTCAGTTTTCTCTCTATTTCCAACTGACGAAACTAGATACTAAAAAAGAAAGGAGAATAAAAAAAAGTAGTTCATGGGTATATTTAGTTCCTATGGGTGATTGAGAGAACAATCTGTTAATTCTAACAATTTGGACGGAAGAAAAATGGCGTATGGTCTTCAGTTGTAATAGATGATGATAATGGTTTGGTGGCTGAACAATTTTTAGATATACACAAGTTTAACAACTCATACATATTTATACTTTTATATTAAAGTTAGTAGAACACAAAAATAAGTAAATGTATCATTGAAAAAGTTGGCAAAGCCTATCTTATTATAAGTGTGTACCTAAATATAAATTATTAGATTTGTTCTCACGTGAGAATCTCTCTTGCTGGGTACATTGTGCTTCCACTTGGTAACTTCCAGGAGAGACGGTGAGATGTTTCCGGGGCTACTACATACAAATTGGTCCGCGGATTTTTTTTTGTGCCGTTCCCATATTGGTCTTTTTATCATTTTCAATGGTTCAGGTGAGTGAGAACAATGATTCGCTGTCACTGTTCAAATTGCGGTGCTTCCTGTTCTTATTCACGTTCACATTCTCCTGCCCCCCTTAAGTCCTTGACCCACTACCGTATTCTAAAGACACAACAAAGACTGCTGGACCGACCCATTTTGCCCCTTCTTTCTTTCTTTGTTTCTTCCTACATTTCAATTTTTCTGTCTAACCAATTCCATTTCCAAGTGCAGTGCGTCATCATCCACTGTCCATTTCCATACAACATAGGACTCACTAAAATTAGGGTTTCTCTGATAGTCATTAATTGTTTCAAGGGTATCGATACACCAGGTAGTCAGTAACTAATATTAAAGTGCACATTCTTTAAAAAAAAAACATATATATATATATATATGATTTAATTTATATGTATTATTAATATAAAAAATTTTATATAAACATTTAATTATGTATTATTATATGAATAAAAATATTTAATTTAATCATATTCTATTTTAAAAATTTTATAAACACAAAAATCTAATTGAATAATGTAAAACTCTTTTACAATGTGAATGTATAGTAGATTCATGATCAAATATCAACCACTCATTTATAAAGGATATACATTGATACCTTTATAAAGGATAAAGATACCAAAAGAATTTCTCATAAACTACTGTTGCATTGCTTTCTCTATAATTTCAACCAGGATTCCTCCTCTTTTCCTTGAAATTGTGTCTTACCCCTTTTTAGGCCACGTACGTACTCTACCTCCAATTAAATTTGGAGAATATTCAGCATTACTTCCTAACTAAGATTTATTAGGCATGCATCTACGTAATCAGCATAACAATTATTTTTTTTCCTTGAAAAGAAAAAAAGGTTAGGCTGTTAAACATGGGAAGCATCAATGAGCCTGCTCAAAAACTTTCAAGGGTGCTCCTCATGAAATATGCAAATGCACTTTTTTTGTTTCAACTTTAGAATTATAATTTAATGCTTGCTATTGAACAGACTTCAACTTCGTGAGTTTTCTACGTCCATGTCTTGAATGTTAAGTTTACGAACGCAATTATTTTTCTGGTGATATTACTAAAACATTGATATGAACATTCATAAAATACGGGCAACGATATCTCAACTACGTGAGAAACTGTTTAGAGGAAAATCTTTAAATAATATTTAGTTGTTATTTAACAACTTAATACTCAATTTTTCTTCTAAATAGTATATAGTTGCGATGGGAATATGATAGTAACGACACTAATGATAAATTGATAATAACGGTGACAATTACAATTATATTAAATGTAAGAAAAAAAAAAAAATAGAAGCCTCGATAACAGCATGCATGTGATATACCAAAATATTTAACTAGGTGGTTAGTGTTGTTACATCTAATGTGGTCGATTTGTGCATTTTATTTTTCAAATTCTTACTTTACGAAATTATAATTTTCAATTTTTTATGCATGAAAATAACTTTGTTTTTTATTAGAATAATTTTTTCAGTTATTTCTTAATTTCTTGAAAATTTAAAATATATATATATAATTTTAATTCTGAAAGGAATAGCAAAAAAATTAAGGTTAAAATACTAATTTGAAGGTTCCACAGTCAATTTCAAACATTAAACAAGACATCACCTCATTATTTTATATATAGCCACGTTAATGTATATAAAGTATATGTTAAAGATAGTATATAATATTTATTAAATTATTGTAGTTACTTGAATAATATTAAATTATTTTAAATATTTAATATAATACAAATACTTTTACTTTTTTATTTAGTTATTTCTTCACCTATGTCCAAAAGCACACACGTCAATAAAAAAAAGCACCTACGTCTACCCAAAAAAAAAACAAAAAAAGAGGAAGCACACGTCAATGAAACCTATATGACTTATACTTTGACGCTAAGGTAATGGGATTGAACTTGTTATATTCAATAATCACTATATAAGTGGCCATATAAGTTGATACTTACCTACTATGGACGAGATAATCCTTTACCAACAAATCAAACTAACAGCACGGCGAGCTACGGTGTTATTATATGATAGTGGGAACGTGCCAAGAACAACTTTGACTGGATTCTTTAAGAAGATATTTCTCACTCTCGATAAATATATTAGAGATTGCAGTTAAGATCCTGTCCGAGTGGCTTAGGCTTAGACATCCGATTCAAGTGTATCTAATCAATGTTATTTTAATTATGACGATGTTTGCTATGTTTATGTGCACTCATTTGCAAGTCAATGAAGTGAGGTAGTTCTAAAATGAATTATTACAGTGATTCCTTTAAGTAGATTAGGACAATCATTCTGATTAATACAATTTTTAATCACCCAGCAAGTTCAGTGGCTTCAACATGTGCATCATTTAGGTATGAAAAAAATATCAGTCACACAATCGAAATTAATTTTGATATACTATCATTAAATCATAGGTAAATTATATTGACCTTGATCCATTGAGATTAGGTGATATTTACACACAGCATCCTTCAATTTTTCATACTTATATTAACCTCTTTTTAGGGAAGGTCAATATTACATTGACAAGGGTATAGTATCATATTTTATAAAATATGAGGGTACTGTATATAATATCACCTACACCTCAAAGGAGATTAACGTATATTTTTGAAAATCAAGGGATGTTGTGTGTGATATCACATAATCTCAGGAGAGGTCAAGATAATTTATCCTTAAATAATTTATTTTTATATATATAATTTTTTAGATAATAAAGATAAAATATAAATACTTCTACTAATATAATAATATATAATTAAATAATTATATAAAAAAATTATATTAATAATACATTAAACTTAAGTTCTAATCTTAATTCGATAAAATAACATACAACAGTCAAAAATGCAATTATTCTAATCCTAGACTTATTTCTTGTCAATTGCTATATGACATCTATCAACATTTATAAAGGGCATAGTAATATTAATAAATAAAGCGTTTACTCTGACTACTCACGAAAAATTATGGCAGGAGAGGAAGTGATTTTCCTAGAAAGAATGGCATGCATGCCTTCTATATTTATTATAACATAGTATTCTCCCACTTGATATGGATATCTATAACAATGATGTCGTAAAGAAACAATGACTTTCAGTTATTAACATCAATGAGTGTGGCCGGCGCACCCAATAGGCGACATCGATCATCAAGCGGATTTTATTATAGAGAGAGAAAAAAAAAACGTAAAATAGTTTTGTTTTTATTCTTATTTTTTCTATATTTTCCCTCTTTATTCAAAGTAAATAATATATTACTTTTTGCTTGCACGAGATGTCCTCAATCCCTACATGTATAATTTAGATTGTTAGTTGAGCGACATTTTATAATGAATTAATTTGGAAATTTATAATAGAAAAGGGATGTACAGGTAACTTTTTGAAATTTGAGTTTAGTTAACTACTCTCTATATTTTATAATAAGTGTCATTTAAAGTGATAATGTTAAGATTAAGAAAATAATTTAATAACTTTATTTAATTAAAAAAGAGAAAATATAGTTTACCCCCTTAAATTTTACTCCATGTGTGATATTTCCCCTAAAAATATATGAAGATACAATTTATCTCCTACATATGAACGGGATTACCCCCTCATTTTTAACTCCAAGTCAAACATACCCCAAAAGTTAAAGAGTGGATCTTAAAACTCTTCTTACACCCAAATTATGTAACAACCCTTTATCTACCATCAGCCTATGTTTGAATACATCCATGGGATAAGCTATGGTTGGCTTATGACACATTGAATTACTTACAATTAATAGTGCTGCAACCATGGACGATATCATCTGTATCAGAATTTTATTTGGGTAGTACAAATTGAAAGGTTACCCTCCCACCATTTTAATATCACATAACCTGTCATATTTCAACTAATTTATCAACAACTCTTTTTCCTTGAAAATGATCTTGGAATGTGAAGCATGGATTTTGAAAGATTATTTTCCACGTCTAAGAAACACGGTTAGGTCACGGAAAGAAGCAAATTACGTGTTGCAAAGAATGAACAAGTTAAACGGTGTTGTGATTTCTATATATCTTCCTTAATTATCTTAATGATGTCTATGTGAGAGGGGTTGTAAGATCCATTCTTTAATTTTAAGAGCTAAACTGCACATTTTTAAATTTTAGGTGGTAAATTACACAATAAAATTTAAGGGAGTAAATTATATTTTAACCTTTTAAAAAAATAACCACGAAAAGGTTGAGTTGCCCTTTGATTAATTGATACTCTTTCAAGGGTCACATTAATTAAAAATGAAAAAAATCATGAAGCACAATCACTAAATCGTAGCTATAGAAAAACCGTAGCTAATAACATGATGCCACAGTTTTAACTTCTATGACTAAATAAGGCGTGGCATAAATTAGCCGCAATTTTGGCAATCGTGGCAATATTTACCTTGCTACGATTTTAACCATGGCTAAGTAAGTGATAATCGTATATATAGTCAATATAAGTAAGTTTGTCACGGTTAAAACATGGCTAAGTCATATGTAGCCACACTTTAAAACCGTGGCTAAATCAACAAGAATTAATATTAATAAATATTGTTAGCCACGGTTAAACTGTGGCTTAATATTATAGTTTTATAAACATGTTGAAAGTAAAAATATGTTAAATTAACTTGTATAATACCAATAAAATGTCCACTAATCACTAAGAAAGAATAAATAGAATAAGAGGAAGAAAATTAAAGAAAGATAATTAGCAGACTGGCTAATTCTTTGAGCCTTAGAGCTCGACTTAGGAGCCCATAAGGGCCACAATCGAGAGGTAGGAATTCCAAACTTAACTACCAAAAGCAATCCTAGAAATGTCTCACCCACTAGATACAGCTAAATTCAAACTAGAGGATCACATGAAAAGTGGAGACGGTTGGGGATCTCGAAGGTGATCAAATAGCCCCTCATTTCTTGGAACTAGACTAGGAATGATAATATGTATCCATATGGGCAAGGACATATCTCCCGCCCCCCATTTCTGTTTAGAATTTTGCCCTCTATCCCTGTCCCCATCCCCGCAAAGTCCCCATTTACCATTCCCCGTGGGGATTCAAATCCCCTTGTGGATATCCATGAATTTATATAAAACATTTTTAAAAATCTAAAAAAATAGAAAATTTTAAATAAAATACTCTTAAATCTAAATAAAATATTCATAAATATCCATAATTCATTAAAACATTATCTAACACAATATAATCTAAATTAAAAATAAAATACATGATGCAAATTTATTAAAAGACAATTAGAAATATCCAAAATCACAAAGACACTAATATTATAACTAGGGTTTTTTTAAAATTATGTATTTATATATAGGACATTTAAGTAAATTCACATTAATGGGAATTTAGCGGATCCTTATGGAGCTAGGATCCCACCCCCTCCCTTGCCCCATTTACTAAAAGAGGACTTCCCCCCCCCCATCCCTGTGGGAATCAAACTTGTCCATGTCCCCATCCCTGACCCCGTCGCAGGTAATCCCCTCGAGTATCCATTTTGCCGGGTTTTTTGCCATCCCTAAACTAGACTTCATGTTAAATAGAGGACCTCATCAGAGCCAATGTAAATAATTAGTCCATTTCTACTTGCACCCAAGTAAAGTTAAGTTTAGACTTGAGCATTGGAATCCCTTGCAGGTTCGCCATCAAAGAAGCATATTTGTGAAGAGTTCGGATCAATAAGGACATCGCCAGAACCCGAGTAAACAAATCAAAACACTAGCCCCTATGTGGGGCCTCGAGCATAAGCCCTACACGTTTCATGGTCACCACAAGAAGCCAAAGTGCTAACATAGTTGACTCCCTGAACAATCCCAAGAATGGAAATGAGGCCAACAACAATGCTCCCTCTCGTATCATAGAAATGTTGAATCATCTAATTTGGCAATGGTAGGAGCAAAATAGGAAGTTGACAAACCAAATGGAGGCAATGAACCAAGCACAAGAGGCTAATAGAGGGGAGCACGAAGCTAATAGTTGTCTGAAAAATGATGACATTTCTCACGCTCGCGAATAGAATGAAACCAACTAAACTGCCACTACCCACTCTCTTCCTATTGATTGAGGACTACTCTTGAAGTTCATCATACATATGACTCTCCTAGACAATTTTAAATTGCCATGACCCGACACCCATATGATGGCGTTGGAGACACTCAAGTACATGTGACAATGTTTAAATCCGTGATATTATTGAATGGAGCTACTGATCCTTTTCTATGCCGAGCATTTCCCACATTTTTGGCGTAATCGACCCTTCTGTGGTTTTCATCATTGCTTGTAGGATCTATCCACAACTTCTCCAAGCCTTCACAGGGTTTTTTTTTACCTACTTATTTTTTTATTTGATAATTTTCATTATTTGTGTATATATTTTTTAAATAAAACATATGTTTTTTTTGTGTTTCAGTATTGAAAAGTAGTGAACTTCATAATTAAATGAGCCATTAAATAGTTAGTTAAAGAGGATTGAAAAATAGTTAAATTGTATATGAAGCGAAATAAGGATTTCAATGTGAGAAATTTCAAGCTTTTAAATACTAATTCAAGGAGACAAGTAAACTAGATGAACATTTCTCTCAACCTAAACTTTTATAAACCGAAAAAATAAAAAAATCCATCGTGCACATCTCTTTTACAAAGAAAAGTTAACATTAGGATATAATATATGTATTTTGCCTTCTAAAATGCAAAACTGTAATTCGAAGAAAGCTTTCTACATTGGTGTTTGCAGGGGAGCGCATATAAATTAGAGCCATAATCTCACAAAATTGATGAAATATTTATTTATTCGAAACTATGTTTGACCCCTCATAAGTTTATTTTTTTATATATAATTTCAGTTTTCATACATTATTAGAATAATTTTTTACTTAGTTATCTAATTATATATACTCACACTATTAAAACAATTTGACTGTTATTATAATAATCTTAAAATTTATAGAAAAATATAACTATTTGATAATATAAAATATTTTATAAATAATAAGTATCAAAAATAATTTTTTTAATATAAACTTCTGCACATTCATATTTTAGCCCTCAATTTATCCACCCTTGTCTTTTTGCTTCACTACATCACCGATCAAGGATTTGGACATCGATACATTTAATAATTTTATTGATGATGAAAATCGATAATTTATCAATATTAAGTGATATAAAGTTCATGCATAATTGACCAAAAAAGTTTCATACATAGAATATGTGGAGTGAACATCAAGTGTCAACACCCCTTTCCCTTACCCTACCACCACCAAACACGAGAAATACTTAGGTGGTCACAGCCACGTGGTACTCTAGGACAAGCCAAGAATTTCTCCCCAAACATGCCTCTCTTCGAGAGATCCCCCTCCTATTTTCTGATCAACGGGGAGCTACCCCCATGGAGGTGGTTCATCCCCTCCATGGTGGTCGGTCACTGCCTCCCTTTTTAGGTTTAGGTTTTTTGTCTTATTTTGTCTTCTTTTTTTTTTTTTAACTTTTTGGCCTACCCCCTCTAGTTGATGGTGTGCTTAGTTTTCATGTTTAGTGAATTGTCTTGACGGTAGGATGTTTGGATCAAGAACTCATGCTTTGGAGTCTGGCGATTGCAGTTACCTCTTGGATCAAACAATTATGTTTGTGGCAATGATAAATTAACAACCTCTATTAGTAGATATTGGTTGGGGTTTTTTCTGAGGCAGTGAACCTCTTTCTACAATATAAGGTTATCTTCGAAGGCTTTGATGGTCTGATGTACCATGGAGCGGTCTACTGGTATATGAATTTGGCTACCATTGTATTTGATAAATTAGATGCCGCAGTATTCAACTCTTTAACTTTAAGAAGTTACAACAGTTATGTTTTGTTTTGATATAGCGGGTGAAAGATGATTTTATGATTCTTCAAATAGATCTGATTTATTCACTTTTACAGTCATGAGTATCTATGGTGTGATACAATAGTGTTCATGTTCGAGGTTTCTATTAAAGCTGTATAGTTTTCATTAGTTAACCTAGGCTTAGGCTGTCTGTCTCAACAAATTTTAATGTACTATATCCATATTTTAATTTTATTTATTCATCAATGAAGTTTTTCTAACCCAAAAAAATAAAATAAAATAAAATAGTAAGTGATTTTTCGTTTGGGTCTCCCAAGAGTAAGTGAATCTAACATGCCGAGGAACAACAATTGGAGAACAGGGCCGAAGTCCCAAACCAGAAAGTTAAAAAAATACTCCGAGTCCAAGGGTACCGGCTCATGTTGACCGAAAAATGCATGGGCCCACGTGGTTTAGAACATTCCTAGCAGTTACAGAAATGTTATTAGTCTCGTCGGGGACATCCGATAAAATTGGAACGATTCAGAGAAGATTAGCATGACTCCTATGAAAGAAATGTTATTACTTAAGACCCAAAAAAAATAAAAAGAAATGTTACTACTAACTAATCTTGTACAATTTCCGACCAAAAAATAAATCCTGTACAATTTAATAGCAGGGTTTTTTCTTATTTTGAATATCAAAAACATTTTTGAAATTATCAAGCAGTATCTTGAATATGCATTACAGCTTCAAAGCACGGCACAAATGTACTAGAGCTTTTGTTAGACTATGGTACTTGTTATTAGCAAGTTAGGATAATGTAGATAACGATGAGGAAATATCCCAATGAATCTTTTCCACGGAACTTTTTAATGATAAAAGAAGAGACGAGAAATATTCACTAACCCCTAGGAGGAAGAAAAATGATATTTTAACTTTTCAATCTCTTTCCTTTCTTCCCGTTCTTTATATTTTTCTTTCCTTCTCTTTTTTTTCCAAAATTGTCAATAAAAAAAATACATAAATTTAAATTAGGATAGGACCCTAAAATATGAGTATTAAGTACGCAAGTAAATGATTAAAGAATAAATATCACCTCACTTTCTCATTTTATAAAAATATTCATTTTAGTAGCTCCAAATCTAATAAAACTTTTGTTATCAGAGACTATTAAATTCGAGAAACAGGAAAAAGAAATCAAAAAGGGTTGAACAAAATTCGAAAAATGAATAAAACCAAAGTATACGCATCCAAAAGACATGCAACGGCTTCTTATTCAGTTCGATGATTTCATCATCTTTCCAACATTGATATCCATATGGTGATTGCTCTAGGGTTTGTCCACCTCAGATCTGGAAGGTCATACTACAATAAGGGATGCAGTACAGCTTGGTCAGTTGAACATGGAGGGTTGGTGGCACAACTTCTCAATTGAAGACAAATGTTCAGAAGGATATTGGCACAGTCCTTTTCGGGACAAAAATTGCAAGCATCTTAATGCTGTTTCTTGTACACGTGAAGTTCTTTCTCGGTTGAGAAATGAAATAAGAAAGTCCTCCTGAAACCATATGATTTAAAAAACATTATACCAAGAAGGAACTGAATTAAATATTATACTGAATTGGGTAGGGAATGTATCACATGAGAAAAGTTATTTATTATGAGAGTGACAAGAACAAATTTGGATTGTATAATCTTTATTTGGATAGTCAAGATTTAAAGTTATTCAAAGATCACATGATCACTTAAAAAAGTTGCACAACATTATAGTATAATTTTAACCATTCATGTAAGATCCAATAATCAAGATTTACTCTTTTTACTTTTATAATAAACCACTTCGATGCTTCATTTAGTCACAAGCATTAACCTCCTTACTGGCCATTTTAAAGTATAAATCTATCAGTAAGTTTCACAAACTTCATATGCTATTTACCAAAAAACCCTCTTTGCCAGTTGAAGATAAAGATGGGAAACCTTGAAAGATGTCCCCACAATCCTTCAAACAGAGAAATGAAAACTGGGATAAAGTAAAAACTAGGAACTTCTACTCTGCCTACGCAGCTAGGATGCTCTACATAATATAGTAGATTAAAAAAGGGACATGCTATCATCCGATATTATAATAACACCAAATGTAGTTAAGATATTTGAGTTAGCTATTGGCAGTTAGCTAGATATGCAGTTAACACAGCAGATGTATATAAGGTTAGATAGATCATCTAAATTCCTCAGATTCATCATTTTCAATTACACAGTTTTCCAATTTCTCTACTCTCAAACTCTCTGATAATACATACCTGATTGGAGGCAAGAAGTGAAAAAACGGAAGACAGTTCTGAAAGTGAGAGTAGCATAGCTACCAAAATATCTTCATCTGGAGAACTTAATACCAACCGTAGGCCTGCCTGCATTAAATCAATCATCACATAAGAAACCTAAATATGTGATAATCCCAAGAAAAAAGAAAGACGGACAAAAAAAAAGAAGAAGTGTGACAAAATAGAGCTCATAATGATGTAACAAAAGAAAATGCATATGCCACATTAAAAGAAGTATATTAGATGTCACAGAATGAAAAAATGGTCAACCACCTTGTAGGCTTTATTTGCAACTGAAAATGGGCACTTAAATTTTGCAAAAACTTCAGCTGCAGCCAACTTTACAGGCAACGATACTGTAGATGAATTCATCATATTGAACAGCATCTCCACAGTAATACATGCAAAATCATCTGATGTCTCACAAAAGCATCCAGCAGCAAATAATGATGCTTTTACCTGTAAAACCCAATCCAATATTTGACATACACATTGATGCAACCAATTAAAACAAAAAAAAAAAGCATCTATAAGGAAACTGGTGAAACACGGCAGAACTCAGAAGCAAAGAAAATTAAGAGAATGGCCTAAGGCAATCAACATCAACATATATAAAAGGCAAAGTACAACCCAAAATCCAATCATTGTCAATCCAACTGTGGATAGTATTGCAAATCAAATTCAGATTGTGGTTTCTCACTTTCCATACAATTGCACAACAGCAACACCAAAAGACTTATTTTACCTCACAATCATGAGGAGAAACAAGGGTGGAAAGTATCAAATATCGTATTTGAGCATTGTCATTGGCGAAATCAGCCCAGCAACCAAACAGAACCAAAGCCAGTGCCTTGGACTCCAAATCCCCATTGTCAAAAACGTATTTCACTCGCTTCAATAACTCCAAGTGGTTAGCTACTCTTGCCTTCGACAGCAACCCCTGACACTGCCTGTGCTTCCCAATATCACGGTGCTCTCGTTCAAACAAGAAAGCCTTGACAACAGAAAGCTTGATTTCTTTGTCACCTCCCCTAAAGGCATCAGCAAGGCGCAAGAGGATGGAATTGGCAAATAGCCTAACTTCACCTGGCACAAGACCAAATGTGGCATTGGATGCAGTGCTAGATTCAAGCTCTCTGCTCCATTGCTTAAGACGAGGCCCCAGTTGCAATACGGATTGAACAGGTACACCTAATGAAGGATAAGACTTAGTAAAGAAGCAAACCCCAAAAAGGTATCAGAAATGGAAAAGAAAAGAAAGAACGCGTTACATCACCTGGCTTACTAGAACGGAGGCCCTTCTCAAGTTGAATGCTCCATTCCATGGCACAAGCAGCACAAGTTTTTTCCACAGCAGATTCTCTTTTACTTGACACTGCCAGCAAGAGAAAAAACAAGCTCAATGATTTTAGTAAACCCACATTGTTGCATCTCGATTCCCAACACTATGTACAGTTTGTAGTTAAGTAGAATACCTATATCTTAAGTTATCAAACTCTAAAGTCAGTCATAGATATGGTCCAATGTGCATCATCTTTCTATGGCGTTACAGATGGAATTAGAACATCCAGACAATAGATAAAGAAGCTAGAACTCACTTTGCAGTCTGCGAGGATGTACAGACTACTTTCTTTGGCCATCTCCAGTTGTCCTCAGCAGCAAAGAGCTAATAGGCCCCAGATGACCAATAAAAGAGGGCTGGGCAAAGCGAAGAGTGTTGGACTCAATCTCAATATACTGTGGCTGTTTAGGAATTTAGAGATTCATAGGTTCGGATGAATTCGATTTAAAAATTCAGCTGAGTTTTTGAAAAAAAAAAAGTTTTGCAACCTTAGCCATAGCAAACTCTGTCTTCCATTTAAAATTAGGTTTAATTAATCTATAAGTCCTTGTAGTTTAACCCAATTTTTAATTAGGTCCCTATAGTTAAAAATGTTCAATTAGATCCCCATACTAAATAAAGTTTTGTAATCAAGTCCCTAGAACAATCTATCATCGCAAAATTGTTAGTTAAATTGAATAAATTTTTACGTTTGAACTTACAAAATTTGATTAGGATCTATTAAATTATATAAAATTTAAAAATTTTTTGTAATTTTATGTTGCTCTAAGGACATGATTACAAAAATTTATCTAATGCATGGACCTAATTAAAAATTTTTATACTATAAGAACCAAATTGAAAATTAAGTAAAACTATAGGGATCTTCAGAATAATTAAATCTTAAAAGTATTGATTAATTACCACAGTACCATTTCTGTTCGCTTAATATATGTTTTTTATTTGTTGAAACTACTTTCTAAAAATAAAAACAATATATCAAAAGACTTTAGGAACAGTTTAAAAAGAAATTTCATTATTTTATACAAACTACATAAAGTGGGCAACAAGTGAAATTAATAATAGATACTTTTGTATCTCTATTTTTCTTAAAAATATTCGAAACAAATAATCCAATGGCTTAAATATATTTCTAATCCCTATAAATACAGGTCATTTTGATTTTAGTCTCTATTAAAAAACTTCTTCATTTTTGGTCCCTCATTTTTTTTAATATTATGTCTTTAGTCCTTATCGTTCTAAATTTAAGTCCAAAAAATTATTTTAAAATATACATTTAGCTTTTATAAATATTGAAAATTTTCTTTTATCCTTATATATATTTTAATAATCCTCTTTTGGTCCTTATAAGTATCATTACTTAATAGTGTTGACTAATGACAGGGACTAAAAACATAATATTGAAAAAAAGAAGGATTAAAAGCCAAAAAAAAAAAAAATTTAGAGGGATTAAAATTAAAACAACCTATATTCACAGGGACTAAAAACATATTTAAACCTAATCCGATATTTGAGAAATTACTTCTCCAAGAAGGTATTTTTACATATTTAATTATTTAAAATACAATATATTATTAATAATTTATTAATGTTATTATCAAATAAATCACTTGTCATGCGTCAGTGTGTAAAGACTTGGCAACCACCATTTATTGCTTTCCCATTTTCTTCATAGTATTAAGACATGACTACAATCATTAAAGATTTGGCCAAGGGAGGAAACTTTCACAAGATAAAATCATGAAAACAAAATCATATTCCTGATTCATCTAGGACCAGACCCATCACATCCTACCATGGCGAAGGACATTATGTCCAAGGCAGCCAAGGAAGTCCAACCACGTAAAGGTAAATATAAATCATATCCATATCATAAAATCATATCTCACCACAAAATAACACAATATAAAGTAACTGGCCCTCAGCTTCTATAGAGCTTGAATAATCACCAAACCTCCAAGATCAAACTGTTTGTACAAGGAAGTTTTTGCAACTAACAAATAGGTCTTCCAGAGGATAGTTAATCCTCTGTGTAACTGTTAGGATACCAAGTTAGTTAGGGAATTAGTTGGTTACACCAAGTTAGTTAGGCAGGTTAATTGGCTATAAATAAAGAGAATAGGGGATTAGTTAGGTGTCTTTGCCATTTGTTAAGTGAATCTTGGAGAGTTGAGGAGCTCTAACTCTTCCTCATATTAGTGTGATCTTTCTAGGGTTCTTGGCACATTGCCATTAACCCCATAGCAATAAACAGTTTCTTGTTAATTCTTTCTCTATCTGATTTCCAGTTCTAACACTGGTATCAGAGCCCAAACCATCCTGGGAAGGGCTTTTCATGGTAGCAACCAGAGCAATGAAGGCAATTCTAGTGTTTGATGGGAAAAATGCATGGGCTTGGGAGTGGGATGTGTGGGGTCTTTTCCTTGAGCGTGAGAAACTTGGGCATGAGTCACCAAAAGCACACAATCTAGAAGAGGGGGAGCGACACTGAGAGGACGACATTACTGGTGGTATGTGTTTTGGAAGGTAAATAACCCAACTGGGAAATGGTGGGAATTTCTGAGGGCATTTATTGACAAGGAGGAAGAAGAAGAAGAAGAAGAAGAAGAGCTTAGGGAGAAATCTCGGATTCCTGTGCTCGACAGTGGTGATGTAGGGTCTTGGCTATGGTAGGTATGGGATCTCTATCTTTTGCATAGGACACCAGAGGCACAAAGATTCCAAGAGGTGGAAGCTGCCCTTGGAGGAAGCCATCTTGTTTGGTTCTGGTTGTGGAAGGCGCACAACCCAGACGCGCAATGGGTGGAGTTTGTGACGGCCATGCGCCAACGCTTTCCGCTAGAGCCCAAGACCTATTATGAGGAAAAGAACGATGACGACTCGGCTCAAGATCCACTTCCAGAAGAAGGTGTGATGGCAAATCCGGAGGAGATAGAGACGAAGGTGTCGGACAAGAAGGTGGCCGCTGCAACAAAAGTGGCAGCGGTGCAAGCAGAGATGGCAACCGACGGTGTGTCTTCAGCGGCTGCGACAGCTGCAACGGCAAAGCAAGCAGAGAAGGTGGTGGCAGGCGTGATAGCCGCGGAAACAGTTGCAACAGTGGTGCAGGCGGAGTTCGCAGCGGCTACTCATCGCTGCGTGACAAGTGGATCGAAGACAAGGGCAGCGGCGATGCAAGGAGAGGTTGCGACGGCGAGTCAAAAGAGGAGGTGGAGGTTGCGAGAGCAACGGGAGCAGATGTCACATCGCACTCAAAGGGGGGTCGTGTGAAAAGAAACGAGAAGGACGTAGGGGCAAAAGTGGAAGTTTACACATGGGGCCCATGTTTCGCCCTAATGAGCCATGCCCACACCAAGGCAGAGAGGAATGGGCTGATGTTAGTAACATGGAAGCCCAGTTTGGAAAGGGTTGCAGGAAAAAGGGCTGCCTTTACAAGCTGAAGGAGAATTGGCAACGTAGACACATGTGCCATGGAAGTTGGACCTCAACCCAAACTGTTGGTTGAGCAGGGAATAAGTGTTCCGACAACTCTAACAGCTCTTTTCAAGTTAGGTTTCCATAATCCTCTAGTTTTCAGGCAATGGGATCCAGGAGGAATTTCTTTATATATGTCTAGTAATAAATCCTTGTACCCCCACCTTGAGGGCAAGGTGAATCTTCTGGGGGTGGGGGGGGAGTATTGTTAGGATACCAAGTTAGTTAGGGAGTTAATTGGCTATAAATAGAGAGAATAGGGGATTAGTTAGGTGTCTTTGTCATTTGTTAAGTGAATCTTGGAGAGTTGAGGAGCTCTAACTCTTCCTCATATTAGTGTGATCGTTCTTGGCACATTGCCATTAACCCCATAGCAATAAACAGTTTCTTGTTAATTCTTTCTCTATCTGATTTCCAGTTCTAACAGTAAGCCAACTAAACCTTGTACGTGAACGCAACAACCATCAGACTAAAGATGATATAAGACAAGCACTATTTGTTGATACATGACCTTGTTGAATATACCACTTGAGCTGGGAATCACTTTGTCTTTTGCAGAGTTCATGTTAACATTTTTATTAGCATTGCTAGGAGCAGTCCAAGGGCAGATAATAAGAACCAAGACAAGGAGAAGTCAGCTCGTGTAACAAAGCAACAGCAGAAACTGTAATGGCAAAGGAAGAATTGCCATCAATGTAGCAAATGTAAAGCTATGTTTTTGGGCTAAGAAAAGAGTGGCTGGAACAACCACAATTGAAGGATGTTTGGCCATAACATAAAAACTTCCAGGGGGCAGGTTGTGAAAGGCTTATAGTTATAGGATTTGTAATTTCTCCTAATTCTTATTAAGTCAGGCCACCATTTATGACCCTTTCATAACTGAGATCCTCCAATAGTATTGCAACATATCACTATCCCAAATCAACACACAATTTAACTATCGTGATTGCTACAGAATCAAAAACAAATCCAGGCAGAATTAAATTTCTTATACAACAAAAAACACTAAAACAGGAAAAATAAAAATCATCGTTCAATTTGAACATTAAAAAGGAAGGAAAATTTCGTAATTACCCATGGGTTTATGAGCAAGGCTCAGTTTCAGGCCTTCATTCCTCTTTTCTCCTTCTTCTTCAAGTGATCCTTGCATGACCGTTATTTCACAAGATGGTGATGCTTTTCTTATCATAGATTCTGTAACCAGAAAACACCAATTCAATAACCAATTTCCAGAAGCAACAACACCAATTCAATTTATTAGCAACAGATGAACCAGCTAACATTCAAGGCTATCAAGCAAAGTTTCAATACTTTAAACACAGTAAATGACTGAATTTGTGAGGGGGAGGTTGTGTGCAACTTACCAATCGCTTGCCGCAAGTAGCTGTGGTGGCAGTCAGCAGTCGCAGCACCTCCCACTTTGTCGTACTCTGAGCCTCTCGCAACCATGGGTTTAGCTGGGTTTAATCTGTTTATCCAAACCTTAGATATAAACTGAACTAGGTGATTGACCCGGTCAAGGCACTATGTTATGGGGAAGGTTGAACTAGTTAAACAGGATATAATTAAATAAAGCAGAAAGAATTGATACAAGTTCAAAATTCAAAACATAAATAAACAATACAAGTCCTTTTAGGAGATGCATATTTAGTTCATGCTTTGTGTGGTAACAGTGTTTGGAATGGTTGTGTTTGATCATAAGACATCATTAATTTCTCTGGACAAAATAAGACAATAAAACACAATCAAACCTTTAAAGCAAGTTAAAAAACTGAAATCAAGACTGCCCTCATCTACACAAGTACAACAGATTGCTTTTTTCTTCCTCTCTCACTTTTTTTTTTTTTTTTTTTTGGGTTTTGGTTTTCAATCTACCACTAAACCAAAACTCATAGAGAGAGCACGAAGAACCATACACATATCTATAGATATCACACAACCAATTCAACTGCTGTCTCAAGTCTTAATGATCCCAAATAACCAAAACAAAAACATTTAAATTTGTTAGCACATAACCAGGCCAAATGAAACAAGACAAAAGAACCATTCAAAATTCTAAACCGATCCCAAAATCTCACTCAGACACCAAAGACAGATCCTTACACCTCTGTAGTATGTCGACTAGCCTAGATAATAAAGAAAAAACACAACAAATGAAGCTCTGCCCAAAAACACCAAATAAATTAATAAATTTTACTGAATTAAGATAGAAAATACAATAAAAATATAATTTTTTATTTTCTTACAAGTTGTGTTGGTGCAACAGTAGTTAAATTAGATCCAATAAAGTGATTGAAGAGCAGAACCAAAGCCATAACCAATCTACTCGTGCAAGTACGGTTCATCCAAGCCATAACCGAAAAAACACCGCCAAATAGCACTTAAAAACCAATCTCAGAAAGGGGGAAAAAAAAAAAGCACACACACGCATACAGAGAGAAATGGAGGTGGGAGGGAATTACAGCTTCAAGAGTGACGAGGGTCGACGGCAGCCGGGGGGCGAGCTCAACGACGAGACTGGGGAGTGGGAACGACGGCAGCCACAAAGAGAGGGACATTCTGCTGCACAACTGAAGGGATATATTGTTTCAGGGATTTCAGAAAAGGAAACAGGATCGGGGTGATTTGTTAAAAGAGTAAGACGAGTAAATTTGTATGGTATAATTTTATATAAATTATTAATATTTAAAATTGTTTAAATGTTATATAATTATTTAAAATATTATATAATTTCATTTTTTAATTTAAATTATTTATATGAGATCAAATAATTAATATTTATCTATCTCATTCTTATAATTAATTATTTATCTTGTTTGGTATATATATATATATATATATATATATATATATATATATATAAAGAGAAAGAGAGAGGTGTGTATTATGAGATGAGTAGTTTATTACGAGAGTAAGAGAAGCAAATATGATCCTATAACTATATATGGATTGTCGAGATTTAAAATCATTTAAATATCACATAATTAGTTAAAAAAGTTACATGACTTTGTCTTTTAATCTTAAGTATTTATGCAAGATTCAATGGTCAATATTTATTCCTCTCACTCTCACAATTAACTACTTTTCTTACTATATATATGTGTGGAGCGTATCACATCATATAAGAAGAATGATTTATTATGAGAATGAGAGGAGTAAATCTGATCCGTATAACCATACATAAATGGTCAAAATTTAAAATTATTTAAAGGTCACATGATCACTTAAAAAAGTCATATGACTTTTTGTTTTAATCTTAACCATTCACGTAAAATCCAATAGTCAAGATTAACTCCTCTCACTTTCATAATAAACTACTCATGTGATATATATATATATATATATATATATATATATATATATATATATATATATTTGAAATAAACAAATAATTGTTTATTTCAATTTTATTATATATTTTTAATTAAAAATGCTAAAATAAATAAATAATTCTTAAAAATGTTAAATTTTTAAGAAACTATTATAATACTTTTTCATAATTTGAATAAATTAATTCCTAAATATATCTAAAAAAGTATATTATAAAATTATTTTTTCCAACAGAATCAAATACACCTATTATTTTTCAAAAGAAAATTTTGAAATAAAGAATGGCATCGTTTGGTTTTTATGTTTTATTTTCTTGAATGAATGACTCACCTAATTTTCTCAAAAATGAAAAATCGATAGAATCAAATTGAGTCTCGCTAATTCGTTAATATTATCAAATAAAATAATTGTTTAGATTGGGTTGAATATGATCAATTTGTCTGATTTGACTAAATTTTATAACTCAATCCAAACTAAACCAAATTAGTTTATGCAAATTGAATTTTTGAGTTAAACAAATCAATCTGTCCCAAGGATAGCCCTAAGTAAGGTTTTAATCTTTGGGTTAGAGTAATAGAATTTTATGCTATCCATAAAAATTGTAAGGTGACTAAGGATGGCACTCATACGTCGTGGGACAAGGAGTACCTCCTCACTTCCCATCTCTATCCCTTTATTTCTTCTTTCTCCCTATTCTTAATCCCTATCTTAGGAATTTTTTTTCTCCTATCTCCGTCTTGACTCTTCACAAGCCTCCATGGGAGTTCACAAGAGGGTTCATAATCCCTATGGATGAGAATGTAAATCAACCCCTTATTTCACACAAGATATAACAAACAAATGTGAAGAGAGAAAACAAATCAAACTTCACTTCACAAAATAATCCATGTCTAAATCATTGTGAATGAGTCATCAAAGCATCAAAGGAAATAAGATCATAGGAACAAATTTAGTAGCCGCATAGAAGGTGAGAGTTGAACAAGGAGAAATACAATAAAAATCTCTTGTTAGTTTTAGAGAAAATAACTAGGAATGGCTCCAAGCATGGTTTTGGAGATGGTAGAGTAGTGTGAGGGAAGCGGTTATGCTAGTAGCAGAAGTTAGTGTGATTAAAGGTGGAAGAGGATATGCAAATCTTAATGAAGTCAACAAGAAAAGGTTGAGGGTGGAGGTACATGTCTTGAAGCAGAGGGTCAAGGGAGAGGGTTGTTAAGGTCGGGGCGGAATGAAGACGAGTTGGTGGTGGTGGGAAGTGGTCATAGGCTTGAAAGCAGTAGAGGTGAGTTTGATGGCAAGCTTGGCAGCAAAGAGTAGAAGTCATAAATGAAAGGCCTAAAGGTGTAAAAGTAATACTACTTGAATCGATCTCTTTACCAAAATGATTTGAAATTGCATTCCATCTCACACGTAAGCAAGTCTCAACATGGCACTTCATCATCAAAGTCATGAATTTAAAATCTTAGTTCAAGCACATGCATGAGTGTACTAATTTTTGTTTTGTCTTCATGATTGTCATAGCATACCAAGAAGGCGTTGCAATGAGGTGTGACTGGAAATTTTTTTGAAGAATTTTTTTTGAGTTCATCACCAACATTTATTTTAGAAAGTTATTAGAAAAAAACCTTTTAAATAATTTAGAATTGGTCAGTGAAAATATTTTTAGGTTTGGGAGTCTTTTATGTATATGAAGTGGTGGAAAGTGAATCCTACTAAATCCGTCCTATAACGATTATCCCAAAATTAATTATGCGAATTAATTAACTTCAACATATCATATTTACCCACAAAGAAAAACATTTATGAAACAAATTTATGAAGATTTTATAGTTTGACTTGACTTGCATTTCTATATATTTGTCAGTGCAATGAAGAACTCAAAACAATTGTAGTTCTTTTAAAAAATTTATTGTGTATTGTTTGATTTTGTTTATGAAAAGATTTTTGTCAGACAGCAAATCCACTTTTGCATGATATTCAATAAAGTATAAACTATATAATAAATTCTTACAACTTTCACAATAATGCAAAATGGTAAACCATACAATCAACATCTCAAGTTGTTGCATTGATAAAAAGAGGTTTAGAGAAAAACATGAAATTATTCAACAATAAATCAATTTCAATCAAAGCAATATGTCAACAATGCATAATCATTTAAGTGATCAAACAAGTATAAATCAAATGATTAATCAAGAAACAAAATTTAAAACTCAATTAAGCCAATAAGAGTGTTCAACAACAGTATTCCAACATTTTTTTAATATTTTGTTTTATCATTTTTTTATTATTTTGTGTTTTGTTACATTTTATTTTTTATTTTTGTAATTTTTATATTTTTTCATCTTAATTATTTTTGTTTTGTTCAGAATCATCTTAATTATTGTATTTTATCACCCAAACCCATTTAATTCGAAAAGGAGGAAAACAACAACAATATATAAAATTAAAAAAAAAACTTAAACCCAAAATCCATTCCGCTCAACTCAAGAAAAGGAACAAGAAAAAAAAACTATTTTCACTAAATTGGCCCAAACCCAAAACAAACAACACCTACCCAACTTCCATCCTCTCTTTTAGCAATGCTAAATAAACAATGAGATGTTGACCCCCTCCCCCCCAAAAAAGGCAACAAGGAATCTAATCGAAAAAAAGAAAACAAACAACAAGGAAGAGGATGCTAACCAGTAACCAAAAAGGGATTATGTTTGATCCCTATGGTCTGAAACTCCATATGTCCCCCCCCCCAACAATATGACTAAAAAAAAAAAATCAATACCAAAGAGTGTTTGGTTGATATTGCATTAGAATTCAAGATAATATATTACATGTTTGATGAAAATTCTATATGTGAATGTTGGCAAAGGCTACAATGCACCTTACTTTACAAGGTGCACAACATAGCTTATAATCCAAAGGCTAGAATGTAATGGTGTATTCGTACTTCTCATATCTATGATACGCCATAACATTCTATCAAATTCTCTTCTCCTCCCTTTCCCTCCCCTTTTCGTTAATGCTCAAACCTCCTATAGACATTGAACATGGAAAAATCTATACTTCTTCGATGACAAAAGCCTGCATTTTTTTCCCCTATTTGTTGAGGGAGCCTCATTTACAAGCTTCAAGGTTCAACCCCTTTCTTTTTCCTTCTGCCATGGCACCCATTTCAAAATTGTGAGCTAGCCCTTCCTTTTCCTTTATCCATTGTAGCTTCTAAGCAAGAGAAAGGTGGGAAATCAAGGAGTTGGATATGGAGGTAGACTCCATTGATCGTCTCATGCAAAATCAACGAGGCTCAATAACAAAGGCAACCTAAGAAGGTTTACTAGCTTCGGTCCCCGTCGGTTCGGTTCCGAAGAGGAAATGGAAAAATCTAATGCCTTTGGTTGTGGCCCTTGTGGTCATTGCGGAGATCACATTCCTGTGTAGGCTTGACATGGTGAAGAACGCAGCCATGGTCACTGGCTTCTTCTATCGATCACATGCTGTTGCTATGGAAGGTGATGAATTGGAGTTAAGTGTGTCAGGTGGTGGCAAGAATTCAAAATCAAAGAGTTACGAGGAGTGGTTGGAGATTCGAGGGATTTTAACAAGGAATGTATTTATGTCTCTGGAGCTAATCATTTATCCATTCATCTATATGGTTCAAACTTCTAAGATCTCATGCCCAATCGAAGGTTACAACAAGATCAAGAACGATTAGAGGTTTGACCATGAACAGAAAGGGAAAGGGGAGAGAGAAATTTGAGAGAATTTTAGGGTGTATTATAGGTGTGGAAAGCATAAATACACCATCACATCCTAGCCTTAAGATTACAAGATATGTAATACACCTTGTTAAGTAAGATACACTGTAGCCTTTCTCGTGAATGTTGTGCTTGGAAGAAATAATTAGTAGTTAAAACTTAAAACTAGTAGGAATCGTTTTTCATATTTGACAGTAGAGATGATAAGTTGCTCTTTACAAATGTCAATTTTCCCTACTTAATGGGGATCCCTGCAGGGACTGTCCCATTTAGGGCCTCAAGTTCGAAGATTTTTTCCCCATAGAGATGTGGCGGGGTTAAAAGTCTCCCCGAGGCAAATTCAGGGACTGGGGTAGAAATCACACTCCCCGCCCCCCGTGGGGTCTCCGCATGTATGAAAATACAAAATTATCTTTACATTATACATATTATACGTACATACATACATACATACATATATATATATATATATATATATATATATATATATGACATTTCACATTATATTAATTTAATTTTAAAAATAACAAAATTCGTCAATACCCAAACTCAAACCCTTTGTGAATGAGTCTCTCTCCCTCCCCCCTAAACTCAATGACCTCGTCATCACCGTAACCAAACTCATCAAATTAGCCACTGCCACTACCAACAACTAGGAGATTGCCACCACCTATATAATCGACGACCTCATCTCTTTCCACGTTGCTACCCCGACCTCACTCTGCCCACCTCCACGACTGCAACATAGCACCTACGCAACCATGATCATAACTCCACTAAACACAACCATGAACTAGGCATGGCTGGTTGTTGGTGGCTATGGTGCTGAGGTCGATGGTCAAGGGCAAGCTTTGCAGCAAAGTCACGAGTGGTTGGGTGGTCTTGCTCTATTTTATCCCTTTTTTTTCCTAACTAAAAATGGGTTCTTTGTTAAGGAAAGGGATTATAGGATTTTGATTTTGTGCAAGGGTTGATGATTTTGATTTGGTTTCTTGTTTTATTTTATTTTTCCTTTGTATTGTTGTATCCCTCTGTGTTCTCTATGCTCTGAGGTGGTAACTTTTTTGGTTTGATTTGAGTTTGGTGGTAGCTGTGAATGGAGAGGAAGAGATGGGTCTAATGGTTAATGTTGGGTTCTACTTAGTGATTCAAAAATTTACTCCTTTCCTTTTTTCTTATTTGTTATGAATAGCAAAGACTTGCTTTTGTTATGATTTTTTTTTCTATTTGTTCAAGGATCTCCATGGGGACTCGTCGGGAGGTGGGGAACAGGGATGAGGAAAAATATTTCCCCACGACGAGGATCGAGGATGCAGATGGGGAGGATATGGGATGGCGGGGACAGAAAGCAGGGAGGCACTTCCCGCCCTTGCTCATGCGGGTGACATCCTTGTTGCTCTTATTGTGTTCCCTTTCTGGTTGCTCTTGCTCCCACCTCTTTGCCGTGTCTTGCTCTCTTTGTTGCTTTAGTTTTTCTTGTTTGGACCACCCTTCTTTTTCAACAAGGTTTTTTTTTTCATTATTCTCTTCTGGCCCCCTTCTTATATTAGCAATCTCTGCCTTTTTGCTTTTTAGTTTTCATTTCCAACTTTCACAAACAACAAATCTACTGTATAGGGATTGCATAGCACTTCTCTGCGTTTGCTATTTAATTTTTTTTTTTTTGTCATTATCTTTTTTTTTGGGTCAATTTGGTCATTATCAAATTAAGGTCCTTATGGATAAATGACTTTATTTAAGCCATTGTAGGAAAGTAATTTCTTAAAAGTAACTTATAAATAAGTTATTTTGTCTTTAGATATATAGTAATAGAAGTGCTTTTTTAGAGTATTAATAAGTGCTTCTTGAAAAACTAAATATTTTAACTTCTCAAAAAGCACTAAAAATAACTTTTTGAAAAGTAACTGTACAATCAAACGGGATAAAAAGTTAAAAATATGACTTTTAATTTTCAAAAAGTTGAAAAATGTCAAAAGTGATATTATCCAAATGGGCCTTAGATGAAAAAAAAAAATTGCTTTATTTTTTAGATTAATTTTGATACATTATTAAAGAGGTTTATACTGTTACTCTATCACATGCTATTGTTTGTAAAAAATTTTAAGTAGTGGGAAGTTGAGTCAAATACTTTTATATGATAATACATGATTAAATATATATATAAAACTTTTTCTACATTGATCATCATGCACCAAAATTAACTCTTTTTTTTGGGTCAAAAATTTGTTTACTGAATTAATTGTATTTTTTTTGTCAGAATTTGTTTTAATGATTTGCTCTGTGTTATTGAACCGGAAGAGTTTTGTTTGTTTTTCTTGATGAGTTATGGGCCTAGATAAAATAAAATTGGGCTTACTACATTTGTTTTTAATTTTCTTCTAACCTTTTTTTTTTTTGGTACTTTGGATAATTAATTTAATTAAAAATTGCGTGCAAAGAAGTGACTTAGGTTAAAAGATTATGTGTTATTAAATTAATAATTAATACTGATGAATTGAATTTAAAGATTGTTAAAAGGTTATCTAATGTAAATAAGAAATTGATGATGAGATAAAATGTATTTTATTATCGCTATTTTTTTACTTAATTAAAACTTGAGTGCTGACATAATTCTTATATTTATATTGTAGTAGAACGATGAATTTGCACCCTAATGGCATTCATATAAAGTAACATTATGTAAAATAAGAGACTATAACATCTGTAAAGGGTAGCCGAAAACGCCAATCAATATCAAAACAGGACTCTAAGCGTAATTGATGATAAAATATCTTGGTAATACTCAACCAACCCTTGGTTGATTTATATGGTTTGGTATTTGTTTATCTTAAATTAGGTTTTGTGTTAGAGTACGTCTTGTGACCGAAAATAATAATGCTGGAAGAGTTTCACCCCCCATAGTTGATCAATCTGTTTCGAATTATATTAGTTAAAGTTCAATAAATTTTAGATATGGATGATTTAAACTAAGAAAATTCTTGGTAACATTCAAACCCTTCGAGTGTGCCTTATCCTTTTACATACCATAATCTCATGTGAATATTTAGTGCACCAAATATGGCGTTGCAATTAGTTGGTATTTTCTATGGTGAAGAGTTGACTTGATAATTGTGATAGAAGTAAATTATAATCTCAAGCATATAATGTCAGGAATTTAAATTTTAGTGTCATCACTTTAGATAGAATTTTACCTAATTATCATTTCCAACTCAGCATTGAGTTTGCAGTTATATTAAGAAAAACAAAACGTTAACCAAAAGCCAATCATGTATAATTTTTTTCACAATAATATTACATGGTCATATGCACTATTACTAGCTTTTTTTTTTTCTGGTGCTTTGTGTGAACATTTATGTATAATTAATATTTATACATTTAATTTGAAGCAGATTCTAAAATATTTTAAAAAGTATAATTTCATACTTTCCTCATTTTTCTTTGAGTTATTTGATCTGAATCACTATTATTTTTCTATTTCATTCTGAAATACTTTAGACAAATTATGATTATAATGCTTATATATCTTCCCTTTAGAAATAACATTAATATTTATTTATGATTATAAAAAAATTATTTTTTATGTTATTACAAAATCAACTTTAATGATTCTAAAAACAGCAATATATATAATTTGTTAAGATAATAAATTTCTTAATATAAATCCAAAATGTAATAAATTTATTAAATTCCCATAAAAAAATTTATTAAATTCATATGTCACATGTCATGTAGTTAGTGCAATATGAATTAAAATTTAATAAAATCAAATAAAATTTAATTATCACTTAGGACGGTAAAAGAATATTATATTAATGAAAATTAATTATTAATTGAGTAGTTCAGTAAATAAATAAGAATAAATGATACTAATAATAAAAGACACATGATAAAATTTATGAAAATAAATTCAAACTTGTGGCGATTCAAAGCAAGTTTTTCAGTTCCGAATATTAAAACATGAGTCTTATAGTATATTATTACATATTACATATATTGATTGATTGATGACACAAAAATCTTAAACATATTACTTTGAGAAAAGCTTTAGTTATAATTACGACTCCAATTCAAAATTGCATGACCAATTGCTTGAACCTCAAAACTAGATTCTTCATCATCTCATTCACACCACCTCAACTGCAGTACAATGCAAGCCAGGGATATTTTCCAACAAATCCCATGTGAGCATTGAAGCCTTAGGTTTTGGTGGCCTTGTAGGGTATGCCGTTGGCAGTGGTTCCATCGTTGACCTATCACAGGTGCCAAGCCACTTACCTTGCATGTATTTCTGCTTCCTCCATGGCCCTATGTGCATATTCTTTTCCTTCATGCATTTTTTAGCAGCTGAGCACATAATCTTAACCAAGACTCGTAGCCTCTCTGCTTTTCCAACAAATACTTCCGGTAATCGCCTAACTAATTGGCTGTATTCTTCATTGGGACGTGCCATCTCGAATTCGGCTCGAAGGTTCAATTCGATTACCACTTTTATTTCTCTTTTATTGTCTGATGATCTTTCCATCACTTCCAAATAAGTATGTTCCCCTGAAACAAGTGCGTGCGAAAATGAATTAAGGTGGGGAAAAAATATAGTTAATCATTTTATAGTTTCATGCTAAGGTGTAAAGAAGTTACTGGCTAGCGCTAGCAGGTCACGACCCACCTATGCATATATTTCAAGAAATTTTATTGTAAGCTTAACCCACTGTGTATGTAGATGCAAATTTGTAAGTACTCTCAGAATTAAAGGGGGAAAAACTTTAGTTTTGTATTATTTACTCTGTAATATTTTGGCATAATTTGAGAGATTAATGATTTCCAAATCAACGTAATACCTACTCAAAGGAATAAATTTAAATCATGAGATTTTTCTTACAACCGTTCATGGATATAAAAAATTTAGATAATGGAGGCCAAAAAAGATTAAATATAATAAAATAATAGAGATAAACACACTGTGTGTTTATCTCTATTATTTTATTATATTTAATCTTTTTTGTTATACTTATGTATTATTTTGGCATATATATATATATATATATATATATATATATATATATATATATATAATAAAATTCTCAAATTTTAATGGGGGTATGTACCTCACCATTATGTACATAAATCTGTCCCTACTTATAATTATAATGTTTAAGAATCTCTTCGGTATATCAGTGATATTGAAGTTTAAACCTATAATCTTATACATATTACCTAAATTCCTTACCATTAATCCATTCCCAATGGCTTATAATACTTAACAATCTCTTGCATGTGATATGTTTGTTTTCTAATTAAAACCAATAGTACATTATGAGCCATGAAAGGACTGTATGCTATTGATTGTAATCCACGGTGACCTAGTGAATGAAGTGTGTATTTGGATTAATTTATTTTTATATTTAAAACAACATTTAATAATTTTTAAAGAAACCATTTAAAGTAAAAACAAGTAAACCAATCATGCACTAAGTCAATGATAGAAATTTTCACTTATTTTTGCCGTTAACATCTTCCTACTCATGCTACACAAGATCGCAAGCATAAATTGTAGCTTCTTGCATATTCATTCAAATCATGAGTATTAACAGGCAGGATTATTTGTTCGTGAATCTGCACATATGTGCATATAGAAGGAAAAAATTCAAATTCACTTCAACACTCAAATGAAATTACTTGCACAGTTACACTATTTTTCCAGGTCTTTGAACATCAAGATTTTTTTTAAACTGTAATCATTTCCTTTTGATTTTGATATATGTGAACCGAGATTACTTACAGTTTGATTCATATTAGCCCCCTTACCAACATGAAGTATGAACCATATGGGTTGATTTCTTCACAAAAATATATATACCTGATAGGAATCCTGATAAACTCCTCCATTTAGATTTGCAAATGGCACAGTTATAGCCAAGGTTCAACAACCGATCGCATAATTCTCCCTGCAAGCAATTCCTGCAGCTCTTAGCCACCACCGGTCTCTGGCAAAAGCACATCGTCTCCGACACCTTCAACTCTCTTAGAACCTCCTTTGTGGCTTGCCTTACTTTTTTCTCACTTGAGCTAGTCGTGCACAAAGTTGCCTTTGAAAATGACCATAAAAAAAAATATATAAAAAATTGTATGTGAGTTATTTTTCGTTATGTACATTAAGTGCATCAAATCAAATTGATATCATAATTTTTCCATCATTATGAAATTAAAGGGTGTATTTATTAGACATAAATTGTGTAGAATATTCCCAAGAATTTGAAATTGTACCTTGAGAAGCCGGTCTTGTTCTTCCCAGAAAGCTTTGTTATTATCTTTTTCCGCAGTCTCATCCTCATCATGATCATTGAAGTGATCACGGTTGCCGGAGTTAGATGAATTTTCCGGCAGAGCTTGGACGTCTTCCCAGAACCCGAAAACCGTGTCGGCAAAAATCACTTCATCGGAGCTCCGGCAAGTGGCCGGAATCATGGGGAATTCTTTGTCCATGATTTGTGCTCCTGCGAGTTCCTCTGTCTATCTTAATCTATGTCTCTCACCTTAGTAACTGTGAATGTGAGTGCTACAATTTATAAAGAAAAAGCGAACACGAACATGTCCTACCAAAAATATAAATAATTGAAAAATAAAAAAGAATAAAAGAAAAACAAAACGAAACAAAATATGAGCAATTGGATGTCTATGGGGGCCACCTCCGACGAGACGCCGCGATTGTATCATCTGCTAATGTAGTTTCTTCTTAAAACTAATCCTGTATAAATAGTGAAAGACGAAAGAATAATTCAAGATCCTCCTTAATTATCAACAGTAGATTAAAATTAATCTCTTAAAAAGTACCATGTAATATCAATAATTATTGATATAAAATAAATGAGGAGAGTTGAATAAATAAAAAAATATAAATTATATGTCACAAATTTTGTTTTATATATATATGTGTGTGTGTTGTAACGTCCTCCCGAAATACAGTACTATACTTAAGTCATAGTACTACATTCTAGAGTTGTTATTGTTACCTGAGTGGACCTTATCTGACAGCAACCTCAGCCGTATTTGGAACTTCTTGAACTATCTAGAGATAACACGGAAATAGGAGTGAGAATTTTGAATTCTCAGTAGAATTCCTTAACTATCTTACATACTATCATCGTTGTCATCTCCAGTTTGCTTTGGTTTATTATGAAAAGATTAACAAGTTATGTAAACTGTTTAATTTTATAGTTCGAAAATATATTATCCGAAGCAAAGTTCATTTTACTCATACACTTGGCATTTGAGAGAGCCCATACAAAGTTAATTCATGAATTATACTATGAATAATAACTGCAACATATTAAAATATGATAGCATCAATATATTAGAGATATAACATCGGCACATACCCTTACTTGTACTTGAACTTATGCAGATACATAAAATTTACTTTTCTTTCTTTATCTTCCTTTACTTGTTATACATATTCCAGAGTACGATCGTCATGTCATACTCCATCGGGGTGTGATCACCATGTCACATTCCTTAGGAATATGGACTCATCATCATAAATTTATGGTACTTACATTAGCTGGGTCATACCATGCCTCATGTAAGCCCTATCTCCTATACTCACACTAGCTGGGTCGATGCCATGCCTCAAGTGAGTGGGGTGCTTGCATATATTTTAATCTTTAATCTTTACTGCCCTTGGGTAGTCTGATCTAGGAGTGAGCTCGTCAGCTCAACTCATGACTGTCGTCACACAGACTAACCTACAAGGGGATTCACGTGCCTCTAGTCTTAGAGGGATCTCATTTTGGTCACGTGCCTCTAAATTGAAGGAATCTCTTCTAGTCACGTGCCTCAAGAATAGAGGGATCTCATCTGACCACGTGCCTCCAAGGTAGAAGGATCTCATAGTTTTATACTGCCTTCACAGGGAGGGATTCAATGTGCAACTGCCTCCAAGTGAAGGGACCCACATCTTATCTTATTTAACTGCTTTCACAAGGAGGGATCTCATAACTACTTCCAAGTGAAGGGATTCACATTTAATATGTTTATATCCTTTCCTTCTCATACATAATCACGTATAGACATACTGAATGCACTCATACATATGCTTCATCAATTACTTTCCTATATCCTTGTATCTATAATTTCATTTTCATAACTTAAATCTTCATAACACAAGCTATTATAACTTTATATGATTCTGCCGAAAATTCGGCAGCATAACGGAACGTGTCCGCTTCCCTATGAATAGTGCCAGTACTTAGAAAATCAATTGTATAGAGAAATCATAACACTTCATTCATATTTCAATCATCAATCTCATAAGAACAATCTTTGCATTTAACACCTAGTTGTTGTCCTAGCACTTTCACTCAGCCTGATTTTTGTAAATCAGGCCATAAATTCATTTCAACTCATCTAGACCTCAATTTTGGATATGTTAGAGTGTTATGTGTCTATTTTCTAACCTCTTTGGTCCCATCTAATTTTGATAAGTATAGCTCAAGTTATTTAAGTCTTGTTCCAGCTTGCCTTGAGACTGGCTAGAATTACACTCTTAAAAGTAAAAATCTACTAAAAA
The DNA here is from genome assembly GCA_031439585.1 of Pterocarpus macrocarpus. Taxonomy (NCBI): domain Eukaryota; kingdom Viridiplantae; phylum Streptophyta; class Magnoliopsida; order Fabales; family Fabaceae; genus Pterocarpus; species Pterocarpus macrocarpus. Next base: position 58,270,717 of record CM062522.1, read on the forward strand.
TTGAAATCCAACTCAAATCATGTGAAATTGGTATTATATCAAAGCTAACAGGACAAGCTTTCATTTGCAATAAGTTTCGTTTCCTTTGCTTTAGCAGAGTTCGCGTTATAAGTCCTGAAATTCAACCTTCCTGAACTACCCTGTTTTGGCCTGGTTTGGATATAGGCCAACTTCCTCGAACCACTGGGAACAAATGAGATCGTAACAAACTCAGAATTTCATTATGAAATGTTCCCTTATGTGTAAGCTTTTTAACAAAGTTAGTTTCACTCAATTTGGAGTTGTGTAAGGTGAGTTACACCCTTCTCAAGTCACACTGCCCGGATGAAAGTCCTGATTCTTGGGTCAAACTTCAAAAATTTATATCTCTCTCCATACTAATCCAATGGCTTTATATGATATATATATATGGAAAGCCCTGAATGTCTAGTTTCATATAAAAATGGTTCCATCGAATTCGAATTGCTGTAGGTAAAGCCATACATTCCACCATATGGACTACCGTGGGCTTCTCACTTAGACAGTATCCCAATCCTCCACTTCTCCTAGTTTTCTTCCTCCAACCTTAATTCTAACTCAAGATTTCATATTAATCCAACCATAATCCATCATTTACATCCAATATATCATCAAATACATGAAGAAGAGTGAAATTTCATATAGCCACAATTTAGGAAAATTAAGAATAGAAATTGAATCCTACCTCCTTTGGGTGTGATTCTGCTAGATTTTGGAGCTTGGATTGATAAAACCTTGTTAAGCTTGAAGGAGTGATAGAGTTGATTGAGAGAAGAAGAGAAGAAGAAGGCTGAAACTGTATGAGAATGAGACGCAAGTCAGCAGGGAGAAGAGAAAAATTTGATTTAAGCATTGAAGAGGTGGTTGGCTTGGTGTGTTTTGATTGGTTGAAATTTTGTGATTGAAGTTCAATCATGTCTCCTTCTTTTGTGGCTAAATTATTCTCCACGTCGCCTAAAAGTGGGACTCACTTCCATTGTATCTGAAATCGGAACTCGTCTCGATTTTGCTTAAAGTCGGAACTCATGCACATCTATTTGAAACTTGGAGATGAAATCGGATATCAAAAATATTGTTTGGTTTATTCGAAACTTAGAAGCCAGAGGTCAGAAATCATACAGCACACAATCACCTTAAAATCGAAAGTCAAGGACAAGAATGTGAAACCCAAAATACTTAAACCTAGAAGTCGGGGATGTTAACGTAAACTTGGAAGTCGAGAACCAGGACACTTTAAAACTCTTATTACATGAAATTCTAAAACTCGGCCCATGGTCAATCTCGGAGATCGATTCTAAGCATAACTCCGGAAATTGGGAATCAAAAACCTTAACTTATATAATCTCGGAACTCCCAATTCAATCTCGGAAGTTGGTCATAGGCAAACTCGGGAATACCAATAGAAATAAAAAGCTCTTGGGAATAAACTCGGAGATCAAAACTCGTGTAAAATTTTGATTGAACTTGGAGATCAACTCAAAGATCTGAACTCGTGTTCATTCTAGTTGAGTTCAACTCTAAAGTCGGAACTCGTTACATTCAACCCGGAGGTCGGTACTTATGACTATTCTATTAAACTATCAACTAGGAGGTCGGAAACCATGTAAACTTTATTTTGAAATATGAAGTCGGAAGTCGGAAATGATCCGTTTTATTTGGAATTTGAAGATGAAGTCGGAAATCGGAAATAATCCATTTTATCTGTAGCTTGAAGATGAAGTCGGAAATCAGAACTCGTGGTGGATGTTACATGTGTGTGTGTGTGTGTGTGACAATCGACAGGATGGAGTGCATGCATTAATGGTGAAAAATACCATGCACGTTGATGAATAAGAAATTAGGCGAACTATTATAGTTACTCTTATCTAATTACCCAATCATATATGTAAAATCCTTAATTATTTGCATATAAATTTCTAATTGGGTGATAATATTATTATTTACCACTATTGTAATACCCTCGATTCTTCATTTATCACCTTGAATTTACTGCAATTGACATGTGTGCTCCCTTGTGATTGATCAGCATGCTCATTGAGTATGTACAAATATCATAAACAATTGTACTTGTTCTTAAGAATTTAGAACAGACATGGCACCCTGTTGTTCAACGAAAAGGAATTATTGTACATCTATCCTTTATTTATTTATTTTTGTTCATGTACATCTATCCTTTATGTTATCAATTTATTTATGTATTATTTTTATTATGTAATTTCATGATTATTTTTAATAGTAAATAATAAAAATATATTTCAATACATTGTTTTCTACCTATATTTTCTCAAACTAAAAAAAAAAGAATGTAAATAAAGTGTAAATTCTTAGTATCAAAGTAATAAAGTTCATGTTAAATATAGCTTGATGTGCAAATGTAAGGGTAGTAGATTAACTTATACTATGGTGAGATGCCGTAATTAAAATATAAATGTGTAAAAATAAAATCAAATATCGAAAGGTGGAAGACAAGTTAGTCATAGTCCTCAATTTCCAATTTTTTTAACATATATAATATATATGATTTGTGGGCTATTTAAAACCAAAACTGGCCGAACAAAACTGATGAAACCAACTCGAAAAATCAAAAACTAAAAAGAAAATCAATTAAATTGATTTTTTAATTTCAGAAACTCATAGATTCTATTTGGTTATCATTTGACAATTTGAAACTCTAACTTGTTTCGCTTAAATTTTAGCTAGCCGGATGATTACTTGATTGAGACATGCCAATGGATTTGATTATTGCAAAACACTATTGATCTCTTGTATCAAGCAATTGAGTCAAGAAAAGGACTCTGTCGCTCAATTAATGGATCCTCAAACCACTCTAAAGATCATTTGGAAGCTATTTGAGAGGATTCCCTTATGTAAAGTATATTTATCAACTAAGAATAACTAGAAAACACTAAAGAGCTTGAGTATACAAAGCAATAAGGGCTAAAAGTGAATAGTAAAGATGGTAAAGAAAGCAAGAAAATGAGTAACTTGTACTATATATAGTTATGTATCAAGTGTCGTGTATCTGTACAAGTTGTGCCCGACCATTTAGATAGGCTAGTACAAAACTGGACACTTACTAGAAGAATCTCACTCACCAATTCTAGGTGACTTATCTCACATCCCATCATGGTTAGCAACATTCCTTTTGTTAACTGCAACTTTAATTGACTTCCATTTTCCCTTCCTTTTAAGATGCTTTTGTCTTAGTGGTAACCACTTTAAACTGCCATATCATATATCCTAGTGGTCCTCAGCTGCTTGAGTGTTATAGTGTTCTCAACAACATACTCAACTCATATTCTAGAGCCTTAAGGGTAGCTGTCTTCTATCAAATAAACCTCTTTCATCCATAACAAATAGGCCTGAGGTTATAATTCCCTATATCAGATAACTTTAGGCCCAAACGTAATTAACTGTTTGGTCCATTACTCTTCTTAGCAAATCTTCGTTAACTACTTTTGCCTCAGCTGGTTCCTTCTCGACTATGGCCCTTCCTTAACAGCCATGTTCATTCAACTAGACAAACTATTTTTTGATGTAAACACATTGCCCCTGCATTTTTTAGTTGACAAGAAATACTTGCATGGTCTGGAAGCACCACGTAGTCCTTCTCCCGGACCAATCATATAAGTGCATTTTACATAGGATCCACCATTAACACATAATCTCATCCAAAATGCACTTGCATAATTGGCCGGGAGCATAGCCACATGGTGCTCCTAGACCATGCAAGTATCTCTCTTAGTTGACAATCGAATTGGGAAGTAGAAATGATGCACTGCCTAATCAGCCACCAAGAATTAAATGCCTTATTCATTCCCAAGGAATCACCAATAATCCTTATTTAATCGTATTTAATCCTCAGCTCCCCCTATAATCCAATGTTTTTCAACAAAAATAATCCTTCAACTCCTATTTAAAATTGCTTCTGCTTCATTTGAATTTCCTTTCATTGTTCCTTTTGTACCTTTCAGCTCTTTCAAGCCTCAAGAACCCTTAGCTTTCTTGCTACAAAATCCTGCTTATCTAGAACCCTAATCTTCCCTTCCTCAGCCATTTCTTACCATGTCTTTAGCTAGTGACTCACAAAATCGAATTCATTCTCTTGGGGTTAACAAGGGAGAATTTTCCTCCAAAAGCTTATCCCCTTTTATCTCCCCAAGCTTGCCGAGGGCTAAAGATGCCTCTTCTACTTAGCTCATTCCCTACATCAAGGAGAGTCACACCTTCATTCTTACCCCCATATCAAATAACACATCTGAAAGGAATCTCCTAATTGGACACTTCCTTCACCCTGCTAAGCTTGACCTGCCTATTACTTCGAGCTTGTTCACAATCGACAAGCCTCCCATTAACCTCCATGCCTAGCCCTACTCAACTAACCAATTAATTCCTTAGCTTGATTAAGTTGCCAAACACAAGGCCAAAGATTGGAAGAGATAAAGTATCCACGATATGATCATGTTGTCAAGCACAACATTCTTCTCCACACCAATCTCCTCTTTGCCTCCATTGACTTATGGAACACAACTATTGGTAGGTTCATTTTTCTATTTGGTATGATTAGTCCAACCCTATTTGTTGTCTCAGCTATTTTGGGCATTCCAGTCAATGGCAATGAAGTTCCCTTTCTATCCAATGTAGTTTCTAATGACTTGGGGTGAAGTTTTCCAAACCTACCTCGACTTACTTACTCTAATTTCATATTAGCCAACAATAAGGACAAAGGTTGTTGTAGTAAATGCAGAGCACAATGCCTTCCTCTTATTTTGGTTTTGTAAGTATATTGTGTACACTAGCTCAGTGGCCATTGCTTTTGAGTATTATGATTTTATATCAAATTTTACATATGGACATTCTTTAGCTTCGGCTCCACTATTCTTTTCCCTACTAAGAGTCTTTTTTACCACTGTGGATTAACTAAAGAAAGGAGAAGATGTTAAAAATACTTTCGGCCCCTCTCTGGTTTCTCATATGGATTTCTCAATACTTTCCTAAGCCCCATCTCGATCCTACCTTGACTCAAGATGATATCATCAACCATGTTGGTCTCATTATTACTTGTTTTTAGGCTTAATTTTGACAGTGAAGACTTAATGAAGCTCAAAATAGTAAAAAAGGAATATAATTAGGGCCTACTGAGATGGTAGTGGATCAGGGGATCATTAGAGAATAGGATTGCAAACTTTTAGCACTTGGGAGCAAGAGCTTTGCTAAGTTTTGGTGGCTACATCAAGAGAAGAAGATTCATAGACTTCAATTCATCTATCTTTTACTCTTTCTCTTGATTCATGTCCATTATGTTCTTTTTCTTTTTAAAGTTAAATGTATTGAACATGTTTAGTGGCTAAATTTCTCATATGCTACGGTAATTGTAATGCTCAGGTCGAGAGTCACACAAATTGTGACACTTTGTCCTGTTGGATCCTGTAAAAGCTCTAAGTTTGGACCTTAGGCCTCTTTGAAGGATTATATGATTGGGATATTTTAATGGGATTAAAAGTCCTAGTAATTGTTCTTTAGATATCCAAGAATCAAAGAGTGATTTTTAATGAATTTTTTGAAGTTATTAACCCTTCCGTTTTCAACTTTGAAGTTTAAGAAAATACAAGTTTTTGGAATTTTGTACTAAAATCCAAAAGTTGGATTTTGATTCTTAAGAAGTTTGATTTTTCCAATATTTTTATTGGATTCAAATGGGGGTATTCCCTTATTTACATATATATTTTAAAGTTAATGGAGAGAAAAATAAATGAGGACATTAACTTGTAAATAAGTACATGATGATAGTTGAGAGGTGTAGATGAAGAAGAGAAAAAAAAAATTAGACCGAGCGCCTAGGTGCCCAAGGCCAGTGCCCAGGCACTAGCTGCGCTGCGAAATGGCTCAGTTTTAGGCATGAGGGTGCCCAGGTGGCCAAGTCGCAGTGCCTAGGTGCCCGCTGGGCGAAATTAAAATAAGAAGCACAAACCCTCTCCCTCATTCTTCTCCAAGTCTTTCTCTCTCTTCTTTCTTTCTCATCCTTCTCTCCCCCACATATATCTTGCCAATCCTTTACCATTTCTACTCAAATTCACTACTAATCCACCTTCTTCCATCATCATCATCATAGTTTTAGCTTGACTCTCTCTCTCTCTCTTTCACTCTTCTCTTTAGAGAGAGAAACTAAGGTGGGAGGAGACCCAAGTCCTCCATCAAATTTCTTCCTTCTTTTGCAATCCAAGGTAACTCTCCAAACTCTAATCTTCTTCTATTTCATGGGTATGGAAGAATTTTATTGAATATTGAAGTTTAAGGTTGAGATTGGAAACCTAGGGTTCCATAATGGGGATTTTATATCTTAGGATGTATTACAAGTTAATTTTTGATTCTATAGGCTAATGAGTGTTTGGATAATGATGTTTTTGGTGCTAGATAACTTGTGTGGTGACCATAGTTCAGTGACACAACATGCTAAGGCTACTTTTTCCCTTGGATTAGCACTGTTAGTGACAGTATATCTATAGTATGCTTCTTATCCTTAATTTCCTAAATACATGTCTAAATTATATTTTAGTAAAGTTCTATGAAAGAATAGATTTAATATGTTTTACTTTGTATTTATAGAATTCTTGAAGTAATCATGTTAGTTATGCATATGTATATGTATATGTATGTTTGAGCATAGAAGTGTGGGACAAGCTTTTATAGAATTTGTGATTTTCTTAAAGCAAAGGTTATGAGCTATTTGATAGAAAGAAATAGTTATATTTCAATAATTTGAGAAAAAGCTCTAAATACTTTCAATTGAATAGTTTGAAAATGCTATGCTTGAACATATGTTTGATAGTACAATTATTTTGGATTTTGAAAAGTCTGATAGCTATATTTGCTAAGAATATAGAAGATTTATTTTAACCTTATTATGCATTTAAAATTATGAGCAAGAAACTATATGATTTGGGATAAAAAAAAAAGTGTTATTGTCAAGGAGTTAGAAAGACAATGTGTTTTCAAGGACTCACATAGGGCATGGCGAAGACCCAGCAAGTGTGAGTGCCTTCCTAAGGGGGGAAATTGTAACAGAACTGCTTGCTAATTGCAGCAGTATTAGCCTTGGTGCACCTCGTATAACCCAACTAGCAGAGTGATTGCTAGCCCGACATGTTGGCCAACATGTCCGACAGATATAGACATGCACAGATGTGAGATCAGTTACTGTTAGGCAAGCCCAGTCAGGCAGTTATTTTCTGAAATAGAATCCTCCCCTAAGTTTTTCATGAGATTGAATAAGTATTTATTTTTTATGTTTTGAGAATGTATTTCTATATTATGCATTTATGTTTAAGATCCTTATTTACTAGTTGAAACTATATTTAGTTGAAATTGAAATTTAAGGAAATTCCTTGAAGTTATCATGTGTTTGAAGTCATAAGCAAGGATACATATAAGTTGATATAATGAGCTTTATATTCAGTTGAACTGAAAGGTGTTCTAATGAGCCATAGAGAGATTTTAAAGATAGATTAATTATCAGATATGCCTTATCAAAAATTTTTATAGTAATTTTACTACATAGACAAAGTATTTTACTTGAGAAATAACGTATGAGTTTTTGAAAAAGCTTATAAATTATGTGTTACTAAAATTGTATGTTTAGGCTTGTCCCATTCCTATTATAAATATACTATCCCTCACTGAGTCTGTATGACTCACCCTTTCTTCCTTTCCATGTCTTTAGACAGGTGCTAGCTCGTCCTCGGCTTTCTTCGGCTAGCTAGAAGTGTTGGTTTCCCAACAACCCATACACTTGTTCGTGTGGGGTGTCAAATGGTTTTTTTGCATTTGAGTAAAATTGGTAGAACCTCTAGTAATGCTCCAATAACCCACAGGCAGGGTCCTTCCCGTGTCATTTATAATGTGTAATGATAGTATGTTAATTTAGTTATGGCCAACTTGAGTTTTAATGTTTACGAATTAAGCTTCAGCAATATACATGTATATATATTTTTTCATAAGTATGATTATGTTTTAAACTCCTATATTGTGTGTCGGGGGTGCATTTAGAGAATGCATGGATCCCCAATGATTTTGTATGTTTGGATTGTTGTGCAGGTGGAGGATCCTTATTTAGGAATAGTCCTAAATATGAAGAAGACTCTGCTCGATTTTATTTAGAAAAGGAGTCTAATATAGGCTTGTTAGGGATGTGTCCCTATGCGCCGATCACGTCCTGTGTTGGGTCGTGACAGTAATGATGTAACTTTTGTTAGAATGATTAGATATTGAGTTTTCCTTTAATGTAATGAATATTTTTCTTTTCGATTGAGCTTTTATCTTTGTGCTTAATGCTTTTATAGTTTGGCCATCCACAAATTGATGTTGAGTTGTGTAGGCAAATGAAAAATTGGTACATAGCTTAAACATAGGGATAGAAACCATAATCATTGATTATGGATAGTCACCAACAAAGGAACCCAAAAATTGAACCCCAATCATGACGATATATGAGCGAAAAATCGATCAAGTAAGCCAAGACCAGGTTGACTCTATCATTGTATGAGGATTTGATAGATAGGTTCCATATGCGAAGACCAATAATTCCCTAGCTTGGAAAATAACATGGATAAACACCAATGTTTTACAATCTTAATATTTAGAATACTAGAAATTGCAAAGTTTATCTTAACCTAAGGACATATCACGTTTGGTATAATTTGAGTGTGATATTTTAAGCACCAATATTTTTACAATTAAAATTATGCATTTTTATAATTGCTCTTGATGAAATAAGAGTAAATATCTTTTATAGTCCTAAAATTTTAACGTTAATATTAATTCAATTCTGAAATAATTTTTGACATCAATTTAGTCATAATATTTTGAATATTGACATCAATTTGGTCTTATATTGATAATTTGATAGAAATTTTGATTTTATAGAAAATTTGTTAGGATTAACTTAATGTTAAAACTCAAAGTGTTAGGATTAAATTGATGTTAAAATTTAAAATATTAGAACTAAATTAATGTCAAAATTTTTTCAATATCAAATTGATGTCAATATCAAAATGTTAGGACTATATTGATGTCAACAATTTTTTAAGAATCAAATTAATGTCAGATTTAAAATATTAGAACTAAAAAAGTTATTTACTCAAATAAAAAAGAGAAAGAAAAGTAAAATGTGAATTCTTCATTATTTGTTTATTTCTATACAAAATAAATACAAAAATTAAAAAGAAAATGTAAAACAACAAGTATGAAGGTAACATTTTTTGTGAAGATTTCATTTTTATTTACTTAATATATCTAATACGATAGATAGTATGATAGCATGATTACTAGAATTATTCATATTATTTAAGAGAAAAAATAACATAGAGTCAAGTAATTTTTTTTATAAAAAATGAGCTAGCCACTTAGATTAGAATTCTAAGTACGTAGTTAATAAAAATTAGTTCAACTGACAAAATTAAATAGCTTTGATAAAAAATGTCTTCAGTTCTGTTCATGTTAGTGGACTTAATTTAAAGTAATTTGACAAATAAATAACCACAATAATTTTTCACGCGGTTTCAGTTGTTCGCATATTCCTTCATTGCGGCATGTGTAGAGAACGTGGAAATGATTAACATAGCACATTCGAAACTAAATGCGAATAACAGAATCTACATGTTTCTTCTTTTCAACTTCCCCAATTGTGTTCAGATTATATGCGAACGGCATTGAGGAAATATGCTCGTCAATCCCATATGGCAAATTTTTTCAATTAAAAAATTGAATACTTACAATTAGATCAAAAGTTATAGTTGATAATAAAAATATAATTTTATTTTCATAAAATTTTTCAAAACTACATTTAGTATAAAGAGTTATACCCAATCCAAATACCCTAATCTCGAATGTACGTTTATCAAATTCTAACGGTGACAGCAGCTGGTCAAATAAACCAACAATTGGTAATTTGGGTCAATGGTTTTAGCTTGCGGTTAAAAAATTTAAATTATTAAATAAGGATACATAAAAGAACTTATTGTTTATATTTTGAACAATTTTTTTATAATATTTAGTTAGTTTAAGTAGCATAACATCTATTCCTTCTTATTTCCTAAAGCAAGATTTTAGATTTAAATCTTGTAAATCATAAAAACTAGCATTGAGCTAGCATTTTATCATCTTAAGTCAGATTAGTTGGGATCTAATGGACTTTTGATTGTTAGTGGTTTAGACTTGACCCATCTCATCATACATTTTAGAAATCATAAATAACACAAACTTTTTAATATCTTTTTTTTTTTGTAACAATAAATTTTAGAGATTGTTTAGAGTCAGTTGAGTATAGGATAAAAATTAACAAGAAATCAACAATTTAATATAGTTTTATTAATAAAATGATTCACAAATTTTCATTTTTATTCTTTTTATCTCTATATCAAAATGATTCTCAGATTAATCATAAGCTTCAATGAGAACTTCATAGTACTTACAATTGAGTCCTATAAAAAGTGGTCAATACAATTATTTCAATTATGATAAGAGGTGAATGAGCCCAACTTAACAATTAGGCCGTCGGTCCTGCCATTGAAAGTTATAGTACGCTGGGCTTTTTTACCATTTTAATTTTTTTTTAAATGATTTATGTATATTCCCTTTATGAAGATTATGTTCTAAAATATCCTCTCTCTCTCTTTTTTTTTTTTTTTTTGTATTACGGGGAAATTGACGTAGGATTGATCAATTTCTTTACCCGACTAATTTTGCACTATGCAATAGGGAGGAGTGCAGAAATTGATTTAAGCAATTTCAACACTATAAGAGCAAATAATGTTGAAATCAATTCCTAGATTGATTTCAACGCTATATGCTCTTATAGCTTTAACACCCCACCCCCATAAATATGTAAGCGACCAAGGGTTGCTCATTTTTATGTCTTTGGTGAGGTTTAGGGTTTTAGGAAGAGAGAAGGTGAAAAAAAAGTTAATAGATAGAGAGATAGAGAAAATGCTTAGTTGGTAAAGAAAGGAAAAGTGATGAAGCACAATAATCTATGTTGGCTTGATGTACTTAGAATACATATTATTGCAAATCTTAATACAAGGATAATTTTTTGTCTTAATTTATTTTTTATTATTGTTTTGTAGTTTAGTTCAATTTTTTATTAATGTAATTAGTAGATTATTTTATTAATTTAGTTACTACTTTATTTCTATAGTAAAATAAGTTTAGATATTTGAGTTAGTGTTAATTTAGTTTAGGGCATGTTAGTTAGTATACTTAATTGGTAACTTATCTTAGTTCCTTTATTTGAGTGGTAATTAATTAAGAAAAATCATAGGTTTATTTTGTTATTAATCTAATTTAGTTATGTGAGTTAGCGTTAAATTAGTTTAGGGTATGTTAGTTAATATAATTAATTAGTAACTTAACTTAGTTAATTTATTTAAGTGGTAACTGATTAAGCAAAACTATAGGGTTATTTTCTTATTAATTTAATTTTGTTACTAATTTATTTACTAGTAGTAAAGCAAATGTAGATATTTGAGTAAGCATTAAATTAGTTTAGGGTATATTGCTATACTTAATTAGTAACTTAGCTTACTATACTAGGGTATGTTAAATAATGATGTTGCATTCATGCTATATAGCGTACTCGAGTCCTGCACAATAGGTGTTACAGGATACCTGAGCTGCATCCATTGTGAGAGGCGGGCTCTTCCATGCATCACAGGTTCTCTACTACGAGTATGATCGCCTGTCAAGTAGTGCATTTGTTGAGCGCTGGCTCTTAGAGATGTACACATTCCATCTGCCATAAGGAGAGTGCACCATCATGCTCCAGTGTGTTGCATTTCAATTGGGGTTACATATCGATGGGGACCTAATCAACGGATGTACGTTGTCATGGGAGTGATATGAAGGCAAGGACGTATGTACCTTGTGCGATGAACTACTCGAGGCTGTGTCGGGTTCAGAGCACTGACAAGAAACTCTATGAATCTTTATTGGTTTATGGATACATTTAGGAACTTGGATGACCATGCAACTTAGGATGTAATAGTACGCCATACTTCGGCATACATTATGCTTTTGCTTGGTGGCTTCTTGTTTGGAGATAAGTCAGGGTTCAGAGTTCATTTAAGGTGGTTGCCTCTACTCCATGACTTTCACCGTATAGGGAGTCTTAGCTAGGGCTTGGCAGTGCTGTATTGAAATCTATGTTGCATTGCTAATAGCGAAGTGAAGGACATTGCTAGGTGCCTGGCCTTACTGCAATCATGGATATGGTACACACTACCAGAGTTTAGTCCTCCAGACAGACACTAGATTGGCTATGAGGTAGGGTCTTGAAACAATAGCGATATTTTATTTTAGTTACATTTGTCATTTGTAATATTAAAATTCTTAATATATGTATTTTTTTAGGTGACTAGAAACAATGGCCTCATTTGATGCATTAAGGGGTTGACTGTTGGCACATAGGAGATGGATTGATGAGATTAGTATTACAGGGGTAAGATTTGTAACATTTAGTTGTTATTATTGACTTTTTTATTTGAAGCTTTTAGCATAAAATCTAATGTATCACTGTTAATCATTGTAGTTTATCTGCACCCCATATGACAACCCACGCGTCATGTAGTTCACACCCGAGTTGGTTTATGCAGATGCCGATTTTTGGGCATTTGTAACTGCACTAATATGCTTCCCCATTGTTGAGTGTCACCAAGTGGATTATGTTCTCTGACAGCTCGATGGGCAGCAACATATACTAGATGAATTGTTGACATTAATAGGTTGTAGGGGATTGATGCATGTAGTACAGACCATTACTGACTCGAATATCATAGCCAGTTTCATGCACTTTGGGACACAAGGTATGAGCGGGTGGTTTAGTTTCTTATTGCCTTGGACCTTCGTCTATCAATCAAGTAGAGTAGATGATATTTGAAAGTTGCATAGAAGTTTCTGTCTACAGATAGGATCCTTGATGACTCGAGGCAGATTGATGGCATCCAGAGCTTTGAGCATGAGTTAAGACATGCGCAAGTCATCACCAGCAGCTAGCAAACGTGGATAGTGGTGAGAACAATATTTATGACAAGGATCGCAGCGACCCCCAGCCCCACCCCTCTCTTAGGAACCCGTCCTACCCTTGCATGTCGTCCATGTTGAATCTAGCCATTAGTACATGGTATGGTACATGCCGAGCTTGAGCTCGTAGTCGACAAGGGGTCCTAGCCATCAGTACATGGTAGGTCCATGTTGAGCTCGAGCTCACAGCCAACAGAGGGTCCTAGTCACCAGTATATGTCCACTCCCAACCACTAGTTCACGACATGTCTTTTTAGTCCAGGTTTTTAGTTTGCTAATGTTTAGGCTTTATTGGATGAGCCACTGTCATCCACACATTCACAAACATGCATTGAGGAGACGTGCATGTATCAAGCACTAACATCGAACTATTAACAACCAACACTAGATCAACTAGATTTGAATATGCTCTAACAACCATGATGACAAGTACTTATCCCATGCAGTTGTCATAGTCACCCATGCATAATCCACTTATCAAGCCATGTGTGCATTTAATCTTTTTGGTAGGACTCCACCCTCTATGTTTACTGTGAACCACATTGCTCAAGAGGTTGTTGAGGACCATCAATAGGAGCAAGGGTAGGGGCAGGAGTAAGACCAGGACCAGGACTAGCACCGACATCAAGAGCAGGGACAAGGCAAGCCAACATGAGAGATTCGAGGTCATTGTTGCTACACGAGTGGGTGTCTACCACCCCCCTAAGCTAGACAGAAGAGGCCATTACATATTACTTAACTCAAGTATGTGATATTAGCATGTCTAAATTGTTGAGTGTTTTATATTGGTTGTAATATTGGTTATTAACTTGTCTAAAATTTTACGTTTCCTTTTGCAAGCATGATCGAGGGATATGGCATTGAGTTTTTGTTACTCGATCTTTATTTTGTAGTGTTTTCCTTTTGTATTGGTTACTTATGTATGTAATCGATTGTTATGCATTTAGTACTTATAAAAAGAATGGTATTATTCTCCCCAACAAAATAGGCATCAAATTTTCACCTCAATTTTCCTCCGTCTATGAAATTCACTCAAAATTACAAAACTATATGGTAAATTAATTTTTAGCTATCAAAAAATCATTCCAAGTAAAATTATAAGTTAAATTTTATAAATACAATTTTGTTTACTTTTAGCCTTAATAGTTTTTGCCAATAATTAAATAGTGAGATGTAAACACATACATACAATAGTAAAGATTAGATTTGCCATGGTCAAGAATCAAAACATACTTAGATTAGATTAACTCGGTTTACATTTAATTTACTTCAACAAAATACTCAAAATAAACTACATCAATAAAACATATTGAGATTAGCTGAGCACAAAACACACAACACATACATAGGTACATAAAACTAATTGTCTTCACTAGTCTAGTTAGAGGATGAAGCATGTAAGGTTGGATATCTTCATCTGGTGTGACCCTCTTGCCTACACAGGCCATAGCACTTTAGTCGCCCAAGTTCAACATTATCCTTTTCGTTCTGGATTGTGAAACCTAATGACCCCCAGTAGCTTGCCAAAGCTCCGAGTTTGGGCATATTCACGGTCTACTATATGGATGCCAGTAATCTTCATTTGCAACTGGTATCGTTTTATGTATCGTTTGTCAACTTCAAAAATAGTTTTGTCTATTTTGCATTTTTATTTATGTTACGTTACTTCCAGTACAACGATTATCTAGTATTTATTCCGCCGTCAAACAGAAAATTTGTTAAGTGAACAGTTAACTCTATATTGGTAATTAATAATGAAACAGAAAATGGAATTTAATCAGCTCACCACATATAATAACTTATCAGACAATATATTATGACTTAAGCATATTACTTTGTCTGATAAGGTGTTATACAATTGGCCCAATCAAGTCGTGCATATGTGCATGCAACATACAAATGGTAGCATGGATAGTGCAATGCTTGAAATTGCCTGCAATCACACCATTAATCCATTAACCTCATCCTACAACTTCTTTGATATAGATTGCGTTTGTTTGTGCTTTTTTAAGATAAAAAATCATTTTTTTATTGAAAAAATCAGTTTTTATACATTTCGATAATTTTTTAAAAATAATTAGATTATCAAAAAAATCTATTTTCAGCTTTTTTGGAGAAGCTGAAAAGCGTAGCTTCTAAAAAAAAATTAGTTTTAAGCTTTTTTTTAGTTATATATAAAATTTAAGTTTCAAAATCACTTTTTTCAAAATCTAAAACGAGCACATCCATACTACATATAAATTAGCCAAACCATGTATATATATGAATCAATTGCATATGCAAAGTCAATGCATGGTTGAGAAAAAATTTTTTTAAGTTAATCTGTAATTTAATTCATAAAAGAATTAATTTTTAATAAAATTATATCTCTCAAATAAAATTTGCTTATACATTAATTGCTTAATATATGTATTTTTTTAGGTGACTAGAAACAATGGCCTCGTTTGAAGCATTGGGGGGTTGACTATTGGCACATAGAAGATGGATTGATGAGATTAGTATTACAGGGGTAAGATATGTAACGTTTAGTTGTTATTATTGACTTTTTTATTTGAAGCTTTTAGCATAAAATCTAATGTATCACTATTAATCATTGTAGTTTATCTGGACCCCATATGACAACCCACGCGTCATGCAGTTCACACTCGAGTTGGTTTATGCATATGCCGATTTTTGGGCATTTGTGACTGCGCTAATATGCTTCCCCATTGTTGAATGGCACCAAGTGGATTATGTTCAACGATAGCTTGATGGGCAATGACATATACTAGATGAGTCATTGACATTAATAGGTTGTAAGGGATTGATGCATGTAGTATAGACCATTACTGACTCGAATATCATAGCGCCTTTCAAGCACTTTGGGACACAAGATATGAGCGGGTGGTTTAGTTTCTTATTGCCTTGGACCTTTGTCTATCAATCAAGTAGAGTAGATGATATTTGAAAGTTGCATAGAGGTTCCTATCTGCAAATAGGATCCTTGATGACCTGAGGCAGATCGATGGCATCCAGAGCTTTGAGCATGAGTTAAGACATGCGCAAATCATCACCAGTAGCTAGCAAACGTGGATAGTGGTGAGGACAATGTTTATGACAAGGATGGCAGCGACTCCTAGCCCCACCCCTCTCCTAGGAACTCGTCCTACCCTTGCATGCCATCCATGTTGAATCTAGCCATCAGTACATGGTATGGTACATGCCGAGCTCGAGCTCGTAGTCGACAAAGGGTCCTAACCATCAGTACATGGTAGGTCCATGTCGAGCTTGAGCTCACAGCCAATAGAGGGTCCTAGTCACCAATATATGTCCACTCCCAACCATTATTTCATGACATGTCTTTTCAGTCCAGGTTTTCAGTTTGCTAATATTTAGGCTTTGTTGGATGAGCCGCTATCATCCACACATTCACAGACATGCATTGAGGAGACGTGCATGTATCAAGCACTAACATCGAACTGTTACCAACCAACACTAGATCAACTAGATCTGAATGTGCTCTAACAACAATGATGACAAGTACTTATGCCATGCAGTTGTCATAGTCACCCATGCATAACCCACTTATCAAGCCATGTGTGCATTTAATCTTTTTGGTAGTACTCCACCCTCTATGTTTACTGTGAGCCACATTGCTCAAGAGGTTGTTGAGGACCATCAATAGGAGCAAGGGTAGGGGCAAGAGTAAGACTAGGACCAGGACCAGCACCGACATCAAGAGCAGGGACAAGGCAAGCCAACACTAGAGATTTGAGGTCATCATTGCTACACGAGTGGGTGTCTACCACCCCCTAAGCTAGACAGAAGAGGCCATTACATATTACCTAACTCAAGTATGTGATATTAGCGTGTCTAAATTGTTGAGTGTTTTATATTGGTTGTAATATTGGTTATTAACTTGTCTAAAATTTTACGTTTCCTTTTGCAAGCATGATCGAGGGATATGGCATTGAGTTTTTGTTACTCGATCTTTATTTTGTAGTGTTTTCCTTTTATATTGGTTACTTATATATGTAATCGATTGTTATGCATCTGGTACTTATAAAAAGAATGGTATTATTCTCCCCAACAAAATAGGCATGAAATTTTCACCTCAATTTTCCTCCATCTATGAAATTCACTCAAAATTACAAAACTACATGGTAAATTAATTATTAGCTATCAGAAAATCATTCTAAGTAAAATTATAAGTTAAATTTTATAAATACAATTTGGTTTACTTTTAGCCTTAATAGTTTTTGCCAATAATTAAATAGTGAGATATAAACACATACATACAATAGTCAAGATTAGATTTGTCATGGTCAAGAATCAAAACATACTTAGATTAGATTAACTGGGTCTATATTTAATTTACTTCAACAAAATACTCAAAATAAACTACATCAATAAAAACATATTGAGATTAGCTGAGCACAAAACACACAACACATACATAGGTACATAAAACTAATTGTCTTCACTAGTCTAGTTGGAGGATGAAGCATGTTAGGATGGATATCTTCATCTGGTGTGACCCTCTTGCCTACACAGGCCATAGCGCTTTGGTCGACCAGGTTCAACATTATCCTTTTTGTTCTGGATTCTTGTGAAAACCTAATGACCCCCAGTAGATTGCCAAAGCTCCGAGTTTGGGTGTATTCAAGGTCCACTATATGGATGCCAGTAATCTTCATTTGCAACAGGTACAAACTCCATTCTATAGACATTAAATATGATATGAATACAGTAAACATCATCAACACAATTGGCCCAATCAAGTCATGCATATGTGCATGCAACATGCAAATGGTAGCATGGATAGTGCAATGCTTGAAATTGTCTGCAATCACACCATTGATCCATTAACCTTATCCTATAACTTCTTTGACTACAACTACCTATTGGTGCTAGTTCTTCCACCACAAATGATGAGTTCGACTGTGAAAATCCAGACACCATCACAATACCTATCAATTGTCTATTCTCCTTCATCATCCATTGCAAGGCTTGGGAAAATATTTATTCGATGGCAAGTTGGGCTTTCGCTTCAGTCCCTTTTCTGACAAACAACTCAGCAAAATTGAAGTGGACATCACTAGAGCCGTAATTGCAAGATTTCGAGTGCCTTTCAAAACAACATTAATGCACTCGAACAAGTTTATCAAAACTCTTTTTGCATCTTTGCTTTTGAATGTTACTACAAAGTTTGAGATGATGTGACATTTGTAATATGCGTGATGAGCCATTGGTGGATGCCAACTGCTGCCTTCCGCATTTATAGCGACTTTGATAGCACCATGCTTGTTAGAAATTATGAGAATGCCTTCTTGTGGTATCATATGCTAGCGAAGATTGGTCAAGAAAAATGACCACGCTTCTCTTATCTCCCCCTTTACCACGGTAAATACAATGGGTAGAATATTTGAGTTACCATCTTGGGCAATTACCATCAATAGTATCCCACCATACTTGCCATATAAATGTGTGCTATTGACTAAAATGAATGATTTGCAGTATTTGAACGCTTCTATGTACGACGGATAAGTCCAAAACAAACGATGGAAAATCACATAGTTATGGTCAACAAACTATGGTCAAAATTTCCCACATAATATGGCAAAGTTGACAATTTGATGATTATACCTGGCATAAATGTCTATAGACCTTGCAGCCATTTCAAAAGCTTATTATATGATTCTTCCTAATAGCCAAAAATCCTAGCAATAGCCTTTTGCTTGGTGAGCCATACTTTCCTACATGATGTCTTGAAGCTGAACTGTGCATGTACCGATCCTTGCAACACTTTAATCAAAATAGTCGGATCAACTTGTACCCTAGAAAATATGGTGGCACAAATAACATTAGTATCCAGCTGGGGGTGCTCTTGCGAAAACAATGCAGACACACAACATATGTGATCTGTTATACTTCTGAATTTCCCATAATTCCTTTTTCCGGCAATATGTCACATGTATGCTCCAATTACACCCATTCCCAAAGTTCTTGCACCTGCTATGGTATTTTATATGATCCGACTTCAAGACCTTGTACTCAACCGATCTTCAGATGCTGTAATTTTTAATCGCAAATAATACAACTTCCTTGTTATGAAACAATTGTCCTCCCTGCAACTCATTTTCTCCTATCAATGCCAGAATTTTGCCCCCATCTACATTGCCAAACCCTAGAAAGGTTCTCATATGCATTGCTTCCAAATTCAAAGATGAATAGTGGCCTATATGCTTGCTTGCTTGAGATTGGAACTAAGATTGGATCCTCAATGGTTGGCTTTGGGTAATTGGCTCTACCACTCCATCCGAGCCATTGTCACTGTCATTGTCAAATGGTACTTCAACCAACTCCTCAATTCATCATCTCCATCATCAATAATAAAATCATAACCTGCAATAGGACCATCTCACAAGAGAGGCTCCGCAATCTGCATAGCAAGCTATTGGAAGCTTGGACCACCCATTAAATCATCCGTATTTTTGTTAGGAACATTTTCATTCTCCACGTGACTTGCACCACAAAGGTTGAAGGACACTGGGGCTGTGACATTCCAACATGCGTAGGGTCGGGAGTAGATCCACCACAGTTAAAGTGTGACTCCTCTAGAACGACGAACAACTCGATGATACGAATCTCTAGAAATTAGGTGTGGCAATCGAACATGAGACCAACATCATCATTACTACTCAGCTACCAGATTCTATAGTGGATCACACCTTTTCCAATCGCTATGGGCACTCTATAAAAACACTTGTGTGATTCACTTGTTACTTTGTTGGCATATCTTTTGCAGAATTATGTTATGCAACTCTAACAAAGTAACAAATAGACAAACAGCCATAAATTAGAGATTTTGATTGCAAAAAGTTACACCCTCATCTATATTTGTAATTTCATCACCATAATGAAAAAATATATAACATCTCTTAGCCATAGTTATGAGCACAAGATTGCGTTAATAGGAGTTTAAATATGGTATAGGGTTTAGAGATAGGGTTTCCACATTGTTAAGAGTATAGTGTAAAAATCAATCTACGTTATATTGATTTCCCCACTTCTTGATCCTACACTGTGCAAAATTAGCCTAGTGAGAAAATTGATCTAACCTAAATTGATTTCCCTATATATATATATATATATATATATATCCATTACAAAAAGATATTTTGAAAAATAATACTCAGGGGACATATATAAATAATGTTTTTTTTATTTTAAACTGGTAAAACAGCCTATACTGCAATAGTTATAAATGATTACATTTTAACATAAAAATATTATAGTTTGTTAAAAAATAATTATAATTATAATATAAAAAATTACGATGTTATAATACGAATGTGTTTTATTTTAAACAAATGTTCTTATAACATACTTTTCAGGTATTATTTTAATAAATTTTTAAATAACATGACTTATCCATATCTTTTTAAATTATAATTTCCTTTTAAAAAATTACAATATATTACTTTGTTAGCAATAATACCGACGTGAGCGCCCATCATTAATCTTTGTCCCAAAATCCAGTCAATAAATGACAAGTTCTCAATTTGACGTCTGCACTTACTTTCCAAATTGTGTATTTGGTATATTATTTAATAAGATTGTTGGTAATTTAGATTATTATTTAAAAAAATTATTATTTTTTAAATTATTAATAATATTATAATATAATATTTAATATATATAAATAATGTAATTGGTAATTTATATTATCATATTTAATATATTAAAAAAATTATTTGGTAACATATATATCTTTCATCAATAGTATAATAATAATAATAATAGTAGAATTGTCACATTAATAATAATTTATATAACCATATCTTATGGTTCATATTAGCATATCGATAGTAATCCATATTTCCTAAAAAATTTGGATTGCAATAATAAAATTCAAGCAAACAAGATAATTTTAATATTACTAATAATCCAAATAAATGATCTTATATCAAATACACTCTTGAAGTTATTCAGCAGTATTTTTGATATAAAATTAATTTCCATATATTATTACTATAAGGTATTTTATATTATTAATTAATTTTAAAACCTAAAACTAATTAAATAAAATTCAAATTCTTTTAATAATATATTGATCTATAATTTTATGACTATATAAACAAATTTTATATCAATAATGCATTAATTAAGATTAAATTCTTTATATATTTATTTACTTTGATGCATTGTTTTGCCCTAGTCCACGACCACTTTTGATGCTGAATCATGGTGCTTATCCGTATAGGAGAAATGAAGGACGACCAGGCGTTTGCTAGACCAAAGTTATTAGCTATAATATAAACGATAATAATTTATTTGAGTTATCCGCTAAATTCAACGATAGTTATGTACTCTATAAAATATCACTAAAGAACACTTTATTTCCACGTCAAAAAAAAAAAGGAACATTTTATTTTGTCCTTTGTTTTAATTTTTTTTTTTTCAAATTTTTGAATGATGTCTAGGCAAGGTTTGAATTTGAAGTGAGTAGGACTGATTTGGATGGTTGATAAAAATAACAGAAAGCTTCACTCCTATGTCAATAAAGCGAGTTATGAAAAAAGTGTTTCTTAATAGTTATTACATATATATTATTTTATATTAATATTTTTATTTTTAATTGTATTGAATCCTATTCTGTTTAAATATCTATACTCTAATTTTTTTCACATGTGCTTAAGAAGGCTAAAACTGTGCAATTTACCATATAAACTTTTTAATTGAAGCTTAAAACCCGTATTATCTAACAATATCAATTTTAAAGTGTTTGGACAGCTCTTTCAACTTTTCAACTTCGGAAATCCCTCTCCCTTTGTTTCCATTGACAAAGAAAAATGTGAATTCTGTCATTTCAGAAACAAAAAACGTGAAATTTCCCCCTTTATCAATTTTCACATATTAAAGTTCTGTCTGTTGCTTGGCGATTGGCCTTCATCAACCATTGTCAAGTCTTTTGAGACATGAATAGACGAATATCAAACTCTTACGGGTGCCACTTATATTGAATGACTCTGCCAATAACTTTCTTCTTCACTGTTTATAAAAATTGTTGGTAACGCTTTGTTTTACTCCAACCCCTATTTTTTCGCTAGGCGCGAAATTCCCCATGGCTAGAAATAATGTCAGCAAAGCTGGATATGACAGAAGAGAGTCTCTGCTCAAAAACTTCAAATGAACATTAGAATTCATTTGATTCAGTAGCTCTATATTTACCAATATAGCCACCGGTGATAAGGGATTTAAATACCACGTATGAAGTCGGAATTTAAATTTTATTGTCATTAATATGTCAAAAAAAACTCAAAAAAAAAGGATTCTATATATATATAATGTCACTTATATATTTGAAAGATGTTTATTATAAGAAGACTTTTAACCACTGTAAATAAGTTTAACGAGTTAATTTATATATTTTTAAAATCAAAGGAGTAAAATGCACTTGAAGCAATGTTTGAGGGATCATTTATACTTTACCCTATGAAGAAATATATTCCCATATAATGTGAAAAAAAGTTGCTTTAAGGAAAATATGTAGCCGAGCAAGAAGACTCAAACAGTTGACAAGAGTTACATCAAACTTCTATGAGTATTGTCCAGTTGTGATGATAGTGACTTTTTACCACGTTGGTATTACAGTAACACACTTCTATCGAACACTTGGAAAATGAAATGGTTTAAACTAATGGAAAAAGTGCAATAAACCGGTTGAAGAGATGCACAAGGTAACAATACTGAGATATATAAATATTATGGATGAAAAATTGTGACCGTCACTTTGATGGCTGTTACTCCCTTTTGGTTAATTGTATAAACACATTTCATGTCTGATCGATTTGAATTATTTCCGCCAGCAAATAATTTATAACTTTGGTTTCAATCGTCCATGCCTTTATTTTGATCGTTTAGAGCTTAGTTGCAGCCAGAAATTATGTTTAAAAAATAATTATTTATCTTATCTTCAATCTTTCATGTCAAATCTTGATAAAGACGTACCGAGTAACTTCGCTTCGAGTTTCTGAGATGAACTTAATCAAAGCATTACACTAATTTTATTTTAGTTATGATTGCACCTTCGTAACTTGGCGAGTAATGTCATGAAATCATAATTGATTTCTTTTACTCAACTTGATGTTTCCATACTATGAACAGCCTATCCATTCCTTGTGACATCCATTCCTATGAACAGCCTATCCATTCCTTGTGACATCCATTACTACTTTATTTTATCCAATAATCATCCTTAGTTTTTAATCAAAATTCTGGTAATCTTTTTTTTTTTTTTTTTGACAACGTAGCATTGTTTTTAAAAGAAACGAGTATGGAGTTGCACTCCTAAGTCATAACTAATTAGAAGAGAAAGCTAGTATAATTTGACATTAATTAATTAAGGGGATCTATTTTACTAATGACCGATTCAGATATTCACTACCAAAGCAAAATGATAATTTATGCCAGAAGAGAAATCTAAAGTGCGACTATTATAATTTTAAAGAAAAATCTGGAGTGCGACTTTTATAATTTTAAAGAAAAACCAAATGAAAGCCTTGGACTCTTGACCCTTCTCAAGGGGCATGCATTCCGCTTGCCATTTAAAATTAGGGTCTATAGGCAAATATGAGCAACGCATCTCTATGGAGATACAGCACAAACGTAGTATGGGATTTTTTAGAAGAATTAGGATGACATAGGGAATCTGCAAGGAGAGATGATTTGAATAGTTGAATCCTTTTCTTTATGAGCATAACGTAGATTGATGATGGTACACGGAGCAATTGTCCCTCACTTTTCTTTACCTTAATCACTTTTCTAGTTGTTTTTCTTTTAGAGATATGCTTCTGAAATCCCATAATTCTTATAGAATCTGTATGAGAACAAGGCTTGATTATGGGGAGCATAACAACTCCTTAAGAGATTCACGAATTAAGGGAAGATTTCTCTAAACCCTCACTCATCCATACAATTTCAGTCATTCAATTATTTTATCACTAGTTGAGCTTTGATTATTTTACAAAATCTTTAGTTTTTTCAGAGCAGAAACACGACAAAGACAAAGCACATTCACAAAGTCTTCTGTTATCCCACGAGAGAAACATGCCCAAGACGAAGCGTGCAGATGGCGCCGTCTGTGAAAAACATGATTGCTGTTGATCTTCTTGTCTCCGCAGGACCAACTTGGAGTGTTTCCAAACCACACCAAGGGCAGCACAATATTTCCCTCCATCATCTCCTGTGTGCTGCATGCCACAATAACATCCAAGAACATTCCAAGTTAGGTGAAAACCCTGCAGGAATAATTAAAGAGATAAGAGCGTATTTATTTTATTATAAAAGTAAACATCAAAGAACAATTTAAAGTGCAAAGAAGAGTGCAAATGTAGGTTCAAATAAGCAGAGTGGATGATAGCTAAAGTTTATCATATTCTTTGTACTAGTTAAGACAAGCACAAAATGACAGGCTCCGCCAGGTTGGCAAATACATGTAACCTAACCTACTAAAACTCAACGGCGAGAAAAGCCACACACAGACAGAAAGCAAGATATAGATTGAGTTTGTTTGTGCTTTTTTGAGATAAAAAGTTACTTTTTTTATTAAAAAAATTAATTTTTATATATTTGAATAATATTTTAAAAATAATCAGATTCTTAAAAAAATTTATTTTTATTTTTTTTAAGAAGTTAAAAAGCATAATTTTAAAATAAATTAATCTTTAATTTTTTTAATTATATATAAAATTTAAATTTTAAAATTATTTTTTTCAAAATCTAAAATAAACGCGCCCGTACTACGTATAAATTACCCAAACCATGTATATATATGAATCAATTGCATATGCAAACTCAATGCTTGGTTGAGAAATTTATTTTTTACTAAGTTAATCTGTACTTTAATTCATAAAAGAATTAATTTTTAATAAAATTATATCTCTCAAATAAAATTTGCTTATACATTAATTGTTAAAGTTAAACACATTATAACAGGTGAACTTTTCTTTTAAATTTCATCCGCTGATTCCTAACGGCATGATAACGTAGTCCATTAAATGCTATATGTCATTTGAACTGGACATAAAAGGACTAATGTTGTTAAAACCTGAATCTTTGAGGAATCGTGCAATATGTACTTTTCTATGCTATTTAACAAAATTGTATCTAGTCTTAAATTAAATAACAAAAATTAATTAATTATCAATAGAGAATCAAATAAGCTAATAAGAATTAAACATTTTATAAGACTTCAATTTTATTTTTATTGTCAATAGTTTCTTTGATACGTTTTCGATTATTCTGAATTGCAAGTCCAAATTTTTGAGAAAGATAACATTTTTTTCTCTCCTTTTTTCTTCAAAATGTCAAAATAAATAAATCATATTTATTTTTTAAAAGAAAAAGATAATTTAAAAATTGATTCAAAGAATGTTTTAAGCTTTCATTCTGTCTTTTAACTTTTTATTTTTCTTCAAATAAAGATGATTTATTTATTTTTCATTTAAAAAGAAAAAGAGAAATAGAAAGCATCTTTTTGGAAAATTTGGATAGAAAATGTATCAAAGAAATTATTGATAACAAAAATAAAATTGAAAGCCTTTTAAATTATTTTGTTTCTTATTAGCTTAATTGATTATTCATTGGAAATTAATTAACTTTTTGTTATTTAGTTTATCAAGCTCATGTTATCCATCCAAAACAGATATTCAAACATGAAAAAGAGTATCAAAAGTTTACGCATTGATCTCTAAAAGATTCAGATTTTAACACAATAATCCCTAAGTCTAGCTCAAATGGCATATGGCATTTAACGGGTCACACTATCCTCTTGTTAGGAGTTAATGGTGGAATTTATTTGAATGATTAAGTTGTTACTCCCATTCCCCCTCCACCATGCCTTTGTAAAAAACAAAAATTTGGAAAAAAGTTCTGTTAAAAGTTGATTCTTTTAAGAATTAAAGAATAATTTGTTTTTACCCAAAAGTGATTGGTAGTAGTGTAAATCAATTTGAATATTGAAATCGTCACTTTGGGGCAGAATTCTACCTAACCATCCTTCTCAACCCAAAATTGCATTGCAAATTCTAATAACAAAGAAAAAGCATAAAGTAGGTTTTCATCAATAAAATTTGCAAAAACTACTAATTTCAGCATATGGAGACGATCCTAACAAAAAAGAAAAAAACAACACAAGTAGAGGCGGTTAATAATTTTCAAGCGAATTAAGCCCTTTCTTTAGAGTTTGTCCTCTTTCTTTCATTGGCAGGGAATTCATTGTATTAACTGAATTTATGGAATCTCCAGCAGGGGATTTTGTATTAATTGAATGATCATGGAAACCATGAAGCAAAAGTTCGGCTGATATGTCGAAATTTGAAAGTCTTATTTGCACAGATTTTAATAAAAATATCAGATTGCGCATACTTAATAGTTAATAGCCTATGGCTATTAAATAATTTTGATTTTTTGAACTTACACTACGGAAAGTGACAATTAATTCCCGTCTTTGTGATTCAGTTGGCAAAGACCACGTACCTGTATAACTCTATTATGAATCATTTGAAAATATTTATCAATAACATAACCATATGATGGTCCATTTCTCAATATATCTTTCTATCTATCGGTTTTGGTGTGCATGTTGTAGCATATAATATGAATAAATCACATAATAAACAAGACTGCATGAGTGATGAACTGAAATGATATGAGAAACCAAACTAGGCAGAAGCATCAACACAGATGAAATAGGCAAAACAAAACAATAATATAGAGAATAGATTGGAGAAGTATATTTGAATACAAGACAATCAGAAATAGTGGCATTGAACAGCAGGACCAAGAAAGGAGGGTATACATGAAGAAATTGTGCTCTGAATCACATTCATAATGGAATAGTCATTGGAAGTTCCTCCAATTTATGATTTCTTTATGTCTTACTTGTCACACAGCTCAGAAACAGTAAAAGAGTGGAAAAGCCAACAGGAATTAAGAGTATTTATCCAGAGACCAGAGATGTTACCATAAAGCTGGGTAAGAAAGTCTTTCATGTACCAATACTGAAGCAGACATCATTTAGCTGAACACGTAGGCACCAAAAAAATTGAAAAAAATAAAAAAGAAGAGACTTACTATTATCCCAATTCTGATAATTTACAACCAAAAGATGATCACATATAGAAAATGACAATTAGAGAAAGAATAAAACAAGATAACGGTGACATCACTAGCCGAACCAACATAAGTTGAAATATTTAATTTAGCGAACCTAAGCTGTTGCTCAACCAACACCCATCTTTAAAAAAAAGTACACAGTAGTGAAATAAAAAAAGTAAAAAGGACTCCGTTGTTTATCACTATTAAGAGCCAATTGCTAACACACAACATTAACATATACCATAGACATAACATGATAACTAATAACGCATTAGTAAATTACAAAAATTAGTCACTTTCAGCAAGAAAATTTCAGAGCTTCACACTATGTTGCAAACAGACAACATTAGCGTATTCATATTAGACGAATAGAAATTTGACAGAAAACTGTTGCATGAGGAGAAATATTTTTCCAATGACTGATGCAGAAAAGACTTATTTAGATAAGGGATAGCTGTGAGTTGAGCAGTGTGTCACCAAGAACGTGAGATCTGAATCAAGATGATGTGTGCCTAAACAAATTGAAGCCTATAATATAGATAAAATATGCATTAATTAAGAACTACTTAGTACAAATTTATGATCTTCATCCATCACATAAACATATAGGACAAATCCATGAGTAATGCAAATCAGTCAGAAGCCATGCTGATTAGGCAAGCATCAACAATTGAATATTTGCAACTTGCTACTGCTACATCCACAACATGTCTTGCCACTTTTTTGGTTTGAACATGCTTATTCGGATGACCTAATTAAGGTTGTAGCACCAACCCTTGTTTACGTCATAATTTCCACTAAATGATTTGCCAATAAAAGCCCCAGATTTTTATTAAGACAAAATCAATATGAAGATATGTTACCTGCAGTTTTTTAATACCCAGAGCCAGAAATCAATTCCAGCTTTACCAAACATTCACTATTTGACAGATCTCAAACATTATCTACCTTGTCACATGGATAAAATGTGACTTCTATACCAATATTTTCATTTTCTTCTTAATTCTGTTTAAAACTTTCAAATCATATGTGTACTTGGATGCTCGGTGCTAGCCCTCTTAATGTCCTGTACTAGAGAGATCAAAGACAAGCCTTTCGTTTATCAGATTAACATCCATCATCATACTGCAGAATATATATACTAAAAAAATTCGAGCTACTGAAAATACAAGAAGTATAACAACCGTGCACTCTATATAAATAATCACCAATGCTTGAGCTTTAAATGAGTTGAACAAAGCCTCATATCCACTTGGCAGTTATGAATGTTATAATTATATATAGCATTGTTGATTTTTTAAACTTCATAATGTAAATATCAGCAGCACCTTGAAAACCAAATTTTTTGTGATTTCTGAGTGCTAACACTACAAAGGCAATGAATTAAAGTTAAGGATGAGGAAACAAAATAAGAAAGGACTCTGTAATGAAATGAAAAATAAAGGGCAAAAAAAGAAGAATGCGGTGAGCGTGGATCGAACACGCGACCTTCAGATCTTCAGTCTGACGCTCTCCCAACTGAGCTATCCCCGCAAGGTATGTGCACCAGCCGGGAATCGAACCCGGGTCTGTACCGTGGCAGGGTACTATTCTACCACTAGACCACTGGTGCTGTTGTTGCCGACTTGCGCTTTCATTATTTTGACCAAGTACGGCTTGCGCGTTTTCTTTGTCCTGGTAGTGGAAATGTATTTGGGCCTTCAATCCAATAAGTCTCCTGTCTCCGACCAAAAACCATCAGCAATCACAGATGCGATGAAATTCCTCCAGACCTGAATTCAGAGAAAAGTTTTAGAGAAAGAAATAATTGTTAAGAATCAAAATATTTTTTGAATCTAAGTTTCTAAAATTAATATAAGTTTAATTTGGGTGCACTAATAGTGCAAAATCTTTTTACATTGTCATCCAATCAAAACATTCTATTTGTATGACCATTCAAGTAGTGGGTAATTATATCAAAGACTTTTGCTGATGTGACAATACATGATTGAATATCTGTGTAAAAACTTTTTATACTGACAGTACATTCAAATTAAATCTAATTAATATTCTTATGAAATATATTAATTATGCTTAATTGTTTTAGTAATTATAAAAATATATTATAAGTCCTCTATTTTCTTTTCTTTATCTATTTTAAACTCGTCAATAAAGTAAAATAAAACCCTCTAAACTCTCTCATTCCTTTATCTTTTCTTCCTCTTTGATGTTTTCTCTTCCTCATTTCTTCACTTAAAAAAATTAAATTAAAAAAATATGTTGACAAAAAAAAAAAATAAAAACTATAACTTCACCTTTGTATCAAGTAAAACTGCCAAGTCTAACTATAAGATGCTCATTTGTACGTTTATAAAAAAAAAAAATTGTACGTGTATCATATATATATTATTATATATATTCCAAATATATTCTAAGACTTGTGATTGTGATAAGAAAAAGAAAGAAAAATTCTAAGGGAAAAAAAAAAGGCTTATACCTTTTTCTATTAATTTTTAACATAGCCCATAAAGCAACAATAAAATCATATATATATATATTAAAAAAAATTTAATTATTTTAAGATATATTTATTATATTTAAAAAATTAATAGGCTAGCTCCCGATTTAGGTTATGGTTCACATAGGATTTGATTGGTCTAATCTTTTGTTAGGTTGAAAACTTAACCCGACCAAATTCGACCTGAATGGCTTGATTAGAGATTGTCGCCCCCGTTTTGAAAACTCTAAAAGTTACTATAAAATCTAGACCCAAAAAAAAGGAAAAAAAGGTTACTATAAATGACATGTAGTTATGTGATTGAAAGAAGAAAAACAATAAGTTTTACAACTTTTTTAATTACAAATTATTTTTTCACTCATTCTTCTTTCATTTTCACTTTCTCATTATAGTATAATGATATATTGCAAAAGAGGATCCTTATCATGACTCAATTTTGTTTAGAAACTGAGTTCTAGTGAAAAGGATTAATCTCCTCAAAATGACATGCGACAAAAATAATCAAATTCACATGTATATTAGTCTGTACCAGTTGTGTTATGTTAATATTTTTCGTTAGTTTCATAATAAAAAATTAACTCTAGACAATATTGGCAAACTGATTATAATGTAAAAGAATAAATTAAAAAATTTAATTATAAGAATCATATTAAAAAAGTTGACGGAGAAGAAAATCCTTTTTGCCTTATATTGACCATCAAATACACTTATTTAACTAAAAATTCATACGTTATTAACTAATATAAAGCTGACTTAAATAAACTATGAGAAAATTATTTTTCAATTTTGTTTTTATATCCGTATGTTGAATATAGCAATCACAATTCAAATATTTTTATTTGAAGCGATTAGGAGTTCTGTCTTTATAGAATTGATTCTAAATAGAACTGATTTTATTATAATTGATTTTGTTAAATTTGATTTTGAGGTAAAATGACTTATATTTGAAGATTTCTCTAAAAGTGATTTTGATAAAAAATAAAAAATTTTCACCACTTATCTCAAAATTAATTCTAAAGATAAAAATTAATTTTATTAGTAAAAAATTAAATATCATTAAAATCTTACAAAGTGATTTAAAGTGTTTTTGTTTGTACTTTTTTAGGATAAAAAATTACTTTTTTTATTGAAAAATTAATTTTTATATATTTGAATAATTTTTTAAAAATAATCAAATTCTCAAAAAAATTTATTTTTATCTTTTTTAGAGAAGCTAAAAAAAGTAATTTCTGAAAAATATTCAATTTTCAATTTTTTTAACTATATATAAAATTTAAATTTTAAATATTTTTTTTTTGCAAAATTTGAACGCATCCTTGTAAACCCCTTAAAATTGATTGTAAAAGTTGATCGCAAAGAATCCAAATGCATAGCCAATCACATGCTATTACTATTGTCGTCTGGTTCGCAATTCAGATATTTTCCTTTTAAGCGACTATTACAGTAGTTGTCTGATTTCACGCTACTGTTGTTGTTGGATACCACTACCAGGCACCAGCGCTGTGTCCCGCCACGCCACCCCAACATACCTACAGCATAAGACATAGACATGATTGATCTTTCGGTGGATAAACAGAAGAAGGGAAGTCTAAATTTTCAACTTGTGTTGAATCTTTGACAGCACGCACTCTTTTGATGACCACAACCATCCTTAATGCTAAACAATCTTCTTCTTCTTGAATGATCTCTTTCCAACTTCTTCTCTACCTTCAATCAATGTCTTCCCTTCGCGTCTCTTTTCTCTTCCTCTCAAACCTCATGCTTCTAAGCTTAGTTTCATGCACAGAGTTTGTCTACAACACCGACTTCAACTCCACCAATATTCACCTCTATGGCAACGCCACCATTGAGTCTGCTTCCATTCTCACCCTCACCAACCGCTCTTACTTCTCTGTAGGCCGTGCTTTCTACCCTTCTAAGATCCCCACAAAACATGCTAACTCTTCAACCCCTTTATCATTCTCAACCTCCTTCATTTTCTCCATTGCACCATTCAAGGAACTTCTCCCTGGCCACGGTTTTGTGTTCATATTCTCACCTTTTGCAGGCGCAAGTGGGGTGAGTTCAGCTCAGCATCTTGGCCTCTTCAACTTGACAAACAATGGTAACCCCAACAACCATGTCTTTGGCATTGAGTTTGATGTGTTTAAGAACCAAGAGTTCAATGACATCAATGATAACCACGTTGGTGTGGATGTGAACTCTCTTGCTTCTTTAACTTCACATGATGCTGGCTTTTGGGGTGGCAAAGATGATGACAAGTTTGAGGAGTTGAAGCTTAATGATGGTGAGAACTATCAAGTGTGGATTGACTATTTAGGCTCCAGAGTTAATGTCACAATGGCTCTTGCAGGCCATAAAAGGCCTAAGAGGCCTTTAATTAGTGAGGTTGTGAATCTTTCTGATGTTCTTTTGGATGAAATGTATGTGGGGTTTTGTGGGGCAACAGGGCAACTTGTGGAGAGTCATAAGATTTTGGCTTGGAGCTTTAGTAAATCGAATTTTTCGATTGGTGATGCTTTGGTAACTACGAATTTGCCTTCATTTGTGCTTCCTAAGGAATCAGTTTTGAGGTCAAGAGGTTTTATTGCAGGGATCACTACAGGTGTTATCTTTGTTATTGGCAGTGCTGCTATGATATATGTGCTTTTGTTTAGAAGGAAAAGGAGCAAAAGAAAGGAGGAAGAGGAAGATATTGAAGATTGGGAATTAGAGTATTGGCCACACCGTATTGGTTATGAAGACATTTATGCTGCAACTAAGGGATTTTCGGACCAGAATGTAATTGGGTTTGGAGGGAATGGGAAAGTCTATAAAGGGCTTCTGCAAGGAGTAGAAGTTGCAGTGAAAAGGATTCCTTATGACAGTGAATATGGTATGAGGGAGTTTTTGTCTGAGATTTCAAGTTTAGGCAGATTGAAGCATAGGAATGTGGTTCCATTGAGAGGTTGGTGCAAGAAAGAAAGAGGAAGCCTGATCTTAATTTATGATTATATGGATAATGGAAGCTTAGACAAAAGAATATTTGATGCTGATGAGAACTCTTATTTCCACTGGGAGAACAGAATCAAGGTGCTGAAGGATGTGGCTAAGGGGATATTGTACTTGCATGAGAGTTGGGAGGTTAAGGTGTTGCATAGGGATATCAAGGCAAGCAATGTGTTACTTGATAAGGATATGAATGCCAGGTTGGGGGATTTTGGACTCGCCCGGATGCATCACCATGAGCAGATTGCTAACACCTCTCGAGTGATCGGCACAGTCGGTTACATGGCATCGGAACTGCTAACAACCGGGAGAGCCTCAACACAAACCGATGTGTTCAGTTTCGGTGTGTTGGTTTTAGAGGTTGTGTGTGGGAGGAGACCAATTGAAGAAAATAAACCGGCATTGGTTACTTGGGTTTGGAGGCTAATGGAGAGAGGAGAATTGTGTTCTGCTCTTGATGAAAGATTGAAAAGGAGGGATGATGAATATAGCATTGATGAGGTTGAGAGGGTTCTTCATGTTGGTTTGTTGTGTACACACTCTGACCCTCAAGTTAGGCCAACTATGAGACAGGTTGTGAAGGTGCTGGAGGGAAAGAGTATGGATGTGAACTTGCTTGACAGAATAAATTCAGCAGCTGGATATGCTGGGAACTTTGGTAACAGCACTCACCCCACCATTGAGGAGATTTATTCATCTCACTGTTCTCTGTCTTTCACAACTCAATGTGCTAATGAGGGAAGATGAGTTTTCTTGAAAGTCATTTGACTAATGGTTCAATGTTCGTTGCTACAGATACAAATTGAATCATCACTCTGCATTGTCATGATACATATGTAGTTTATCTTCTAGTCTTAAAAACGGATATCACTCCTTTGATCTGCATTGGTTGAATTGTTTGAAAGAAAATGGCATTCATTATATGGTTTGAGACTTTCTTGTATTTGATGTACATAGGACAAAAATATAGACTCCAGTATAAATATTCTTTTATTTCAAGTATTTTGGGCTGCATCCCGTGTTATTTATACCAATGAGAATGAAGCAAGTTGATTTTATTGTTCTGCAGACAGTTTACTTGAGTCTGTCTTTTCATAGTGCTTCTTTTACAGCTTCTAATTGAGATGAGATAACGGTAGTGCTTTAAGGTTTCAAGGATTGTGTAAAAATTCAACTTTTATTCAAACTCCGTAAGATGCAATTTCATTATCTCATCCTTTGCCATGGGCTT
Source organism: Pterocarpus macrocarpus (assembly GCA_031439585.1). Classification (NCBI taxonomy): domain Eukaryota; kingdom Viridiplantae; phylum Streptophyta; class Magnoliopsida; order Fabales; family Fabaceae; genus Pterocarpus; species Pterocarpus macrocarpus. The sequence goes on from CM062522.1 coordinate 58,304,667, forward strand.
GCCGAGTGACAACTTTCCACGAGCCGAAACCGTGAGGAAGACTAGTTATATTTGATCAAACAACAAGCAGACTTCTTTTTCAACACGGCTCATGTTATGTATTCTAGCATCATTGCAACGTGGCTTATTATCTAGCTCCCGATTTTGACTCATTTGGCAGTTTCTTCATTTCATGATCCATTTTCTTTAGATTGGTGTTGTGATTTGATTGAAGTTGAAGACCACTTTAATTAGAGATTATCTTGGTTTTGTTCCCGGTGAAAAGAACAGTTTAATAAATCAAGAAGAAAATTTTTATAGAAAAAACTGTTCTTTTTTTTCCCCTTGTCAATGGTGAACAAAAAAACGCACTTAATTATATACTTTACACAAGAAAAAACACTTAAAAAGATTAACAAGCTTACAAATTAGTTTTTAAAAGATATTTTATTAGTTCATGTTATTTCAATAATTAATATATTGATAAATTAATCCTTATAAGATCAACATACAGATAAATTAATCCATAAAATATCTTTTATTCATACTAATAAAATCTATTAAGAATAACAAAATTCATCATAGAATACCACAAATTAATAAAATATTTTTTAGATACTAATTTATCAGCTAATTGATCTTTTAAGAGTCAAAATAATAATCCTCTCCTTTATATAAATAAACTAAATAAATAGACTAAAGTGCCCTTACTTTTTGGTTTCACATACTTCTGGTTATATTAACCTGCGGTGGCTGCCTGGTAATGGCCCCAGTGGCTTATGCGTATGCTTAAATTTTAGACGTATTAATATCAATTTTGATGATTACATATTAATATCAATTTCGTTAAAATTGTTTCGTATCAAATAAAACTTCTCATATCAATATTGATGCTTGAAGGTAACATCTTTTCAAGTAATAGAAACAAACTCAAAGCCATGCACCACAACCGTCTACTTCAACTTTTTCTTAGCCGCCTGCAAGGTAGTAAGTTAGAACCAGCGTAATTTTGTTGTTAGTCGCTGCAGAAACAAGGCTTAGGCAATCACCATTTGAAAAGAAACTCTCTCTCTTCCTCTCTAATCCTCTTGCCAACTAGAATGTCCCTCTATTGTTTCATCTTCCCCTACCTCATCCTTAACACAGCCCTTGTAACTTCAGTCTCAGCAACTGAATTTGTCTATGACAAAGACTTCCAACTCCACCAATATTGTCCTCTATGGGAATGCAACCATCCAACACTCCATTCTTACTCTTACAAACCAGACCTTTTTCTCCGTAGGCCACGCCTTCTACCCTCACAGAATACCCATGATACCAGCCAACTCTTCCGCCCCTCTTCCCTTTGCTACTTCTTTATCTTCTCCATTGCTCCTTGTAAGGACTTCCCTACTGCTCATGGTTTTGCTTTCATGTTCTCACCTGTTATGAACATAGCTGCCACACTCCCGGCAAACTATTTCGGTCTTTTTAATCGCTCCAACTTAGGTAACTCTTCCAACCATGTTTTTGCTATCGAGTTTGATGACTTCAAAAATGAAGATTTCAGTGATGTAAATGATAATCATGTGGGTGTTGACTTGAACACACTGATTTCATTGTATTCTGAACCTGCCGGGTTCTGGGTTGGAGGAAGAGATGGTGAAAAACTGGAGGAGTTGAAACTGGACAATGGTCATAACTATCAAGTATGGATAGAGTTTTTGGATTCACAGCTTGATGTTACTATGGCTCCAGCAGGTCAAAGGAAGCCTCACAGGCCTTTGATTAGTAGGCCTGTTAACCTTTCTGGGATTTTGTTGGATGAAATGTATGTGGGATTTTCTGGAGCAACAGGGGTAATGGTGGACACATGTAGAATTTTGGCTTGGAGCTTTAGCAATTCAAACTCTTCGATTGGTGATGCTTTGCTGAGCGAAAATTTGCCCTTGTATGTGCATCCAAAGGGATGGATATTAAGATCCCAAGGGTTCATAGTCGTTGTAATTTTTGGTGCTCTTTTAGTCCCTAGCTGCTGCACTTTGATGTTTTTCAGTCTACTAAGAGCCATGAGGAAAAAGAAAGACGAAAATATTGAAGAGTGGGAATTGGAGTATTGGCCACATAGGATTGGCTACCAAGAGATTTGTGTAGCAACAAGGAGGTTCTCAGAAGAGAATGTGATCGGAATTGGAAGAAGTGGGAAAGTATACAAAGGAGTTTTGAATGGAGAAGAGGTTGCAGTGAAGAGAATCCATTATGACTCAGAACGGGATGAGGGAGTTTCTGGCAGAAATTTCAAGCCTAGGTAGAACGAAACACAGAAACTTGGTGAGCTTAAGAGGATGGTGTAAAAGAAAAAGAGGATGCTTGATGCTAGTTTATGATTATATGGAGAATGGGAGCCAGGACAAATGGATTTTTGAGTGTGAAGAGAGCATGCTGCTGAACTGGGAAAAAAGAATAAGTGTTCTACAAAATGTAGCTTGTGGTGTGTTATATCTACACGATGGTTGGGAAGTCGAGGTCTTGCATAGAGACATCAAAGCAGGCAATGTGCTGCTTGACAAGGACATGAATGCCAGATTGGGGGGTTTTGGCCTAGCCAAACTGCATCACAAGGAACACTTACCTGAGACAACAAGAATACTAAGGGATACATAGCACCAGAACTAGTTAGAACCGGGAAACCATCAACTGCAAGTGATGTGTATAGTTTTGGAATATTAGTTTTAGAAGTGGTATGTGGGAGAAGACCCATTGTGGCAGATAAGCCACCATTGGTTGACTGGGTATTGTCCCTTATGGACAGTGGCAAATTGCATGGTGCCATCGACGAGCGTTTGAAGGCTCAAAGTGGGTACACCATTGACATTGAGGAAGCTGAAAGAGTTCTTCATTTGGATTTGTTGTGTGCAACTTCTGACCCTAGTGTTAGGCCAACAATGAGGCCTGTGGTGGAAGTGCTGCAGGGAATAAAAGGCACAGAGAGTGGGGAAGAGTGCATCCATGTGAGTTTGCTTGGACAAATAAAATCAGCAGCAATGTGGTCTAGGAGTGCTACAAATTCTCCCCATGGAAGCTATCCTACTTTTGAGGAAATTCTGCAGTCCAAAATGTATGCCACATCTCTAAGTGGCCCTTATCCTGTCCCACAGAGTCTGACTCAGAGTGTATCTTAGAAGGAAGGTAGAAACTGTTTTAAAACTTTCCATGTGCATGTTACTATTTCTAGTTAACATTGGTACAAATCAGAGAACATGGGTTGCTATTGTGAGGCGGCTAACAGTTCACAAACAGAGCAAGCACATGTGCTCCATAAGTCTAGTTTTGCTAAGATGCTGAGTTTTCACTTCTCAGCAAGATTATCCCTTCTCAACAACTCTATGGGGCTACTTTTTCCCCTAACTTAGTGGTTAGGAAAAAATATAGCACCGAAGAACATAAACTAGATTGCTTATATAAATCTAAAGGTGATACATGAAGATTTGAAGGACATAAATTAGATTGCTTATATATATGAGTATATATAAAAAAAATTTCTTCTTATAGACCAAGCAATTTACATAATATAATGATATATGTTACAATAAGAGCAAATGCACTCTCTCCCCACCTTTCTCTACATAGTGTTGAGATAAATAATGTTAAGATATGTAAGCAGCTGAACAATGAGAACTAGTTATGAAATTTGACTACTTTCGCTGTGCACGAACTTTCTCACCTCTTGCTCGTGACTTGTCAATTCTTGCTCGTCTTGAATATTCCTGGATCTTACGATCATGCTCTTTGAGCATCTGATCCATGTTGCTTGATGAAGGCATCAATGGACCTGAGAGATATATCTTGTTTCCCCTGGACCCACGCCCATTCTGAAATATGGCCCCGCATCAATACTTGGAAAGAATCAAGAGGTAAAAAAAAGGTGTTGCCACGGTACCTTAGTACTCCAACAAAGAATTAGTTATTTTATAGCAATTTTACCTGTTTTTCTTACACCTTCATTAACTGTCTTCCTACTCAAATCATCCAATGAAGTCAATGGTGTAATTCAATCTCTTACAATCATTTTTTACTAAAATTTAGGGCTATTAAAAATTGCTTCCTTGATCAGGTATTCCTAGTGTCATTTAAAGTGTCATTTCCTTAAATGACACTTACAAAGGAATAGAGGGAGTATAGAGGGAGAAGTATGTATTGTCTGTTGATTCCAACAATAAGGTTATGAAGTTTGGAGTCCATTACAGACAGCAGCCTACTTTGATAAAATCTATTTTCCTAGGTTAGTAGTTACCTAGGATAAGTTTCCCACTACTTGATGGGCAGCTAGTTATATTGAATAGATTTATACATTTCTTATGATGATTTCAATAAATGCTTAACAACTCACCTTGGGTGCCATAACCATAAGGGTGCCATGGCGAATCCCCTTGACCAGACAACAATAATGCCAAAATGCTGCTTCTTCTTTAACCTAATTTATCACAATTTTCTATAACTTTTTTTTTGGAGATTACTCAAATACCCATTTTATTATGTACCGGTAACTAATTAGTAAACATTTATTGGTTGTTAAATTATATAAAACAGGAAGCTTTCACTAGTCACTACCAAATACTTAGAAGGCAAAAAGAGACGAGAAATAAACAAGGAAAGGAAACAATAGTTTATTATATAAAAAAAAAAAACTCACTGGAGTTGATTTTTCAGGGGGGTCCCTTCTGTTTTCAATTTGGCTGAGATCAACAATCCGTTTTTGATCTTGCCTTCTTCTTGACTCTGATCCATTTGTTAACTCCGTGGATTTTCTTACTTCAACTGGTTTTCTGTGGTGCAAGTGAAGTGGTCTTTCCTCCTGATCTTCGGACACCTGAGTCCTAGATGCCACTAGCCCAGATAGTTTTGAAAGGTTCACTCTGTTTGGAACAGGAGGCCCATCATCAACTTCCTTCCCACCCCTTGCCCAGCCAGAACCAGGAACCAATGGACCTGAATGTGAAGGCCTCTTATAGAGATGCCCAGAGAAATTATTTCCCATTTCTTTAACATCTTCTGACTGTTTGTGTGGGAAAACCAGAATCCCAGACACAGGTTCTCTATGAGGGTTGGACAATTCGCTTCGGTTCTTTGAAAAGGAATAACATTGCCCTTGCTGCATCAGACAACAGTATAATAAGCTGAGAAGGTAAAAAGAGATAAAAAAGGGTAATAGAAAGAAAATTAGCTGAAAAGAGAACTAGAATATTAAAATACTGTAAATGTAAGAGGATCATTGTCGCAAAGCATGCCAACAGGTCAATAAAAGGTTGCTTATAAAATAAGCAACAGGCACTAGTCAGACAAAGAATTGGGAAGCAAAATCATACACAAAATCCTTTGGCTGACTCTAATAACAGGAAGTGGTAAACATCAAACAGATAAACTTCTTTGTATTTCACAACAATCAAGTCTACGCCCAGAAATGCTGAACAAATCTACTAGCTGAATTAATACAGTCCAAAGTATAAAAATCATCCTTTTTCTTTCCCCACAATTTCTTGATAACTACACTATGGTATTTACATGATATCCAGAGGTATCCAGTAGAGGCAGTTCATATAATAAAATTTGAACCTAGTTTGAATTACCTGCATTGATATGCCTGCCTCAGCATTGTCTTTTGCTGTGACATATGTTCTAGGTCCTTTTTCTTGTCTAACTCCTGAGCTAACTTTTTGGTCCCTACCTCCAACAACTCCTTGCCTGAAAGGATAAACAAAAATACAGATGTATTAGTTATCTTATCAACAATAGACTTATATAACAAGGTAACCTTTCCCCATAGACGGATGAATCAAGTGGCAATTAGATGAATAAAAGCATACAACTGCAGTTGCATTGCCAAACTGTTTAGCCTAACTAGCTACAAGATAGGACTATATCATATTATCATCAAGAAACCACCAATAATATTGTTAGATATAAAAACCATTCATGTGTCTTCCCCTAACAACTTAAGCTTTGGAGAGAGTTTGTTGATGGCATGATATCAGAACCTCCATGTTACACTGGTACCGGCTAAATAGAAGAATGAGAACAATAATTCTAAAGAACAAGGACTGAAGCTTCAATGAGAAACTCAATCCTAATCAGTATGGAGATATGGTATTAACAGTGTAAAAGTATAGGGGTTACAAGAAAGAACTATCCTAGGCATAGAGGGGCCCTTCAGCCTCTAACTTCCTATTCTCAGCTTCTCAATGAATCACACTGACCCTTCTTATCCGTACAACTAACTTCCTCACCAATCCCACACATTCTCTCTCCTACTAACCCTCTTAATAGACCACTAGTTTGTTGTTTACTCTCCTTATGGGCCTGATTGCAGCCCAACTCTACCTCCCCTCTTATGTCCATAGACTTTACCATATTTGGGGTCTCTAACAACAACCCCCTTGAAGTTCCACCTTGACCTCAAGGTTGAAGTCAGGAAAACTCTGTTGGATGGTAGTCTTCAGCTCCCAGGAGCTCTCAAAATCATGCAGATCAACCCATTTTACCAAAACTTCCTCCTCACCAGCTACAGTCGTCCATGTGGCAGTAATAGCTTCAGGAACAACCTTCAGTTCCCACCCATCTGTCGCGCATTTAGGCAAAGGTTGACTCACTGTAGATGAAGAAATGCACCTCTTAAGCAGTGACACGTGAAAAACCGGGTGGATGTTGGATTCAAGGGGTAACTTCAACCTATAAGCAACCTCGCCAATTTTCTCAAGCACCTCAAATGGCCCATAATACCTAGGGCTTAGCTTCTGGTTGTGTCTTTTGGCCAGTGACAGATGTTTGTATGGTTGGATCTTCAGGAACACCATCTCTCCAAACAACAATTCCACCTCTTGCCTGTGCTTATCAACTTGAATCTTCATTTTGTTTGAGCTTCCACCAATTGTTCCTTAAGCTCATCAAGCATCACATTTCTCTCATGCAGCAGCTGGTTCACATCTTCAACACCAGAGGATACATCCCCTCGAAGTAAAGGAGGAGGATCCTGCCCATATAGTGCTTTGAAAGGAGTGATCTTCGTAGAAGCATGGTAGTTCGTATTATACCAGTATTCAGCCCAAGGAAGCCATTGTGGCCAAGACTTGGGCTTCACACTAACAAAGCACCTTAGATAAGTACTTAAACACCTGTCAACAACTTCCGTTTGACCATCGGGTTGGGGATGGTAAGCAGTAGAGTAACGTAGCATAGTCCCGCGGACTTAAACAACTTGGTCCAAAAGTGACTCATGAATAAACAATCTCCATCCATCACAATGGACTTGGGAAAGCCATGTAGTCGTACAATCTCTTTGACAACCAATTCGGCAACTTCCCTGGCAGTGTAGGTGTGGGCTAATGCAAGGAAGTGGGCATATTTGGACAATCTATCTATGACAACCAAGATAGTGTCGATGCCTGTAGCTTTCAGAAGACCCCCAGGGAAATCCATTAACAAATCGATCGATGTAGTGGCAGGTATGGTCAAGGGTTGTAGTAAACCCGCCGGGAAAAGGGTTTCATATTTGTTCCATTGACACATTTCACATGCCCGAACATATTGCTGAATGTCTTTCTTCATTCCTTTCCAAAATAACAAAGCTGAAATTCGCTTGCAAGTCCAAAAGAACCCGAAATGTCCACCAGTTGCAATGTCATGGAATTCCTTGAGGATGGAAGGAATTCTAGGTGAGTGTCTAGCCAAAACCACGTGCCCCTTGTAGAGCAACCTACCCTGTCCCAACTCGAACCTAGGGTGACTATTAGGTTTGCCAACTAAATCCTGCAGCACCATCTTCATTTTGTCATCAGCTAATAACTCCTCTTCAATCCCCTCCCAATAAAAAATTTGCACTAATGAGATAGCAGTAAAGTACATTTTCCTAGACAACACATCAGCAGCACCATTTTGTTTCCCAGGTTTGTACTTCACTTCGAAATCGTACGCCGGCAGCTTGGAGATCTATTTATGATGATCTTCACCCATTAATCTTTGATCTAGCAAGAATTTGAGGCTCTTCTGGTCTGCATGCACCCCAAAGTGCCTTCCTAATAGCTAATGTCGCCACCGTTGGATAGCCAACACGATGGCCATTGGTTCCTGTTCGTAAACAGACTTCTTTTGGGGACGTTCTGACAAAACCTTGCTCATAAAAGCCAAGGGTCTACCGTCCTGCATCAAAACAGCTCCAACCCCTCTTCCCGAAGCATCAGACTCAATAACAAACATTCACTCAAAATTAGGCATAGCCAGAGTTGGTAAGTCCACCATAGCCTTCTCCAATGCATCAAATGCAGTCTGAGCCTCAGGATCCCAAGCGAAGCAATCCTTCTTGAGCAACTAAGTGAGAGGGACCGCAAGCTCACCATACCTTATTACAAAATGCCTATAATAACCCTAAGTCCCAAGAACCCTCTCAAGCTCTTGAGATCCTTGGGAATAGGCCATGTCAACATTGCATCAACCTTCTTAGGGTCAGCTGATACCCCATTCCGGGAGATAATGTGCCCAAGGTACTCTAATTCCCCCTTGCCAAAGCTACACTTCTTAGCATTCACACATAATTGATGCTGGCTTAACAATGCCAGAACTTGTCTCAAATGCTCAATATGTTGCACCATATCAAGGCTGTATATCAATATGTCATTGAAGAATACCAACACAAAACGCCTCAAAAAGGGTCTCAAAACCCGATTCATCGATCGCTGAAACATGGAGGGTGCATTGGTTAAGCCAAATGGCATAACCAAAAATTCATAATGACCCTCATGGGTCCTAAAGGCAGTCTTGGCTACATCATCTGACTTCATTCTAATCTGGTGATAACCAGATTTAAGGTCCAGTTTGGTAAAGATCCTAGCACCTCCCAACTCATCTAAAAGCTCCTCAATCACAAAAATAGGGAATTTATCCACCACAGTCACCTTATTCAAAGCTTGGTAGTCCACACAAAAGCGCCAAGCCCCATCCTTTTTCTTGACTAAAATAACGGGACTACTAAAGGGACTCACACTAGGTTGAATAATACCAGCCTGCAACATTTCATCTACAATCTTTTCTATCTCATTTTTCTGTAGTGGGGATGCTTGTAGGGTCGTATGTTTGGGATTCTAGCACCCTCTTTCAACACAATAGCATAATCATAATCCCGTTGAGGTGGCAGAACTTGGGGTGTTTGGAAAATAGCAGAGAACTCCTGTAACAACTGCTGGAGCTCTCGGGAAACTGGTTTAGACGCATTCCCTTGTTGCTACTCCAAAATTGGGGTGATATAAAAGCCTTCTCCCTCCTCCTTCAAAACCTTTCAAAGTGGTTTTCCAAGAGGCTTAAGCATGGCATAAGGCAGGGTCAACAATAATCTCCCATACCTTGCCATCAGCCTTCCACTTCAATGTCATCTCATGGAAGTTAACCTCTATTTGGCCTAGGCTAGAAAGCCCGTCCATCCCCAATATGACCTCAGTGCCCCCGAGTTCCATGAGGAAAAAATTGTGTTGAATGAGTATCCCTTGAACCAACATCTTCACACCACAGCACACTCCTTTTCCTTTCTCCTATTGACCATTGCCCACTTCTATAGTGAAAGTGGGAATGCTCTACATGTCTAATCCCAATTCCCTTGCCAACCTGCTAGTCATGAAATTCCCAGAAGCCCCACTATCCACTAACATCACCACCTTCCTACCCTCTATTTCACCCTCCACCTTGAAAGACTTATTGGAAGTAAGTCACACAAAGCTTCTGAGAGACAACCTCATATTATTCATCACCCTCACAGTGTTGTCATCTTCTAAATGGTCAACCTCACCTACACTGTTATCCTCCTCTCCCTTATCATCCTCTTCAACCAAAAGTAATTGCATCCATTGCATTGGACAAATGTGGTCCTTGCCCTAGGGGTTCCCACATTTGAAACAGAGGCCACACCTTTGCCGCTTTTGCCATTCGTCCTGGGAAAGCCTCTAAGGCTCAACTCTCGCCTAGTCCCTGCTCCCTCAGCACCCCCTCTACCTCCTCGCTCACCATATGCCCCTGAGCTCGACCCTCCCATCGACCAGGTGATACCCAAGGGCTTAGAAGGCGAAGTTCCCTTTGCGTGTCCCAACCCCTTATGAAAACTACCTACCCCTCCTTCCTTCCACGGCAGATTACGCTCCTCTAACTCCAATGCCTTGTCCATTATCGCCAATAGAGTCCAGAACTGATTCACCTTCAATTTGGTTTGTATTTCTTCTTTAAGCCCATTCAAGAAGATACCTATCTTCACTTCGGGATCTAAATGTCGTACACCCCCCACAGCAAGCTCAAATTTGCGCCTATACGAACTGAGCTTGTTTTCTTGACCCTCAAGAGCCAATCATATAGGTTCTGTGCTACCCCCGGTTGGAACTTCTTCATAAGATCTTTCTTGAATTTTGTCCAAGTGGGGAAAAGGACTTGGTCCTCCCACCACTAGAACCAAATCAGTGCCTTACCCTCCATGGCAACAAGGACCAGATCCATCATATCATAGTCTTCCACCTCATTAATGCGGAAGAAACACTCCACCCGTGCCAACCAACCATACGCATCCTCACCGAAAAAGAGAGGTAGCTCAATTTTCCGACCCAAATCCCGCCGAGAGCCGTTGTGGTCATCACCCCATTCCGTTTCCAACATTGCATCCCGTCATCGGCGATCATGAACATGCGTGTGAACAGGGTTGTCGTGCCGCACTCTGCGAGCTGGAGGCGGATTCGAATCTCAATGAATAGGACTCTTCGGGAAGGTGTGGCTCAAACTTCGTTCACGCAGGAACTCGTCAATCATCCTGGCCCTCTTTCCACATAAGAGAGGCTCTCGGCTCTCCAACCTGCACTCGACCTCTTGCAACCTTGCCTCCGTAGCAATGGTGCGCGTATGGACCATCCACAAAGCTCTTTAGAATCGAAGGCTCTGATACTAGTTGTTACACCGGTACTAGCTAAATAGAAGAATGAGAACAATAATTCTCAACAACAGGGATTGAAGCTTCAATTAATGAGAAACTCAGCACTAATCAGTATGGAGATATGGTATTAACAATCTAAAAGTATAGGGGTTATAAGAAAGAACTATCTTGGGCATAGAGGAGCTCTTCGGCCTCTAACTTCCTATTCTCAGCTTCTCAATGAATCACACGGACCCTCCTTGCCAGTTTAACCAACTTCCTCATCGATCCCACACATTCTCCCTCCTACTCACGCTCCTAACAGACCACTAGTTTGTTGTTTACTCTCCTTATGGGCCTAACTGCAGCCCAACTCTACCTCCCCTCTTATGTGCATAGACTTTACCATATTCGGGGTCTCTAACACTCAATAACCAAGTGGTTTAGAGTTGGATTCCAGTTACTCCCATTCATCTAATTAAAAGTTGAATTTCAATGCAAGCTAGGGTAAGCATGTGTATTATCCATACTTCAAGCCCAAAAGGCTCTTATGTGAGGAAGCATGTAAGATTAAAAACCATTCATGTACATTCACCTAATAGCTTAAACTATTGGAAGAGTTGGCCCATGACAAATATGCATATTTGTTATACATTAAGTACATGTGAGACCCCATCAATGATACTTTTATTTATAGCAGAAGTAGACATTTAACATTCAAATTAACAATCAACAAGAAATCAATTTAATTTCCCAGTAACTGTTCAGATTAAGCCATATAATTTATATTCCTAGCAATATAAAATATCAATACTCACTACTAAAAGTAAATAAATATAACTGTTTTTGCAAAGAAACAACAATTTCAAGTACCTTCTGGTTGCTTCATCCCGCAATTTAGCATCAATTTCTTTGCTGGGAGGATATTTTGGTAAACTTGATGGATCACAAGCCAAGGGTTCTGATGTAAAGAACTGTCAATAAATGGGGAAAATTTTTAAATGGAGAATCAGACACCTCTAACGAAGTTAGAAAGCAAAAGGGTTCCAACAATATCATGTATAACTGAAGAGTGTGAGAAATACAATTATCATTTCCTATTTCAATATTTCATAACATAGCCGCATAATGAAAAATATATCTCGGTTCTGTTTATTTTTTTTGCAAGATCTTGGTCAAATCTCAAGAGAATATCCTAATTTGTTGATCATAATTGTTTTGTACCAATTAGGATTATCTTTCTTTCCTAATTTGTAGAGATTGTACAGGTGTAAATTATGTTTATATTTAAGAGGAAAATATTTCCTCCTTAATTCTAGGAAATAGATTTTATTACAATGTTAACCTAATGTTAACCTAGGCCTATATATTTCTGCCTCTGTAACTCAGTTTGAATATATGAAAATATCACTTTCTGCATGCTATCAGAGCGCGATCTGTACCAATGCTGAATGCCTCCAAGCCCCATGGCAGAAGAAAGTGGAAAACCAAAAAGAGGACCTCAACTAGAGATTGGCGGCACTTCCCCAGCCAACCCAGTTGAAGGAACCTCACTTCCCATCACTGGCCATAAACTCAATGGTCAGAACTACACCCAATGGGCTAGATCGGTCCGCATCTTCCTCCAAGGAAAAGGGAAGGAAGAATACATTACTGGTGAAGCCAAGAAACCAGAAAAAGATGAAGCTGCACTCAAGAAGTGGAAGCTCAAGAATAGCCTGGTAATGTCATGGTTATTGAACACTATGACTACCAAAATTGGAGAATATTTCTTGTACTTCAGCACCGCTAAGGAGATTTGGGATGCAGTACGAGAAACTTGCTCCACTGTAGACAACACATCAGCCATCTTTGAGATCAAGAGCCTCCTCCATGATCTCAAAACAAGGTAACTCCACTATTACGGAGTATTTTAATACACTAACAAGGTATTGGCAGCAGCTAGACATCTATAAAGAAAATGATTAAAAGTGCCCAAAAGACAGCAAGCTATATAAGTCTATTGTTGAGAAAGATCGCATATACAAGTTTCTCCTTGGACTCAACAAAGACTTAGATTAAGTACATGGAAGGATACGTGGAACAAAGCCTCTTCCTAAGGTCAGAGAGGTGTTTTCTGAAGTCAGAAAAGAAGAAAACCGAAGGAAAATCACATTGGGTGCTCCAAACAGTGTACAAGCAACTGAGAGCACAGCCTTGGCTGTAAAGGGTCCAAGAACTCAGTCCTAGCAAAAGAAATCAAAGCCTTGGTGTAAGCATTGCAAGAAGACAGGCCACACTAAGGATACATGCTGGTTCCTCCATGAAAAACCAGCAAATACAAGGAACCCTAGAGGAAGAGAAAACCAAGGAAACTCAGCTTCTTTCCATACAACTGAAAACAGTTCTGACTGTGCTAAACTAGAAAGGAATCCTTTTAGCAAAGAGCAGATGGAAATGTTGCAGAAACTGTTCCTGTAGACCTTAAAACCAAAAAGTTCAAGTGATACTGCCACTGTTGCAGAAAAAGGTAACTATTTAAGTGCTTTATCCGCTTGCAAAGGAAGGAAATCAGCTTGGATTGTGGATTCAGGAGCCTCAGATCACATGACAGGCGATATTACTAATTTCAGCAAGTATCTCCCTTGTCATGACAATTCCACAATTCGAATTGTTGATAGTACTCACTTAGCAATTGCGGGTAAAAGTCTAGTGGCTATATCACATGATATCATCTTACAAGATGTGCTCTATGTTCCTCAACTCGATTGCAATTTGCTATCAATTAGTAAATTGACAAAAGACCTTAATTGTGTCACTAAATTCCCTCCTTACATTTGTGAATTTTAGGCTTTGGATTCGGGGAAGAAGATTGGCAATGCTAAAGAGTGTGGAGCACCATAGTAGTTAATCGCGGATAACGGCCGACCCCAAAACGCTATAGCAGGATAGCGGATAACGTTCTGGCTGCTATTTAATAAAAAATATATAATTATTATACAATTTATATAACAAATATAAATGTTCAAAAATAAGAAATCATCCACAATTAAACTCATTCACATCAATGATAAAAATTTATAATCCATTCCATTGTCTAAAAACAAGCAATCACCATTAATTCAATGTATAAACATCAAGTCCTAAGGGCAACAAAACAAAAAACACAGCACTATCAAATAACATAAGGGCAGCAGAATATAAAAGAGTAAAAGACAACACCAAATGCATAAACAACAAATTGGTAAAACATTTGAAGCTCTTTGTGATTGAGATGGTGATGCTGTCATGGTTAAAATTTTAAATTAAATAAATAAATAAATAAATTTTATTACTATATAAGCAATTATAGTTCATAATAGTGAATAAAAAAAACACCAAACAAATGGAAGAGACATTGGAAAGATGAGTGGCAGCAGGCCATTGGGGAAAAAAAAGAGTAAAAATCAGAAAAAGAAAAGGGCCAAAAAAAAAAAACCAAAGAGGATAAAAATGAAGATGATGGAGGAGAGATGAAGAAAACAAATAGAGAAGAGAGGAAGGAGTATGGTCGCTGAGTCCAACTTGCCGAAACTGGTCACCGCCACTGGACACTTGCCGCTGGACGCTGGTCACCAAAAGTTGGAGCAGAGAGAGCAAGAAGAAAGGATGGGTCGGAGAGCTTGAACGAGAGGAAGCAGGATGAAGAAACCCAGACATTAAAATGTGTGACGAAGTTACCCTTATACCCCTATACTTACTCAGCAACAGTAGAATATTGAAGGCAACATAGGGTTCTTCACAGCTACAACCAAAAGCGGTTGCAAAACAGCGATTTTGAGCTACGAACTAGCGCGATTTGTTGCCGCGATAGCCGCACCTGCAAAACGCGATGCGACCGCTATCCTTGTCGCGGCCACCCTCCGCAACGCGATGACACAACGCGATAGCGCCACTATAGCGCACGATTGACTACTATGTGGAGGACTCTATATCCTTCAATTAATGACTCCAAGAGTAACCAAGAAGTGTCCAGAACTGCTTGTGTAGCAATCACACCTGAAATTGACACTATAATGTTATGGCACTATAGACTAGGCCACCAAAATTTCATGTACTTGGAAAAATTATATCCCTCTTTATTATTCAATAAAAGTCCCAAGTTTTTTAATTGTGAAGTGTGCCAAATTTCCAAACAGACATGAAGCCATTATTCCACACAACCATACAAACTTTTCCAACCTTTTTCCCTAATTCACAGTGATATGTGGGGACCCCCTAGAGTCACAAACATTAAAGGCTCTAGGTGGTTTGTCACCTTCATTGATGACCATACAAGAATCACATGGGTGTTCCGTATGAAAGAAAAATCAGAGGTAGCATGCTTATTTCAATACTTCCATAATATGGTGAAAACCCAATTTCAAGCATGCATTCAAGAGCTGAGAACAAACAATGGCCGTGAATATTACAACTCTGAACTCGGTACCTACCTACAGAAGCACGGAATTATCCACCAAAGCTCGTGTCAACAGCCCACAACTGAATGGGGTTGCTGAACGCAAGAACCGCCATCTCTTAGAAGTTGCAAGGTCCCTAATGTTGGCAACAAATGTGCCACAAAAATTTTGGGGAGATGCTATCCTCACAGCTACTTATCTCATCAACCGAATGCCCTCTAGAGTTCTTAACTACAATACCCCACACACTATCCTCCAAAACTTTTTCCCAAACACCAGACTCATCACATCCCTCCCATTTAAAATCTTTGGCTACATTGCCTTTGTCCACAACCATCATCCCAGCCACAACAAATTAGACCCCACCTCCATACCTTGTATTTTCTTGGGCTATTCAACAAACCACAAGGGATACAAGTTTTATTCTCCCTCCACCAACAAATTTTACCATTCTATGGATGTTACTTTCTTTGAAAATCAACCCTTCTACCCCAAAACTAAAATTCATGGGGAGAGGAATGATGAATTTCAGTTCTAGAAGATTTAAGACACTACTACATTTGCAAAGGGACAGCATTCCACCAATCAAAACCGTGAACCAGACCTGCAGAACCTGCTTACAGCCCCTCCTACACCTGAGACAGACCTGCAGAACCTGCTTACAGTCCCTCCTACACCTGAAACAAACCTGCAGAACCTTACTACAAACACCCCTGCACCTAAAACAGCCTCAACCGAACCTGAAAAGGCCACCACGGAACCTGAAATAGCCACCTCTGCACCTGAAACAGCAGCAAGTGAACCCAATATTCACCCTCCTACACAAGTGGTAAAACCACTCTTGGTATACTCATAGAAAGAAAATCCGGAAGGAGGCAGAACCACTCATACTTCCACAGCAAAGTCAAGACACTAGCCGAATACCAGAGCCTAGAGAAGCTCACCAAGGTAACACTCTCTCTACTCCTACACATTTTGATGATCCTACTCAAGAATTCATTGATCTCAATCTGCCAATTGCTGTGAGGAAGGGTGTGAGATCTGGCATCCAACATCCCATTGGAAATTTTGTATCTTATGACTAGTTATCACCCAATTTTAGAGCCTTTGTAACAGCTCTTGATAGGACCAGAATTCCAAGGGATATACAAAAAGCATTACAAGATCCAAAGTGGGAGGCAGTTGTAAAGGAAGAAGTCCAAGCACTAAAGAAGAATGGAACATGGGAACTTTCCAACTTGCCACAAGGGGAGAACACGGTTGGGTACAAATGGATTTTCTCTATGAAGTACAATGCTGATAGGAGTGTCAACAGATACAAAGCTTGCCTAGTAGCAAAAGGATTCACACAATCCTATGATATACACTATGAGGAGACATTTGCTCCAATGGCAAAGCTGAACTCAGTTCAAGTCATTTTATCCCTAGCAGCAAACTTGGACTGGCCCTTGCACCAACTCGATATCAAGAATGCATTTCGAAATGGGGAGCTGGAAGAAGAGGTCTACATGAACATTCCTCCAGGGCTTGAGACACCACAGTCAACAGGCAAGGTGCGTAGAGTCCGCAAGTCCCTATACGGCCTAAAGAAATCATCCCGAGGTTGGTTTGAGAGGCTAACCAAGGTGATCAAGGGAAACAACAATGTCAAACTAACCACACCATGTTTGTCAAGCACTCAAAAGAGGGTAAGACAACACTGTTGATTGTCTATGTTGATGATATTGTCATCACAAGGGATGACCAAGAGGAAACCGATCAACTCAAGAGGCACCTAGCTGAAGAAAGGACCCAAGAAATCTAAAATACTTTGTAGGAATGGAGATTTCGCAATCAAGAAATGGAATTTTAGTATCCCAAAGGAAGTATACCCTAGATCTTCTTAGAGAAACTTGTATGTTGGGTTGTAAACTAGTTGATACTTCTATGGATCCAACAAGAAAGGGTGGAGGGGAGGAAGAGAGTCCTCCAACCAACAAGAATCAATACCAAAGTCTTGTGGGAAAGTTAATCTACCTAACTCACACTAGGCCAGATGTTGCCTTTACCGTGAGTATGGCAAGCCATTTCATGAATAATCCCACTGAATATCACATGAAAGCTATCAATCAAATTCTTCAATACTTGAAGGGAACACTGGGCAGGGGTTTACACTTCAGAAAACACTCAAACAAAGGCATTGAAGTGTTCACAGACACTGACTGGGCAGGTTCTGTCATGGAAAGAAAATCCACAACAGGATATTGTTCCTATATGTGGGGGAATTTAGTCACATGGAGGAGTAAGAAACAGCCTGTAGTTGCAAGAAGCAGCATTGAAGCTGAGTCCAAAGCTTTGTCCCATGGTATTTGTGAAGGAATATGGCTCCAAAGGATACTTAATGAACTAGGAATTGTCTCAAACTGTTCTATGAAGCTGCCATGTGACAAGAAGGCTGCTATCAGCATTGCTAAAAATCCTATGCATCATGACAGGACAAAACATGTGGAGATTGATCGCCAATTCATAAAGGAGAAGTTAGACAATGGGACTGCCACTTTGGAATACATTCCTTCAAGCATGCAAACAGCAGATATCCTAACTAAGGGTCTCTCCAAGCCAACCTATGAGACTCTTAGGTCCAATCTGGGAATGGTAGATATCTACCACCCAGCTTGAGGGGGAGTGTTGCAAGATCTAGATCAAATCTCAAGAGAATATCCTGATTTGTTGATCATAATTGTACAAATTAGGATTATCTTTCTTTCCTAATTTGTAGAGATTGTATAGGTGTAAATTATATTTATATTTAAGTGGAAAATATTTCCTCCTTAATTCTAGGAAATAGATTTTATTCTAATGTTAACCTAGGCCTATATATTTCTGCCTCTGTAAATCCATTTGAATATATGAGAATACCACTTTCTGCAATTTTCAAGTTACAAACTAAGCTTTGGTATGCACTGACCACTGACTTTATGATATCATTACCTGTCCTTGTATTAAATGGTAAGAAGGTGCTGTTTAAGCATAGGAGGAAAAAGAAAAACAACAAAATGGGGAATTGTATGGAGTTTAAAGAGTAAAAGAACAAAAACTAACATTATCCCTCTAGTGTAGTATACATAATCCACAACACTCGACAACACGAGAAATATGTTAAAAAAATATTAAAAGAAAACTATGATTGAAAATTTTCAATAACTAACCTCCACGGTACTCATTTTTAACAGGTGATTGTGGAAAACTACAGGTAGAATTATGAAACATATTTTCACACGACACTCAAGTATCTCATCAAATGACTGCAATTTGGATATTTCGAATGTCAGGAAATCCCTATTTGTGTGACCAAATGTTCTTCCACAGCTATGGGAAAATCTAAACATGGATGAATATAAAGAGACATTTATGAGTTCAGCATAGAAACATCAGTTTCTTAGTCCAAATAAGGAACCTCCACTTAAATTATTTATCCAACAGAACAGAAGCATTAACTGCACTTTCATGTAATCTATTGGCCTATCTACTATAGTAGAGGTTGGCAATATAATGGCAGGAAACAACATGAAGTTCTTCATTTTGCAGGTATACATATTAAGAAGACAAGAAAATGACCCTCAAAGAACCATTTAGATTACATTGGAGAAGGATGAAGCTCAATGTCAATCAGATATATAATTACTAGCTGGAAACATAAAACCGCATACCTCACTTTTGAGAGCAGCAGCTGCTGTTCCTCGATGTGCTGGATCTACAGATAGTAGGGTCTCTATAAGCATCACAGCAGCAGGTGGATATTCCTTAAATGTGTCCGCAGTACATCGCCTGTAATGGTGTGGAGGCTTGAATACTGTTGAATGTGGCAACCGCAATTTAAGCCAATAGTCCTCAGATGGGGAGCCACAAAGTTTAAAAATCCGATGCAACTGCTCAACCTACAAGGAACAAAAACTAACCTTCAGTTACCTCTTATATACCTCCATTAATATTGTATATTAGTAATCAACTTGTAAATTCGGACCAACTGTTTACACTGGTAAATATGAGTTTAGATACTGGAGTCATGCACAAGCGGAGTCCATTAATAACTTAACCCTAAATTTAACAGTAAAAGCACAGGTAAGGAGGATTCACCCAACAAAAGTGAAAGTAATTTAACTTAAATAAATCAGATCATTTTCATCATGTAACTGCAGTTCAAAAATAATTTTTTGCCTTTATAATTTAAGTAATCATTATGCTGAAACTGTCTGTCTAAGCAATTTCTATAGACCTTAGATTTTGAAATTAATGGGCATCCTATAAATATAAAGATATTATATTAACAGAGCCAAATGGTTAGTGAAGCATTCATAGTGACTAAATGATGGACACTAGAATCGTAAACATCATACCTCCGTTTTTCCTGGCAATATGGGCCTGCCAGTATATAGTTCTCCCAGTATGCAACCAGTGCTCCACAAATCCACTGCAACTCCATAGTGATTTGCTCCGAGTAAAAGTTCTGGTGGTCTATACCACAGAGTTACTACACGGCTTGTTAATGGGACAATGTGATGGGGGTCAAAAAAACTTGCCAAACCAAAATCCGCAATCTTTAAGACACCATTATTGTCAATGAGAAGATTTGAGCCCTTTATATCACGATGGAGGACACCATGACTATGACAATGATCCAATCCACTAAGAAGTTGCTGCATGTAGCATTTCAGCTGACACCCCAAAAAAAAAAAAAAAAAAAAAGGTTTAAGAAGTTTTCCTATCAAAAGTAGAGCAGAAAGTGCAGTTACTTATTAAACTTCAAAAGGGGATAACGCTTCCTATAATTATATCCGATATGCAACACAAGAATCTCAATTCCAAGAAAAACAGAAAACTGAGAATGAAAAGAAAATGACTACCTGTGGTTCAGAGAATTTAATGGCAGGATTTGATACAAGTCCTGTAAGATCATGTTCCATATACTCAAAAACAAGGTACAAGCTGCGGGAAGTCTGTGACGCTATCAAGCCCTCCAACTTTATTATGTTTGGATGGTTGAGCCTACGCAGAACAATGATTTCCCTTGCCATAAACTTGACACTCTCAGTATCAAGATTGTCAAAACGTACCCTCTTCAAGGCAACAATTTTTTGATGAGTCACATCACGTGCCTTATAAACAGTACTGTAAGTTCCTTGCCCAATCTGCATAATAGCATGCCATCAAAGGACTCATTCAGTGCGATAGAATATAAGAAGTTTATACACACAAAAACAAGACAAGCAAACTGGCACTTTTTTTTTTTTTCACAACAATATGACTTAAATTAACATGTCTTGAGCTCCAAAGCATTACAAAGAACAAAAAACTGCAAATGAAATTTACACGAAATCTGGTCACCGACTTTCTATATTCTATATAATCAAACTTTACTGAGCCTTTCTTTTCTTTATTGGGAAAGTGGGCATCAGTGAAGTGAATACCAGCCAAGATTACCACTCGTCTATGGTTCATATGTAGCCACATGATTCCTACAGGAAACACTCCCATGTAATAAAGTTGGATACATTATGAAATGTAAATATCAGGCTACGAAGGCCTCCCACTTTTCACCCATCCACTCTGTACGATTTGGCTCATAAGCATTAAAATACACAATTTGTGGAAATCCCAATTAATAATTTACCATACCAGCAAAAGAGGAGTATCTTCGACATGGTAGTGTTCAAAGAATTTTGGCAAGTCCATTCACAAAACAGTAGTAAGAATTACAAAACACTTGAATTATAATGCAAACACAGACAGAGTAGACAAGGCAGCAGCAACTCACTTTATGTAACCTTTCAAAAGTATTTGCACTCCGCGGTAACCATCCCTTGACAGCTTCACCAGCAACAGAAGAAAGCCAAGCCGGCCATCCTGCTGAAACTTGCTCTCCCTCCACAGCCTTTGGAATCCTTCCGCTACCAGGATGATCACTAACACTCAATTCTGGCTTTTCTATTTTCTTCTTCCCACTTTGGTCATCATACAACTGAACTGAACCATTGGCTTTCTTGTCAATTAATGAAACCTTCACATCACTACCATCTAATAGCTTATCTTTAGCCCGAACCCCATCAACCCTTTTTGAGGAACTCAACCGCAAAACGTTCACCTCCGAGGGCCTCGTGCTAGATGATGACAATTTGTTTGTGATACCTTCCCTGCTGTCTTCTACAGCTGAACTCTTTGAACATATGCAACCCATGTTGCAGCACCAAGACTATACAAAAGTTATCCTTCAATCACTATAGAATTACCGCTCACCAGCTAAAACACCATCTTCCAACTACACCACAAAAAATCATAAACAGTCACCAACTAAATGCTATAACTTTTTCTATCTACCCAAAAGCAAAGATAGGAACTTCTCCTCATAGGCACATACCCTTTTCCATCTAATAACCTTACATCAAAGCACAGACCATGAATCACAAGACGCCACAATTTCTCCGTCCAATTGAAGATTCCAAACTGACTCAATTCCAAAGTAGTAAACTTAACCAAACATGCAATTCAGAACCCGCCAAGTAACTGTCACAAAGATAACACTTCTACAAGGGAAATTAAAGGGAAAGCAAAATTCGACAAAGAAAAAAGACCGAGATGGTAATGACAACACTCAAAAGACAGTTTTATAAACCATCAAATTAACAATTAAAAAAATGGGAAAAAATTAAAAAATTAAAAAAAAAAAATACCTTGGTGGAACTTTGAATTGGGATTAAGGGGTAAGGATTGGATCAGAGGCTTAACAAGAAGAAAAGGGAAAGTTTGGTTAATTGATAAAGGCAGGGCAGAAAGTTCAACGCGTATTCAGAACAACATTAAAAAAAGAGAGAGCATTGTATCCATCATCAACCAGACAACAACCTTAGACGGCTTTTGCCGGCTATGCTCAGTCAAAAGAGAGCACTTTCTCTTTCTTTCTCTCTCCTTTGTTTCTCTCTCTAGAGTGTTGCTGTTGCATGAGTGATGCGTCTATTGGGGTGTGACTTCATCCACCACCATGTTCCTCCTGTCAAAGAACGATTGGTGTTGCTTCTGTGTTCAAACTTCAAAGCAGGTCGTTGAGTTCTGTTTGGAGCATGAATGCAGGGCATTAAACGCGTTTTTAATTGTTTTCTAATATTTTTTAAGTGCTTTCATACAACTTTTTTTTTAATTGTTTTTTCTTCTCTCTCCCTCTCTCTCTCTATCTCTATCTCTCTCCATTCTCAGGTGAGTGGAATAGGGTTTTTTTTTTTTTTTAATCAACAGATAGCGGAACAGTGATAAGACAATAATGGTGTCATCTGAATAATAATAATAATAATAATAATTCTTTTGTTTTTGATAAACTATAATAAACTATAATAATTCTTTTGTTGATTGTTTTGGTTAAGGGAGGATTCTATGTTTATTAAAATCAATTTGGTATTTCTTAGTAAAAAATTTAAGAATAAACTTTCTTTATTTGTGCAAAAGATATAGTGCATACGTGGGAAAGCTTAAATTTTTCTCAAAACAGGTTTTTTCCTAATAAAAGCAGTTTTTAATATAATTTGACCTATTTTAATAATTCATATAAAATTAATTATAATTTTTAACTTATTTTATTTGTATGTGAAATTTAAAAAAAATATTTTTTTAGCATTTTAATTATAAGCATAAATCAGTTAATCAGAGTTATAATATTTTTATTAAATTAGTTTAAATATTAAATATTATATGATATAAATAAATCATTTCATATCTTTTTAAATAATGTTAATATATTTTTTTATATAATTTAAACACAATAAACTACCTTAAAATTATATTTTAATTAATGCATTTAAATATGAAATTAACTTTATGATAATTAATTGTGAAAAAAATTAATTATACTTATAATATATTATTAAAATGAGTTTATTTTCACATGTAATCTAAACGCACCCATACGTGCCGAAAAGTTTACCATTTGAAGTTTTCATATTTAGTTTTAAGGGTTGAATGCCATCATAAGCATATTAAACTTTTAGAAAGAGATGACTAAGATTTAAACTTTGGGAAAAAAAAATAATTGTTTGAACCGCTCTTGTTTACAACAATATCCAACAATTTAATTTCACGAGAATATTTATAGAAATATATTAAAAAAAAGATTAAAAATTAAAGACTCTCAAAATTAAGAAATTCCAATAACCAAATCAAGTATTGATGTTTATAGAAATAGCGAATCAAGACTTCAATGTGGTGTGATTAGCGACACAATCGCATAAATTCCATTCTATTTGTTCATAAGAATGGTTTTCTTATATAAAAATTTTACATATTTTTATTATATTATGTGTTAATTTTTATTATTGATCAAGAAGATAAGGTTATATATATGACCAATAAAAAAATTTAATTAATAATAAAAATTAATATATAATTAAATTATGTAAAATTTTTATATAAAAGAATCTATTTCCTCATAGTCCCATTATTTTCATATTTGCATGTATATTTATTTTATTTGTACTGTATGGTTAATGGGATTTTCTAATTGTGCTCGTCGAGATTATCTTTTGATTCAAAACTTGTATTGAAGCAGAAAAGACATTATTATCAGCTTTCTAAAAGAAAAATGCTTTGAACGTTAAAAGAAAGCACATAATTACATATTTAAAAAATCATGATCTTACAGTTGAGTCAAAAGACTTCTAAAACTATAATAATATCAAGTCTTTTTTTTAATAATTAATAATATCAAGTTTTTGCTCACAAAAGTCGCAAGCCTTCTGTTGTGAGTTGGGCACCGTAATCGAAGTTTAGCCAAAACTAAACGAGCCACAAAAATGTCTCCAATTTCTACCGTTTGTTATCACTGATTTAAGTGTATAGAATTTCTTAAATTTGGCCCTAGGTATGTTTGATATGAGATAAAAATAGGAACTAAGTTTTTAATAATTAGTTTCATATATAAGAGTTAAGTATTATTTTGGTCTCTAAAATTGTAAATGTGTTTCATTTTAGTCTCTAAAATTTGGAAATTAACTCTTTAATTCTTGAAGTTATTTTTCATCAATCACTTTTGTCTCTGGCTAATTAACTGTTAGTTAACTATTACAATTTTGCTAATATTTGTGATATGTCAGCATACCACATGACACGACCTCTGACGTGGCATGCCACGCGGCAGAGCCCTTTAATACGGTATCGATTTTAAATTGGTTCAAATTAATTCTTAAAAATTTTAAAATATGTCAAAATAGTCTTTGAAATTTTTTAAAATATGTCAAAAAAATCTAAAATTCCTAAATTTTCCCTCTTCTCCTTCACAAACTCTAAATCTTTAATCTTCCTTAAATCAACTAATTTCTCTCCCATTTTCACACTCTATCTAGACTATATCCTCTCAACATAGAATAATAGAAAGAATATATAGAAACGAAATAATGAAATACAATAAATAATTTTAATGTAGCTCATCCTAATTCAAGGTCAAGTAATGCCTCTAAACTTAACGAGTACTTATAGACATACTTATGAATAACTCATCACCAGAGAAATCTAAAAGATAAACTTAATCAAAAGACCAATTAGGTGAAATAATCTCATATGTTTGTTAAAACAGTTTCATTCCTAATAAATAAAACTTGCTCATCTTTATTTATGCACTAACTATAGTATCGAAAGTTAGGTTGCACACAAGCGGTAATTCACAATCTCCCAGTAGCCAATAGAATAATTTTAATTAAGAACCTCTTAGTAGCCAATAGAATGATTTCTACTAATTACAATAACCATCATTGTAATGATGTTACCTATTTATGATATCTTTGTAACGTAGCAAATGGTTACCTGGATATTGAGACATACAAATTTGTCTTCTATAATAAATTATGTTTTATACTCATAGGAAACCCAAATAGAAAGATAGGGCATTGATGCCTTTTGAAGTCAATCAAATTTAAAGTAGCAGCATGAACTTGGACAAGTACTTGATTATGCTGAAAAATAGAAATTGGTAAGTTCCCCAACTTGAAGACTTCCTTAGGACTATACTCCTCATAAGACCAAGCCTTCTGAATTTTCATATTAAAATTCAGAAATTTTCTTCTAAAATATTTTTAGAAAATTAGATCTAACAAACACTATATCCAGTTGAAGAGTGAGGCAAACGGATGTAAAGGCCACAAATACTAAGAGGTTCTTAATTAAAATAATTCTATTAACTACTAAGAGATTGTTAATTATGGCTTGTGTGTAACCTAACTTTCGAAATAACAGCTAGTGTAAAAATAAAGATGAGCAAGTTCCATTTATTAGGAATAAAACTATATTAACAAACGTACAGGGTTAGTTCACAGAGTTAGTTTTTTGATTAAGTTTGATTTTTAGATTTCTTTGATGATGAGTTATTAATAAGTACATCTATGGGTACTCGTTAAGTCTAGAGGTATTTCTTGATCTTGAATTAGGATGAACTATATTATAATTGTTTATTGTATTTCATTATTTCGTTTCAATATATTCCCTTCCTATTATTCTATGTGGAGAGAAAATAATCTAAGTAGGGTGTGAAAAAGAAAGAGAAATTAGTGGGTTTAAAAAAGATTAAAGATTTAGTGTTTGTAAAGGAGAACAGGGAAAATTTAGGAATTTTAGACTTTTTGACACATTTTAAAAAATTTCAAGGACTATTTTGACACATTTTAGGAATTCAAGGACTAATTTGAACCAATTTAAAATCGATGCAAAGTCAACATGCCATGTGGCATGACATGGTAGAGTTGCTGCCACATCAGATGTTGTACCACGTTGCATGCTGACGTGTCACTTAACATGACACATTAGCAAAAATATAACGGTTGACTAACTAGGGACTAAAGTGATTGATAGAATGCAACTTTAGAGACTAAAGAGTTAATTTCCAAATTTCAGGGACTAAAATGAAGCACACTTACAATTTCAAGAACCAAAATGATACTTAACTCATAAAATTATATGTGGCAATAATCCATGAATTTTTTTTTTCCATTTTTACCTTTATACCAAACATACTTACTATTTTCTTCTTTCTGTCATTTTAATTATATATACATTATACAAATCTTCTAGATTCAGCTGGCATAATCTTTCCCAAGCAATAGCCTTTCTTTTGTTTTTTATAAGTATTAAAAAGAAAGTTATATATCTAGAAATTAAGGAATTTGATAGTAATGCTTAGTCATAAAATATTTTTATCAAAATATCCTTACTTAATTTTTAATATCTGATTAATTTAGATAAGGTCATAGGTTTAAATTTCGGTAAATCAAAACCTTTAGAAAGAAAAGAAGTACTTTTATATTATAATCTTTAAAAAAAAGAGTGCTTTTAAAAAAAAACAATTAGAAAAGTTGACAAAATAAGCCAGGAGTTAGGAGTTAGGAGTTAGGAGAAGGAGAAGGAGGGCAGGAGTCTAAGAGTCAAGAGAGTCTTAGCAAATAGGGGATACAGGATCGCAAAGCCAAGAGTTACAGCAATTGGGAGCACATCAAATTGGAACACTATTAACAGATTGGAGTTTGAGCCTTACTCAATATTTGTTGATAATCTGCCACCTTCAATGACAAAAAGTTGGCTTCTACAAATGTTTAACTATGAAGGTAAAGTCACGGATGTCTTTTTGTCAAGGGAGAAAAGAAAAACAAAGACCACCCTCTCTACTTATGTTAGATTCAAAGAAAGAGGTGGAGCTATGAGGGCAATTCAGAACCAAAACAGTATTGAAATTAGAGGGCACAAAATCTTAGTACTAAACCAAAATATAAAACAACCTTCAATGGGGGTACTAAGCATGTTCATGAGGCATTAGTGATGAAGCAATGGAAGAGTGTCCATAGGATAAAGGCAATAGATGTGACAGAAGGTTGTTTAAGGAAGTAGTACCCAGTGATTAACAAGCAAGGTAACCAATCTGTTTATTCGCAATTAGACAAAAATATGGACAGGTGGAGGAGCTGATGATCACAAGGTGGAGTCTAAGGAAGAACCGATGAGAATTGTGCATGGGAAGACAAACCAAGAATCAATGGAGTGGTTGTAAAGAAATATCATTGGTGAAATAACAATACCAATAAATTATAATCTTATTGCCAATAAGTTATTTAGAGATTGGCTTTGTATTAAAAATATAAGATAGATTTTAAAGTTTTGATAACTTTTGATTCAAAGGAGAGCTTAGAGGAAGCGCTATCAACAAGAATGGTATTGCTACTTGAACTTTTTGTGGCAGTAAGGAGATAGTCGGAAAATGAATGGTGTCAAACAAGACATATATGGCTGAAATGTTATGAAAATCCTTTTCATGCATGGACAAAGGAAAATATTATGAAGATAGGAGAATATTGGCGTACTGTGGTATGTTTAGACCGAATTACAGACGAAGGAAAATCGCTTAGTTCAACAAGAATACTCATAGATACTTATGTATTGCAAACCATACAAGGGTGGATGTGTTTGAGTATCGGTTATAGGGGTTTTGACATTTATGTGAAAGAAATTAGCAGAGATGTTTTTAATGTCATGTACTTTAATGACACCATTATAGAAAGCAAGCAATGTCCAAATAGTGTTGTCTATTCTAGTTCTACAAATTCTCAATCATCCAAAAGTTAGGAAAAGAATTTTCCTATGCCATTGAAGATGAAAGGTTTGAAATTAATCCAAATAATGTTGGGGCTATAGTAGTTAGTGTAGAATCTTTCGATGAAGGAAACAAAAGCAAGTTGTCTGGTTATGAAAATACCTATAATAGCATTAATAAGTTCCAAAAAGAAAGTAATGAAGAAAGTAGGAAGGCTTTTGATGCGGCAGATATGGTGTCTCAAACAAAAACGGTTAGTTGAAACGATGACAAGCGTGCAAACGAAGTTATAGAGGAAATGTTTTCGGATCATAATTCTAGTGCTTTGGAGGAATATCAAAATGGGCTCATCGAGGATTATAATGAAAGTATCCCCAAAATGGGCCATAAGATCTTAAAGCCCTCTCCATGTCATGATGTTCCACCTGGATTTGGACCTAAGGAAAGCTCTACAAGTCATTCAACCAAGGTGGTAATAGAAACATAAGAGCTACAGGAAAGGATACAGATGTGTGATTGAAAGTGATGAAGATGAACAGAGTGATGTGTGCAAATTAGAAGCTAAAAACACTTGCAACCTAAGGCGACACTTGGGTCTGTATGCAAAGGATGATGATGGTATAATCATGGCACTTGCAACTTATGAAGCTAAGAAGAAAGCAAAGAAAGAAAAGAAGAAAGAAAGATCAAAGAAAATGGATGTGATAGAGAGAAGGGCAAAGCTAAAAGCAGGTGTGTGTCTTTTATCCCTAAATGATGATAATTAGCTTAATACAAGGGGTTTTAGGTGGAGGAAGTAAAAGAGGAATGACAGGGAAAATAAAGTAAAGAATTTTCTTTTTCGGGCAATATTTGAAATTGAGAAGAAAAAACCAACAAATCCAAATTCATATAAACTATAACGGTCTAGTGTTGATGTAGTCATTTGTGGTGAGGGAATATTGCTGAAGATCAGAAACAAGGAGTCAGTAAGTCAGTGTAGTTTTGTGTTGTAGATAACTGGTGCAAGTGGTTGCATGTAAGTAGGTGACTAATATGTTAAGGCAACTAGATTTTAACAATGATTATTTGGAATTTTAGATCTACGTAATGTAAGGGACAACTAGGAACTTTCAATTTTGGATTGAATAGTGGCATGAAATTAGGTGAGATTATGATTTTTGGTGAGGCAAGTGGCCTTTTTTTTGGAGATTTTGTCACCATTTGGATTTTGGGTGTGGTTGAGAGCATTTCAAGAGTGAAGTAGTGATTTATGTGAGTAGAGGATGGATATGACAATGTGTGGGGTGGTTTTGCTACAGTTTGTTTGGTTTTTGGTCAAACCAAAATTTTTGAAATAAGGAAAGCCAAATAAGTGGTTAAAGTTTCCATGACTTTGCTATGATTAGGAGTATTTTAGCTAAGGAATTGGGATTTTATAATATGTGGAAAAAGATGATGTCGATTGGTGTGGATGAATGCTACATTAAGAGGGCATCGAAAATGTCTCTTTTGTTTTGTGCTACAATATTTAGGGTGTAGTTTTGCATGTTAATGAAATTGCTATCTAAGGACCACGGAGAGTTTTTTATGTTGGCAATTAATGGAGATTAACTCAAAGTATGGTTATGATGTATATCCTAGTTGATTATTAGTTCTTTCGACAGTTTCTTCATGAGAAGCAATGTCAGGCCACATGGGAAGAATTTGGTGTCTAAGAAGATGGAGTTTTTACATCTATGTGGATTGATTTTATTTTATTTTTTTCATATTTTATGGTTTTATGCTTTTTGGAGTTGTTTTTGTACCAAGACCTTTGACTCCTTCCTTCTTTAGGAGGTTCTTGAGTCTACTATAATTATCGAAGAAAAAAGGGCTAAATTTCAGGACTACCAATATATATTAAAAAAATCTAATTAATTCAAGATTTGTATGCTTTGATTTTTGACAAATGAAGAAATTTCTCTTTTGAAAAACACTTTTATATGAATTAATACTTTTTATTAATTTCTATCAAAAGTATTTTTACTCTTGTCAAATGGTAAAGCAAATGCACACTAAATGGTACATTTAGAAAATTAACCTAAATACTTTATTGATATATGAGAATGGTAAATATCATATATCAATTATTTTTCCTTGAATTGACAGATAAAATAAAAGAGGGATAGTATATAGTTATTTGAGTTTAAATTTACTTTACTTTGCAGTTTTCCACCTTATCCATATGTAACCCCTGATTATACACAAATAAGAATATTTGAATGCCAAAAAGGGTTGCTACAATTAGTAAGAAATGGATTCATATCTTACAAGGATCCAAGTTCGACTCCCGTTACAGATATGAGGACTCCGTTGATAGGCGATCTTGTAAGTCTCTTGTCAATGCTCTTTGAGCCCGGGAGCCATACCTTGACCTTAGTGAGATAACCGATGCCAAAACTACAAAAACTTTGTTTTATTTGAAAAAAATAAAAATATTTAAATTTAATTATTTTATTCAAATTATGAAAATGAACAGGCATATCCCTAAGAACTATAGCTCAATTGACTCCAACATAATGTTTAGGATATGAATTAATAATTTAATAAAATACGAATGGAATAAAATTGACCAAAATGACATGACAGTACTTTTCTTACATAATATGTAAGGTTTATTTTTTGTCAAAAAAGAAAAAAAGGTTAAAGAATTAAATGAACTCTAGCTAGTTAGCAAAAGAAGTAACCACAAACAATGCGGTATGCTAGAAGAATAAAGGAAACAAATTATCTAATTACTTTTGGATGATTTTGGGTTTAATGCTCATGGTTTGGAAAGAACAAAGAGGGAAAAAAAATAAGCGTTTTGACTAATGGTAAACAATGACAGAATATAAAAAATAAAAACTTGGTTAAAATATAATTTTAATATTTACAAATTTATACATGTATAATAACTATATCTAAAATAAGTATCATATATGGATTTAAAAATATTATATTTTTAAGTTTTAACCAACACTTATTTGCTCAAGCATTTTGATACTTACTTTTTTTTTTTAAGTAATATCTTAAATTTGAGTTTTGTAATGAGAAAAAAACTAGAGTTACAAGAGTTTTATTTTTATTTGTAAGGTACCTCTACCCTTAAGCACTATCATGACTAAGAAACACTCTCAACAATTGTCTTTTTCAGGGTCTGACTTTGGTCATCTCCCTAAAAATGCAATTCATTTATAATTGCACCCAACCCTTATTGGTAGAGTTAAAAGAGTTATACCTCCATAATAAGTTGACCTAACTCGAACCAAATTGATCATAATCAAATAAAGTTCATATATTAGTAGTTTTCCATAAAAAAAAAAGCATATATATTTTAGAGGCAAAATCCATTTACACCTGTGTAAGTGTTTTTACACTTACACCCAATTACAACCATTAGATTTATACTTATTATTAGAGCCTAATTTTGATACACTATTAGCGTCAAAAAAGCTTTACACTGTCATCTAATCATATGTTTCGATCTGTTAGACTTTTAAGATAGTGGATAGATGAGTCAAACACGTTTACTAATGTAGCAATACATAACTCGATGTCTATGTAAAACTTTTTTACACTGACAATACATCAAAATTAAATTCATTATTATTAACAAATTAAAACCCATGTGACCCATTATCACTTCTTCCTCCCTTTTCTACAATTATTTCTCGTATGTCAGATGGAATATTTAACCAACTCAATGATCTCTTATAGGCAAAAAAATGGACCACCTTCCCCCCTTTGTGTTCATCGATGGCAAAATGAATGAATAACATCATCATCAATTTGACTGGTACAAATAGCGGCTTATGCATGTTCACTAACTTAGCTATCACATCTTTATGTAATTGTATCAAAATTCGAATGGCACACCATTAACAATGTAGGAGGCTCCATCGTCGCCTATTCTTACATTCATCAATAAAAATTGAATACTAGGATTCGTGGCTTTTAAATTGGGAATATTGAATAACCTAATTATGTTTGCCTTTAGTAGAAATCTTATACTCTTCATAAACTTTCCTCCTTAAATTTTTTAATCATTTCTTTTTCAATCCCCATAGAAAGAATGAAAGCTTGGTAGTTCTTTTTTTTTTTTTTTTGTCATAGCTTTATGTCATTATCGTCTATATTAATATTTAGAGTCAATCTTATTCTTTCATTTAGCTCCCATTGAGGTCCTTCACCATTTGCAAAGAAATAAAACTAGGCGAAAGAACGAAGCTTATTGCCACATTAGTGTCATTATTAACAACAAGGGAAGAGCAGACATGATCGGTATCTAGCCCCCAGCCCACCTTTACCCTTACTGTAGAGGTACTAAAATTTCCTATCCCTTTCTCATAAATCTAAGTAGGATGGAAGGCCCAAAAATCGAGCAAGAGAAGTTGGGCTTTCCAAACCTTCCATGTTCGACCCAAGACACAACCACAGCCCCACTCATCAATTGCTCAATCCCAACTGCTTGATTTATGCCAAACATTTCTCCAACGATAACATAAGTCCACCTATCATCCACAATAAGGTTTATTTGACTTTCAATTGAGATTTCAAAATTCTTTCCATTATTATTTTCAAACTTTTCATTAATACCTTGAGAATCCACCACCATATTATTTCTCTTTTGATTTTCCAAAAAATTCTCCTTGGGTGACACAACTTCCATAAAGATTTGACTTTCCAAAGAAT
This sequence comes from Pterocarpus macrocarpus, assembly GCA_031439585.1. Lineage (NCBI taxonomy): Eukaryota > Viridiplantae > Streptophyta > Magnoliopsida > Fabales > Fabaceae > Pterocarpus > Pterocarpus macrocarpus. Next base: position 58,337,257 of record CM062522.1, read on the forward strand.
CACCATTTGACAGATCTACGAACATAATATTCTTAGCATCTTCTCCGATTTTCAACCAAAGAACTTTATCTTCGAAATCTTCATTATTAGATGAATTTTCTTCATTTATTACCTTTTGCTTAATGTTCCATACACACCACTACTCCCTACCATTTTCTTTGACATAAACATCGTAATTCTTCCCGCCGATAAAGAAGTACACCCTTCCTTGTATAAAAGGTAAATGACAAGTATCAATCAAAACTTTTGCAAAATAGAGAGACACTATGAACTCTATTATTGTATCTAAATAAACAACCTTACCCCAAATGTCACCAATCTTCCTAATATTCTCATAGAATCAACCATGTGGAAGGATGCCAAAATATTCTAACCAAACTCGTTGAGCTTGACAAGCTTCTTCCTCAAATCAAACACAAATTTCAGCAAAATGGTGCAAAAGTAACTCCCTCCATGATCTAAGAGCTTCTTCCATGTCTTCTTTTGTTTTAAAAGTAATAAGAAACTTATAAGCTTTCACATCTCTTATCTTTCTAATAGAAATACACTCATTAAGAAGCCTTTCAAAAATAGTATCAATATTCATGGGGTGCAAAGATTCCTTGATAATACTTCAAGAAAGCCAATCCATTTTTTTCCAAGCAAACTTCTCCCTCCATAATTCTTGTTTTACGCTCCACAATATTATGAAAAGGATTTAATTGCTTCCTTTGCCATCTCATTTTCACTTACCATCTTCCTTGCTTAGAGCATTCAAAGTCTTTGAAGGTTCTCTCATCACCACTCCCTAAAATTCTCTATGCTCCAATGTTGAGAGCTGACCTATTAACATGACCAATGTTTTATATCCCTTTTTGAATTCTACTTCATTCACTATTATAATATTACCCCTAATTTTCATGCTATTCTAATTGATGATTGCTTTTTGTGCTTCCTTGTAAAGTGCAAATCGCACAAAAGCAAAAGGCATTGAGGATGTACTCATTTTTTTCCTATATAGATAAATGTCTAGGATCCTCCCCTCAAAACTTAAAAATCTGCCATAGCCAAGATCTTGTCATCGATAAGCAAATTGTGCACAAACACAATGTAGGATATTGCCTACAAATGCCTAAAATCTTCAATGCATGATTTTCTCTGTGTCTTTATCTTTAATTATTCTCAAACTCCTCATGTATCCTATTCACACTGCCACATTTTGTTGCCTCGTGTTGACTTTATTTGGACAGCATCACTCTTAGAATTCAATAGGCTAAATATCCTAGCCTATAGTACCTATAATGGGTGCAACCCTTAATACTTGATGTGGTTTTGAAAAACTTTAAGGAAATAAAATTACATCCTTGCCAAAAACTAGCTTTTGACCTATTAGTAAGTGTTTGATCCAACAACTAGTATCAGAGCAAGGTCATGAATGCAAATCACACAGCTAACACTAGGGGAAGATCGTTAGCTTTATTTGGCCAATGTCATCCTTTGGATTCAATGGGCTTAATATTTCAACCCATAGCTCCTGTAATGGGTGCAACCCCCTATACTTGTTAAGGTTTTGATAAACTTTAAGCAAACAAAATTACACCTTGCATAGCTTTTGACCTAGTGGTAAGTGCTTGATCTAACACCTCCTTTTGCAATGCATCTCAACTTCTCATCCATGTTGATTGCTGATATAACATTACTATTTCTATATTTTAAGAACTCCAAATGCTTTTCGAATCTATGATCCTTTTAGTAACATTGATAATTATTTTTCCAAAAAAAAAGTTGATATATTATTTCTTTCTAGCTGGCCAAGATCTTCCGTTATGGTTTTATAAGTCTCGTAACAGTGCTATGAAAATTGAAATATATTGCTTTCCATGGAACTCATTGAACTTTATTCATGAGACCTTGAATATATACTTTAATGGTTAGCCATCATTGTATATATTTTTTCATTTTGTGTATCATTTTCTTGCTCCATACCAGTAGATTTAAAGCAGAAAATTATACTTTCATAAGCTATAATACCTCCATTATCCATCTTGGCAACCTCTTTGCCATTCCAATTCTATCAATGTTGGCTACTATTAGTATACTAGTAATAACTAGGCCATTCCAATTCTTATTTTTCTACTAATTATGGCTGGTATGATATTTTTAGTACGACCATTCATTATTTATGGAGCATAAGAAACCAAGAAATATTTTATTCTTATGTACCATCATATGCGGATGTGTTTTACAGGTTTTAGGTGATTTTTAAGAGTCAGCAGTTTTACGTAGATAGGTTCTCTTCTTCTTTGAATACCAAGAGTCCTACTTTGCATCATATTTCTTAGTCTCTTCCTACTAGGGGTCGAATTGAACTTAATTGTGATGATTCAATTAATCAGTAGATGAAAGCTTCCTATGGTGGTTTAGCTTGTGATGCACTTAGCCAATTTGTAGGAGTTTTGCTGTGAATTTGGGTATGCGCCCTATAACAATGGCAGAGATTTGTGGTGCTTACTATTCTCTCTTTATGGCTTGGCGTGATGGTCATAGGAAGGTAGTTGTTGAAATGGATTCTAAGGCTACTATTTCTCTTATTTAGCAGAGGATGGATTCCACACATCCTTATGCCATGGTTGTGGCTTGTGTTCAAGAGTTGCTTCGAAGGGATTGGCAGGTCCTTGTCCTTTTTTTATCATATCTATAGGAAAGCCAATCATGCTATTGATTGTCTAGCTGTTGTTGGTCATTCTTTATTTTTAGGAGCTTATTTTTATTTGTCTCCTTCTTTTTGTTTGGGTTTTATTTTGTGTGATGACTTGGTTAAGGTGGCTTTGCTTGGGTTAATTGTTTAGTGCTTTTTGTTATTTTACTTTGGGCTTTTTAACTTTATATAATCACCAAATATATATATACATATATATATTTAAGCCTTCATCACCAGGAAAATGTAATTGCTAATATAATATTTAAATGAAAATTTCACATATAAACACTAAATACCAGCATATTTAAACTAATTTCATGAGACACAATATTAAGCACAATTGCAAAAGATTTTACATTAAGTTGTCTTTTGTTTGCATGTTGATCAATAATGACCATATTCCCCACAAGATTTGCATGCTTTGCTTTTAACTAATGACTTATTTATTGGATGTTGAGGAGGCTTAGATGATAGATGCAAATTTTAAAGTAGTAATGCAGAAATTGTGGACAAAATGTGGAGGCAGCCTTATGGATAAATTAGCTTCTTGCTTGGAGGTGTTGAGTAGGCGGGATAAAAACTCATTTGGTGAACTAAAGGAACAAATGAAGGACCTTAAATAGAAAAATGAAAGAGTAAAATAAAAGAGTGGACCAGGAGGGTGTAATGGATGGAGTGTAACGCCCGAAAAATTTTAATCGTTTTTAATCAAAGTGCTCGATTTTTAGTAAATAATTGTGATTAAATAGGATTCGATTTAGTATTCACTTAAAACTACTTAAGTGTGATTTAAGATGATTAGTTATAATGAAATTAGATTAGAACCATAGGCAACTTCATAGAATTCTTCCAAAACTGGTTCACCGATTTAAGAGAAATCGGTAAGGTTTCAATGAGTTAAACTGTCGAAACCGGATCAATAGAAATTTTTCTATGAGTGCCCTTGGATCAATGGCTAGGATTTAGCCAAACCACTCCCTCATGTGGCAACTTGATCAGCCATTGAGGGAGGGAAACTAAACAAAGTTCTATGAAGGAGTTAAATCCACCAATCAAGGAGAAGGTGCTTCCAAAAGATCTCCACCTTTTCTTTCCTTTCTTCTTATCATTGTCGACCATCTCCTTGCTGAAGCTCCCTTCATTTTCTCTTCTCCTCACTCTTATCTCCACTCCATTTCCATCCTTCCTTCAAGTCTCATCACAAGTTGCTTCCATCAAAGCCACTAAATCAACTCAAATTCAACTAGACAAGGTAGGAATTCTAATCCTCTTCTTATTTTCCTTGGTTTGAAGTTGTGTGTGGGTCTTATATATCTTGTAATACTAATGTTATGTGAAGTGATGATGATGAGTTATAGTTGATTATGCATGTATATTGTGGTTAGACTTAGGATTGGTATGAAAGAACTTGAAGGAAGAAGAAAACTCATGATGCTGGTAGGGTTTTTCCTCGGTAGTCTATACGGTAGAGTGTATGGATCGGCCTATAGCCATTTAAACTTCATGATTCTATTTTTATATGAAAATAGACATCCAGGGCTTTCCATAAATATATCATATAAGGCTATTGGATTAGTATTGAGAGAGATATGAATTTTTGAAGTTCGACCTAGGAGTCAAGACTTTCATTCGGGCAGTGTGAGTTAAGAAGGGTGTAACTCACCCTATACAACTTCAAATTGAGTGAAACCAACTTTGTTAGAAAGCTTACGCATAGGAGAACATCCTCCAAAGAAATTACGAGTTTGTTACAATCCTATTTGTTCCCAGTGAGTCGAGAAAGTTGCCCTATGTCTAATCCGGGCTGAAACAGGGTAGTTTAGGAAGGTCGAGTTTCAAGGCCTATATCTCAAAATATAATTATTCAAATAATATGCAATTTACTTCATTTGAAAGCTTGCCCTGTTAGCTTTATAGAGATATAAATTTTGTATGATTCCACTCAGATTTCTATTTTTGGTGAATTTTCTCTTATAAGAGTGTAATTCGGGTTAGAGACATGTATGAATACTAGATCAAGCTCCATGATGTCGGAACTCGGGAAATAGTGAACTTAAGTTGAACTCGGAGATGTTGAACTCGGAAATCTAGCAGATAGAAAACTAGATCCGATATACTTTAGGTTGACCTCGGGACTTAGCAGATAGAGGACGAAGTCGGGAATGTTAAGGTTGAACTCTTAAGGATGAACTCGGAAAAATGACTTAACGTTGAACTCGGGTCTTAGTGAATAGCAAACCCGATCAGGTATAGTTAATACCGGAACTCAGGATTGAGCAAATAGGAAACTAGTCGGACATAGTTAAAGTCGAAAGTCAAGAAATTAAGACATTGAATACATGATCTCAGAAGTCGGGAACTAAGACATGGACTTATAACTCCAGAAGTTGAAGAAGACATTACATTGGAACCCGAAAGTCGGGAATCATGACAAAGATTTCGGAACTTGGAAATCAGTCCTGAGCTCAAACTCGGGGACATCAGTAGAGGTTAAAAGCTTGCGAGATATATTAAGACTAAGGATCTTAAACCTTCCACCTATGGATATTATTATATCCTTGGGCTTACTATAACGTTCTATCTCGAGTTTGCTATTTGATTAAAGTTTTCTGGCTGTCTGACACTATTCATAGGGAAGCGGACATGATTCAATATGCTGCCGAAATATTCGGTAGAAATGTAAAGAAGGTATCAGTATTAATGTGTTAAGAATGATTTAAGTATGATATGAACATATAGAATGTGAATCCCTTCACCTAGAGGCAGTTATGAGATCCCTCCTTGTGAAGGCAGTTAAAAGATATACTAAAGGTCCCATATTCCTAAGGGACGTGACATGTCGACCATGCTCTGATGGGGGTATGACATGGCGATCGTACTCTGGAATATGGCATGATGATCCCACACCCTAAGGAATATGACATGGTGATCACATCTCGATGGAGTATGATATGACGATCATACTCTGGGACGTGGCAGGATAGGAGTGTGACATGGTGATCACATTCCGATGGAGTATGACATGGCGATCGTACTCTAGGATATGGTATAATGATCCCACACCTTAAGGGATGTGACACAGCGATAACACCTGATGGAGCATGACACGGCGATCATACTCTAGGACGTGGCAGGATAAGGAATGTGACATGGTGATCACATCCCGATGGAGTATGACATGACGATCGTACTCTGGAATAGGTAATGCTGCACTTTAGGACAGCGATACATAACGCTCAAGTGTGGGCAGATGAAGACACCCTAGGGATGGCAATACGTAACGCCTAGGTGTGTTGAGCGAAAGAAAAGTAAATTTTATATGATTGCATAAATTCAAAGGCATGTGTAGAGATTATGTTTCCAGTACAATAATGCTATCATATTTTAATATGATGCAGTTATTATTATTATTTATAGAATAATTCATGAATTGAATTTGTATAGACTCTCCTGAATGCCAAGTGTATGAGTAAAATAAACTTTGCTTCGGATAATATATTTTCGAACTATAAAATTAAACAATTTATATAGCATGTTCACCTTTTTCATAATAAACCGAAGCAAACTGGAGATGACAACGATGACATTATATATGGTAATTAGAGAATCCTATTGAGAATTTATAATTCTCACTCCTATTTCCATGTTATCTCTAGATAGTTCGAGAAGTTGCAAAGACGGCTGAAGTTGCTATCAGTTAAAGTCCGCTCAGGTAACCGTAACAACTCCTGAGTGTGGTACTATGACTTAAGTATAGTATTGTACGAAGGAGGATGTTACATGGAGGAATACAAAAAAATTAGAGAAGAAGCTAGATGACTTACTTAAAAGGAAGAAATCATGTGGGGACAAAGTTTGAGAGCGGACTGTTAAAATATGGTGACAAAAACACAATTTTTTCCCATTAGAAGGCAAGCCAACACAGGGATAAAAATTAGATATCAAATATAAAAGATGATCATGGGAGATTTTTCTATGAAAAAGGATAGATTGCCAAGTAATTACAGGGTTCTTCCAAGACCTTTTCTTTGCAGGTGCTATTAAAAAGGTAGATGAAGCTATCTTAGTTGTGACTAATCGAATTATACTTGAGATGTACTAGATCATTCAATGTCTTTTTACTAGAGAAAAGGTGAAGCAAGCTTGTTTTCATATACACCCTACTAAAGCCTTGGGACGAGATGGAATGCATGCTATATTCTACCAAAAGTTATGGAATATAGAAGGAGAAGAAATTGTAGAGGCAATGCTAAATGTTTTAAATCACGAAGGCGACCCTAAGCCTTTAAACCATACCTTCATTTTGTCTCTTCCGAAAGGTCAAAAGGTTAGTACACAAGAAGGAATTTTAGACTAATTTCCTTGTGCAATGTAATCATGAATATTGAGACCAAAACCTTTGCCAACAGGTTGAAGATAATATTATTGAGGCTAATTAGAGAATACTAGAGTGCTTTTGTGCCAGGTAAACTTATCACTAATAATGCATTAATTCTTTTTGATAATTTCCATTATATGAGGGAAAAAATGACTAGAAAAATTGGGCACGTGGGATTGAAATTAGATATGGCTAAAGCATATGATAGAGTTGAATTTTTAGATAAGGTTCTATGGGCAATGGGTTTCCCTACACATTGGGTTAAGCTTATCACTAAATGTGTATATAATGTCTTTTTCTCTATTCTTTTGAATAGTTTTCTTTGCCATGTTTGTAAACAAAAAGGAAGGTTGTGCCAAGGATACCCACTATCACCATACTTATTCATTATATTTACGGAGGTTCTGTTTGGTTTAGTCTTCAAGGCCCAAGAAAGGTGAGCATTATATAGAATTAGAATAGCAAGGTTGGCTCCCAAAATCTCACATCTATTTTTTGCTGATGACAATATATTCTTCATTCAAGCCACTAGGTAAGAGGTGGAAATGATGAGTTCCATTCTTGATTTATACCAAAAAGCTTTAGACCAACTCATAAATGTGGACAAATATAAGATTTCGTTTAGCTTAAATGCGCCAACAGATTAACGAAATGATATCCAATGGTGGTTGAAGATAAAGGCAGTTGAGAGTCATTCCAAATAACTAGGGCTTCCAACTTTTATCGAAAGGTCGAAGAAACAAGTATTTGCTTTTGTCCAGCATCGTGTTTGGAAGAAGCTTAAGGCATAGAAAGAGAAGGGCTTATTAAAGGCAAGGAAGGAGATGTTAAAAGCAGTAGCATAAATAATCCCAAATTACATAATGGAATGTGTTCTTCTACTGAAGGAATTATGTAATAAAATTGAAGCTATGATTGGTAAATTCTAGTAGGAAAGCAAAAGAAAAGAACGGTGAATTCACTGGATAAGCTGGAAAAACCTATGCAAGCCCAAGAACGGCGAATTTACTAAATAAACTTGGAGGATTATGAATTATGAGGAGTCTTTCATGGCTAGGTGTCTAAAAGTCAAATACTTCTCTAGGAAATCAATCTTAGAGGCAATGACCGGTTACAACCCGAGTTTTACCTAGAGGAGCATTGCATCAGCATCGTAGGCAATTAAAAAGGGTGGTTACTACATGGTTGGAATAGGCAGGGACGTTTACATATGGAGAAATGGATGGCTACTATATCACATCAACCATAAGGTCTAGACACAACCTAGCCACTACTTGAAGATGCAACAGTGTCTATGCTAATGAATAGGGAAAGCATAGGATGGAACCATCAACTAATAAATGAAATTTTCCTCCTTTTAGAGATGAATTAGATTCTTAGCATTCCTTTGTCTTATCAAAGGAGCCAAGATAAATTCATATAGAAGAGATTAAGAATGGGGAATTCACAATTAGATTTACTTACAAATTAATTAAAAGAGCATACCTAAGACAAGACTCATCTTACTCCTCTAACCTTTTGCAAGAGTTCCCTACATGGAATAAGCTATGAAAGCTAAATATCCCATTGAAGACAATTCATTTCATGTAGTAAATCTATATTAGGACTATCCTGATGATAATGAGATAAGTTGAGAAAGGAGTGAATTTGGATCCCATTTGTCTAAGATGTGGTCTTATTGAGGAATCTCTTGAGCATGCTTTTCGAGATTATATTTAGGTTAGAACACTTTGGAGCTCATCAATACTGCATCTAAATATTGAATCTGAATATCAACAGCCCATTGAAAAGTGGTTCTAGGATAAGATTGGTACCATGATGACTGAGGAGGCTGAATTATTTGCATCTTTAGCACATAGAATAAGGGTCTTACAAAATAAACTATGTTTTGACAACGAGGTGACCCTAATGGAGATTGTTATTCCTAATGCAACTTCAATCTTGAGTAGTTTCAAGGAAGTGAGAAGGAACCATGGAAGAGATATTTTGATTGAAAGCTACAATATCCATAAACTTCAAGTAGTTTAGAGACCTCCAATAGATGGGTGCTATAAACTTAACACAAATGTAATAGAGGTTGGAAATGACTATTGGGGACAAGGAGCTATGATAAGAGATGAGGAAGGAAATGATTTGATGGCAGCCATGGATATTGTTATGCAGTCTTTTGATGGAAAAATGGCAAAAGCACTTGCAATGTGTTTTGGGCTACATCTAAGAAGAAATGCATGCTTTCTCCATCTAGAAATGGAAAGGGACAACTTCGATATGGTCTTAACCATTTGTCAATAGAGATATGGCTCACCTATTTTGATAAATTAGCACGTTACTGTTTAAAGAATGGGAAATATTTTAATTTTTGTTCTTTTTCTCTCCTAAAGAGAGGGAAATTGAGTGGCCATAAACTTGCAAAGTCTAACTTAGGTAGAGGTTTGTTAGTTTAAATAGAGTATAGGCCACCAAATGTTCTAAATCTTCCATTGTCAAATGTTTTTCTGTGTTGAATGCATAATTTGATTCCCACATAAAAAATGACTTATTTATTAATAATCCAATACCACTGTTAAACCATCCTACTCAACTCTCTTTCTTAAAATCCTTCTTTCTATCTTTTGTTTGTGACGTGTGTGTGTGTCTTTGACACTAAAATTTGAACTTCTATCACAATAAACTTTGTTGGTTTGACTTTATAAGAGTTTCATTTACATCAAGCATTTTTGTTTCCATTGCAGTACCTATGCATAAAAACACGATCAAATTCTTTCATAATAAACTTGTATACATCTTCTAATCTTCTAGCTAAATCAAAAAATGTCAAACTGACATTGCACATGAATGCTTCTCAAAACATTTGATTATGACATATGTAGGAAAGTTTTTCGGAAATTTCTTCTTAATGTGCTTAAGCATAGATGTAACATCCCGAATTTTACTATCAATTAATTGAAATTTTAGACACATTTTAGAGATACAAATAGACAACAAGGAAATACAAATTATATGGTAATAATATTACAAACCTTCTTATAGAAAAAAAAAATTAGGAAAAGATAAAAATGCCCCTGTAAATTTTATTATTTGCAGTGTTATCCAAGACTTTTAGAAATTACACTTTGGCCCTAAATGGTTATTTACACAATGCCCTTAGAACTTTTCAGAAAATGACATTTAGATCCCTACATTCATAGGATTAGCAGAATAGGGTTTTAAACAGGGTAGAATCACATAGCGGAACCGTAGAAATCTAAACCTCAACTGATTGAGCCAAAGAGGTGTCCATATATGAAATGACATGGGATGCTCTCAAACTTGCTCAAAATTACGAAATATTAGCTACGAAAAATAGAAAACAGAAATGCCTTGAATTTTGCAAAATGATGAAATTATGTCGTTAATCGACTTATTCAAAGTTAATAGTTATACAAGGGTAATTAAAAGTCAATTAAATATTAATTAAGAGTTAATTAGAGGTTAATTAGGGAGGTTATGACCAAGAAAAATTAGAATAGACATGTGAATAAACCTTAGAAAATTCTTTAGAATCATTTTGCCAATTTAGAGAAAATCGGTAAAGATTCGTATTTTAAACCGTTGAAACTGAATTAGTAGAATCCTACCTTAAAACCCTAAGTTGAGTGGCTAATATTTAACCAGTCCCACCCCCACAAATTTCGCCACCTTCAGCCACCAAAGGAAGGAGAAGTGGCTAAACATTAACCACACAAACCTTAACTAATGCAAGCTAAGCTTCCTAACTACCTAATGTAATTAAATTGCAAAATTCCCTTCCAAAGCCTTCATTTTTGTGCCCCCAAGCAGCAGCACTTTCTCCCTCATCCTTTCTTCTATAGCCTCTCTATTTCACTCCATCTCCAAGCTCTAACTATCTCCCACATCAAGGACTTCAACCTAGTCAAGCTACATATCCAACTAGAGGTAGGATTCAAGTTCTTGATTGATTTTTTGTAAATTTGTGGTTGTTGAGATATTTTGCCCTACCCCTCTAATTAAATATATGTGACGTAATTATGATGATTTATGGCTGGTTTATCAAGCATTTGGTGGGATTGAGATTGAATCTTGCATGAAAAACAAGATAGATAGCAAACTAGAATCTCCAACCTAGAAAACCTTACAGCATTCATACCTTCAGAGTGTATGAATTTGCCTACAACCATCAAAACATGATGAACCTATTTTTATATAAAACTAGATATTTAGAGCTTTCCAACTATATTGAGGGAGATATGATTTTTTTAAATTTGCCCTAAGTTTTTATTTTCGAACCTGAGTAGAGTGAGTTGAGCAGGGTATAACTCGCACTATACTCCTTCAAATTAAGTGAAACTAATTTTGTTAGAAAGTTAAGACATAGAATAACATGACATAAAAATTTTTGAACCAAATTCAATCGCTCTTGCTCCCAGTAATTCATGAAATTTGCCCCAAGATATAACCGGGCTAGGACAGTTTAAGTTAGCTAACTTTAAGAACTCATAACTTGAATTATACTTATTCAAAAAAAGATGAAACTTGTTGGAAATGAAAATTTATTTAGTTAGCTTTAAAACCATATAGGTTTCGTATAGTTTCAACTAGTTTCCATTTTTAGTAAATTTTTACTTTTTAGGGCTTAAATCTGTCTAGTAGAGGACAAGCCTAGGTAAATCTTCAATAACTTAAGTTATATATATCAAAACTTAATGGGGCCAAAGAGGTTAGAAACTAGACAAATAAAACTTTAAAATATTCAGGTCTAAATGAGTTAAATAGAATTTATGGCTTAATTTACAAAATTGGGCAAAACTAAAAGAAAGTTGCAAAAAACCTAATTCAAGATTAAGGTTGCAACTTTTGTTTGATTTTTTGAAAGATAGATACCTTGTATTGATTTTCTGTATGAATGACTGCTTTGTTGATTGATACTATTCATCGGAAAGCGAACCTTGTAACACCCTTTATTATATAAGCCATGCTCGAGTTATAGAGTTATATCAAAATGGTGTCACTGTACTAAGAAAGCTTTAAAATATGGAAAATATAATACCTGGCCCTTTAACTGCACACTTTATTACTGACTAATAGTTCATAAACTTCGTCATCTCTAATACATAGAGAATATAATAGTTACAATTTAAAAGAAATTGTGACAAACACAATACACAGCATTTCTTTTCGACTAGTTGTTAGCTAGCTTCAATAGCTTCTTGGTCTGGTTTGTGCCCGAGTCTTGATCAGTGAATGTCCCAGTACTCCGCCTCGCACTTGATTGCCAACTTGGGTGCTGGAATGTTTACGGAAAAGAAAAACATACAAGTAGGCAATGAGAACCTAAGGTTCTCAGTAGGTAAGCTCAAATAAATCTTATAGTGTCATCATAAATATTCCAGCTGCTTTGGTTTATTATGAAAATATGAGCATATATACTCAAATAGTGGTTCAATTTAAGTTGAAAACATCTTTCTCGAAGCGGGTTCTATTTTAATAATCACTTGCCATATTATCTGACATACATAGAAATACTAATAGTATTATATGCTTCAACAAAAATCATAATAACAGTATGACTTAACGAGATAATTGAAGATGCACATATAGATGCTTATACTTGACTGTATGCAAGTGCATTTAACTTAATTCGTATCTTTCTTTAACTTGCAACTTAACATTACTATTCTGTACTTGGTCCCCGGGAGATAAATGGCCTCTCTCACCCCTAGGTAATAGGCTGCTTTTCAGGTCCAAGCTCGTACCTATACATGAGTGACGTGTTTACTTTCCCCAACCCTCACACCGGTCTATTCCCCTTAAATCTGGTCGAGGGCTAGCCCAAGTCTTAGACAGTACTGCTCTGGCCCACGCTAGCTGGGTCTGTGCCATGCCTCACGTGGTAGCTTGGTACGTCTTTCTTGCAAGTTCTCATAAATCTTATTATTCTTTGGACATGATTATATCTGCATATGCTACATGCATTCATTCATATACTTCATATCATACTTAAATCATTCTTGCATATATGAATCTTAGGAGCTTAACATATAAATGTATAATATTCATATAATTCACATATTTCTACCGGAATTTCGGCAACATAACGGATCGAGTCCGCTTCCCCATGAATAGTGCCAAACAACCAGGAAATTTATAATCAAATAGTAAACTCAATACAAAACATCATATTCATACCAAGAATATAACAATATCAATAAGTGCAAGATTTAGAATGTTAAGTATCAATTTATCTTGCAAGCTTTTAATTTCTATTAAGGTTCCCGAGTTCGACTTCCAAGATTTAATGGGTTCCGAGTTCCGATCTTATACAAGTTCCGACCTCTGTGGTTATGTTCGGTCTCCCGAGGTTATATAATCCCCGAATTCCGGGTTGTGTTCGGTTTCCGATCTTACCCCACCATTGGTCTTCTAAGACTTTGATAAGCGTGTTTCCAAAATTCCAAGTTTCGTATTTACTAAGTCCCGAGTTCAACATCAAATATACCCGATCTAGCTCTCTCTACTAAATTCCGAGTTCAGCCTTAAACATGCCCGATATAGGTTTCTATTCACTAAGTCCGAGTTCAACACCAAATTTACCAGATCTAGCTCTCTCTACTAAGTTCCGAGTTCAGCATTAAATATACCCGATATGGATTCCTATTCACTAAGTTCCGAGTTCAACATCAATATATCCGATTTTAGCTCTCTGTCTACTAAGTTTCCGAGTTCAACTTCAAGTATGTCCGACCTAATTCTTTGTCTGCTAAGTTTCAAGGTCAACATAAAGTATAACTAACCTAGCTCTCTATCTGTTAGATTCCCGACTTCCGACATTAACTCAAGTTGTTTGTGTCTTATCCCAGACTTGTCCTACTTTTAGCCAAAATTGCATCCTTATGAGGGAAAATTTACTAAAAATAGAAATCTGGGTGAAATTATGCAAAATTTATATCTATGTAAAGCTAACAGAACAAAATTTCAAATGAAGTAAGTTTCATATCATTTGAATGAATATAACTCAAGATATAAGCTCTGAAACTTGACCCTACTGGACTATCCTATTCTAGTCCAGATTGGACATAGGGCAACTTTCTCAACTCACTGGAAACAAACGGGACCTTATCTAATTGGAAAATTTTTATGAAATATTCTCCTATGTGTAAACTTTCTAACAACATTGGAATCACTCAATTTGGAGTTGTATAGTGCGAGTTATACCCTTCTCAACTCATACTGCTCAGATGAAAGTCCTGATCTGTAGGTCAAACTTCAAAAATTCATAACTTTCTCTTTACTAATCCAATGGCCTTATATTATATATGTATCGAAAGCCCTGAATGTCTAGTTTTAATAAAAATATATTCATGGAGTTTGAATGGCTATAGGCGAAACTGTACACTCTGCCGTACGGATCGCCAAGGAAAAAACCTACCAGCTTATTGAGTTTTCTCTTTTCTTCAAGTTCTTTCATAACAATTCTAATTCTAATCATAACATACATGCATAATCAACTATAATTTATCATCATCACTTCAAATCTCATTAGTATCACAAGATATCCAAGACTCCCATACAGTCCCAAACCAAGGAAAGTAAGAAGAGAAGTAGAATTCCTACCTTGTCTAGTTGAAATCTAGTTGGTTTAGTGCCTTAGATAGAAGCAACCTTTGATGAGACTTGAATAGGGGATGAAGATGGAGTGAAGAGGAAAGTGAATAGAAGAGAAATGAGGAGAGTTCCATCAGCTAAGTTGGTCGAATGTTTCAAGGAGAGAAGGAAAGAAAAGGTGAAGATTTTTGAAGCAACTTCACTTTGATTGGTGGACTTCACCTTACCTTCCAATTTGGCTTGGCTTCCCATCCTTCAATGGCTGATCAAGGCGCCACATAAGGAGGTGGTTTGGCTAAATCTTAGCCATTCATCCTAGGGTTCTCACAGTATAATTTCTATTGGTTCGGTTCCGACAGTTTAAAATACCGAATCTTCGCCGACTTTCTTCAAATCGGCATAACTTTACTAAATGCCTCCGAGAGAATTTCTATATCTTTATCCTAATTGTTCCTAAGCCTCATCCCTCTAATTAACATCTAATTAACTCCTAATTACTATTTAATTAACTCCTAATTGCCCTTACATAACTATTGAAATCGAATAAATAGATTAACGGCGTAAATTAGACATTTTAGCAAATTCGGAGCCTTTTTGTTTTCTGTTTTCTATAACTAATGGCATTTCTATAATTTTGAGCAAGTCCAAGGGCACCCTATATCATTTCACACCAAACTGCCTCCATGGCCCCCAATCGGCAGAGATTTAAACTTCTACGGTTTCACCACGTGATTCTGCTCTGTTTAAAATCTCATTCTGCTAATTCTACAGATGTGGGGACATAAAAGTCATTTCATGAAAAGTTCTATGGTTATTGTGGGAATAAGTCTTTGGAGTCAAAATATAATTTCTAAAAATTTTGGGTATCACTGCAATTAACAAAAGTTTACAGGGCCACTTTTGTTCTGTTCACGAAAGTAGGGATGTTACAAACCTGATCCATTATGCTACCAAATTTTCAGTAGAAAATTATGAAGATATGAGCATTTTATGATGATATGATCAAGATTATCCCTATGAATGTTTACATGATGTGTACATAACTATCATGCAAGTATGAATATTTAAAGTATAGAAATGTTATTTTGACCACGATTTTAGGGACACATACGGTGTCAAGCATATAAAAGACACAAAATGACAAAAAAGGAGTGACTTATGGTGGTTTAGCATACAGTAACTGTATGGTGGATTATACGATGACTAATTTTATTTTTCCATCTTCCCTCTTTTCCCTTTTTCATCTTCCATCATTTTAATTTTTTTTCGTCTTCCCTCTTCATTTTGCCCAAAATCCAATGCTTCCCTTCCATGTACCTCCCTTAACCCACTCTTGCCCTTTTACTCCATTGCCACTACAAGGCTGGGCACGAGTTGGGTGGGCTGAGGCGAGGACCCGACCACGTTCAAGACACGATCGAAGGTTGGAATGTACATGTGTAGTGTAATCGCTTATGATCTCAGTCATATTGGGCATTGTCGCGTCTACATTAATTTCAACTTTCTCTATGGGTTCCTCTTTCTCTTTCTCTCACACAGAAAACCCCAAACATCCAAAATAAAAAAAGTGTTTTTGATTGTGTCCTTTTTTCTGGTTATTAGGTTTTGAAGCAATTTGAAGCTTACCCTTCTTTCGATTTTAATGCTAACTGGTTTTCGTTGTCTACTTCTTTGGCAATTAGGCAGATATCTTAAGCATTTGGGATATGAAGTCTGTTATGTACGCAATTTCACTGACGTAGATGACAAGGTAAGAGTCTAGTTGCTGTTCTGTGTCCCTTTGCTTTTTTTTTTTTCTCAGAATTAGTTTTATTTTGTGGTAACTTTTTATGCTTTAAATTGCCATCATTGAGGCATTTTCATTTGATACTTAGTTGTGTTTGTATAAGTTACAAAAATATGCTGTTATGATATAGCTTTTATGAGAGTACTCTTTTTAGAACTCATTGTTTCTAGTTTATGAAAAAAACACTAAAACGACTTCTTTTGGGGTTTCTAGTTTATAGTTTATAAAACAGTTTCTAGTTTATATGCTCTTTTCTGCACATATAGGTATATGATGATACAACTAAAGGAAGAAAAGTCTGCACCTACTACAAACTGGCATTAATTCCTGTAGTGCTTATCATAGATCCCATCACTAGTCAAAAGATGTGATCTTGGTTTGGAATGATTCAACCTAAAAGCTTATGAGAAGTATGTGATAGAACCTTATACCTTGCAATGATGGTAGCTTTTATTAGGGAAACCCTGAAACATTATTCAAATTATTAACCTTGAACCCGGTTGTCTTGTTATAATTACTGATTTGAAGAGCCTTGTGCTTTGTTTTAGGGTCTATTAACATTCCTTAATGCAGGCCCCAAGGATCATCACAAGATCTTATGGTCCTTATCTACAAGTGTCTTAGAGGCAGTTCTAACCCACCTAAAACTAAAGGTTTGTTGCTAGTTTCTATCTGCATCGCATTCTGTTAGTGTTAGGATGACTTGATATTTAAGGTATCTTTATCGCAATAATTACTTATTCACTTTTTCCTATTTATCAACACTCTAAATTAATTGAGATGGAAGTTATCCACTCCTTTTATTCAACTTCTGATCATGCTATCACTGGCATATTTTTCATATCATAATGATAACTTGTTCGATGTTGTAGCCATGGTGGATTAAGATGAGAGTAAAGATGAGGATAAGGAAGTTCATAGAGCTCTGGCAGCATCCATGGAAGGCATGAAGGGATCAAGTGCAGCGAGTGGAAGTGATAAGGATGCAGTTTTGCTGTCAAGTAGCAAGAAACAGCCTTGCCTAAGTGGCCTACATATCTAGCCCTTCTTAAGGAAACTAAGGCTGAAAGAAATCTCCTGTGCAGAGTTAGTATTCAGCTTCCAGATGGACACCGGGTTCAGTGTAACTTCTTATGCACTTATCCAATTCAAGTAACACATATTGCTATCATAGACGTGTAGGAATTGATTCAATGGTATGTTCTCGTTTGTCTAATTGTTAGTCTTCTGATTTCATATGATTTCTGTATGCTGTACATTTTCTTTCTCCTTGGAAGAACTATTGGATATGATTTTATATCTGCTTATGTTTCTACCATGCCACACAATTTGGAACGGAGATTACTATGGAATATGATTCTGTGTGCATGCATGAGAATCTTGATTATTTCCCAAAAATAGCTTTCTTTCTTACTGTTTTCAATAATCAATATAATATGGTATGTTTGGTAAAAATGATTATAATTTTTAGCTTCACTGGACCTACAGGTTTTGATGTTGCAAGAGAAACTAGAAGAGAAGGGTCAGGAGAGCCAACGACTAAAAGGTGAATTACAACAAAAAGGCTACATGGAGGATGGGAGAACAGAAGCCTTATCTAATAGAAAAAACACTGATGAGATAATATGGAGGGAAGATGCTAATTGATATCATGTTAACTTCAATTTTTTTTTGTTGGAAACAGTTAATTCCTTAGCTAGTTTTAACTAAAGATTGCATTTTGCATTAAATTAAAATTTGTAATCCAATTTTTTCTTGGCAAATGTGATTGTGAATTTGCACGAGAAATGAGTTTGGTGTTTCTCTGTATGGAATTATAGTCCTTGTTCCTTCTCTATCATTAATTTGCCACTAGTGCATTTTAGAAATTTAAATTTGTCAATGTTGGTGGTTTTGCCATCTCAGGAAATCATTTGTTATTCAAGTTTTCGAGAAATTTATCCTTCTCAAGCTTCAGTTCTCATGTGTGAATACTAAAATAGCTAAGTGTTAATATCAGCTAGAATGATGACATCGTAATGGTGCATGGGACTTTTTGCAGTTTCCTTGCAGAAGTTTGCTTTCTCATTGAGGCCATGTGCAAGTGACTTAGTGAAAAGCTAGAGTACCAACTAGCATTACCCCATAAGTTTTTTATTTTATTTCATTTTCTTTTCCTTTAATATGGAATTAGAGATACAATGACTAAGTAACATCATATTTTTCCGCACTAGGTTAGTAACTTAGTACTAAAAGCTAGTAACTTTAGTTCAAAATACTCATAACATTTTAATTATGCTAGTAACTTTTCAGGTTTTGAAAATATTAGAAGTCTTAAAATTATTAAGTAAACTTAGGTTATGAAGCAAGTTAATAGGATCCTTAGCACTACTAATGGATGAAGTGAGCCTAAATACCACATGAAATTAGAGGTACAAATCTAAGTAACTTCATATTTTCTGCATTAAATTGGTAACTTGGTACCAAAAGCTAGTAATTTTAGTTCAAAATAATGGTAATTTTTCAAATTATGCTAGTAACTTTTCAGGTTTTGGAAATTTTTGGAAGTATTAAGATTATTAAATAAATTTATGTCACGGTATAAGTTAATAGAACCCGTTGGCACTATAGATTGATAAAATGACTCTAAATACAACATGAAATTAGAGGTACAATGGAATCCTTATTGATTATAGATTGACAAAGGCAGATTGAACACTATGGAATTAGAGGTGGAATGACATAGAAGCATAATTTTTTCCTACACTGGGTTAGTAACTTAGGCCCAAAATCTGGTAACTTTTCAGGTCAGTGGAAATTTGGAAGTATTGGGGTTCTCGATGAATTTTGTGTTACCGAATAAGTTAATAGGACTCCCTGTGATTATAGATTGACAAAGGGAGCCTAAACGCAGCATAGAAATAGAGGTGCAAAGATTAAGAAGTATAATTTTTTTCCCTACATTGGGTTGGTAACTTGGGCCCAAAAGCTGGTAAATTCAGTTTAAAAAACTGGAAATTTTTTGGCATTGAAAGTCTCTCCCCATGTGATCTAATATCCTAGGATGTGATCTTAACGTGTTTGGTTGGACCAATCTATTCCCAAAGACTAATAAAATCAACATCCAAATTTTCTGATAAATTACTAGCTTTTTGAAAAAGTTACTAGTTTTTTGAACTGAAGTTACTAGCTTTTTGGCCCAGGTTACCAACCAAGTGCAGAATCGAGAGGTGCTCACTTTGGCTTTGGAAGTTTCTCCCCATGTGGTCTAATACCCTAGGGTGCGATCTTAACGTGTTTGCTTGGACCAATCTATTCCCAAAGACTAATAAAATCAACATCCAAATTTTCTGATAAGTTACCAGCTTTTTAAAAAAGTTACTAGCTTATTGAACTAAAGTTACTAGCTTTTTGGCCCAAGTTACCAACCAAGTGCAGAATCGAGAAGTGCTCACTTTGGCTTTGGAAGTTTCTCCCCATGTGGTCTAATACCCTAAGGTGTGATCTTAACGTGTTTGCTTCGACCAATCTATTCCCAAAGACTAATAAAATCAACATCCAAATTTTCTGATAAGTTATCAGCTTTTTAAAAAAGTTACTAGCTTATTAAACTGAAGTTACCAGCTTTTTGGCCTAGGTTACCAACCAAGTGCAGAATCGAGAGGTGCTTACTTTGGCTTTGGAAGTTTCTCCCCATGTGGTCTAATATCCTAGGGTGTGATCTTAACATATTTGCTTGGACCAATCTATTCCCAAAGACTAATAAAATCAACATCCGAATTTTCTGATAAGTTACCAGCTTTTTGAAAAAGTTACCAGCTTATTGAACTGAAGTTACCAATTTTTTGGCCCAGGTTACCAACCAAGTGCAGAATTGAGAGGTGCTCACTTTGGCTTTGAAAATTTCTCCCCATGTGGTCTAATATCCTAGGGTGTGATGTTAACATGTTTGGTTCGACCAATCTATTCCCAAAGACTAATAAAATCAACATCCAAATTTTCTGATAAGTTACCAGCTTATTGAACTGAAGTTATCAACTTTTTGGCCCATGTTACCAACCAAGTGCAGAATCGAGAGATGCTCACTTTGGCTTTGGAAGTTTCTCCCTATGTGGTCTAATATCCTAGAATGTAATCTTAACGTGTTTGGTTGGACTAATCTATTCCCAAAGACCAATAAAATCAAAATCCAAATTTTCTAATAAGTTACCAACTTTTTGAAAAAGTTACCAGCTTATTGAACTGAAGTTACCAGTTTTTTATCTCAAGTTACCAACCAAGTGCAGAATTGAGAGGTGCTCACTTTGGCTTTGGAAGTTTCTCCCCATGTGGTCTAATACCCTAGGGTGCGATCTTAACGTGTTTGCTTGGACCAATCTATTCCCAAAGACTAATAAAATCAACATCCAAATTTTCTGATAAGTTACCAGCTTTTTGAAAAAGTTACTAGCTTATTGAACTAAAGTTACTAGCTTTTTGGCCCAAGTTACCAACCAAGTGCAGAATCGAGAAGTGCTCACTTTGGCTTTGGAAGTTTCTCCCCATGTGGTCTAATACCCTAAGGTGTGATCTTAACGTGTTTGCTTCGACCAATCTATTCCCAAAGACTAATAAAATCAACATCCAAATTTTCTGATAAGTTATCAGCTTTTTAAAAAAGTTACTAGCTTATTAAACTGAAGTTACCAGCTTTTTGGCCTAGGTTACCAACCAAGTGCAGAATCGAGAGGTGCTTACTTTGGCTTTGGAAGTTTCTCCCCATGTGGTCTAATATCCTAGGGTGTGATCTTAACATATTTGCTTGGACCAATCTATTCCCAAAGACTAATAAAATCAACATCCGAATTTTCTGATAAGTTACCAGCTTTTTGAAAAAGTTACCAGCTTATTGAACTGAAGTTACCAATTTTTTGGCCCAGGTTACCAACCAAGTGCAGAATTGAGAGGTGCTCACTTTGGCTTTGAAAATTTCTCCCCATGTGGTCTAATATCCTAGGGTGTGATGTTAACATGTTTGGTTCGACCAATCTATTCCCAAAGACTAATAAAATCAACATCCAAATTTTCTGATAAGTTACCAGCTTATTGAATTGAAGTTACCAGCTTTTTGGCCCAGGTTACCAAGCAAGTGCAGAATCGAGAGATGCTCACTTTGGCTTTGGAAGTTTCTCCCTATGTGGTCTAATATCCTAGAATGTAATCTTAACGTGTTTGGTTGGACTAATCTATTCCCAAAGACCAATAAAATCAAAATCCAAATTTTCTAATAAGTTACCAACTTTTTGAAAAAGTTACCAGCTTATTGAACTGAAGTTACCAGTTTTTTATCTCAAGTTACCAACCAAGTGCAGAATTGAGAGGTGCTCACTTTGGCTTTGGAAGTTTCTCCCCATGTGATCTAATATCCTAGGGTGTGATCTTAATGTGTTTGGTTGGACCAATCTATTCTCAAAGACTAATAAAATCAACATCCAAATTTTTTGATAAGTTACCAGCTTTTGAAAAAGTTACCAACTTATTGAACTGAAGTTACCAACTTTTTGGCCTAAGTTACTAACCAAGTGCAGAATCGAGAGGTAATTTATAAGTTAGCACCTTATCTAACAAAGTTATCACTAATTTATGACAGCAAGATAGGAAAGTTCGACACAACTATGGTACACTTTGGCAAGATTTAATCAACCATAAATATTATCAAAGGTTATGATACACTTGTCTCGATATGACTAGGCTACACTAGACATACATATAGCCACAAAATTTGAAACATTTTAATAGTATTTCATGATCCAAAAATCTCGCACAATACACATGTGACACATGTCAAAGCCCTTCCATTTTGTTTAATGGTCTAGAGACTCATGAGAGCTGAACTTGCAACCTTCCATGCAAATCCGCATCTTCCAACTAAATTCGTTTGAATGGCATAGCCATAAGTAACGCAATACTCAACCAAAGCCTCATTATAAATATCATTGATATCCTCTAGACTATCCTCCATCTTGTTCACACCATACAATATCTACAAAGGGAGATTCCCATCAGCATATCAGACATGATGAAAAATCTGAAAGTAAAGACTAGGGCGAGGACCTGAAAAGTTGACCTGCTTATAAATTTTGAGGACTTCAGCTCATGTTTGAGCTCATCTTTAGCCTTAGAGCAGGCATTAGTCATATCCTTTGTATACTTCTCATATAATGCGTCCCATTTTTCCATGCAACTCATGGGTATTTCAATATCAAAACAAGGAAGTTTTCCATATAATGCTAGAATAATTCTACATCGCAAGGTGTCAAGCAAATCTCAACATGTCTTGGCTTCATATTTTAATATGCCATAAGCCATGTCAGTTTCCAATTCATAAAAGGTAACTTTTGGGAGATGAAATAGTTTAAAAAACAAAGAATTATCCCACAGTTGTGACCAATGTTCACATAACTGAATAAGCAACAAAAGCAGCAGCAAACACCCAAAAATCAGAAGATAAAATATGCCTGATGAGCATTACTAGAGAAAACTAGCATGCAATAGTCAACAGTTTAAAGGAGAATTAATAGCTTAATTATCTATCTTAAAGCTAAAACAATAAATGAAAGGGAAAGACACTTTACAGGATTGATAATGTCAATAGCCATTTCACATAGGTAAACCAAGAGTATATTTGCACCATACAAAATACTTGTGTTAGTAGCAAGATTGAGCCAAGCAAGGAAATTGATTCCCACTTAATAAACATATGCAATCTATATTAGGCAATTTATATCTTCCAAATGATCTTACAATGAGAAAACTTTAAAAGCATTGGCCTTTTGTCTCCAGAATATTTTGAGCCAAAACGAATAAGATTAAGATAAAAGCTGAGATGTGGAATCTCTCTATGGAATCTGCTTGTCAGCAATAAGCAAAATGGGCAAATAAACATCAGACATGTCTTAATATAAACATGAAATGTTGGCCAAGCACTCTATCAAAGGAAAGCCCTATATTCTATATTCAAATAATAGCATTCAATTTCTTTTTTTTTTTTTTTTTGGAAAAAAAAATAGTCCAGTTTTACACTTCAAAACATTAAAGCAATTTTACTTGGTTGACATTATTAATAAGAAAGACATATAATTCTAAATAATTTAAGCAAGTATTGATGCTAAACAAAAAATCCACCACAAGGGTATTTAAAATTCATCTATTTATGTACCACTCAATCAGAGGTAATTTAGATATGGAGGATAATTCACAGACAATGGTTGGTATGGACTCACTTAAACAGCTTTCTAATATTGAGGTATAAGTACAAACATTAATGTCCTTTTCTAAGTTTGAAATGAAACAGAATGATATCCCAAACAAGCTGTGATTAATGAAAGAAAAGGAAATACTGTAGGAAAGATAGCTCACCAAAGTACACCAAACTGCGAACATTATCCTTATTATATGCCTTGAACACATAGCTTTTGATCTTAGCAAAATTATTTGACATGAGCAGGGCTGGTAATGCATTGTTGTGGGCAACCATACATGTCAATAAAGTGATTGCCTGAATTAACAAGATACAATAATGAACAAGTACAACTAGTCAAGGAAACTAACCACCATTTTTGTTTTTCCTTTTGCCTTCAATAGATAAAATAATCACACAAACTAATGCGAAAAATATTATCATCCCAAAGAAAAAGGATATTTGAAGTGACAATAGCTAAAACTTGGTCAGGAATAAATCTCCAAATCCAGAATCTCATACTTTCCATTTATGGGTGCTTCTTGCAAGTCCTTCTGCTGAATGAAATAACATTTGTAATACATCCCCATTAAAACTTTGACATAATTTATCAATTATCTACAAGAAGGTTCAAGGATCACTCACAAAGTAAGTTTCACTCCAGATCATTATGAAACTTATGTAATGAACATAATAAGGCATAGAGGACAAAAAAAAAAGCCTCTGACTCCTTTCCGAAAGTCACGTGGGGTTAAGGCTCCATTCAGTAATATAACATAAAGGGGTGTGGTAGTAAGTTGTTTGGATGCACAATCCATTCCAAAAGGCCAATAGAACCAAAATAACAATTAACTGATAAGTTACCAGCTTTTTGAAAAAGTTGCCAACTTATTAAACTAAAGTTACCAGTTTTTTGGGTGTAGTTACCAACCAAGTACAGTTCTTCACTTTGGCTATGCAAGTCACTCCCCATGGGGGGATGAGGCTTTCCTGCCTGAGTTACCAACCCAAATGTACAAAAAGAAAATCATGCTTCATAGTCAATTAATCCTATAATTCCATGGTTTGTTTAATGCTAATACATCACTACATTTTCTGAAAAAGGAAAATTAGGAAAGAAATAGAAAAGACTTAACAAAAAATGAAAGAGAGACAAAGTACTAATATTGATCACCAAACCCATTTTCTGCTTGGTCCCCCTTTAGAATATAACATGTCAACCCTTAATAAAACACAGTTACAATAACATTCCATTTGTTTGGCTTTAAGATGCGCTTGGTGGTCATTGGAACTTGTCCTCTTACTCCACCTAAAATAATAATAATAATAATAGATTGATGAAAGGAAAATCCAATTTTTGAATAAACTTTACAAAGCATGTGCCTTCAAACGTGGCACCCATGTTGAGAGAGATGGCAAGAGTCAAAATAATAGTCCAGAGAAAATGAAAGTGGAAATGTTAAAATTTAGTGAATGAGCAAAAATGTGTACAATAAACAATTAAAAGTAACCAGCTTGTAACTAACTAAACTTCCTTTTAACTAAAAGTAACAACTCATAATTTATTAGTTAACTTAACTAAGTTGTCACTGGTAATAATCAAACTCAAAATGGTAATAAAAGAGTATACAACGAACCAATTCAATGTATAACAAGAGAACAATAACCAACTATTAAGGCTAATTAAACTAGCTCATAATGCTAACCACTCACTTTCACTCCTCTATTTTTTTTTTTTTTTCAATATGTGACAGAGCTCACACCACTCCAAATGGAGGGAAGCTTAAAACCAAAAGGATAACAAACAAAGTTTGATAAAGTACAAGCTAGAATTGTAAGCAAAAAGGGCCTAACAGCAACCAACAAAAGCAGAGCTAATAAAATTAAGAATACTAATTCAGCCACATGATGATCCAAAAAAGAGAGCTTGTCCTTGACATGCTTTACTACACATAATGTGTTGTTCCTTGCAGCAAATTTTGTTCCTCAAAGAGACCAATTATGCTTGATTCTAAGGACCATTAGCCCACACACTTTTCAAATACGGTTCTAACACTCAATGAGCCTCAAAGATCCAAAATCAACATGTTAATCCCAACATACAATAAGATCAAAAAAGCTGTCTAGAACCTCCATATTAGTAGCATCAGTGGTTAAACCTCCTGTAGGTAGTGTCTTCAATGTTGCTAGAACTTTTGACAACTAGCTTCCCTCTCGTGTGCAAGCAAGCATCAAATAATTCAGCTCCCCATCATCTTCTTTTTTTGAATTCCTTATCTTTCACCCAAAACCCATCACATTTGCATACTTCTGGTAAAATGATTTTATTTCCTCAGTCGAATAAAATCTCATCCCAACACTTGGCTCAACTATTTCAGTATTGCCCTTAAAGTTATCAACTTCTAGTACGGATCCAATAACCCGGTCCACATCATCATCATGGAGTTTTGTTGCAGACAACAGACCAACCTACACAAAATAAGAAGAAAAAAAAATTAACTCACTGATGACTGGATAATTTCAAACTACCAATAATCAACCAAGTTCTCATATCTTGCATAATAGCCAAAATAGAACACACACCAAAGAGAATAAGAATCATCAACCCAAATGGGTTTGCTGGACGGTGTGGGTTTTCACCAAAAGTCAAAAATAGGTTTTCATTCTTGTAGTCAAATTCATTAACAGAAAATAAAAAAAGGAACACGTGATAGTATGGTGTAGTAAGACAAGCCATAAGGGAAAGACAAGCCATAAACCAAAGAGAAGAGGAAATAGTAGCCAAAGCTTACCAGAGGGAACACATAGTGAGAAGGGCTTCATTTTGTGGAGTTAGAACTGGAAACTCAAAGCCAATGTGTGAGCTTTTGCTTGTACCTTCACAGCCTTCAACTCAACCCCGATGTGTGAGCTTTTCTTTTGCCTTCAAAGCTATAGCCACGGGGAAGAAGAAAGAGCATGACAACTGACAAGCTTGGCAACGAAAATCAAACAAAGCAGCAGAAAGAAGATAACGACAAGCAGCTTTCTCCTTTGAGGTCCCTCATTTTGTCTTCTTACATTTTGACCAAGCTGCAACTCCTTGATCCAGAGCAAGGTGAGCGTTTAGGTGGGGCGGGATGGGGTGGAGGGAGGGAACCAAGAAGCGGATCTCTTTTTCTTGTCTCTCTCTTTTCAAAATGTTTATTTTCGTTTTTTTCACCTCCAATACGTGAGTCGTATCATAATACATGACCCTTTGTCATTTTCCTTTTTCCATATGGTGTCCACCGTATGTGTCGCCCAATTCGTGGGCCAAATAATAGAACTCTTTAAAGTAAGGTATGAAACATTTGCATCCATGATTCTATAATTAAAGATGTGATGAGAGTCCCATATTCCTAAGGAGTATGATATGGTGATCATACTCTAAAATGTGGCATGACGAACACGAAATAGCGATCATACTCTAGAATGTGTATAATAAGTAAAAGAATGTATAAGTTTCTCCAGCATGTCCATGTATGAATATATGAGCAACTAAATCATGAAAGAATATGAAAGACAAGATGAGATCCCTTTACATGGAGATACGTAGCCAGATGAGATCCCTTCGAATTAAAGGCACATGGTCAAAATAAGATGCCTCCAATTAGAGGCACATCTAAGCTCGCACCCTAGGGACAGCAATACATAACGCCTAGGTGTGCTAAGAAAAGAAAGTAAAAAAGACTAAAGATAGATGAGTGCACTCATATCAAGACGTTATTTGCATCCATCTTTGCATGTTATTCAATTGTGCCATATCTTATTATGAATTGATACATCGTATTTAATTGTCCTTCATGTTGATAAGTTAATTATTTGAATTTCTTCATTGTTTACCAAATGGATGACTAAAATGAACTCTGCTTCAAACAATATGTTTTCAAATTATAAAATTGAACAAATTATATAGTATGCTCACCTTTTCATAATAAACCGAAGCAGTTGGAGATAATAGTGATGACATGTTATATGGTAGTCTAGTGAATCCTATTGAGAATTTCAAAATTCTCACTTCTATATTTATTTCCGTATTATCTCCAGATAGTCCAAGGAATCTCAAAGACAGCCGAGGTTGCTGTCAGATAAGGTCCGCTCAGGTAATAGTGACAACTCCTGAGTGTGGTACTATAACTTAAGCATAGCACTGTACTTGGGAGGATGTTATAATAGACGATGGCGAGTTTCTAGAAATAAACTTTGGCCACAATTGCTTCTATAATTAAATCCTAATCAATTATAATAGACATTGGCTTCTTTCCATTCATTGCCCTATGCCAAGTTTCAAATAACCATACAAAAGATGTCTTATATTTATTTTAGAATAATTCACAATCAAATAATATCGATTGCAGATGGTGGTTCAATCCAGTAAATAAGACAAATGGCATGCTCCATTGGTTGGTTTTATACGTGGTATCAAAAGTAATAACATCTCCAAAATGTTAATAAGCTAACCTTGATCTAGCATCAATCAGAAAAAAAAAAAAAAAAATGTATCATTCTAGCATCATAATCATCACATTGTATTGCACAGAAATAATATGAATTTTGAGCTTGTTTTTGTTTGCAATGGTCAAAAATGGCTTGTGCATCTCCAACATCTAAATTCTTCATCCAAACATGTTTCATATGATTCCAACAATCTTTACTAGAAAATGCTAGATCACTATACAATTAAACTTGGAGCAACTTTTCTAATAGGTAAACATTCTTCATTAAATTTTTCAACAAGGTTTCAAGCAGTAGTATCCATTTTTCCATTGCACCTCAAATAAGACACACTCGTAGGACTAACCATATCATGGTTATGATTATCGTCAAAAGATTTTATGATCCATATGTCTCATTTCTTATCCTTTGACCCACTAAGTGAAGTTTGATATCCCATATGTATGGTTGAGCACTTTTTCTTAACTCTTTCCATATTCCCATTAATTGCTTCATTTTTCATGATTTTTTATCTTGTGCTCACATTCCCTACCACAAAAATGGTAGGATGGAAAAAGGAAGGGGTGTTCAAAAGGCTATGTTATGATTTGGAAACTAAATATGCTTCATGTGCTTTAAGGAGAATGTGTTGTAGAATTATTAGCAATGTTCCTATTTACATTAGGAAGTGGAAACTCAAACAAGGCTACTACGGAGCGTTTTCAGTATTTTGGTGAAATTGTAAATTGAAATTTTGGAAAAGTGTTGCAAGTTATATGCAAAATGGCCATAGATATCATACAACTAGACAATGTGATTTTAAAGAGGTGTAGAAAAAAATTGAGGAATGATGATAGGTATTATCCTCATTTTAAGGTAATTTATATTATACTTGCTTTTTATAAAATGGTTTCTAGCTATATTAATTATCTATCTTTTAGAAGTTACTTCTACGACGATGTTGCAAATATAGGATGCAATTAGTGCAATAGATGGAACTCATGTACCAATGATTATATAACCTGAAGATCAAGTTCAATTTATTGGTAGAAAAGGAACTGCAAACCAAAATGTTATGGCTACTTGAAATTTTGATATGCAGTTTATTTTTACTTTGGCCGAGTTGGTAGAAGTGTTATAGATCATATATTTGGAGTTTGGAAAAAGAAATGGAGGATCTTAAGAGATATGCCATGCTTTAGCTATAGGAAAAGTTAAGATTTTTATCACAACAATAGCACTACATAATTATATCAGACTATATGCTACTAATAAGCAAAAGTTTAAGAAGTATTCGGAGTTAGATGTTGAGCTTGAAGATGAAGAAGATGATGATGTCACAAGTATTCATGAGTATCTTGTCCATTATACTAGAGATATAGAAAGTGTTCAAAATAATATAGTGCCTAGTTTGATGGGTTGGTAAAACTAGACGCTATATTATTTGTTCGAAATAATACATGTTGCAATGAAGTTCTAGTTATTTATTGAAATATTGGAGTTTTTTTATTTTTTTGGATCATATGAAATATTGAAATTTAATAATAGTAAAAGTAAAAATTACTCTCTTTAATATTTATATCTATTATAGTCATTTTGAATTTTAAGAGTAACTTTATAATATATTTTTACTAAATACTGCTCTTGTAACTCTCTTTATTGAGAGTAACTTTTATATTATTTTATCAAATAATACTACTATAATTTTTTAAAAGCAGCTTTTAGTGAATCTAAAGAGCTCGACAGCTCTAAAAAAGCCATAGTATTACCAAATCCAACCTTAGAGCTCCACTAGAGTTACACCTTGCCACCCACTTCCCCTTGCATCGATATTTTCTTCCTAGTAGAACTTTTATAGTTGAACATTGCAAAGCATAAGGGAGGTAGAAGTAATGTAAGATTGGTCGATAGCGATGACAACATTGGTCAAAAGGCTCCAAGAATCAAAGACAACATTAGGGTGGGACTACAACTAAAAGACAACAATGGTTTGAAGCTAACTGCTACTAGTGTGTTTGGATTGGCGTTTAAAATGTTAAAATCACATTTTAGCATGAGTCAAACACGATTTCAAAGAAACAACTTATGTTTGGTTTTTAGTTGTTAAAATCAATTATACATTTAAACCCCACTTAAAGCAAAAGCAAGTGAGAGTAGCTTTTGTGTTCAATTTCTCGCATTCACCCAAGATAAATAATTATATTCTCACTTTTGTCCTGCAATAATAGTAATGACAGCTATGTTTTTTTTTTTAATTATTTTTTTCATTCAATATCTACATGTAAAAAGAGGGAATGTCGGTGGAATTATACTATTACCATTTGAGTTTGTAGAATGGCACTATTATAATAAATTTTTTATATGAGTGTTTATTACATTTTTATTTATACTAATATTAATATAATTTTTATAATAATATTAATATAATTTATTTAAATATATTAAAAATAAAATGAAATAAAATGTTAATGTTGAAAATATAATATAAAACTCATGTCTATTTTAGTAATTACATATTTAAAAGTGATTTTAATTAATATTATCTAAACTACATTCATTCTATCATAATTATTTTTTTATAAAAAAATTTTCAAATATAAATTATATTAACAATAACTTATTTTTATCAAAATTAAATTTATAGGATCAATTTAGTGCAAACCCATATTTACAAACTTTAATCCAAATACATACTACAACAAAATGATAGTTTTTGAGAGGAGTGTGATGGAGGAAGATTGAGATACAAGAAAGATGGATTAAATATGATTACAAAAATGCCATCACATCTTAAAATGTTGAAAATAATATTCTTTATTTTCACATTTTTATTTATTTTAGAAAATATTTTTTTAAATATATTCATTTAAATTTAATCAAACATATTTTTATTTTTATTTCTATTTTTAATTAATATAAAAATAGAAAACACTCAATCCGAAGAGGCCTTATTGTCTTATGACTATGGTGAAGCCATTGTGTCATCATTTTACTACTTTCAAAAGAATTATGTGTAAGATGTCATGATTTCACTTCTCCTCCCGCTATTCGTTATTAATTTCTATGACATGGAATCTATGTTGGATATATATCTTTTTTATGAAAAATACTAAATGTACTTTTCTTAAAAAAAATCTCAAATAGGATGGATTTATCGGAGGACAAATAGGGACTCAAACCCCCTCAAATATTTTAAAACTATATATATATATTCTTATTCTTCAATTAAAAATTTTATTTTTTCACCTATTTATACTCTTTATACTGAGCCTGTATCCTGGACTTCTGATCACAATACTTAATCCATTTCATCAGGCGTCAATGACATTGACCTAATTCCCTTGAATCATTTATGAATTCATTACACGTATGCTCATCTTTGGTCCCTAGTAGTACAAGTACCTCTCCGGAGGGTCAAATGTTCAGCGAGACAGTTTTAGACTAGTGACTTGTATTTTAATGCTTCTCCGTCAATTTACTCACATATTTAAGATAAGATTCACAAATTAATTATAATTATATATGTAGTGGGGGGAAAAAACACAAATCTAACACTGTTTCTCAAGGGGCGTGGCAAACACATTCTTATCAGTTATCACCTTCTACCGTATCCTCACGTGTCACGACCTAATGAGAAGCAAACACCACGCGCTATAAATAGTGACGTGGAATCGTAATTAATTGCAAAATAAAAAAAATTTTTTTATGTGCAAAATAAGAAGAGTTTAATTGAGATTTATATTGTTATTTAATTAAAATTTTCTATTTATATGATTATTTAAATAATAAATAATTATATCAAAAATTTTTATTAATATAATAATATATGATTATATATCTATATAAAAAAATTTTACGTTGATAATGCATTTAAATTAAATCCAAATAAAAATAGGTTAAAATGTATTAATTAAAATAATTTTAAATAATGTATTTTATGTGAATTATATAGAAAATAACTTTTATATAATAAATTATTAAAAAAATATGAAATAAATTATTTATATTATATAATATTCAAAATTAAGATCAATCAATAAATATATCATAATTCTAAAATAATTAATTTATATTTATAATTAGAATGTTCAAAAAATATTTTTTATAAAAATTTTCAGTATTAAAAGCAAATAGTTTTAAAATTAATTAATTTTATTTATTTGACGTGGAATTTTATCTATTTATTAAATATATTTAATTATATTGGAAAACAGTTTTTATGAAAAATATATATTTTCTTAAATATGCATTTAATCTTAAAATATCTAGTAACATTTTCATAGTGTAACCGGAGACCCAGACATGCGCAGAGACCAGATTGCAACATAGAAAAGAACCAAAGAGACCGCACAACAATAAAATAGGAAAGGTAAAAAGAAAAGAGAGTGGTGTGTGTTTGGTTCTGTTGTTCTTTGAGGTTGTCCATGGCAAAAGTAGAAGATGAACAACCCACTTTATCTATGCAGCCACCTTCCTCATACATCTTTCTGCTCAACATCATGAGCAAAAGGAGAACATGGGCATGTCTTTTTTTGCTTGTTTATGGCACCCTTTTGGCTTCTTCATGGAATTTCCTCAAATCCATGCTCTCTTGGTACAAGCTCCAAGTTCAATCATCATCATCATCATCATCATCTGGGTGGCCTGCACTCTATGCCTCGGTGCTTCTTGGCACAGTTTTTGGGATGCTTTCAATGGTTGCAGCCTTGGTTGTGATGGTTCCTGCTGTTCTTGTGACATGGATCACCGTAGTGGTGTTGTTGGCCTTCTTTGGTAAGCCGAGGAGGACCTTGGTGGTGGAGGGTAGGAAGATCACGAAGGAGATTTTCAGCTTTGTGATGAAGATTTTGTTAAAGGAAGGGAATGTTGTTGCTGCTGTTTGTGCTGTTTTGGGGTATTTTGCTTTGGTCAGGAGGAATAATGGACAAGGTGGTGTTGTTGATTGAATTTGGTGATGGGGTTGGATTTGGTGCAGTGGTTCAGTGGTTGGTTTTTGGGGATTTTGGGAAGATTGGTAGATGGGGGTTTGCAAATCATGATGGGTTGGTATGATTTGGTAAATTGTCTTTATCTCTCTCTATCATCTTTTTTTTTTCCTTTTTTATTTTCGAGGCATAGAGGAGGAATTAAATTACATAGTTGAAACTTTGAAAATGTTACTTACTGAGCTGTGTAGATGCTAAACTGCTTAATTATCTTGGTGAATTGCAGTGTATGCTTTTGCTGATTCATCAATTTTACGAATTACAAGCTAAATTTGTTTTGCTGATTCAAGATTGAGCTATTTTTGGCTATAGATATGTGCTTCAGAAGTTGTTCTTCTGTGTCTGCTGACTCAATTTACCAAACTGTTCGTTTGAAGTTTATACATTCAAAACTTAGAACCCAAAAAAGCGGAAAATTGGTTAAGTTATTTTTTATGTACGGAATCTTTCATATGAGTATTCAAGTCAAATTAGGCAGCTGAATGAAGAAGATTAGACCATATTGCGAATCTTTTTTATGACCTTCTAAAGAATCTGCTTGGAGTCTTTAGACCTACCCATATTGTGAGGACTATGAGTGGTTCCTTACCTTCCATGCCTAGCCAACTGAGATATCATCTGGTCTCAAGTAAAGTATAAATTATCCAGAAATAACTCCAATTGGAAGTCAAGTTTTGGTTGAAACATTCTTAGAAAAGCAACATTAATCATTGAACTGCTGCGAAATCGGTTAATTGTAGCAGACAACAACCTTTAACATTCATGGCTGTGCTTACACCAATGATGTGACCAAATACTCAATGCCAGTACCAGTATCTTATTTCATGTCATTAAGGTCAATGAAGTTGTTTTGAAAGATATCTACCACCTGATTCTTATCTCCCAATAGTGGTAAACATTATGGAGAAAGACCTCTCATCTCTTCACTTTGACTGCTCTCAGTTTTCTTGCTTACTCCATTGGCTCAAATGCTATAAGAGGATAAGCTAAGTACCAATACTTGGAAAATGGAATCCAAATCCTATTTGATTAAAAAGAGTGAACTTGTTTATCATTGGACATAAATCTTGATTGAGTAGTGGGGACCCATAAATTGAGGACATTTTTGGAGAATTCATGTGAAAGTGAAATAACTATTAATAATATATCTGAATTTGGAATCGATGTCGCTTTTGCACATGCCCAACTGATCAAGCTTTGTTGCAGATTTTCTTTTCTTGCACCTTGTTCTGCAAGCAAGCAAGATAGACCAGCAAAGATCCACTTGCTCGAACAGAACTACAACTTCTTTTTTTGAACACTATTAACCAAACACTCTTATATTCATATTATTTGATATCATTATACTTTTTACTATTTAATTATAATGGAATACACCTGTTCATATACATCTACTGATCTTGACACAGAGAGAGATGTGAAATAAATATGCACCTAGCATTGTAAGATGATGTGTTCCTAGCACTTTTTTGCCCCCCTTCTTTTTCTCTTTTCTGTTTCATTTTTTGTTAGAAAATTGATAATCTTATCAAAGTGTGCTTTTCTACAATGGTATAAATCGTAGACTGATATGAATTTGTATATAAAAGAATTTGCATGAATCGCATTACCAACTATATTATATGCATTCAGAAGCAAATCTAATAATGTAAAATTGAGACACAAGTCTTTGTAATAAAAATATGTCTGGGTTTTAATTACGAGTGAAAGTACTCACGCAACAAAAAGTCAAGTAAAATAATATAGTTAGCCGGGAATAATCAATCATACACAAATATGGACAAGTGGTTGTATTCTTTTCTTAAACACACAGATCTTGAGAAACTTTACGCCACTAGTTGTTTCTTGCTTCGTTTTAGTGGAAAGTGGCATGGTGCCTTTGTGGCCATTATAATTATAATATATATAATGGAAGTGAAAATTGAGCATGTATTGTAGATCCACCGACCTTCCCCTTTTATTCTATGCAATCGTCCTTTCTGGTTCCATTTGTAATTTAACCAAGATTTGGTTTGGGTTTAGGAAAACAAGCCTAATGGAACCTGAAAAGTGAGAGGTAAACCAACAACTGATAAACTATACACTTGGCCCATTTTCTTAATTAAATTAAGTTTGGACTTGTTGCTTGGGGTCTTTAAATTTGCCACAGTGATTTGTCCACTTCATGAATTTTCTAGGCTTAGAGTGTGTTTAGATAAGATTTTTTTTTACTAAAAAGATTATTTTTAATAAATTTTTAAAAATAATTAGAATCTAAAAAATATATATTTTCGATATTTTAGTAGAAAAGGAAAAAAGCAGCTTTTCAAAAAAACTTACCTTCAGCTTTTTTAATTACATAAAAAATTATAGTTTCATAATCACTATTTTTAAAAGATGAAATAAACGGACCCTAACCAAGAATTTCCTTGAAGTTGTTATAGACATTGCCCTCAAGACCCGCAAGGTAGTGGTCAAACAAAGATCTCTCATAGACCAAACCAAACCAAGGTGCTGAACAAGCTGGATTTACAATGCCTAGCTACCAAAAGAGCAATGGATGTACTGTTATTGTCATGTGGTGTGAGTGCAAGACACTTGAGTTGCATAAGAAGTGAAAGAGAAGTCCATTAAGTGTAGCTCCCTTGATTAACATGGAACTGCACACTATGGTCAAGACTTGTCATATCCCCTGAAGATGACTGTTGAGCTCATTATTTTAGCCCAACAAGAAAACAGGAAAAAAAGAAGGAAAGAAGAAAAATTTAAAAAAGAAAAAGGCTAGTAAGTCATTTGCACAAGGTAAAAAGACTTCGATATACTTATCTTTTTCCTACAGCATCACATTTTTTGAACTTAAATTCTCCCTATCTGCTGCTGAAAATGAAAGAAAAAGTAAAAATCCAAAAAAGGATATATCCCTCACTGTTTAACAAATGCAAAAGGGGATAAATTTTAAGAACTTTAATTAAATAATAGCATTTTCCTTTCAAAATTTAAATTTGTGTTCCTTACATGATGGCTGAGAAGTTGAAAGTTAATACATTCTGCAAATTACTTAAAGCTCCTACTCCCGATCAATTTATCATGACAAAAAAAATCTACATAATTCAATTTTATTTTCTTAATTTTTTGGTGCCACATAATCAGTTTTAAATGCCGTAATTTGTTGTCTAATAAATGAAAGAAATACTTCACAATTTTCTGTCATATTTAGTTTATACTCTTTTTCACCTCAATTATCACTAGATGGAGGAAACAGGAGCAAACAATTTGCTGTCTGGTTTGTTTTCTGATTTTATTTTTAGTTAAAATATGAGTAAATAATATTTTTAGTTCTGATATTTTAAAATAACATCAATTTGGTCCTAAACAAATTTTGGGATTAATTTAATCCTAATACTTTGAAGTTAGCATTAATTTAGTCTAAATACTTTAAATTTTGACATCAATTTAGTCCTAACACTTTGAATTTTGATATCAATTTAGTCTTAAAAATTTTTTCATAAAATCAAATTTTTCATCAAATTATTAGTATATGACTAAATTGATGTCAAAATTTAAAATCTTATGGGTAAATCGATGTTAAAATATTTTTAGGACCAAAATTGATGTAAACTTTAAAATATTAGGATTAAAAAAGATATTTATTTATATATTTTTAAAATTAATTAAAAACATCACAATATTTTAATTTTGTTTCTCATTTTTAGAATTTTTAAAGAAAATTATGATAACAAGGAATAAAACAGAAATAAGATAAATTTAAGGTGATATATTTTTTATAATTAATTAAAATCATACAAAATAATAAAAATAAAGATAGAAATATTGTTTTATAGGAATATTATTTTTATGTTTATTGCACAAATCGATCTGACTAGCTGATTTCTCATGCTTTTTCTATCCCTTAAATTTTTTCTAATTTAATATATGCCACTTCTTTTTTTGTTTTTTTAACAGATATTCGGCACCTCTTTTTGTTTACTTGAAAAAACTCATTTTGGGGAGAGGATCTTCTGATGCTGAAATTGTATATGTCTTTGTTATATATACATCTCTACCATTAATTAAATTAGCTTAAAATGGTAAAAAGTAAAAAATTAATAGTTGAGATGTTCATATAACAAGATCATATATAATTTTAATATGAGAGAATCCCTTTCATTGATTTTGTACTCTTTCCTAGCAAAAGACATGGGCATTGCACAACTGAAAAATAAAATAAATAAATAAATACTGAAAAAAAAAAAGTCGAATAGTGTTTCAGTTTGGCGTTTGCACAATTTAAGGGTTAGAAGTATCCTCGATGTATGCCGGTTACCTAGTGAAAAGTGCCTATGACTTTTGATATTGATAAACTTCAAGTTACTCTCCAATTGTCATCCACTTATTAGTTTCTACTATTTGCTCATCAAGATACTCTTAAATTAGTTTTTTTAAAATAAAAAAAAATAAAAAAAATAAAAACACATAAGGCACGAGACACTCTCCAAGCACTAAGCGTCTTGTCTTACACCAACCCATTGATTCTATTTTTTATAGTACAGGCATAGACCACAGCCAGCTTCTTGCAAAATAATGAGCCAAATGTTGAATAATTATGCATGAATATATCAATGCTGAAAGCTAATCATCATATAAAACTTTATACGAGTGGTAAATGGAAATATAATTATGCAGAATAGGTGCATGCTGCATATCATAATGAAGTGAAAGTTGAGTCTAATGTAGATGATCAACTTCGTAGCGTAAACAATATAAGTGTATATGAGAAAAGATGAATCATTCTCCTTTTGGTCAATGCAAAATGATTTCTCATTCTTTTGGCCTTTCTGCTTGAAAAAGACTTAACCAAATGTATCTAGCACTTCTTATGGATAATCAGATACGCTCATGACACAATACCGGTGATTCTTTTTGTTTGGACCGGAGGATTTATAATATATTAGATTTTTATTAATTTAATTTGAGTTAGATTCACTTTTCCTTTATAAAAAGTAAGTTTAAGTGGTTTCGGCATCATTCACCTTACTAAGATTAAAATACAAAATCTAAAGAGTACTTCGCTTATCAATAAGGTCTTTATATTAATGGCAAGAATCGAATTCATATTATTGTGGAATAACAGCCTACATCTTACCAATTATGCCAACTCTAATTTGGTTTGAGTGAAGTCACTTATAATGAATTTCTTTCGAAACTATTTTTTTCATTGATAAGATATAGACAAAAGAATTTATTCAAGAAAAATAAGTATCACACGACGTAAAGAAGTGGTATGTTTTGTTCTTATGGCTGGCCCTGCTTTCAATATCTTGAACACAAATCATCCAATTGAAAATGAAATGCACCCATATAAATGAGAGATACGGAGAACAATTATTGGCTACCCGCAAAAGACGATCATGACCTTATCTAATAAATGCTTCATGTAACATTTTGTAGCTTGTGATGTTCTTTCGCTTTTCTTTAATTTTCTGACAAAAAAGGGGGTTAATAACTTACGTTATGCTTTGGTGATTGTTACAATTTTAATCATAATTTTAAAAGTATTCAAATGAAGATTGAAGTCTGTCATTCTATATACCGGATATTTGACAATTTTTTTCCTTTGGTAGTTGCTGGTTTCAAAGGAATGAACTTCATATCCATAAAGAAAGTGATGCGGGAACATCTGATTTTGGCAATTGGTGTGGTTGGGATTATTGTCGATTAACAACTGGTTTTGTGTGTACTGTTGATTGAGTTTTCTGGGTAAATGGAAAATAAAAAATGTGAGACCCCGAACTGATTAATTGAATAATATACACTTTTTTAAAGAAAGCATATCGCCAGTCTTATTATGGTTTGGAAGATTATGATTAAGATAGTATGGCCTATTAAAAGTCTACCGTAGTCTAGTTTTGTTTATTTAGACTTAGTTTATTTAGTAAGTAAATCAGACTTAAACTTTTAAAAATATTTATTTAATTAAATATGGCTAAGAAAATTTAAAAAAAATGGAAACTCATTTATCCTATTTAGCTAGATTATTTATGAAAATGTATATAATATTGACAAAATTTATTAATTATATAGGATTTAATTATTATGCACTGTCAGTATAAAAAAATTTTATACAGATATCTAATCATATATTGTCACATCAACAAAAGTATTTAATATAATCACCCACTACCTTAAAAGTCTTACAAATACCAGTATGTAATTGGATGACAATATAAAACTCTTTTATATTGTCAGTATATACCAATTAAACTCAATTATATATTAGTATAATATATTTGTCTTATATAAGACATCATAATTTCATTAAATATTATATTTATTTTTAAATTAAAAGTTTATATATTTTTGCTTTTGATATGGAAAAGCTTAAATATTTTGTTTATATAAAAACTTTCATGTAATATAAACCTTTAAATAAGCTTTTGGATTGTACTATGCTTTTATATTTTTACAAATAATCAAACAAAACACCAAAAATAAATCTATAATAAATAAGAGGCTAGCTGAAGTTGATATTATAACCTAACCTAACATACTTATGCTGTTCATTTTACACTCATTATCCTGAAAGTTGATATTATAACCTAACCTAACATACTTATGCCGTTCATTTTATACTCATTATCCTGAAGTAACGTATACCTACATTTAGATGACAGAACAATCGATTACATGCATAAGCACCAGCAGAGCATGATGAGAGTTGTGCCATTAATACTTACTGAAAGCGGTTAATGATTCCAAAATGGAATCATTGGAGCAAATTCCATAGCAACTATAATTTGAACAGCCAAAGGTAACCATGATTAAGATGTGCTGACCTTAAGGCTCCAGTACATTACCTCCTTTAATTATTCTAATTATCAAACGTACACTGAGATCCATTGAATTATATATTGATTCTCCTTTTATGGGAGCTATCGTTTTTGCAATCAAAATCAAAATGCATCCTATTGTCCAAACAATAAAAAATTTCATACTGGTTGTGGTATTAAGTTTCGTATCAAAATAAAATAAGAAAAAAGAGGTCGCTGTCCAAATCGTCTAAGCATGAAGTGGCTTCCACGTGGAATATGCCAACATCCGCTAATAAGTGAGCTTGGCCTGAGGATTTAAACTGCAGAATGTATATCACTTCGATGCAGAATCTGGACGGCTGGTATACGCCTAGGAACACTGAGAAGTAATTTTCTCTACCTTTTCTAATACTAATTTTAAAAATAAATTTCCATGCATTAAAAGTGTGAAAGTTTTACCATATCAACAGAAAAAAAATGTAAAAGGTGCTAAATTAGGGTGAATAATTATTTATTATAATAATTATTTATTATGATTTATTATTTTTTTTATAATTTTATTACTTGATAGTATAAAAATTTTTATATTGTCAATATATAAAAATTAATCTATTAATTTTATATATTTTTAATGAAAAATTTAAATACAATAAATTATAAATCTTATTCATGTGTAATTTTTTAAAACAATAATTTTATTTATTCCAAATTATCAATTCCAAAATTTATTACG
The DNA here is from genome assembly GCA_031439585.1 of Pterocarpus macrocarpus. NCBI lineage: Eukaryota > Viridiplantae > Streptophyta > Magnoliopsida > Fabales > Fabaceae > Pterocarpus > Pterocarpus macrocarpus. The sequence goes on from CM062522.1 coordinate 58,377,862, forward strand.
CCTAAACCAATCTAATTCGAGTTTTCTCAATTATTATGAAATATAACTATCTCGACATTATTTTTTTTAATTTATACGACTTAAACTTAAGATTTTATTTAAGGGAAGTAAATGGTGTGTAACTTGAATTAGATTAATTTTTTGAAAGATAATCAACTTACACAAGTGTAAGTTAAATATATATATTACATTATTAAATAACTCTTTATTGAATTTTTTTAATAAAATTTATCGTTGGATTGAAAATCATATGTTATAGATGTTAAACCTTGATAAATGTAGGTCAAAAACTGTGTTCTCCTGCTAGAGGATTCTCCTATAAATAGTGTAATACAATCTGAAATTTAGCCCTAAAAGTTAGCTAATCTGCTATCCTATAGCTGGCCTATCTTAATTAAGGAAATAATAACATAATTACATAATTACAGCTATACAATCAAACAGAATCTGCTGGTCTAAATGGCAAGATATTCTGCCAATCAAATGGCCAGATATTCTGCCGGAATATTCTGCTTATTAATGCCAATCAATTCTGTTAATATCCCCCCTCAAATTGATGCTGGTAAATCTACAAGCATCAATTTGCTGACTAGGAAATTATGGCGCTGACGTGTCAATGATTTGGTGAAGATATCAGCGATTTGAATAGACGTGGAGACATGAGGTAGAGTGACAACTCTTCGGTCATAGGCTTCTCGGATGGAGTGACAATCAACCACTATGTGCTTGGTTCATTCATGGTAGACAGGATTTGCTGCAATTTGTATGGCACTAGTATTGTCAGCATGTAGTGGAGTTGGTTGTGCTTGTGAGAAACCAAGCTCGGAAAGAACACCACGTAACCAAATAATCTCAGAGCATGCTGCAGACATGGCGCGATATTCTGCTTTAGTGGACGACTTAGAGACTGAGTCTTGTTTCTTGCATTTCCATGAGATTGGAGCATCACCTAGAAACATACACCATCCAGTAGTAGATTTCCTTGTGTCTAGACATCCAGCCCAATTTGCATCACTGTATGCTTGGAGTTGTGGTGATGAATCAGCAGGAAAGAATAAGCCACGGTTGGAGGTGCTAAGGAGATATCTAATAATGCGATTATCTTCTTTGAAAGATGGAAATGGCGAGGGGATTGCATGAATTTGCTTACTGTGTGGACGACGAAAGAGGTGTCAGGCCGTGTGATGGTTAGGTAGATAAGACTACCAACTAGCTTTCAGTATAAAGTTGGGTCTGCTAGAAGTTCACCTTCATCTCGTCTATATTTTACATTAATTTCCATGGGGGTGTCAACGATAGTTGCATTGGTGAGACCAGCTAATTGAATCAGATCTTGGATATACTTATGCTGAGTAACAAAGATGCCTTTTTGTTGATAATGAACTTCTGACCCCAAGAAGTAAGTGAGCTGGCCAAGATCTTTCATGTGAAAAGTTGAATGCAACAATTTCTTGAGTGTAGAGATAGCCTCTTGATCAGAACCAGTCACCACCATGTCGTCCACATAAACAAGAAGTATCACAATTCCCTTAGAAGTCCTTTGTATAAAAAGGGATGGATCATACTGACTTTGTGTGAAGGAAAAACCAAGTAGTGTTGTTCGAAACTTTTCAAACCACACTCTCGGTGCTTGTTTCAATCCATATAGAGACCGTTTTAGTTTGCAAACAGCATTAGGTGATGAGGCAGGCATACCTGTAGGAAGTTTGATGTAAACTTCCTCCTTGAGGTCACCATGGAGGAATGCGTTCTTGACATCCATCTGGTATAGTGGCCAGGATTCAGATGCAGCAATGGCAAGCATAGTGCGCACAGTAATCATCTTGGCAACAGGTGCAAAGGTCTCTTCATAGGCAAGGCCAAATTCTTGCTTATTTCCGAGAACAACCAGTCTAGCCTTGTAATGATCTATGGATTCATCCGAACGAAGCTTTATAGTGAATACAAATTTGCTGCCAAGAGGTTTAACAAATGGGGGGCATGGAACAACATCCCATGTCTGATTTTCTTCTAGTGCTAGAAGTTCTGTTTCAATAGCTTTCTGCCAACATTCATGCTCCATTGCCTGTTTATAGGAAGAAGGAATAGGAATAGATGCTAAAGTTGCAGTCAAGGATAAAGGGGAAGAGAAACCATACTTTTCTGGTGGTTTACGAATGCGAGAACTATGTCGTAAAGGAGCTGGTTCTGGATCATGTGCTGGATCAGCAGCCAGAGAGTGATCTGGAGGGGGCCCTGGAGTTACTGATGGCTGATTCGGAAGAACAGCCTTTCATCTTTGGTATGTCAAGAGAGGTTTTGGTGAAGTTGGTCCTGCAGAATTGTTAGAAAACAGTGGCAAAACAGATATGGAGGATGAGGAAGGAGTGTCATAGCTAGTTGCAAAGAAATATGTATTTTCTTGAAAGAAGACATTCCTAGAGACCCGAATTCGATGTAGATCAGGATCATAACATAGAAAACCTTTTTGATGGGCTGAATAACCAAGAAAAGCACATTTAACAGATTGGGCTGTAAGCTTGGTTCGTTCTTGTGGAGGAAGATGGACATAACAAACACAACCAAAGGTGCGAAGATTAGAATAAGTGGGTGGGTGACCAAATAATCATGAGAAAGGAGAATCATTGTTTAAGGATAGAGAAGGTCGGCGATTAATAACGTGGATAGCAGTGGAGAGAGCTTCACACCAAAACCTAGATGGCACAAAAGATTCCAACATAAGGGTGCGGACAACATCAAGAAGATGGCGGTTTTTCCTTTCAGCTACCCTATTTTGGTGGGGAGTGGAAGGACATGACCTTTGAGATAAAATGCCATTTGTTTGCAAGAAATCTTGATCCTGCACAAGACAACCAGATTTTGAGAATTCAACTCGGCAATCATTGTCAACTAATTGACCAACAGAAATAAGGTTACTAGTGAGAGCAGGGGAGACAAAGACATCAGTTAAAGAGGAAGAAATATCACCAATTGCTGTGATAGGTAAAGGGTTTCCATCAGCAGTATGAATTTTGAGATTTCCAGAATATTTGGTGACATTTGTCAGGGTTTCAGCGTTGTTGGTCATATGATTGGATGCCCCGGAGTCAAAATACCAAGGAGAAGAGGTAGAAGAAGTTTTACCTGATATGCCTAAATCAGAGAATGCTGAAACTATCATTTGTTGAACCATTTCAGGATTCAAGGTTTGAACAGGGGCAGGAGCATTATGTTGCACATTTGTTGTATCCACAGAATTAGGAGTAGTAGAAGAACCAACAGAGGCAATAAAAGCTATTGCAGTTTTCTTGGGTGGTCTTATGAGACACTCTTTAATGATATGACCATCCTTTTTGCAGTAATTGCAGAACTTTTTAGGACAGTGTGAAGCAAAATGTCCAAATTCTTTGCAACAGAAACATTGAACAGCATTCATGTTCCGTCCTCTAGACTTGCCTTGTACTGTGTATGCAACTGGAAGAGAGGAGGATTTTTGTTCCATGGTAGTGTGAGTAAGGAGTCGTTGTTCTTCACGGAGGAGTTCATTGAGGCATGCATCCAAGGAGGGGACAGTAGCTCTATTCATGAGATTGGACCGAATACCTTCAAAATCAGATCTCAATTTCATAAGAAATTGATCTCGTTTAGTAGTTTCATGAACTGATTACACTGAAGTAAGAACTTCAACTGACAAATTTTCATAAACAATGTCAGTGTATTCGGCCCAAAGGTTCATAAAATGAGAATAGAAATCAGAAATTGAGAGACTGTCCTGTTGAAAAATGGCGATTTCATGTTCAAGCTGGAACCTGCAAGCAGCGCTATTCTGGCTATATATCTTCTTTAGGTAGGCCCACATCTTAGTCGCAGTGTTGAAAGGTCTAAGATTGAGAACAATATTGGGATCAACAGAGCCTATGATCCATGCCATGACTTGGGCATCTTTGACTTCCCACTTGGCATATTCATCCTTCTGGTTCTCTTTGTTAGGAGTAGAAGTGCTACCATCAACATGACCCCAAAGGTCCTTACCTTTGACAAAAATCTGGAACTGGAATACCCAGGCTGAGTAGTTCTTGCCATTAAGGCGAACCAATAAGACATCATACTTTTAAGTAGACATAAGGCTAAGGGGAAAAAAAGACACAAAGAACTAAGTCTGAACAGGGAATAAATTGCAAGAAAGGGATAGAAATAAGAGGAACTTGGGCTGGACAAGGATAGTCTGGAGACAAAAGAGACGAGTCTAGGAATGTTCTGACTCAGCTAGGATAGGATCGCAACCCAGACTGATACCATGTTAAACCTTGATAAATGTAGGTCAAAAACTGTGTTCTCCTGCTAGAGAATTCTCCTATAAATAGTGTAATACAATCTGAAATTTAGCCCTAAAAGTTAGCTAATCTGCTATCCTACAGCTGGCTTATCTTAATTAAGGAAATAATAACATAATTACATAATTACAGCTATACAATCAAGCAGGATCTGCTGGTCTAAATGGCCAGATATTCTGCCGGAATATTCTGCTTATTAATGCCAATCAATTCTGTTAACAATAGATCATATATATAATATTTTATATTAATTTAAAATTATTTAATACATTTTTTATATGTATTTTGATGGAACCACCGGTATACAAACCTATTATCAAGAATCTGACTAATCCGACCCGACTCGATTAAGGTCCTTGGAGAGGATAGAGATCTCTCAACATGAATTTTTTTTCCATTCCTAGAGTTTAAACTCGAGATCTCTAGTTAAGGGATCGAGATACATATCATCTCGACCAACCCCATGTTAATTTTTTATACACATATAAATCAACGTAATAAATATTTCTTAAATATATGTAAAAAAATTTATTTGATCATATCCTTATTGATATCCAATTTATTTAAAATATGATACAAATGATCAATATAATATATAGTTATAATTTAATAATTAGATTGATGAAATTTATATTCTATAAAAAATTATTAAAAATATAAATATATCAAATCTTACATTAATATTAATGAATCTCTCCTCTAATTTTTTAGTTAGTTTTCTACAAGTATTTTTTATTAAAGACGGTATCAAACAATAAATGAGATAACTATTGTTCCAATCAAATATTTTTTATAATTAGGTGATCGTGTAAAAGAAAAATTATGCCAACAATATATCAAAATTGTTTTTTTTTCCCTATTTTTTATTTAATTTGGTGAACACGAATAAGACTGTTACATAAATCAAGTTAGGCCCACAGATATTGAAAATTATAGACAGGTTCCTTAAAATATTAGAACTGAAGAGAGGTTCCCACGTCCCAGATCTAATTCCAAACAACCTGAAATTCCGATACAAACATCTCACCCCACACTCACCATCTTCACTTTTTCTTGTTTTGTCCTCAACCCTAGTCACCCTCTGTTATATTTGACTGCTCTGTATATGAAAGGCATGTGAGTCTTTTTCACTTTTTCTTTTCCCTTTCCTTGTGTGGGGTTGATCCTTGTTGAGAAAAAAGCATTCCCCATTTCATGAACAAGCACTCCTGCTATAAGCTCACCCTATAAATCCCCTTGTTACAGCAACCTTCAACACTGTCAAAGTTGCAATCCTTATGCACTCAGATTGGTCAAGTTCATTCCTATAAGGTCTATTCATAATCTTCCCAAAGAGAGAGAGAGAGATCTAAGCATTCTAGCCATTTGGGGTGTCAGGAACGGTCACATTCACATTCACATTCACATCTGGGCCTGAAGGGTGAGGTTCAGAAAATCTTCATATGGTGAAACCAACAAAGGTGACCCTTTGATTATACAGCCAAAACGGTATCCTGGGATCTCATCAATCCATTGAATTTTCCTGGTTTGAAAAAGCCTTCAAAATCTTGTACAGAACATATAACATAACCATGGTGGCTCGAAATGGCTTGTTTTATCCCATTTTTGGTTTTGCATCACTGGTGCTCTTCATTTACATGTCTTTTGGGGACATAAGGTTTGGTTTTGAGGAAGGGCTCGAATTGTCTTTTGCAGAGAGAAATGGGACTCAGTTTGTGTTGGATGGCAAACCCTTCTACATTAATGGGTGGAACTCTTATTGGTTAATGGTGCAATCTGTGGATGATTATTCAAGACCAAGGGTGCGTGAAATGCTGAAAGCTGGGGCCAAGATGGGCCTCACTGTCTGCAGAACTTGGGCATTCAATGATGGTGACTACAATGCCCTTCAGACTTACCCTGGTGTGTTCAATGAGCAAGCTTTCAAGGTATTGTAGGTTGTAGTTTTGCATGCTCTTTTGTTGCATGTTGTTCTTCCTAGAATTCATCATGCTTTATTGTTTTGATGTCTTTTTTACTTTTTTTATTTTTTATTTTTTTTCTATGCTTGATTTCGGATACTGTTATATTTAGATTTTGTTCAGTGTCTAGTAGTGGTACGGCAGCTATTTTGGTTTTGTTTTCTTTTGGTTTTCTTTTGAATGCCTTCTCGCTCACTTCTTGTTCTTTTTCCCTGAAATTAAGGTTTTATGTCTGGAGGCTTCCCAAATTGGGTTTGTATGTGTGATAGGCAATCAGGCTCTGTATATATAATTGCTGAGATTTATTAGGGCCAGGGAGCAGACTATGCAAAATTTGTGGAAAGGAATTTTATAAGTGGTGATAGTTGTAAAATATGACATAAGCCATGCTATGCTTGTTGGTGGAGGGATGAATATTGTGGCTATGTTTACCATTGTTCTTGGAAAGTGATAATACTGTTTGTTCAGGATACAGACAAAAAGGGACAAGCGGTCCCTCTATTTTTTATCAAAATCTTAAATAGTTTAAAGTTGAAGGTCATCTTTGTGTTGTTCGTTGGTATGCCTCTACAATTGTGTCCAATTCCAATCTCTCCCCCCTTTATCCATCCTTAATCTATCACATGTGAAACTGTCTGAAAAATGGTGTTTGTCGTTATTACTGAAATCAGCTTGTAATTGACATGCCAAAATCGAAAGGTCTATGTGTGCTTATTATATAGTCCTTTATAAGTTTATGATGATTGCCTTGGTGATTTGTGTCTTGCTGTATCTGTCCCTCCCATCATGCCTGATAGAATTGAAAAATGCTTTATGTTGAATTACTGATAATCCTTTTGGTCCATACAGTAAATAAGTTGTTTACTGTTTAGCATTATTCTATGACAAATGAAAACCATTCTGAGGATTTGGTTGGGTGACAGGCCTTGGACTATGTGATAGCAGAAGCAAGGCAACATGGAATTAGGCTGCTCCTTAGCTTAGTGAATAACTTGCAAGCATATGGTGGGAAGACTCAGTATGTCAAATGGGCTTGGCAAGAAGGGGTCGGATTAAGCTCGTCTAATGATTCTTTCTTCTATGATCCGTCAATCCGTAGTTACTTCAAGAGTTACATAAAGGTATGATATGTCAATCCCTGGGGGGGGGGGGTTTTTTTTTTTACTTTTCTCCGAGTTTAGTTTCCCGGACAGACACAAGCTTAGTGATAATACTTTTGTACTGGTATGCCTCTTATGATGCCTAAACTTAGTAGCCCAACTTTTGATGATTCGTCTCTCAAGATTTGTATAGAAGGTAGACAAGCAGGTGGCATACTTTTCTTTGCTGGTCAGACCTGTTTGCCATTTAAGAGGCACACCTAGCTTATGCCTTTTTCCCAAAGTTAAATCATATTTGCCCGCATTTGAAAATTGAGCCTGGTGATGGCATATTGACAAAGGAAGGTTCTGCCATTGCGCTAACCCTCTGTCTTTTGTTTTGCTGGCATTTAAATGTTGCAGCCATTGAAATTGCTCTTAGATAAATTAATTGTTTCTTCTCAAATTGTCCACAGACTATTCTGACAAGGAAGAATACTATTACTGGAATTGAATATAGAAATGACCCCATCATTTTTGGTTGGGAATTAATTAATGAACCTCGGTGCATGACTGATCCTTCTGGTGACACTCTCCAAGTAAGTCCTGTACCTGTGCTTTAACCCCTTCAGATATTTACAGAAAAATTATGTGAGCATTATTAATGATTAATTCAAATTTCTTTTTTCTTTACCCCATTTTCTTATTTGATGAATTATCATGATCTCTGATGAACTATGTGCTTTTCTTCCTGTTCTCTCCCCACTACAAAAGCTTGCCAATTTTGCACAAGTGCTTGCTTGACTGAATTTGATATTATTAATTTGATATTATTAAGGAGCTTCTCAAATTTTTAGCCTTTTTTTCTGATGCTCATACTGATACGTTAAATTTAAATCCCTGTTGGGAAATATTTGTAAAAAATGCCTGACACCTTTCACCTTGAGTTAAAGACGGGGAGAATGGGAAGGTTATAGGTGATCATTGTTCCTTTTTCGCCGAATTCAGTAGGCAAAGCAAATGATAGTGGTGTTACTGCAGGTTTAGGGTGTATATATCTGAGTATACATATTACTTAATCAGCTTTGAATTGCAGGATTGGGTAGAAGAAATGTCAACTTTTGTTAAATTGATTGACAAGAACCATCTGGTGACTGTTGGGCTCGAAGGCTTTTATGGTCCTAACGACCCAAAGCGTTTTACTGTCAACCCTGAGGAGTGGGCATCCAGACTTGGATCTGATTTTATTAGGAACTCCAAAATCCCAAACATTGATTTCACCTCTGTTCATATCTACCCTGACCACTGGTAAGCATTTGATGACTGCTATATCTGTAGTTTTAGATTTTCTTCATGTCTCAAGTAACTAAACTTTAGAAGTTCCAGGGAACTCCACCTGCAGAGTGGAACATTGCTTTTTCTTATGTTTACTGATTTACTATCTTGGTAACAATTCGATTGAAATTTTGTCATGCATTTTAAGATCTTTCTGATTTGTATTCAGAGTGCACATCCAGAATCTTCTTTTAGTAATTTCAGATAGCTTTCTCTTTTGTACTATGCCCTTTATTTAATTATCTTTTTCTTTTAAACTTTTGCATAGGTTTCATGAGCAGGTATTTGAAGGCTATATGAAATTTGTCTCAAAGTGGATGCTTTCTCACATTGAAGATGGTGACAAGGTATTGAATAAGCCGGTCCTGTTCTCTGAATACGGATTATCAGACACAATCAAGAACTTTTCGCTGTCCGACCGAGAAAAGATGTATGGAACAATTTTAGACATAACCTACAAATCTGCTAAGAGAAAAAGGTCAGGAGCAGGTGCTTTAGTTTGGCAATTCTTGGTTGGAGGAATGAATGAGTTCCTCGATGATTTTGGGATGGTTCCATGGGAGAGGTCATCAACCTATTCACTGTTCATCGAACAATCATGCAGATTGGCCAAAGTCAATGGATGGACTCAAAAAGGCATGAATTTCAAAGAATTTTGTTAGCACAATTTGTGGGAAGTCAAAGCTCTCGACTGAAATGTGGAGTAAATATGGGTTCTTTTGTGGTTTAAGACTGCTAATGGGTGCATGGCTGGTTTTGTACAATATCCTATTTTCATCACCAATGTTAATGTTTTCGAGTGATCAGTATAGTATTGTAGCATAGATTAAATGCTAATAACAGTGTTACTTTAAAGCATGCAATCCAGGTAAACAAGATCTACAAGAAGTCTACTAAGACGTGAAGGGAAAAGTTTTGAAGTTATAGGGTAAGATTGATATGGGGCTAAAAATGAGAGTAAAATTACTCACAAATCTAATTCATGAGAATATCTCTCCCATTTTTACTCCCATACTAAACTCACCCATAAAAGTAGGTGCATGATAAGTTGCTCCTCCTATGTTTGGAAGTTATGTTTGTCCCAAGTAAAAATCAAAGAATTATTAATACTCTCAACTGTTGGACTCAATTTATTTTAAATCAGATGGCTTATATTGACTACAGTCTTATATTGAATCTGTTCTCAGGAGTTGAGAAATTAATTTAAAATATTGAAAATGTTGATATTTGCTATTAAATCCTTATGGGGGCATTTGGTAGGCGGAATAAATTTTTATTCCTAGGAATAGGATTCCTAGGAATACTATTTCCGAGAATAATATTTTCAGCTATAATATTTTAGGAGTATTTGGTATACAAATTGCATTCTAGGAAATATTTGATAAATTTTCAAAAATACCCTTTATGGAGATGGTAGTAGGTGCCCGGCCGGTGGCGGTGGAGGGTGCCCAGCGGTGATGACAGTGGTCGGCGACGGAGGTGGGCGTCGGTGGCAAAGGGTGGGCGACGGCAAAGGGTGGCCGGTCGGTAGCAATGATAGTGGCCGGCAGTGGGGGTGGCTGCCGGTGGTAATGGGTGGTTGGCGGTGGCGGCAAAGGTGGTTAACGGTGGTAGCGGCTGGCGGTAGAGGAGGGTGGTCAATGGTGGCAGCGGCCGGCGGTGGAGGAGGGTGGTCGGTGGTGGCGGTGATTGATGATGGTGACCGGCGGCGGTTGCGGAGGGTGGCTAGCAGCGGTGAGATGTGGCGGTGAGCGGTGAGCGGTGGTGGGTGGCTTTGAATGGTGATAGGGGTATTTTGGTCTTTTTCCAATGACAAACATTTTCTTTCCATGGGAATATTAGATTCCCATGTGGGAAGTGGTAATGTTTTGGAGGTGAAATTACTTCTCGAGAATGCAATATTCCCGGGAATATTACTTCAAATCTTCTATTTACATTCTCGGAAATATTACGTTAAATCTTCTATCAAACATGGGAATGTTTTAACATTCCTGAGAAAATAAAAACATGGTATGAATGTTTTTATTTTCCCAGGAATGTTAAAACATTCCCATGTTTGGTAAAAGGTTTGAAGTAATATTTTCGGGAATATTGCAATCCCGAGAAGGGATTTTACCCCTAAAATATTCCCATATCTTATATGGGAATCCAATATTCTCATAGAAAGGGAATGTTTGTCATTGTGAAAAAATCAAAATACCCCTATCACCATTCAAAGCCACCCGCCACCGATCACCGCTCCCCGCCACCGATCACCGCCGCTAGCCACCCTCCGCCGCCGCTTCCGGTCACCATCATCGGTGACCGCCACCGCCGCCGCTGGTCACTATCATCGGTCACTGCCACCGCTGACCACCCTCCACCGCCGCCGGCCGCTGCCACTGTTGACCACCCCTACCGCCACCACCAACCACCCTTTGCGACCGACAGCCACCCCCACCGCTGCCACTGTCATCACCGCCGGCCGGCCGCCTTCCGCCACCACCATCATTGCCGTTGCTGGCCACCCTTTGCCACCGGCGCCCACCCCCATCGTCGACCACTGTCATCGCTGCCGGGCACCCTCCGTCGTCGCCGGCCTGCCACCTACCACCATCTCCATCAAGGGAATTTTTGGAAATTTATCAAATATTCTCAGGAATTCAATTTGTATACCAAACACTCCTAAAATATCATATTTAAGAAAGTTATTCTCGAAAATAGCATTCCTAGGAATCCTATTCCCAAGAATAAAAATTCGTTACGCCTACCAAACGCTCCCTATAGTTCTTTCTTGGTGCTAGGTATATTGTCGGTGACACCACAGGGGTGAGCCTTTATGCCTTGAATCCTTCAAGTTTTCTCTTCTAGACCAGCTTTATTCTAACATCCATGGCAACATCACCCTCGTTTATCTTGACAACCCTATTTCTTCTGTACCCGAATCCTCTGCCAAATCCCAACTCCTTCTTATCTATCAAAAAATAAAGAAGTTTCCCTCTAGGATTTATGATCAAAAGAAAGACTGGGCATTATTCTATTGAACTTTTCCCTTTTTTATGGAAAAGGAAATTCTATTAGGAGAAAAAGAAGTACAACTTGGAGGAAGGTTGGAAGGGTGAGATGTCATCCAAAAAGACACTGCTGATTTGTTTTTTTTCATTTCCCATAGACCACGACTAGCTGCCCATTTTCTATTGTTGGTTCTGTTGGTAAACTAGTGCCATCTTATACATATTAAACCAGTGTCATGCCTTCAACAAGTGGTTGCAATGGATGCGGATCTGCAATCAACTCGCAGAGCATATCTGCTATGGGGAAAGCCTATGTTTGCAAATAAAATGCCAGAACACCTCTTTTGCAATAATTTTGTGGGGTTATTTTAGACTTTTTAAAATGGGACTAACATAACTCCCGGACATGGGAGGAGCAACATATCATGCACAATAAAAGTAATGACTCAAAAAATCGAATGACCTGCGTTTGTTGAGGACAAATTATGATCATAACATTTGCCATCTGCACGTGCATTCATTGCTGGGCAAAAAAAATACAGACTTCAGTCATTCCTATCCGATGGGTTCACCATGCCATTTTGTTCCTTATGACCATTTCTTAGACTCAGTCAATGCTGTGGATGCTTGCCCTTTAACCACATGAATCTCAACCATGATTTACAACTTGATAGTATAGAAGAGGCCACTTGTGCCTAGCAGTTGTCTTGCTGAGACCATGAAACTACAAAACCACATGCAAAAAGCTCTATACAAATACAACGATGCAGTTGACAAAAAAATGCAGACATGGAAAATCACAACCCTACAGCGACCAAAATTTTCACAAACGAATCCTATTTATTTTAAGGTAAATTCACTTGGTAATGTCTAACTCCTTATGCAACGATTAATAATAGATAATTGAATGGGAAAGAGGATAGAAAACATGGCCCTATCAAAATCATTGGCTAGTCTTAGTACATCTTAGTCCTAAGGTGTTTATTGTAATTTGCAATACAAAATATTAATGGAAAATACTGTTGAATAAGTTTCTACTGCTGACCTTAATATCCTACATAAAAATATTTTCATTTTCCTCCATGTGAACAATGTCATTTCTCTCACTGTACCTTTCTTTTTCTTTCCTCTTTCCAGTTACAACTGGGGAATTCATTTCATCCAAAAACTACTACATGCGTTTATGATGTGTAGTAACAAAGTAAATTACCGAACAATGTCACCTGTTTATCGCACTTTCCTGGAGATTCTTACAAGTATTGCATCTGAGTCTGGCGACTCCAGATCACGCATTTTAATTTTAAATTTTTAATCACATGTTGTGTTCTATTTGATTATGTGGGTTGCTCCTTTTATCTTCATCCATAGGTGTATTAAAAGCCAATGTTTTCTCCTCCGCCTGGATTTTAAAAAACTTGTATAGCACCTCGTCAACTATGTACATCATACTTGACCACGTAATACAAACCTCCAATTTGCGACTATCCCTTTTCTTCCTCCAGTTCAATTTCTTTCACTCAGCCAAGTAAACGAATGAGAAGAGAAATAGAAATCTCAACCAGATAACCTAGCATACCCAGAAACCAACAACTCTGAATCATCGTGCTACCTATCATTCTATGTAGCAATAAGCCGTTTTCTTGCAGATGTAATGGCGCATATAAATCAGAAGCTCACCGGCCAAAAACTAATTTTAAACATGAGAATCTACCACGACCAACGAGAAAAAAAAAAGGTGAGAATTGACTAATTACAATAACAAATATCGCCAGCAAAGGAAAGCAAAAAGATAACATTCTCCCCCTTCCACCGAACGGAAACAAAAATATAATCACAGCCACCAACGCCAGCAAAAGCCCTTGCTATAGACAAAGGAAATTTGTAAAACAAATCAAGCTCTACCATCTATCTTCTACCGCCGCTTTACATATCATTCCAAAATCAAATCTGCAAACATAATAACACAAAGATATTAGTTAAGATAAACAGACAGAGGTAGGATAGCTAATCAACTAGGTCATATGAAAGGTTCAAAGGAGGCAAAAACGCAGAAGGCTACAGATTCACAAAATGGAAGTATTGCCACAGGTACACATGCAAATATACATGGAAGGCACCAAAAGGAAACACAGCCAGAAGTGAAACATATTTAGACAAAGAAGAATGCACGAACCACCAGAACCTCCAGATAATAAGCAATTGTCAACGTGAAACACAGCCAGACCACAATAATTAGACAAAGAAGAAAAGCACAGAATAGAATACTCCATGGGTAATCATCTTGAAATGATAGCCATGGATCAGTCAAACTGGTATTAGAGCATTAATTCACATAGGTACAGCCAAAACGCACCTAGGAAAAATTAGAGAAATAAGCATTAATTTACAATAAAATAGTCCATCTAATAAATGCTGAAGCCCTCACATTTATGCTTATCTAGGCTATCCTCCCTTCAAGGACTTCATATGACACAATGGGCATGAAATCATTCGTCAAACATATTTAGTTATAGCATAGTCCCAGTCATTCGACAGCCCAACACAGCTCAAACAAAAAGAAGTCATGCTATCAATCAAACTATAGACTAACCACAACATTCAATATTTTGCAGGTAAGAACTTAAGACTTTGGTTTTAACATTCACAAAACAAACACAATTATATCACAATATTGATGCATTGCAGTCATGGCAATCAAATTCTGAGAAGGTAACATGGCTCAGACCTGCTCAAATGTAGGGTACATATACATTGACAAGAAAGATTACCATGGATAAATATCTGTTGAGTCTAGCTCCATAAACCGCATAACTTGGAAGGCATATCAAACCCTGACAACACAGCAAAACAAGACATCTCAAACACTGCAAGCAAGACAACACATGGCTTGAATGATGCACAAGTCATAACCAGAAGAGCTGATTGGAGTGTTGTATGGCCAAGGAGAAGGGACTCAGCAAGAAAGATGCAAAGCAGGAGAGAAAGGCACCACTTGAAATATAAAGGGTAAGAAATTTCTTGGCATGCAATCATACACAGCAAGGCCCAAACTCTAAATTCATCAAAAACATCATTTGGAAGCTTCAGAGTGCCCCAAAAAAAAAATCTCAGGAGACCCAAAAACCTTTGAAAAATGTTTGGAATGTAAAAAATTGCATTAGAATAAATTAGCAAATCACGCCAAAAATAGAGCCAAACAAACTAAGAACACAGCAACCCATGCAGGAACAGAGCAAAACAGGCAATCAAAGCCAAACACATCCAAATAGTACCAAAGAGGGGCAAGCAGAGCCAAACAGAAGCAAAAAAGAACCAAATAGAGGCAACAAAGCAACCCATAGGAATAGGCCACTCCAAGGCAAACAGAAGTCAAAACCAAACTGAGAGGATTAAGGCCAAATAAAGTCAAGAATGTGGTAATCCATGCAGAACAGAACCAAACAAACCCAACCCGAGCCAAGCACAACCAAATTGAACAGAGATAGAGCCAAACATGGCCATGCGTGGTAGAGACATGGCCAAACAGTTCCCTCATATGTCAAATATCAACATCAAAACATGATAAATTGGATTTTTTTTTTTTTTTTTGACGAGGAGATATTGGGTTTTAATAGGAAGTGATTTGCTATTTATGAAATAAGTGTATGCCACTTGGTGTTCTAAATAATCTTAACTTTTATAGGCATATCAATGATATCATATTAGAACTTGATTGGAAAGTAATCTTCTAGAACTTCCCTAATCCAGATAACATCCTAAAAGATCTTAATTCTAATATTCCAGTATTATAAATACCTCAAAATTCCCTAAAGTAATATATTTAAGAAAACTCATTTTATGGAAATTACAACACAATCATAACAGTTAAACAATATTATAATTGACCCTTGTTTGTGCAGTCAATTCCCCACCTCCTTTCTACTTGAAAAGAAACCCTGCCTATGAGTTTTTATGCGGATCTTGAAATCTTCCAACTCCATTAAAAAGAACCCGTGTTTAGTTATACCAATGCAAAAATCAAAGCCAAAATTTCCAGGAAGATAGACATGACTTATAAAAATGCATGCTATTTCTAGCACGATGGCATATATTTGAAAAAAGAACTGCCAGGAATCACATGAAAATCATTTCCAAATATAAGCTCATAAAAGATGACAAATAATACCAACAGCAAATGACCAGCTGAATACCAAAAACATCAGAAATCCACAAAAGGGTATCATCATGTCGTAACAATATGGATTGTAGGAGTCATTGCCCAACCTTCATGCAACATGGGAAGAAATGTGAATTGAATGTTCAAGTCACAAACAAGTAATAAGGGAATTCATTGCCTGCTTAATCACGCATGTGTTCATGGCTTTATGAGAACTGAACATTCCTTAATTGCATGACAGAATCAAGAATATCAATCACACAAGGGGTGAAAAACAGAAACGAAAAAATTTTAGCTCGACAGCAGCATTGTCTTGTTAAGGTTGTCTATAAGTAAATGATTAACTCATTGACACACAATAAGAACTATAAGAACTAAGGCCAAACACAGTAAATTTTATCACAAATATCCACCAAAAAAATATAGTACAAATTACCTTTAGTCAGGTCAACTTTGGGATTTTTTCCCTGTAACAATCTGGAATATCCGGAGGCCCCTGCTAAATGCGTCATTGAAAAGAATTCTTGTTTGCATATTCTGAAACCCAGGCAACCATGATAGTAGTGCCACAGGGGCCATAACAATGACCCCTAACATTATATCATATAGACGAGCCACTGAAACAACTCCATCCCAAATGATAGTAGACTGCAAAAATGGCCGGAATACTTGGGCAATTGATATCAGGCCCCAGCCTGTGGGAATGAATGCCAACAGGCTAGTAAAAATATCCACAAATTTGAATTGGGTGAATTCCAGCAAAGCAACTATCACAAGAATGGCAAGAATTATGAAGAGGAACTGGACCAGCCGGTAATAGATATGCTCTCTGGCTGCATATTTGTTGCGAGCATATGCTACCAGCATATATATCCCAAATATAACAACCACAAAAATCCAAGAAAGCAAGTAAACAACAATACTGGTACTTCCAGCAGCAATGCCTAGCTGATAGACAATTCCATACTGGAAACAAAAGAACCGAAGGTCTAAGATTATCTCCAAAAATTTTCCCCAAAGGCCAGTTACCCTTAGATGATCCTGCTCTTCGTACCACCATCTTTCCCAGCTCTGTTCAGCTTTAGCAAATACACTTCCTCTGTACCAAATCCAGTTCATAAAGTCGTCAAAATCATAAACAGTTTTTAACCAATCAAAGCCAGAAGGATTGAACACAAATGGTGCCAAAATCCATGATGCAACTAAGAACCAACTAGTGATGGTCAGGGCTATATAGACAAATGTGTCAGTTGCCACAGGACTGTATGATGCATAGATTACAAGTATTAGCCCCAGTTCAATTGCTTTCACAAAATGGCTACGGGCATAGAGTCTATAGTTTTCAGCAAAACTCTTATGCTCTACAACAAATCCACGACCAGTAGCCCGATATTTTGCCCCACCATGCAGAATAGTTCGGCCAAAGAAATGACTTCGAGTGCCCATAGAGAATGTGTAGAAAACTGATGAAAGCTGGAGCTGCATTGTCAAGAAATCCCAGATAGCTTGAAGAAATCCATGCTCAAGGGAATTCTCTACAATCATTGGAAGGGCAGTGAAAAGTCCAAGTTGGATGATGAACTGCTGATTCAAGATGGTACCAAGTGCTTTATTGTCATTGCTGTTTCTTTCCATTGCGGCTTCAACACCACTAAGGGCAAGATAAAGTCGACCCCATAAAAAGGCATATACAGTCAGAATCACCATCATTGTGTTGAAGAAGAACCCCACAGTAGTGTAGAAGAATGACAGCATCCGGAAAAAGTCCAGCCTATGACCCAATCTGTACGCATCTCTGCTTAGGACTTGCTCCCCATTCCCACTGGCAACCTTTGCTTCAAACATTGATATTTGATTCAACCCAACATCCCTTCCTTTTCCAACCTGAATGTACTCATGGTGTGTGACATTACCTCCTCGAAGAGTGCAATTAAAGCCAGCAAAAATGTCTTCACTTATGTTGATCACTCTGGAAGCTTTACTGATACCACCTCGAGTTAAGAACCAAAACCTGTCAAACACATCTGGATGACCATAATGCATTCTTATTTTCAAAGGATTTGCCAAAACCCTCTGTCCTAGGGTGACAAAACTCGTTTCCTGAGCTGACATAAACCAAGCAAGAGAGGAAACAGAACCAGTAAAAACATGTTCCCTAACTCCCAAAATAGTAGGTTTCCGGATACCATAGTAATGCCTGTATTCTTCCAAGAGATTCCGCATTTTCAGTGCCTCCTCAAAGTAGTTGTCCTGGTTCATATCAATAGTCTGAACTGCATCACCACGAGTGAAGATAATTGCATGATTTTGATTTTCTGGCTTCCCTTCTCCAAGCTTCAAGGGACCAGGCAACTTTACGCGGTAAATTTCCACCTCCTTCTGCAATTGTTGGTCATACTTAACAAGAACAGAGTAATACTCCATCTCATCCCTTCTAGTGGTTCTCTCATCAACATAGGCAACCCGAAGGGCTTCATTGTTTTTCATCATATACAAAATTTCATCAGCATGAGGATCCTTTCTTGCCTTCTGAGTTCCATATATCTGGCAAGCAACTACATACGTGAATTTCATTAAAGCAGTCCCATACTCATGGCCTTTGAATAACAAATTTACTGAACTGCTTGCTCTACTTAAACTCCTGGAGGAAGGTGACTTTTCAGAGTTGAAACCTTCTAAACTATCTTGCCTCATTGAAACAAGTTCACGGGAGCCTTCTCGAATATCCATTTCTGATGCAGAATCCAGAAAAGCCAGCATCTTGAGGGCCCTATAGTAGTACATCATTCCTCTAACTGTCCGTGATAGCGTCTGGCCTCTGTAGGAAGCCCAGAGCCTCAAATCCCTAAGCTTATCAGTCCAAATATCACTGTCTTTCACCATCCCCTCCCGATGCATCCTCTCCATAAAATTCTTCCAATCATCATCATATATAGTCTGCAAATAATAAAGGATTGAAACCCCATCTTCATTCTCAGTTCTGAGCTGTTCTTTGCTGTACAATACTTCCTCACTATAGTAAGGTGTTAGAACACTGAAAGCCATCATTTTCTCAACTTGGGGAGCATGGGGCATGTTCATAAAGAGTGAGTTACTGAAGAAAGCAATCCTCCGTCTAGCTTCAAGATTTTTTGGGATGTTTTGCATTGAATCCCTGGAGGTGAGAATTGTGTGCAAGCGGCGAACCTGCCGATAGAAGTTCTCATTGTTGGTGTCAGGTAACTGAATGGCATTCTCAAAAAGGAGACCTGAACCAGGATTACGTTGAGCCAAACCATCCTCCCTTAGCTGTTCAGTCTTCCTTTCTTCCCTGAAAAAATCCCGGACAGCAATCTCATAAAGGGCCTGAAGGTTATTCACCACTTGGTTAGCATCTTTCTTGGGCTTGTTTAATAAATCAACAAGCTTTATCAACTTGCTGTGGAGCAGAGGCAGTGCAGTGGTATTAAATGTTTTGGTGAATTTCTCAATCTCAAGAGAGTGATCGATTTCTTGAAACAGAACTGTCACAATAGAGTGCTCTTCACTATTAGGTTTGATAATCTCAAGAAGCAAGTGCTTTACACTATCATATGCTTCAATGACAGCACAACGTCTGTACTCATTCTTGCATATCTTTCTAGTCAGCTTCTTATCAGTCTCATCAACTAGTTCTTTGGCCTCACTGAGTGCAAGCAGCAACTCATTGCAGAGAAGAAAACATGGCCAGCGGATAACCCTGACATTCCAAGAGTTCTGTGGCAGCTCCAACAGCTCAACCTCTCTGTCGGAGATGATATCCTCCTCCCTGAAAGACAAAATTATCTCGTTCCATATCAAAGCAAACTTGTTGGCCTCAACCTGATTAGACTCAAGTTTCTTAAAGGGCCGACCAAGCCCATATCTGAGCTTCAACCTGTGGATGGCATCCTTAAACTTGCTCTTCAACGTTCCTCGTGCATTCAACAATTGCTCCTCTGGCATGAGATTAAACTGAATTGCACTGGCAAAAAACTGGAACCTCAATTTCAGCTGTTGCATATTTCGAATCTCACCCAAGTGTGCAAACAACCCCACAGCTGCCCCAACAAAAGATGAATATATTGAATACCAGATCTGTATATCCATTAGATAAATCAAAACAACCGGCAGCCACAATAACCCAACGGCAAATCGGTTGCTGTTATGAATAAACTCATGCCATTCATACTCAACACCCTTTAGGTTCAACAGTGCCTTTGTTGGAGCAATCATGGGTTTAATCTGCAAAAAGTAACTGAAACAAAATTTTGTGGCCAGCACCACAACCCAGAAAAATGTATACTTAATGTTGTCCACAAGACCTTCTCTCAAACCACGACCAACAAAGGTTCTGCTCTGGAACCACCACGACAACATGTAAAAAATCCTCCAATTTGTATTCTCAACAAAGTTTCTAATCCAAGGAATTATAAAAAGGGCTAAAGCCAGAAGCTCTGGAATGATGAAAACAAACACAACCTCAAGAAAATTCACCACCCGCCTATTGGCTTCCGCCGACCACCTCCTATCATGGTTTCTCTGCGACCATATCCTCCCGTAAACCACGCCAAAGACAACAATCCACCCTGCCGCAACAATACTCTTCAGCACCATCCTCACTCCAAGCCACATCGTCTCCCTCGAAACCAACCTGTACTGCATCCCTATATCAAGCAAAGACTGCACAAACCTCATGCCACTCCAGGTGAAGAAAATGGTCAACACCCTGACCTGGACAGTCCTATCCTCCAAAGCCTGCCACGGATAAGTCTTCCCCTCCCAAGCAACAATAATAGCAGCCTGAAGGAACAACACCAGCATCACCCAAAGCCTATCAAAACTCCTAAACAGGTTCCAAAACGACCTCTGCTCCACAAAGCCAGTCTTCCCCACATGCTTTCCACCACTACCCGTCACAAAGAAAGTGCTACCAACATCAATGGGCCACTTGAGCTTCTCAAAACACCTCCTACTCCAAAAATACTCGTTGATATCATCGTAGTTCCTCCAAGCACTATGAGGAGCGGTCCCATTCCTACTACTCTCTACCTCACGCTTAATTGTCTCATAGATAGGTTTCACAACGCAGTTGAGGAAAGCGTTCTCACCGGAAATCGAAGGCATCACAGGCTGGCCAGTGTTCTCATCAATGTAATCCTCCAAGATCTTGTTGAGCTCCATCGCCATGTGGTGGAAGATGTAGCAGATGCACTCCGGCACGAACCGGAGGTTCGCCGCCTCGCCCCAGATCAGGAGGTAGAGGGACACGTATAGGAGCTCCCGGCGCTGCTCGGAGTCGCCGCCGGCGCCGCCGCGGCGGCGGTCGGAGATCCAGATGTTTGACTTCTTGCCGAGGTAGGAGCACCAGGCGGTGTAGTTCTTGAGGAGCTTGCGTCGGAAGCGCCGGAGCACGCCGGCGTCGAGGGTGTCGATGTTGTCCGGCGGCGGCGTGAGGCGCATCTGAGCGTTGGCGAGGTGGAGGACCAGGTGCTCGCGCTGGTTGCGGACGTTGTCGCGCTGGAACCCGAAGAAGAGGGCGAGCCAGTCCAGGAGGTCCATGTGAGGCTGCCATTGCGAGAACGGCGGCCGCCGGAGGTCGCCGACAGCTCGGAGTGCGGCGGCGGCGGCCCGGACCTCGGGGAACCGGAGGGAGGGGTGGTCGGCGAGGAGGTTGTGGACGGGGATGATGTTGTACGGCTCTTCCTCCCGGACCGGAGTAGCTGCCGCCGGCGCCGGCTGAGGGTGGCGCTGGCGGAGATTCATAGCATCGGAATGGGAACCCTAGAAACGGTGCTGCTGCTTTTGTTGTCGAAGAAGTTCAAAACAGTGCTGAGTGCGGCGGTTACTGTGGTTGTTACGCCGTTACAGAGAGAGAAACAGAATGGAGAGAGAGAGAGAGAGAGAGAGAGAGAGTGGAGAAGGTGGCTAACGTGCGCACTGCAGAATGAGTAATGAGTACGGAGTGGGAGGGGAAGAAGAAACGGCGCGTTGGCGCGTTGAATATTTTTTTATTCTAATTTTGATTTTAATTTTAATTAATTAGACAAGAAGAAATTTAATTTACCTTTTTTCACTTGTGCGTGTATTTTCAGCGTGTCCTCATTACTTTAATAATTTCTGTTTTTTTCGGTAACATTCGTCAAATATGTCTTAGTCATACATCGGTCGTGAGTTACACGTTTTTACTGGGCTACCCGTAAGATACAATGATATTTACGTAGTCGTCATCACCATCCCTGTCTAGTTTCTAATCAATAAGCAACTAAGCGTAACGTTCATTCTATGTATAATTCTGCATTAATAAAGTGCTTTTTGGCCTTACGGTAAATATGAAATAGTTCTTTTTTCTACAAAAGAGATGTAATTACTAATTGCTTAAGTGAAAAAAAAATCCAGTAAAAAGAGAAAATCAAGTGACTAATTAAGGATGCAGGCTCTCCAATGAATGTGAATTATTTTTTGTTTTATAGAAAGTATCCAAATGGGGAATAGAAAAGAAAAGAAAAGAAAAAGATACAATATATCGGTTCTGAAAAAGGGTTATTTATCTTTCTGGCTGTGAGACTATGTCTGGGTATGGTGGTATCCGAATGAAAAACGAAGATTCTCAAATCAGTGGTCAATAATAATGAGCGTTTATCAACTTTCCCTGATTTCAAGGATTCCCTACTCGCAATGGCACTTTGGGGTTCCTCCTCCTTTATAATACTAATACTAATATATAGTATTTGATTAAATCAATTTCATCATACTATAGTTGCCTAATTTAAATGAAAGCAAAAAGTAAAAAGAAGATAAAATAAAAGGAAGAAAAGTGAAAGAGTAACGTGCAGCGCGTAAAGCAGAGGCGGAATTTCAGGTCCAGTCCCCAGCACGCTACGCGCTTGGTTCGCATGAAAATAAGAAGCGAGCTAAGATTTTTATTTTTATTTTTTTTTGGCTAGAAGCCAAGATAACTAAGATAAGGAAGATGGAGAAATTTCAATTTCATTTCGTATGGAAGGGGAGGGGGCACGAATTTTGAAACGAAAACGGCGGGTTCGGACTTAGGCAACGACGTCGCTTTCTGGTGGATGGCCAAACAAACTAATTTAGTTGCCAATTTTGTCCAACAGTGGGGTCCACAGGACCATAACACACGCTGAGGCCTGGGACCTGTGCTTGACTTCCATTGGATCGGAGAAAACACCCTATCTTCTTCGGGTCTTAATGGTTAAGAGAATTAATTAATTAATTAATTCTAGTACAGGAAAATAATTATAACCAAGATATGCACAAATAGTAAATATCGAAATACACTGTGTCTGAATATTCAATATAGCATTATCTACTGGTTCACTTCATGAGTGCGTTAAGTACACTTCTATATATAAAAATATAAATTTAATTTTTAACATATTAGTATAAACTATGATTAATTAATTATATATTACTTTTTACTGTAACTTTTGAAATCATCATTAAAACATTAAATATTTGTAATAATATAATAATATAAGATTAAACAACAATATAAAAAAGTAGATTAAAATTATATATATATATATATTATTAAAAAAGAAAAAAAATGTGTGATATATCAAATTTTAAAGTGAGATGACAACATTAATAGAAGTTCAATTATATGATGAATTTTTTATTTATATTTTACTATATCTTGAGTTTATTTTTTATTTTTTTTAATTGATGAGTCGTATATTACTTTAGATTACGATAAACTTCCTCTTCAATTTAAATTTGTTTTTTCTATTAAAACGAAATGCTATTTTTTTACTAAACTTTATTTGAAATAAAAAAAAGGGGACACATGGAAGTGCAACGTGCCTTTTGGCAGAAGGTGCTGCAGACGGTGAAAGTCTACGCTGATAATCGTATTATTATATTAAGACCAACACCGGCCTACAGGATTCATCGCACGATAATGAGATGCAGAGTATCCAAGTGGCATTGGGAGCTTCATCAAACAAAATAAAAATGGCGTTGGGGTTGGGGGCAGAAGCATGGCTTTTTCTTCTTAGCTGTGCACATGTTTCCTTTCTATTGTTGCTTTCTGCGTAATGGGTTAAGTTGGTTTAAGACTTTGTTCATAGAAATTATCAACAGAGCGGTGCAAAAGGAAGCTTCTAATAAATGGCTTCTCCGTTGTTTTAAGCCAAACCAAACAAGTTCTTTAATATTCGATATGAGACAAGCAGAAAAATTCCCGCGATAGCATTTGAGATATCCCCGCTCTCTCTTTTTCAATATACATGTACTTAGATATATTAATTTAAAAATATATTAAATTAATAAATAAATTTAAACACTGGAAGTATTTTTTTCTATTTTTTAAAAATTTAAATTCACTTTTGTGCATCTAAATTCCCATTCCGAAGAACTCTTTGTTTTTAGGTACGTTGAGAGGGAAATTTATATTAATTCGTCGTCAAGGTAAAGTCTTAATGTTTAATAAGCGCTTATAATGATATTTATTGATAGTTTATCAATAAAAATTTCAAAAATTAAATTTAATCATAACAAAATATGCCTAAAATGTTAATTAAATAAGGCAATCCTAATTGTCTATTTTAAAGATGTCTAGTCTCAAATGGTTGTATTCTTTAGTAATTTCTCTAATTTTAAATAAATTTAATTACATTGCTTTATTCAATAATTAATAAAAATCTACACATTTTTGCAACGCAATATCCATGAATCACAATAATATATATAGAGGGAGGAAATCTTTCATTTAAAGACTAATTCATCTCTAATTAGTATTCGGGATCAAATAATATTCCAAGTAATTATTTGATCTCTAATTGATGCGTCGAAAATGTCCCCGTCGTCTTAAAGTGAACAATTACAAAGTCCTAAGAGTTGTCAATTCACAATGATTATAAATTTTTTATATGGTATGTTATTGCACTTTATTTAGAAAAGATAAAAAGAGATCTATTTGATACCGGATATATTCTCTTTAATGGTGGAAGAAATCAAACAATCATCAAATTCTCCTATTACAACCAAGTGGAGTAATCCACCCGCAATAATAATGTAGTAGAAAGCACGCCAGGCGTGCCGGAATCTTTTTATATATATATCCATCTGAAAATCTTTATTTATTTCACTTTGTGTAACTCACTCCTCATCTATCTCTTTCTTAAGTTACAAATCATTTAAAGAAGGGAATATATAACCGGCAGATCATCAATAATTAAAAGTTTTATATATTGCGTCAAAATAAGAAAGGAAAAATATCAAGTGAGGGATTTTCTGCATAAATACTAGATAAATCCTCACATCTCAAACATTTACATTACATAGGATGATAAACGGTGCAACATTACATAAAAACCTTTATTCCATGCATAATAAAACACGCAATGATTTGAGGGGTATGAACAGATAACATCCTAGTGTAGCAGGACAAGCACTGTTCCAAACTCCAAGACAAGTTGTTTTCACCCTGACCATCCTCTCTGGGGCCCCACAGAGCTATGCACACTCAACCTGTCAAGCACAGAGTTGAAGTCTATAGGCTGTCCACTCTCTTCCATCCTCTGGATCACACTTGCCACATGATCACCCCTGAATCCCATGCTAGCCAATTTCTCAATCAAGTCATAATAAGGGTGGCTGCGGACAAATTGTGACTGGCTAGGATTCCGGACCATGAGGTTGTGGCCTGTGGGGTTCTGAAGTGAAGCACTTGTTGGAGGGTATCCAGATTGAGCATAGTGAGGAGGAGGTTGGGGTGGATGGTGTGTCCTTCCTGCCTCGCCATCATACATCATGTATGCGCTAGCCGGAGGAGGAAGCGCTGGGTGGGAGCCGGCAGAGCCATACACTTCGCCTGGTTGTGCGGGGAAAGAGCCCTTAATCTGCTGGGGTGGAGGTTGCTGCTGCGGAACTGTTCTACCAGCTGTTCCTCCGTATCCATATGGTATGGCGTCAGTGCGGCTAGATACTGCTGGTGGCGGAACTCCTGAATATGGCATTTGCATGGGCATGCTGTTTGGTAGTGCTTCTGTGGGGGGAGATGGATTTGTTCCTTGGCTTGGCTGGTAGGAAGGGTACACAGTTGATGAGGGGGGTCTTATTTGAGGCTGCATTGAGGGTGGCTGTGGAGGTGGCACCTGCTGAGGTAACTGCTGAGGCCATTGCTGCTGTTGCGGCTGCTGTTGCTGTGGCTGCTGATACTGAGGAAATTGTTGCACAGGTGGGGATGGGGTTACCTGAGATGCTGCTGGTTGTGGAGCCACTCGCGACATGTCTTGTAGTTGGGGTGTTCGGTATTGTTGATCAGAAGGTAAATACTGATTCTGGGGGAGCTGGGCCGCGGCTGGTGGATTGGGCAATGGAGTCGGCTGCATGTAATAAGTAGGTTGTTGAGTGGCTTGGGTCACAGTAGGTGCTGGAGCCTGAGAAGGGGGTGCGGCTGGCTGCTGCTGGGGGGCAATTTGATGGGGCAGGGCAAGAGCTAACTGCTGGTTGTGTGCATCAGATGCACTATCAGGTTTTTTAGGATCCGTTGTAGAAGGCGAAGATCTCTCCTCGTTCGACTGCGAGTGGCTTGAGGAAGATGATTCTTTCTGAGCAAGTTGAAGCTTGGCTAATTCTTTCTGAGTCTCAGCTAGCTCCTGCTTGTCTCTTAGAATTTGTACAGACCTGTGGACCTGCACAACCAGCATCAGGAAAATGAATACAAAGCAAAAAAACCTATATTGGTCGAAGTATATGTGGTCAGTTAAAAAAGGGAACAGATATATGAAGCATGTTAATAAAGGACATAGTGACTTCAATGGTCTATACTGAGCAGACTGCTCCCATCTGAAAGTCAGTTTTCGTGTAGGTTGGAACAGCAGCAAGGAGAATAACAGAATATTAATTCTTAATTTAGCAACAATGAATAAAAATCAGGTTTGCAATTGACGACCCTTATGAACAAAGTATTTTAATCTTGGACAGCTTGGCAAATTTAGCAACAATGAATAAAAGTCAGGTTTGCAATTGACGACCCTTATGAACAAAGTATTTTAATCTTGGACAGATTTGCAAATCAAGATAAGAATATGGTTGGATTTGTGGGTTCAGAAAGAACATTTGCAACTGAATTGAAAAAAAAAAAAAAAAAAAAGACTGCTTCTATTACTGTGCAATTTTCCCAGCATGGACAGGAAATTATTTATCGGACTTCATTTTACCATATATGATGAGAACATGAGATCCACACTATTCATCCATCGAGATAATTTCTTATTTTTAGAAGCACATGTACAGCTTTGGGGCACTGTTATATGTGTACCAGGTACATATTCAATACAGGCAAGTGTAAAGAACCATACCCGAATATTAGAAAATTTACCACAACCCTTATTCATAACTACACTGATATGGGTACAGACACTTTTAATTGTGGAACCTACAGCTAAAGCCTTAAGCAATTTATAAAGCACATCAAAACAAGTGAAACCATAGTGTATAACTTGAATGGTAATTTATTATTCCAGATATTATCAATTGAAAGTGACTTACTTCCTGAAGATGCTTTTCAAGAGATTTGAGCTTTAAATCTTGCTCCCCATGGTCACGATTTGAATCAGATCTCATTTCTCCAATAGATTTGTCAAGATTGTAGCAATATAATTCCAACTGGGACAGCCTTGAACTAATTCCCTCAAGAAACCGCATGAGATTGTCAGCATATTTTTTCATGCTCTTCTCTACAGTTGCAATCACATCTTGGCTTAAAGAATCTTCCGGCGGATTATAGGCTGTAGAAGGAAACATTGATGCCCTTGCCATCCTTGATTTGTGAAAATCCTGCATCAAAGTAAACATTTGTGGATTTGAGATTCAAAATTTCACAAGAGAAGCATAAAAAGTACACGTGAATCATAATCATTAGTTCATTACAAATGTATACATGCATACAAGATACAATAAGCTTGAGGATGGTCCACAAATCTTAGAATAAAGCAAGCATAACTGTTCTAGTAAAACAGAATACGTAAGCACTTTCATACAATGCACCACAGACACTTTACTGCTTTTCTCAAGGAAAACAAGTAATGACTGTCATTCCTCGGTGAGAAAGGACACCTTCTTTAAGCACCAATGTAACGTATGTCATCATCAGTCTCTTATGTCCTAAACTTCATTTTTTTGACCTGATCCTCACCAATACCTCGGTTGATATGACAAAGTATTGTGTAGTGGACCAATTACTTACACCTGTATCCTCATGTATCCAAACCAAAGTAAGCTAATAAACAGATTACATTTTCTAGTTTTCACATGATGATTGATCAATAACGTATCAAACATACAGCCAGCCATCTTCATAACTCAATGGCTGCTATGTAACGACTGCTCAAATTCAACATATCACAGTATCTGATCTTTCAAAACATTTATACCCAGAACGCTAGGACATGATTCCTCTGATTCTCACAACTGCTAACTGTAGTTGATCTCATTCATGTTGCATCGAAGCATTTTTTCCCCCTTCAAATTATGACAAAAACTCAAGCAGATGAATGGATATACAAAACCAAACACTTCCAAGCTAAGGATACAAATGCATACTACAAAACCACAATCTTTATCTTCTTCTCAGACAGGTGAGATATTTCTTTTCTTTTTCTTGCTAACCAGTTCATACATTCATGCACACCACACCGTGGTCCACAACCCCCAAAGTTACTCAAAAAATAAGATCTTCAGGTCATCAACATACCACAAATAAAATGAATATCATGTTTCAGTTTCATTTCACCAATAAGTCAAAATAACTTCAACTATCAGAGAGGCCATCATTTCTACACAACCCACAAGAAAACACCTTTATATTCATTCATCCCAAAACGTTTATTTTCCATGGTAAAACATTCAATAACAATAATGAACTCACGTCCCAAGATGTTATCAACATCCAAAGCCACTCCAATTTTTCCTCCTACTATAAGTTCCAACAACACAATCAGCAACCCAAACAGCTCAAGAATCCAAAAGATGCAAACTCAAAGTAAAACTCGACGAGTCCCAACCAAAACGACGATCGGTGATGAAGGGAATTGCAACAAACACCAAGAATAAACCCCTTTTCCTCAATCATCAAAAATCTTTCTTTCTTTCTTTTTTTCCCCCCTAAAAATGGTAACTTTCCTAAACCCTAATCACTTCTCCTTCAAAATTTAAAGACCCATGTTCGGAAATTTCCCTTAGAGGCTAAAAATCTATGAGTCAACGCTCAAAACGACACAAAGGGCACATGGGTACATATACCTTAGTTGAATTGGCGTTGATGACCGGATCGGCGTGATTGCCATTGGAATTGGAATCCCTGTTGCCGTAGTCTTCGTAGGAGCAGAGGATGTCATCAGAAGCGAAATCGAAGCCCTTGGAACCCGAGTTTCCGCGACCTGAGGATCCAGACGCCATAGCTGGAGCTTGAAGATGCAGAGAGAGAAGAAGACTTCACTAACGAGACAAAGGACTTGGACAAGAGAGAGGAAATGTGGGTGTAGTGAGAGAAAGGAAGAAAAACGTTACTTTGCTTTTCCGCAAAACGCAGTCTAGTATTTGTAAAAAATTTAAACTGATTTTATAGTGCCGACCAATAAAAAAAAATTAAAAGAAAATAAATAATTATGATAAAATTTTTATTATAATAAATAATTATGTATATAAATTGATATTTTTTATTATTTTTATTAATTAATATTATAATATTAATTTATATTATAATATATTTAAATTAAATTTTTTGTAAAAATAGCAAAAATAGTGACATTTTTGCGACGCAGCCCATAACAAGAAAAAAATGAATAAAATCATATAAATATATGGGTAATATAATAAGTTTTTGATAAAAAAATATTAAATAAAAATAATAATTATTATATAAAATTTATCATTTAAATATTTTATTATTTTACTCATTTCTTTTGTAAATATTATATATTATATCACAAAAGATATATGTCAAATATTTTTCAGATAATAATAATAATAATAATAATAAATATGAAAAGTAAATGACAAATGACAAATAAAAAAGAAACGTTTTTTATGAATGAGGGGGAAGGGGGTTGAGCTGTTGGGCTTGGAGAGGAAGATAAGGATGAGATGCACCGACGATGCTTTTTTAGGTGACGACTCATAAAAGGCTACGTAATACGCTGAAATTTCTTATTTTCATTATCATATCAATTAAGTTAAATACATTGTTTTGGCATAAAAAAATTTAGTTATTTAATTAAGCTTTAGTTTTGAGGGTTTTTTTCGTAAATAAAAGAAAAAAATTTTAATTTCAAAGATACAATAATTTAAAATTAATTATGAAAATCTAGAGTATAATGGGTATTAGATAAATTAGCCTAGCTAAGCCAATTTTAAAAAATAACATAAATCGACCTAGCTAAATCGATTTATATATAACTTAGTTAGGCCAATTTCTATTAAATATTTTCTCTGTAAAAACTCTCTAATAGATAATAGATGGAGATCATTTTTTATTTGTTAAAATTAAAATGTTTATAAAAAAAAATATTTAAGAGATTTATCATACTAATTTCCCATAATAGTGAAATCATAAACATAGCAGAAGGTGCTACATTCTATAGTCAAAATCTAGTTGGTGTGACTATTTTTTCATCATCTATAACTCTTTAATGTCAAAATCTGATCGGTGTCAATGAGAATCTGCAACAACATGGATAAGGTTGAGCTAGGGCCACCAAAGCGATGTGATCTTTGCAGGCAAGAGGGGCACACCAGATGAAGATGCCTAACCTTACATACTTCAAGCTTTAACCAGCCTAGCACAAACAATTAATTAATGTCTTTGTTTTTAATCGTTCTTCATGTATTAATTTCCGTTGTTATGTACGTTAATGTTTATTTTGTTGCATTTTACAGTTAATTGAAGTGGTTTGTTAATCAATTTTAGTTGTCAATATGGGAGGGTTCTCTTCTTTGACTCACTCTCAATTACTTAATTTTCAGAGTATTTCTATTTCTTTCACTCTTAATTGGGCACTTCTCTTTCACTTTTCAGTCTTTAGTTGGCTCATAAGATGTTTTTTTTCAACTATTTATTACTAAATCAAACTAAATTTTGCTAAAATTAAATTACAATATTATAACTAATTTAAACTAAAGGAAGGTGAAATTAAATTATAACATCACTACTAAACTAAACTTAATTAACTAGAATTAGATTACAACATTATAACGAAATTAAACTAAATGAAGTTAAATTAAGGTTTCAAGATTACAATTAAATTACACTAAAATCTAAATCCAAATCCAAATTCAATTAAATTGCACTAAAGAGTTATAGATGATGAAAAAATAGTCACACTAATTGGATTTTGACTATAGAATATAGCACCTTCTACTATGTTTGTGATTTTACCATTAAGGTGAATTAGTATAATAAATCTCTCAGACATTTTTTCTTGTAAACACTCTAATTTTAATAAATGAAAAATGATCTCCATCTGCTATCTGTTGGAAAGTTTTTACAGAAAAAATATTTAATAGAAATCGGCGTAACTAAACTAATTTTAAAAAAGAACATAAATCAACCTACAACATAAATCGGCCTAAGGCCGATTTAAGTTATTTTTTAAAATCAGCTTAGTTGGGCTGATTTATCTAATACCTATTACACCTTAAATTTTTATAATTGATCTTAAATTATCATATTTTTAAAATTAAAATTTTTTTTCTTTTATTTACAAAAAAAACCTTAGTTTTGATGTATTGTTATTGTAAAGATTTTTTATATAAATATTTAATTACATATTATTATGTTATGAAAAGTATTTGACGTTTTTAATAAATATTTTAATAATTATATATATAATATTATATAATTAATTGATTGTATAAAATATTTTTTATTTATAATATATTAAAATTAATTTTACTTACTTATATATTATAATAGTATGAAAATATTTTATTTTTATAATTAATATTTTAAAAGTAATATATAATAACATTTTTTATTACTGTAATATATAATAATATTTAATTAGATAACAAAATAAGTTCTTCAATCATTATATTAAAATTATAGTCATGTAATATTTGATTCGTCTATACCTTTGTTTATTTGTATATAATGATAATGATTTAATATAGATTGGTAACTAACAGTCTCATTCTCATAAAGTATCAATATATAAGTTATTTCTTTTTTTTTTTTTTCTATTTGCTCATACCAACTTCTGTTTTGTAACGTACACTCATTGACTCATCGAAATAAAAAACAGTAAACTCATTACGATTTTTTATTGTTTTCGATATATAATCCTTTGGCTTGTTTTTTTTTTTTTAATGTAACAATTGTCCTTTGTTACATGTTAAAGTAGTCTCAAAATGAATAGCGCAATCCACCCAAAAAAAAAAAAAAAATGAATAGTGTAATAATGTGAATGGAAGTGGCTTCACACGGTAACAATAAGGAAAGTAGGTAGCTGTTAATTCAACAAATAAACAGTACTATGATTGCCGCGTTTGAGAGTCTGATGTTGTTTTTCCGATTGAAAACATGCTCACAAAATACGTTAGAATATTTGGTGTTTATAAAAAAATTGTTATATTCAACTACTGGAAAAATTATATGTAATATTTGAGGAGTTCAATTTATTTATTAAGGAATTAAAAATTATTCATTTAAAAACACCTATTTTTCATATACTTGTTAATTGGGGAATTATATATTATATTATAATAGGTGGAATTTGATTTATTTATTTATTAAGGAATTGAAAATCATGTAATTTTTAAATGGTTAAAATATACAACTTTTAATTCTCCAATAAATAAATTGAACTTGTCAGAGATTAATTGTATGTACAGAAAGTAAATTTTATGAATACACAATATTTAGTTTCCTAATATATAAACAATAATAATAGTTGACTCTCTTAGTTAGCCTTCTACTCATGTATTGCTATAATTTGAGTAGTTGAATTCAATTCTTAAATTCTTTTATTGATGAGTGATATATATATATATATATATATTGAGTTTTCTATGTTTTCCTTATTTGTGCTAGATTTTGAAAAATTTTTAGGATTTTATATCTATTATACATCTTTAAGTGGTAAATAGAAAAATCAAACAAAGAAAACAAACAAAGGAAGCTCCATAAGTTCAAAACAAAAAATAACAAATCAGGGACGGAAACAGAAAGAGAGAGATTCGAACCCTCAGTACAAAAATTCATACGTTTTAGGGATTGGCAACTTACCCATTCAATGACTTTTGCACCAGACATTCCCCAAATGGGTACTGTACTCTCGGGTCGGGTGAATTCCATAATAGATGCCAAAGGATCCAATGACTTCGAAAGAATTGAACGAGGAGCCGTATGAGGTGAAAATCTCATGTACGGTTCTGTAGAGTGGCAGTAAGGATGACTTATCTATCAACTTTTCCACTATCACCCCCAAAAAACCAAACTCTGCCTTACGTAAAGTTGCCAGAGTACGCTTACTAAGGGCCAAGTTGGTAATTTTTCTTACATCCCCACTCCCCGGAGCCCAGGTATCATATATACCCCCAAAATAAAGAACCTTGAATATATATATATATATATATATATATATATATATATATATATATATATAAAAGAGTTCAATAAACCGAGAAGTATATCTTGGCCTTAAATTAAGATGAATATTTCTCTTAACCCAAACTTTGTCTATTAAAAAAATTAAATTATCTAAAAATTAACACATAATTCAATGATAATTGGACGTAGCAAAAATATTTTTATAATTATTCAATACTCCAATATAGTTTGTGAGTACTAGGGATGTGCACCAGCACTGGTCAACCAACGAACCCAAACAACTTGACTCAACCTGTGAGTAAAAATTCAGTTTGGGTAGGATAATTAAACTTATTACCCGACTCAAAGACTCAAACTCGCACTTATATGTTACCCTAAATCCTTAATTTTATTTCCTTTCCCCTTACATACTCCACTCCACTCCATTGTTGCATTGCTTCGTGTAACATCCACAACGAGTTCCGACTTCCAAATTGATTTTCAAGTTATAAACGAGTTTCGATCTCTGAATTTATTCCCAAGAGCTTTTCATTTTTATTGGTGTTCCCGAGTTTGACCTATGATCGACTTCTGAGATTGAATTTAGAGTTTTGAGGTTATATAAGTTCTGATTTCTTGGTACATAAGGTTAATGTTTTGATTCCCAATTTCCGGTGTTATGCTTAGAATCGATCTCCGAGATTTGATCCTGGATCTAGTTTTAGAATTACGTGTAATAAGAGTTTTAAAGCGTCTTAGTTCTCGACTTCCAAGTTTACGTTAACATCCCCGACTTCCAGGTTTAAGTATTTTAGGTTTCATATTCTTGTCCTTGACTTTCGATTTTGAGGTGATTTGTGTGCTGTATGATTTCCGACATCTGACTTTATTTCCAAGTTTCAAATAAATAGACAAGATTTTCGATCGCCGATTTCATCTCCAAGTTTCAAACAATATGGCACGAGTTCCGACTTTAAGCAGAATTGAGACGAGTTCCGATTTTAGATACAATGGAAGTGAGTTCCATTTTTTAGGCAAAATGGAGAATAATCTAGCCATAAAAGAGGGAGACATGGCTAAACTTTACCCACAAAATTTCAGCCAATCAAAACTCACAAAGCCAACTATCTCTTCAATGCTTAAATCAGATTTTTGTCTCTTATTCCCTGCTGATTTGCGCCACTCTCTCCTTGCTTTAGTCTTCTTTTTCTCTTCTACTTTCTTCTTTTCTTTTCCTCTCAACCAACTCCATCAAACCTTCAAATTTAATAATGTTCCATCAATTCAAACTCCAAGACTTAGCAAAATCATATACAAAGAGGTAGAGGTTCAATTTTGTTCTTATTATTCTGATTGTGGGTGGCTGATTTTTGTTATATTTTATCACTTTTTGATGTGATTAGTGAATGAAAATGATAATCTTTGGCTAGTTGTTAGCTGTTTTTGTGTTTAAATTTGATTAAGGAATAGGAAAGGGCAAGAATAGGAAAATGTGAGAGGCTGGAAGACCAATTTCCCTCGGCAGTCCATACGGCGAAGTATACGGCTTCGCCTATAGCCGGTTAAATCCAATAAGACTATTTTTATATGAAATTAGACATTCAGAGCTTTCCATATATATATAATATAATATAATATAATATAATATAAGGCCATTGGATTAATATTGAGAGAGATATGAATTTTTGAAGTTTGACCTAGGAATCAGGACTTTCATCCGGGCAATGTGAGTTGAGAAGGGTGTAACTCACCCTACACAATTCCAAATTAAGTGAAACCAACTTTGTTAGAAAGCTTATACATAGGAGAACATCCTATAAAGAAATTTTGAGTTAGATACGGTCCCATTTGTTTTCAGTGGTTCGAAGAAGTTGCCCTATGTCCAAACCAGGCCAAAACAGGGTAGTTCAAGAAGGTCAAATTTCGAGATTTATAACTTGAGCTCTACTAAAGCAAATGAAATGAAAGCTTATCCTATTAGCTTTAATATGGCACTAATTTCGTATGATTTGGATTTGCTTTCGATTTTAGTGGATTTTCACTTTTAGGTGTGTAATTCTGGCCAGTCACATGGCAGACCAGGATAAAACGTGAATAACTTGAGCTATACTTATCAAAATTAGATGGGACCAAAAAGGTTAGAAAATAGACACATAATACTTTAACATATCCAAAATTGAGGTCCAAATGAGTTAAATAGAAATTATGGCCTGATTTACAAAAATTGGGTTGAATGCAAGTGCTGAGACAACAACCATATTTTAATTGCAATAATTGTGCCATGAATTTGATGTTTGGAATATGAATAAAATGTTATGGCTTTTCTGAAAATTTGATATTCTGAGTACTGGCACTATTCATGGGGAAGCGGACACGTTCTATTATGCTGCCGAAATTTTGGTAAAGTCTATGCATAAGTTATAATATACATTTAGATACATGTATATTTTCAAGAAAGTCATAAAGGTTATGTTATGATGACATAAAGATCATGTTATGATGAAAGTTCCATAATACTTGGGCCAGCCCCAAAATAAAGTTAAGGGGAATAGATCGGTGGGAAGGTCAGGGAAAATAAACCCGGCATTTCTATATAGGAACGAGCTCGATCCTGAAAAGCAGATTATTACCCAGGAGTCTAAATAACCAAGAACTCCCAGGGGACCAAGTAATGGAAAAGTTTATGAAGATGAGTTCAAGAATGAGTTTTACATAATCACATTGAATAGTCATTATAAATTGTTTACAGTTTATCTGTTACATTTACTTACTGCTGTATGTTCATCTATTCTGCTCATTATTCTGTGTATCACTATTAGTAATTTATTCTATTTCTTATACTGTCCTAAGTAAAACTAAACCTTGCCTCGGATCAGACGTTTTCTTAAACTTATTAAATACGGATAGTACAGTTTTGATCCCATGTTTTTTTTACACTTAAATAAAAATCGAGGCAACTGAGAATGAATGTGAGGTCAGTTAAATACCATACGCGAACCCTACTAAAAATTTCCTTAAATTCTCACCTCGCTTTGTATTTCCGCATCATTCTCAAACGCTAAAGATGGACTCGACCACCACCCTATTTATTGAGATCCCCAACCTGCAGCTCCACCATGATCCCATAGTGGATTCACTGTACATTGCCGGCTCCTGCAACTTCCGTCTCTACCTTTTTAGCAATAGGAATTTTGCTGTTCCCCTTTTTCACCCTGCCTTTGATCCTGTTGCTCCATATTTTGTGGTCTCGTTGCATATGACACACCCTCCTCTTGCACCTCCAGCTCCCGCAGCACCTATCGCACCTGCTAGTCCTCCGCCCGAGTCCCCTCCACAAATGGTTCCAAACATCCCACTCAGCTCCGAGAGCGATCCTTCGGAGGCTACTGGCCCATCATCCTCCTCTTCGGGACCTAGTATGGACTACTCCCCAGTCGGGCCTAGAATGGCCAACGGCTACCTGATTGAGTAGGTCCCAGCCGTGGGTGGCAGTATACAGCATGACCCTCTTTTGGTAGTGTAGTATTGGGCCATAGACATGGGTTAGCTAGTTCGGGATGTCCTTGGAGGACCTTGTAGGATTGTTTTAATTGACACGGGCCCTATGTTCTTTTTGTTACACCGGCCCCGCTTATGTATCCTACTTTTAGTCTATACATAAACTGAAGCATCGGCTTCTTACCTATATATATATATAGTTAATGATGTATTACCTGTCTGTATCCTTTCTATTGTGCCTTTCTGTAAATTCCGTTATGTTCTGCGATGTTGATCACGTCTGTTATATACCGCACGCCACTTCGTCCGTTTTTTAAAAAGAGAGAGAGAGAGAGACGTGATATGATAAGTAAATAGTAAGTTGAGTATCAACACAGTAACATAATCTACTTAATTCCATGCTATGACTTAAGCATAACATTAAATTAGTAGGGTGTTACACTTTGCTCCATCCTCCCTCCCCTCTTCGATCTTCGTCTCACTCCACCGCATCTTGTCGCCTGCTGTCACTGGCCCATTGCACATCGCCAAAGGAAGCCACTGTCTGTAGACACTGCAAGAGTGCATGGACTCACGGAGGAAGCCACCGTTCATGCCTCTATCATCAGCTAAGCCCAATTCGCGAAGAAGGAAGCCATCGCCAGTCAGCCGGAAAGAAGTTCTCCTGCGATTCCCTCCACCATCGTGAAAAGCCCTCATTAGTCATTGAATGTGAGATTCTGACCTGATTTGGTGTAGATGAATGAATGCCTTCTCTTTCTCTCTATTGCAATGAGACTAAGACAGAGAAGAATAGAGGCATTCTAGCTAGACAGAGTGTGTGTGAATGTTGGAGAAGAAAGAGAAAGAGATTGTGAAAAAGGGCAATATATCCTAAGGCTAAGATTTCCAATATGTGTTTTTTACTTATATTAGTGGTGATTCTAACCTAAGATTCAATGGATAATTTTAACTTTTATTAATGTTGATCACTTGATTTTTAATTTTTTTATTTCTATTAATGTTGACTTGTGATTCTGACCATGTGTTTAAATATGTTTTTCAATATGTGATTCAATGGTGGTGTTTTAATCTATTTTTCGCCCACCAGAAAAAAAAAAAAAAAGTTGGCTCCTATCCGAATGCCTCACCCAATTTAACTCGTAAGTGTTCGGGTTAGATTAGTTCAAATTAGGGGTAAAAAGATCAAAAATTGATCCAACCCAACCTGAACCTATTTGATTGATTTGGGTATTTTTTACTTTTAAACTCAACATGGACACACCCCTAGTAAGTACTACAAAAGCTTCATTACTTTTGCTGCTTGTGATTGAGTGAATGACAAATTTTTAGGGCGGCCTCATTTCACATATTTCACTTTGATAGGAACTAATAAACTAAGCATGTGAGACAAGATTCAGTATTTGCACAACCGAAATAGTGTAAATAAAGTTATTCACATGTACCTAAACTTATATTATTTTATATTTATGTAATTTTTAATGTCAAGTTATGGATTTAATTTAATATATTATAATGTGAAAAAATTTCATATAGTCATTTAATTATATGTTAGCACATCATTAAAATATTTGATTTTTATAGTAATTATTTCAAAAGTCCCATATATAATAATATCTGATTAATTGATAATATAAAATATTTTATACTATCAATATATTATTTTTCTTTCAAATAGAATACTATACTTTTAATTTAATTCATCGCGAATTGTTTGTACTATTAACGCGGAGATTTTTTTTTAAAGATTTACAAGTACGTCATAATAAGGTTACAAATACGTTAATAATTATTCTTTATGTTTTATTTATGATTCAGATCTTCTTAAAACATAGTAATTCAGTGCAAAGTTTATGAGGTTGAATATAGCGCACACATTTTAAAGGGAATTAAAGAATCTAATTTCATCATGCCAAAAAATAAAAATCTAACTTCATAAACCAGAGACATAACGAAGTACATGGTGAAAGCAAATTTTTATCAAAGTTAATGATACTTCTAGAATGAACATGTTAAGATGAACTCGGAAAACAAAAATTAGTCAACATGCATTGAAGCAAAAGACTTCATGGATCAAACCAGATTCTTATCCCACAAATAGCAATTTTCATGGATTCGAGATCTGAAAGATTCAATTTCAATGTTTACAGAAAACGGGTTTCTTGGAGTAAGCAATTTCAAACAAGGCTCCCTGAGGCAGAAGCATTAAATGATGGTTGGTGTTTGACTATATTATATGGAAAAAACAAATTCAGCAACGTGTAAATTCATCATATAACACAAATACTAATACCAACTATCCAGCAAGTACTCCCGAAAAAGAAATCCAAAATCTCAGCTCTAGAAAAATATATTAAAACTTATGAGAAACACAATGACACTGTTGATTCAACAACTTATGATTCTACTCTGGATGACTATAACTATGCCTTATGCTCTTAGGAACACCCTAGTCCTTGGCCCTGACAAGATTTTCTCAAGAGTAGAGGATCAAGTACAGTGTGAATGGAATGCAAAAGAAGAATCATGTATATGATGACTGCGATGGCTCCAGCTATTAAAGCCCCTGTCACTTCTTTGCAAAATTTGGGGACTGCATCACATATTGGTAGCCAAGCTGCATAAGTGTTTCCTTTCTTTCCCACATGAGCTATGGCCAAAGCAGCAGAGATGCTTGAGACAAGTAACATGGTGAACACCTGCTCACAAAATTAACTCATTAATGCAACTCCTGCATAAATAGCCTATTTCAATATTTTAGCTTAGTGATGCATCATATAAGATCTTAGCTCAAATTAAAGTGTAACAATACTAGTACTGTATTATATAACATTTTTCTTTGTATATAGCTTGAAGAATTTGTTTTTTGTTGACAATGTATTGCAAGAGTTGTGCTGTAGAAGCAAGTAGAGCCAACAGAATGAGGAGCTTTTAGGACATTTACCAGATCCATGGCTACCACAAGTCCCCAAAGCAAGCTTTTTCGAGGAAGAAGGAGGACCAAAAATCCATAAACGGTGACAATAGAGTTTGCAATCACAAAGTACCTAGTAAGAATTGTTTGGTCAGTTAAAAGATGAAGAAAACAGCTTTTGTTACACAAACATAAGATTATAATTTTATAATTAAGACACTTACTTGAAGGCAGGGGTGTTAGTGTATTTTACTTCAAATGTTAAGATGCTAGTTCTCTCATGGCTAGTAGCCATGACAATAACCGCTGAAAGGGTTGCCCCGAAGGCCAAGAACCTTAACAAAAGGTGGCAGATCCACCGGGTCTTGCCCATCGATTCCACAAAGAAAATTTGGTGCACAATATGAATCCTGGGATCAAGGGAAAGGCTAAATTTAATAGAAGGAATATTGCATTTTTCAGGATGCTGAGGTGGACAAGAAGAAAATTGGTACCACGGTTAGGGTGTTAGGAAGGAAAATAAGGGATAGTACACCCAAATTTGTACATCTTTGTGTGATGTTAGGTGAAATTTTCATCTGTCTGTGGCTCTATGCCACCGACCAGTTTAACTTTCTCTAGTTTTGCTGCTTTGGCCCCTCCTTCTATGATATGTGTAAGCAATTTCCTTTTTTTTTTTTTTTTTAATCTTACCATTCTTAGATGATATAGGTAATCTGTGCTCATGTTTATATAGAAAAGATAGAATAGTTGAATGTTCTTTTCAATTTCATTTTAGGAATTTATTTACTAAGAATAAGGTACTAGGAAAAACAGGCACAAGTTTTCCAACCTAAGCAAAATGAAGATTATTTTAATTTTCTTCTTCTGTCTATTCTTTTCTTTGCATCTTTTGTTTTCCCTTTTAATTGGCTCAGCTCAGCAACCAAGAGAAGGTTAGTACTATTCAAGCATATGATGCTTCTCGAGACATGATTTTAAACGATTGTGTGATGTCAAGGTATTTGGATTTTGCAGTGAACAATAAACTGTAAAGGATCGAAATCAAGGAAAGCACATATGATTAAGTGATCAGCTTAGTTATCCTTCCCAATTATTGAATGGCTCTACTTAAATTTGCTTTTAGAAAGATGCATTGCGCAGTGAATATGCTGGCCACCTTTCTTGAAATGTGGAGAATTGAATGGCGTAGTTAGATCAAAACAAGAATTTGCTTTTTTGATTAACAAATTTTATGCACATTTTTACAATTTTTTTGTCACTATTTTTGTATGGTTTATCTTCGACTTTGATAAACGATTCTTGCGGATGTATGGGTCGTCCAAAACTTGTTAGAAGGCAGTCTTCATCAGGACCAAATACTTATTATCATTATCTTTATCAAAGGATAATCTAGTGTTGTGAAATATTCCAAAGGTGTATGTCCCTCCATTGTTTGGAGCAAAATCTTTAAAAGTGTTTATATATAAAAGTTGTTTCTAAATACTTTTTTATAAGTGTGGGCTTGCGCACCCAAAGCTATTGCGTGAGTCCATCGAAATAATTTAAGGGTAAATAATTCTTCACTTTTTTATTTTATAATTAATTTCACTTTAAAGGAACTAATTCCTAGAAAAAGCATTCCTAAAAAATAATATTTAAATGTGAATTTTTTTTAAAATCTTTGACTAAATATAAATTAGTCATTCGCATATTTTTTTTTTAGTTATTTACAAATCAAACACTTCAATATTAATAATTGTAAATGCCAAAGAAAATTCGAAAAAACCCTTACCTATTTTTTTTTCTAATAAAAAATTGATTGATAATAATCCTTCTATTGCTTGATTCATTTATCATTGATTTTTTTTTGTTTCACTTGTACTCGTAATTGACTATAAGCCTTTTGAAAATATCAGCAGATTATTACAATACAGAATGATAAATATTTCCTTTTTGGTCAACAAAATGATATTTTTTTTTTCGTCGTGATACATATTTTTTGGTTTAAATATAGTTTTAGTCATTGTGAATATGGACTATTTTAGTTTTAGCGGCTCTTTCTTTCATTATTAGATTTTTGGTCCTTTTCATTTAGATTCAATATCAAGTGATGATATTTATAAAGACTAAAAATAATTTAGAAAATATTTATAATGAGCAAAAATTAAATTTATAATATCTATAAGGACAAACACACATTTTAAAATATTTATAAAAATCAAAATTTAAAATAATGGGGACTAAAAACATAAAATGATAAAAAAGAGGGACTAAAATTAAAGTAAAAATTTTAGAGAGGCTACAAATAAAATAACCTATATTTATGGAAATCAAAAACATATTTAAATTTTTTTTTTCGGTCAACATTGGTTTTCCTTTTTTGGTCTTGGAAGATCAACGCAACACAGAGCCGAACACAGGCCCAACATAGACATAAGCATATAATACAAACCAGGCCCGGCATTATAATATGTCCAACTCAAGGAGACAACAGGCCCAACACAGTAGATCGGAATTAGTTTCCTTCCTTCTCTGCGAAAGGGAGCTACGAAAAACAAAATTGTGACCAAAAAACAAAACACTCAGATACCGAATACCTTGCAGGAGATCAGAAACTTCCCATATTGATTCTCCATTCGTACGAAGAGATTGCCGTTCACATTAAATTATTATTATTAATTACATTATAACGAAAAATCCATCATAATTTTTTAATATATATATAAAATTTGTGTTTATCAATATCTTTACTCAAAAAGAACCCGCTCCCCGACCCAGAAGTCAAAACTAAAGGAACGCTGGCTTACCTAGTGCCTACCCCCTCCCTGCTCTCTCTCACCGTCACTGTCAACCAACCTCATTTCCTTTGATCCTTCATCTGCGCCATACCCGCCCCTTCCTAAACTTGATACACTTCACTTCAGCCCAACACATCACAACGCAAAATGGCCACAGTTCCCTCCTCTTTTGGCTCCACATCCACAACCCTAAGAACCGCCGCCCTCCACCCCAAAACCACCCAACCCAAAACCCGCCTCTACCACCAACTCGAATTCAACCCCATCGCCACCAAACCCTCCCCTCTACGCACCTTCCTTCCAAAACCCAAACCCAAACGCACCCTCACCCTTCGCCGCAATGCCGCCGCGCTCCAAACCCGGTGCCTCTTCACCGGCATCGTTGAAGAAATGGGCGCCGTCAAGCAACTCGGCGCGGCCCCAGACGGCGGCTTCGACATGAAGATCGAGGCGAAGACCGTCCTTGACGGCGTTAGCCTCGGCGACAGCATCGCCGTCAACGGCACCTGCCTCACCGTGACGGAATTCGACGCCTCGAACTTCACCGTCGGGCTGTCCCCGGAGACTCTCAGGAAGACGTCTCTGTCGGAGCTCGAAAGCGGGTCGCTGGTGAATCTGGAGAGGGCGCTGACGCCCATCAGCCGGATGGGCGGGCACTTCGTGCAGGGTCACGTGGACGGCACGGGGGTGATCGTGTCGAAGGTTCCAGAAGGGGATTCTTTGTGGGTGAAGGTGAAGGCCGATAAGGGTTTGCTTAAGTATATTGTGCCGAAGGGGTTTATTGCCGTGGATGGGACGAGTTTGACGGTTGTGGACGTGTTTGACGATGAAGGGTGTTTTAATTTCATGCTTGTGGATTACACACAGCACAAGGTGGTGATTCCATTGAAGGAGGTTGGGCAGAAGGTGAACCTGGAAGTGGATATTCTCGGGAAGTACGTGGAGAGGCTCCTCAGTTGCGGCGGGTTTGTTGACTCTGCGACAAGTTCTTGATGCACTCTGAAAAGGTATATGTGGCTTTACATTGTGATGGATTATCTTGTTTTCGATTTTGAGTGGCTGAAAAAATTGGAGGATCTAGGTGGGTTTTGTGTGTTGTTATGCAAATCTGATGTGATATGGAAAGAAATTTTTAGGTACTCATATAGTAAGAAAATGGGTGTCCTTTGTATAATTTTTTCCCCCTTTTTTCTTTATAAAGTACTTTTGAAATAAAAGGCAGAAGCAGAAGTTAGTTTATCTGCATCTCATATTATTCTTTAATTCTTTTGTTTAATTTTTTGTAAGTCTATCCAAATAAGTTACAAAAATTTTAAGAAGTATTTTTTTTTTAAATGTATTTTTCTTGTGAATACAATGCATAAACAAATGCACTCAATATGTACCAGTTCAGCTATGTAAGTGATACATTATACTTCCGGTGTTAACTATCAAGAGAGAGCATAAAAAAATTTCTGTGTTTTAAGAGATATTTAATGTAGTTCTACATGTCATAGTTATGGCTTTTGTGCTGGAAGGAAATGGGAGTATCCTGTTTGTTGTCGAATATTTTTTTCGATCGTAAAGTGGCTAAGTTGGGAATTCATAGATAGGCATTGGACTGGAAGTAAATGTGTGTAACATTTCTGTTAGTGATGGAATAGAGTCCATGTGTAAAGAGGTGGGTTGTCTGAATTTATGATATGTTTCTATATTCTTATCTGTTTGTTTATACTTTGTCTAATAAATTTTGTTATAGTAAAACTGATTTCAGAATGAGCAGATTGTTTGTACAAGCCTCAGCTGTAAAGAGAGAAAGTGCATCAAATGGCTTTGTAGTTAAGCTTGAAAAAGATGAACTTATGCTTGGGCTATTAATATATAAATTAGTATGGTAGAATCTAAAGTATAGCCTGAATTGA
This sequence comes from Pterocarpus macrocarpus, assembly GCA_031439585.1. NCBI lineage: Eukaryota > Viridiplantae > Streptophyta > Magnoliopsida > Fabales > Fabaceae > Pterocarpus > Pterocarpus macrocarpus. Next base: position 58,422,346 of record CM062522.1, read on the forward strand.
TATATGATTATTGATTGTGGTTTTCATCTTTGTGACTAATTTTTCTAAAACTTGAACCAGCATTACATTGGCTTGCAATTCATGCACAAACGTTGTGGAGACCAAATGTGAAACATCAATAAGATTCGTTGATCCTACTGGTTCTGTTGAAGATTATAGTAATCTGTGACTGCTTTTAGATTACTCTGAGCTTGAAGAGATCAATAGCTCCAATTCCTTGGTATTTGTAAGGTACAGAATTGTGGTTACTTTTACTATAATCTTTGCACATAACATCACTGTGTTCTTGGTGGATTATTTCAATGTACTCTTTGAAAAAATAAAATTTTGGATTCAACGGTCAACTTTCTGCATTATTTATTGACTGTGAGATGCTGAGATGTGCAAATTATTCATGAGTGAACTCAAATTTGATAGTTATGATGTTCTTGTATAATTTTCTTGGCAGTACTTGCCCATACATTGGTAAGAGTTTTTAGGCTAGCATAAGATTGGATGCTGTGCAAATTTTGTGGTAATTGTGGGATTAAGACAGGCAGTGTAAAATGACTTGAGTCTCTTGATATTTAGTGTGTTTCTGTTGCACATATCTTTCATGTGTGTATCCAGGAATAAGCGTGATAGTTATGCAAGTGAGCAAGTCTCACGAACAAAGAGCAAACATACATTGAGTGACTAATAGCAGCAATTAACAACTTTAATTGGTGGATCTCAGGTACCGCAAAAAATAAACTTGATATGTGGTGAGACTGGTCAGAAAATGAAAGAAAAGGTATGCTGAATCAAAGAATCTTGCATTACGTTGGAATTCTTGGTCAAGGTAACCAAGAACCCAATTGCTTTACACTGATGAGAGGATTGTTCAAGAGCCCTCTCTTCTCTCCCATTAACTGCTCAACTTCCAACAACTAGTTTGATGGGAGAGTGCCGGCTACATCCATAGCAATATGCAAAAACATGGTTGGAAGAGTTACCTAAGTTGGATATAGATTAAAAGGACCGAAATAGTGGGCTGGGAGTGTGCCAGCTATGTCCATAACAGGTGAGAACATGAAAGCAAAACCGTGAGCAGTAGGGAAGTCTTTGCAAGAAGCAATTGAGAAGATAAAAGAAGTAGCAAAGGGAAGAGGAGTGGAAGAGTTGGCTGATATCATGGGTATGCTGTCATGGCCTATGGAGAAAAGGGTCTGGTTAATAAGAGTAAGAATGGAGTGTTGGATGGTGGCGTTCCCATCGAGGACAATATTGGTGGAGTTAAAGTCTTTGTTATAGACAAATTCAGTTGCTGACACTGAAATTACAATGAGGAAGGGGAAGATAAAACTATATGGAGACATTCTAGTTGGCAAGAGGATTAGAGGAGGAGGAGGAGGAGGAGGAGAGAGAGAGTTTCTTTTCAAGTGATGGTTGCCTAAGCCTTGTTTCTGCAGCAACTAACAACAAAATTATGCTGGTTCTAACTTATTACTAGTCTCTGGTGGCTGAGAAAAAATTGAAGTAGACGTTTGAAGTGCGGGCGCTGAGTTTGTTTCTATCAGTTGAGATGTTATCTTCAAACATCAAAATTGATATGAGAAATATTATTTGATACGTAACAGTTTTCTTACAATTTTAACAAAGAGCTTTGATAAAGGTTAGTTTCTTTTCAACTCTATCTTTTCCACTGGGATTTTCACCAAAGAGTTGATTTTATTGGTTGCATCTCATTTCGTACACATCCATAAGGATGCCATTCGTACTTAATAGTGTTGCTGTCATCATAATTTGAAATCGTCAAAATTGATATTGATCTTTCTAAAATTTAAGAATTTGAGTGTACACAGGTTAATATAACCAGAGGTATATGAAACAAAATGTATGCACGTTTTATTGTATTTATTTTTATTTTATTTATATGAAGCATATAATGAAAGAGCGTTTTTGTTCAACATTGGGAAAAAGCAGTTTTTTTCTATAAAAATTTCCTTCTTGGTTTAAACTGTTGATTTTACATGGAACAAAAATAAGCTAACCTCTAATTAAAGTGGACTTAAATCAAAACACGATGATAATAATGTAAATAATGGACCAAGATATGGCCCAATAGGTCAAAATCGTGAGCTGCAGAATTAGCCCGTTGTAATGATATAATAAAGCATTAGACGTTTCGAAAAAGAAGTCTGCATATTATTTGATCAATACGACCAGTGTTCCTTATGGTTTCGGCTTCGGAGAAAGTCATTTGACTGTCCATGGCAAAGGATGAGATAATGAAATTGCATCTTACAGAAATCGAATAAAAAGTTGGATTTTAACATATTCCTTTGTCACCTTAAACAACTAACGTTATCTCATCTCAAGTAGAAGCTGTAAAAGAAGCACCATGAAAAGACAGACTCAACCAAACTGTCTGCAAAACAATAAAATCAAACTTGCTTCATTCTCGTTGATATATACATGGCTAAAAAGGCATAAATCCTGCAATTGAGAAGAAAGTCTCAAACCATATAATGAATGCCATTTTCTTTCAAACAATTCAGCCAATGCAGATCAAAGGAGTGACAGCCGTCTGTAAGACTGAAAGATAACTACTTGTGCCATTAGTCAGATGATTCTCAAGAAAACTCATCTGCCCCAATTGGCACATTGAGTTGGGAAAGAACAGTGAGATGAATAAACTTCCTCAATGGTTTGTGTTTGATGATGAAGGGAAAAGAGGCAGTGCTTTGGTGTTAATTGGTGGGTTGAAATGGTTGAAATTTGGCTATGGGGTCTATGAAGGTTTTAAATGGGGCTGCATTGTTTTTGACTTGAGAAGGATGAAGATGGTTATGTTGAATATAGGTGTGTCTTGGCCACCCCATTCATTGCTTCTGCACCTCTTTTTATATCGTTCACAGTCTCTTTGAATTTCTTTTTTTGGTGGGTTATTTTTAACCTATAAAAGTTGTCGTACAAAGAAACTCGCGGGGAAATGCTTGAGTTGCTGTTGCTATCAGTTGTTGATCACTTGGTTTGTTATTCGCTTATTTGCTTTATCTTTGAATTGATGCTTTATTTCAAAACATACTGGTATAAATAATGGGTGACCGCAAATATTCTGAAAGACATGTTCAAGTTCGTTGAAAACATTTTATTTGGTAACAGTAACACTTTAAATTAACCAAAACAGGAGGAGGCGTGTTTACCCAGAGAAGAAAAGGGGAAGGGGCGGTGGTGAGGGAAGTTGTAGTAATCTGTGGTGCTATTTTCCATTGGACATGCAAAACCTATTATCGAGCCCTAGTATGCAGCTGTGTTAAAACTCGCAAGGAATAGTTTTGCAGCCCAAATGCTCCTATCCGGCATGAGCAAGATTGACTCCAGTAGGAGGATACTAGTGGTTTAGACAAAAAAAAAGAAAAGCCTTTAGTAAAGGTGTTTTTGCTATTTGGGGCTTTTTGTTGGGGTGGTTCGTGCCTCTCATTCCACTTATTTGTGTTCTCCCAACCCCACCTATTTTGGTTATCTGCATGTAGCATTTTCAGTTTCTCTGAGGTGTAGTTATTTGTTTAAACACAACTAAGTTAACATTGAACTGACTCTTTATTTTCTTCTTTCTCTCAGCTAAGGTTGTGGTTGAACTTGTGAAATCCAGACTTTTCCAAGTTGCTGTGCTAATACATCCATCATTTGTCACTGAGGTCTTCTTGTTGTCTCTCTTGCCGTTATTTTTTTGTTCCTTGAAGTTGGTGATTCTATATCCTGTTTGTTCCAAATGTTTTTAATCTCATAAATTTGATCTCTTGTCACTTCCCTGTGGTTTGAACTTCCTTTGATCTTGTCGGTTGGAGTTTACATGATTCCTTGGGCATGTATCAGTGCCACTTACATCTGTATCGGTATTGTTCACCTACCATGCTGGGCACTGTGCATTCATGGTTTATTTCATCCTTATTGACATGTACTATAGGTTAGTTGAATAGGCAACTGTTGCAAGAAATTTACTATCCTAATGTTATATTTTCTTCTTTAATGCATATCATTCTTCTTGTCAAGTAATTGTTGATTTGCCTCTGTCTGAGGTAGAGTCTTATATTAATTTACCTAACGAGGACCAGTTTTAGTGTTAAGAGATTGAAAAATGTTCGGGGGACGTATCTTTTGCAATGCAATACGGGACGTATATGGAAAAAATGAGTAAAACGACAAAAATGTTCGAATAATGGGTCCATATAATCATTGTTACTTTTGTTCAATTTTTTTTTATCTAAAAATTTACCAGCATTTTTCAACAATATGCTGGTAAGTTTTGTATATAAAATGCAAAACTTACTAGTGTGTGCACTGTTTACACTTGTAAGTTTTTTTGTTTTACAAAACTTACCAGCTTGAGCGTCTACACTGTTCATGCTGGTAAGTTTCTAAAAAATAAAATTGAATAAAAGTAGCAATGATTATATGGGGCCTATCATGCAAGCATTTTTGTCGTTTTTCTCATTTTTCAATATGCATCGCATATGTGTCTACTGTTTGTGTGTCTCCCTATCGGTTCTCTAAGAGATTTTAGGCTAGCATAACATTCGATGTTGTGCAAATTTTGTGGTAATTGTGGGATTAAGACTGTCAATGTAAAAAGACTTGAGTCTTTTGAAATTTAGCGTGTTTCTGTTGCACATATCTTTCATGTGTGTAATCTAGGAATAAGCATGATAATTATGCAAGTATCACGACCAAAAAGCGAACATACATTCAGTGACTTGCAGCAGCAATTAACAACTTTAATTGGTGGATCTCAGGTACAGCAAACAATAAATGACTTGAATTGATATGTGGTGAGAATGGTCAGAAAATGCAAGAAAAGGTATGCTGAATCAAAGAATCTTGCATGACTTTGGAATTGTTGGTCAAGGTTACCAAGAACACTAATTTCTTTATACTGATGAGAGGATGATCCAAGAGCCCTCTCTTCTCTCCTACTAACTGTTCAGCTTCCAAAAACTAACTGTCCATCTCCATCCCTCCGCTACTTAATAATCTTGTGTTTGTTTGTTTCCCCAGCGAGTCATTAATAATTTGTTTTTGTGTACTTAATTGCTTGAAAGTGACATGAAAGCGGGGAGTCATTTGTTAAGCGTGGGATCCTGCTTTGGAAAGTCAGTTCATGTTGGTGTAAGGAGCTAGTAGCTAGTAGCTACACTTGTTATGAGGTTATTTTACAAACATTAACACCATCATTGCTACTGTCTTGGGTTTTAGATTTCTTTTATATCTGCTTTTGTGTTAGTTTCTTTGGCTTTTGGCAAATCATCCACAATTTGGTGTTGCTCTCATGACTATGGAAAGGAAAGCTGGGCGGCCAATTGCGTCCGTGTTCCCTCATTTGGTCACACAGGTATGATTGTGACAGGTTTCAGGGTCATGGCAAGTATGTTGTGTTATAGTAATTGCATTGATAGATTCCTGTTCTATGCTGATTTTCAATCATAAGAGAAATGCCTATTATGAGATGTATCGCTTGGTGCATCGTTGTTATATGCATTGCCAATTCTTACTTAACCTTGTTTGCAGGACTTGTCCGATATGATTGCAATCAAGGATGCAGATTTTTCTGATGTGGATGTTGTATTCTGCTGCTTGCCACATGGAACCACTCTGGTTTATTATTCTTGTGTCTTTCGAGTTTTTAGTTCCCTAATGGCCAACAGATTTCTGGATATGGTTTATGATTATCAAAAGAAAATATGTATGTAATAGAAGAGAGTATTTATGCTCTCAATGCTGAAAGTCAATCTTGAGATTTTGTTTCCATTTTTCCTTTCAGGAATTAATTAAAGGCCTTCTCAAGCACTTGAAGATTATTGACCTCTGAGCTGTATGTTACAACTAACTGTTTTCTCCCCCACCCAAAGTATCTCTCTCTCTCTCTCTCTCTCTAATTTCTTCTTGTACGGATTATAAATGAAGTTTAGCCCATATCAGAATTGTAAATGGAAGATTGTGTAGGATTTTTGCCTGCGTGATATATCCGAGTATGAAGAGTGGTATGGCCAAACCATACAGGCCATCAGATTTGCAGGTGAGACTTTTATTCCTGTTCAGTGACTAAATTCTCATTTAACCCAGTCAACTTTGTTTTTTTTTCTTATGTTATTGAAGATTCCTCCGAGAGAATCATGTTGAAACTTTTAAATTGCCCTTCATTTGAACAGAAACTTGCTTAGCAAACTGTGGAACCTCTAATAAAGGCTTATGTCTGATGAATTGAGTGGCATCACTCTTTAGGAATTTGACTACTCAGCTTTTGATTTCCATTCAAATCTGAGAATTATAGGTTGTTTTTAAGTTTATTAATTTTTTATAGTGCTGCAATGGGGAAAAGTCAAACGAAATTTCCTTAAAGACAACACTTATCATTGTTTATTCTTCATGCTGAATTTATTTAATTATCTGTGTCTATGAATTGACAGAGATTTTAAGGGAGGAAATAAAGATTGCACGCCTAGTTGCTAATCATGGTTGCTATCCAACATACGTTCAACTTCCTCTTGTCCTGCTGGTAAAGGTTTGTAACTTAATATGCTCATTTTCACAACACACTTAAATATATAATTAATTTTTGTTCCAATGTTTTTGTGACTTGTATCCATTTCTCTTTGCTTTGCATTGTGGGTTGGGACTATGATCTAGGGTGTTAAGCTTAGTTGTATTTCTCACGTTAGGAGGATTTCCTGTTAATCTCTCAGAAGGGGTTTAGAAATAAAAATTAAAGGAGAGAAGAGATTTATGTATATGGTATTTGCTTACTATAATCTGGTGTGTATGGAAAGGACTTTTGATGCTTAATATTTATACTACGTCTCTCCAGTGTTGCTTAATTTCAGCTTCTGAGGATACCTATACGTATCTCAATATACTTGGTTCATTCATAATTATAGGGTACATCACCTTTCTGTTGCCTTAGTACTTTTCTTCTTGTTTGCATTATGAAAATTGTGAATGTTCGATGATTCTCAAATGTCAGGAGTGTCCCCTCGTTGCTAAAAATCTGCTCATCTCGAATTTCAAATGCAATATATCGGCCAGGTAACCACTAATCAGAGATATTTGTTTTTCCCGTTGAGAATATTTTTCTTCATCCATATAGTATTCAAAGTGTATTGTCATTAATTAATCAGTAGTCTCATCAAAAAGTTGATACATAGTCCTTTCTACCCTCCTGCATGTGGTTGTGGTTGTATTAAAGAAATGTCTGATCTCATTGAAAATTAGAAAAATTGTAGTCCGCATAGGAAATGGATTCTCTCAATTAAAAATCTCACATGAACTTGTCATGTGTTAATTTTCACCATTGATTAAGAAGGTGGGGCCAAGTATGGGACCTGCAAAAGCATGTAATTAGTGGTAAAAATCAACACATGACAAGATTATGTGAGATTTTTAACTGAGAGGATCCATTTCTCAGTTTGCATATATTCTCTGCCGGTTTGAAATTGAATTGGAAACACGATTCTGATCTTTATATGGACTGACTCTCCAAGAAAATTTCTTTTACACAGCTTCAAATTTAACAGTGAGTTTTACTGCCCTTTCTTAATTTTCGTGTTTGCACCTTTGCATTCAACCAATGGTTGTAGTATGCTCATTTGTTTGCATTGAAAATAACCGGAGGCAAGAAAAACACCCTTTTGAGAAAAATGATCTGCTTCTCACTTGGTTTAGAATTATCCTGCATGAAATTACAGGGTAAGCTTGTCTAATTGATGGTTCTGTTTCTCACGCAAATATACTGCTTCTACAAATTGAAACTGTTCATGTACTGTACACCTCATATGGAGTTACTGCTGGGAATATCTACTACATAGTACATACTGCTAAGCTTTTGAGAATCAGCACCTCAAGTATTATTTCGAAGAAAGACAAGCTACACCATGTTTAGCAATTCTATAAAAACATTTAAAGTATCTGCATTGAGATTCAAAGGCCAATCGCTTCAGTTAGAGTTAAGGCCATTTATTTGTTTATTTTCATTGAAGTTTGTGAACTGTGTATTGTGGCCTGTCTCTGTTAAAGTTTTTCCAATGCATATTGTAATATTATTTGAATGTGAATAATTATGTGTGCCCTTAACATAATATTTTAGGTGAAAAAGATATACAATCATATAAGGGATGACTTAATTGGTGTTCGTTTCTTACATTATAATGTTAAGGTTATTTAGTTGTCATGGCATGAGATTTCTCCCCAACTTGAATCAATTTTTACTGGTGACTGAGCTCATGCCTTGGTTTTTTTTCCTAATTTGAATCAATCTGAATGACACTGCAGATCTTTGCAGACCAGCCATGTTCTCTCTCTCCCTGAAGCCACAGGTATCAACAACAACAACCATGTGGAAAGTGGTGCGCCTTGCATGCTGCTGCTTGGGGAAAGATCCCAAGGGTGCGTTTGGTTAAGGGTAAAAATGGGCTTAAAAATCCAATAAATTAGATTTATGGCATGAATCTAATTTATAAAATTTTTATCTCTACTTTTAGTTTTTATTGTAATGCGTTATATGTGATTGATGAATCAAAATACTATCCCCTCTCGGCCATCAGATAGATGCAGTATTGCAGTGATCAAGCACCATAATTTAGCCGGTGCATTTTAAGACAACGCTATAACTGAAAAGTTTGCATTAAAATTAATAGCATATATACTATACTAAAAGACGTCATTGCGTCTAATTTGGCTTTGGTGTGAGGAGGCCTTCAAATAGAATAAAATGATGTTGAAATAATAACACAGCTGAGTAAGCGTCAGCTAAATAGTAGCAGAAAGAAAAATTAAATTATTTCATTCGACGTTATTCCATTCAACGGCACTCATTCTTTTTCCAAAAAAAAAAAAAAAAAAAGAGAATCAATTTTTTATCTGAAATCTTCATTTTATAATAAAAACTAAAAAGCAAAAGAAGCTAAATAATGGCCGACACAAGCGTGCACGACACGTCGACGGCATTGGGTGTTTGTTGTTCATACCCGTCAGATGTATAGAATAGCCTTGGGAACGTGAGGAACGCATTTTAAACTTTCAGTGTCTAAATGTTTTTTCTGCAGAATAGTAAAATAGAAGCACAGCTACAACATAACAAAAATGCCCTCAAGTTTGGGACTACTGTTAGTCCTGTCGTTAATTATTACCGTTGAATTTTGAATGAATGGTTTAGATTAATAATTTATAATATTATATATAATTTATTAAATAATAAAATTTAATTTAAATACACTGATAATATAAAATAGTTTTACATTATCAGTCAATAGAAATGGTGAAAAGTGCCAATTCACACAAATAACTAACCATTATAATAAGGGATCCATCATGATTTCTCGCTTTTTCCTATTTCTATTGGTTGATAGTGTAAAACTATTTTACACCGACAATACATATCAATTAAACTCTAAATAATATAACAATTTCAAAATTATAATTTCACTCTTTTAAATTTTCTCTCACTCTCTACTTCCTCCCCTCTTCCACTCTCTCTCCCTTTTCTCTCTCTCACGCACACACAATCTCTGTTTAGTTACCTTTGTATCTCTTCTATGCTTTCTACTGCATTCCAGTAAAACTTGTTTGCTAAGGTCTTGGAAAGTGCTTCCTGTTTCCTTTATGAACTTTTCATCTCATGAGCGGCCTTGATTTGCAGTGCCAATTTTGGCTTACATCTTTCCTTTCATTGCCGCATCTTCCCGTGACAACAAGCCTTAGCCCATTTTTTGTACTGTGGGAATTTTGTATCTGGTCTTTATTTATATAACACAACCAGACCACGAAATAGGTATGCTCCATGAAACCCACGGACGAGCCTGAGCCCCATTCACTCTCTGTTTGCTCACCTGCACTTTGGTATGCTCGTAGGAAAAGAGGAATTTGATAATTACAATAATGATCAGTAAACTATTTTAGAAGTTGTAATCTATATTAAATTAATTTGAAAGTCATTAAAATATTAGTGGCAACTAAGAATAGGAGGGACTAATGCATTGATCTCCCTTCCCCTCAATAATGAATAATGACAGTGATAATGTTGGCCCCAAAAAATCGGTTAGCCAGTAGCCAAAAGTTGGCTTGGGAGAAAGTTGGAATTGGGCTTGACGAAATACGTGTTAGGTTAGCCTTCGTCAACTAAGATATAGTGAATTGGGCCAAGGTAAGAAAATAAGCCCAAATGTGAAGAAAGGTGGTTGGAGATTAATGATTGATAGAGCAACGGTTACTACTATCAAGATTATGGGTGCATGGAGATTTAGCCGAAAACCACTATGTGTATGACTTGAAAAAGTGGTGAGATTTTAGGAAGCTTATTAAAACTCATGCATACACATAAGAGAGTAGGACTCAAATTAATACATATCATGTCATTTTTAACTTTTACTTTATTTTTTGTTGTTATTTTTCTTTTAACTTTATATTACTTCTTTAATTTCATTGTTAATTATTAAAATTTTATATGAACTTATCGATTGATTAATAATAGTTTAAGTTCCATTTTATTGTTCATTGATCGATCTTATTCAAAGACTTGCTTTCATGAACTATCGGTGTTTCATTTCATGAAGGAGAAAGATCCTTCTTAACATTAATCGTCTAAACTTCTAGTAATCTTTGGCATATTTTTCTCAAATAAATTTATTTAAGAAATTTAGTCGATTGCATTTTCATCTAACAGATACAAATACATACAAAAAATTAAAGTAAAAATGAAAAAGGTGATGGAGTGCCGGGTTTGGTGATGAGAGCAGTGGTTACGGAGAAGGAAAGGGGAGGAGAAAAGTGGAATGAGATTACAAGGTTTTGGGTGTGTTTTTTGTAATTTTGAAGATGGACTAACTTTGCTCCCAAACTTGAGCAAACCAACGAATCCTCCCCCCCTAATGATTTGTGTGCTAAGCTTGCGTACGTTTTTTTATTGAAGATTGCGCACTTTCTTCTTTCTTAATAATGACTTGGAAATGGGCGGTTTAATGGATAGGACAATTGCTTTTCAGTTGCTAAAAGACTTTGCCAGCACTTTCTTTCACACTTTTTATTCTAATGGGTTAATTGCAATTAAATGTATAATGAGATTATTTTTTATTCAATATCAATATAAAGTATTTTATGTGCTCCACTAATCATATATTATTATATATTATATATATGATTTTAAGTTAATTATTTATGAATTAAATATTTTTAATTATATAATAATATATAATTAAACAATTTTATAAAAAATTATATTAATAGTGTATTAAAAAAAATTTTATTTGAACCCTAATCCTTGTTTTTTCTATTCTTTCTTCTCTTTTTTTCTAATATTTCCTTGTGTGAATATTGTTAAGAGAGTCATCTTTCTTTTTTGGTAGCAAATTCATTATTTTGTTTTTCCCTTCTTTTCATTGCTTAGATTTTTTCATCTTTTGCCTTGTTTTTTTGTTGCCCTTTATTAGAGTTTTCATTATCTTATTTGTAGGTATTTTTGTTATTCCCTTTATGATGTTTTGATTTCTCTTTGTGGATGTAGTAGTTTTTTCTTATAAGTATTTTTATTTTAATACTTTTATAAATAAAAAAGTTGTTTAGTTCTATTTTAAATAATATATTCTTTAAGTTACAACACTCATCATATTAGTCTTCAATGTGTAATATACTTAGATATCGATAATCTTTTAATAAAGAATGAAGCTATAGATTATTGGTTAGTTCATAAATAAAATGTATTTATTTCTCGTTAAATTTGAATCTGATATATTTTTCGATTTGTAAATATTGTTAAGCTTGCTTATAAATGAAATTTTTTTTTCTTAATATATATATATATATATATATTTTAATGGTTACTCATTATTAATTTTAAGTGTGAGCTTTCTACTTTCAATTTCCGTGTTGTTTTTTGGTCTATAACTTACGTTGTAGACTACTTTCATGCATTCGTGGAGCCTCTGGCTCAAAGTTCTAATAGTCTAATCACGTTGTATGTACGCTCCAAAAGTCAGTGAATTTTTTATTATCTCCACGCAAGCGATGACAAAGGCCTACGGGAAAATTTGATGCATGGCCTCGAGGATAATATGATAAATCCAAGTTGATAGGGTTTCCGTCTACGAAAAAACAAAACATTTATAGGATTTTCAACATTTGTTTTTCTCCCTACTCTACTAAGGGTGCTGTTGGTTACAAAATTTGTATTTCTTAATGAAGTCAAAAACTGTTTTTTTTTTTTTCAATCAAAGAGAAAGTCTCAGCCAAAAGAGTGATTATAAACAGTAATTTTAAAACGTTCAGATTCAAATTATAACTTAATATTAATGTATGGTTATATTATTATACGAATGTTTGAGGCCACTTTAATTATCTATTTTAGTCATTTTTCTTCTTTTATCATTTTTATTCATCTATATTATTACCTATCACTAATAAATTTGGATATCCAATTTCTTTATAAAAATAAATTTTGTAAGCATACTAACAATTACTTTTCTTAATTATTTTTACATTTTGAAAACTTTATGTTTTAGTGGGCAATTATTTTAGAATTTTAAAAATAAAATTTTTCTTTCGCCATATATTATCAAACGATTATAATAAACATAAACACAAATCATAAATAATAAATTGACAAGCATGTATGTGCATATCAACCCAATATATATATATATATATATATATATATATATATATATATATATCAACAAATTATATATTACAATATAGATAACTTCATATATAAGTTAGATTAAACATGTATTTTAGTTCCTAAAAGATACACGTAATATCAGTTTAATCGCTGAAAGATTTTTGACATTAAATAGATTCCTGAAAGTTCAACTTGATATTTAGTCCTTCAAAGTTTTTGGTATTAAATTAGTCACTAAAAATTAAAATGTGATATCACTTTGATCCTTAAATGATGTATGTGACATCTATTTGGTTCCTCATTTTCTACAAATTTAGAGATTTATTTGATGTCACGTGCATTTTACAAGGATCAAAATGATGTCACATCTTAATTTTAGGAATTAATTTGATGTTAAAAACTTTCAAGAGCTAATGTAATGTCAAGTTGAACTTTCAAGGATCAATTTGATATAAAAAATTTTTTAAAAACTAAATTGATATCACGTGTATCTTTTTGAAACTAAAATAAATGTTTAGTTTAGACTTAAATATATTTTTTGTCCCTATAAAATTTGCGAATTTTGGTTTTAATCCCTGAGAATTTTTTTTTTAAATCCAAATATTCCAAAAAGTCTTGGTTTTAGTCCCTATCGTTGATCCACCTCGGTTAAGTGATTACGACATGACGTGGATGACGGAGAGCCACATCACACTTTCCATGTGGTAACTTGTATCATGTTAGTCCCTATGAATTTTGGTATTAGTCTTTTTTGTTTTATCTAAATATTTCTAAAAGTTTTGGTTTATTCCCTATATTAGTTTGTTTCCATTAAGTAATGACTTAAATGTTGTTTTAATCCCTACAATTAAAAATTATTTTGATTTTAGTCCCTTTAATTTTCTTTTCCTTTTAAAAAAAAACTAACACCTCTTTCCATTATAGTTTTCCTTGAGCCCCACCCTTTCCCCTTTTCCTTCTCTTATCTCCCTCGCCCAACCCCATTTCCCCCTTCCCTTCTCTTATCTCCCCTGCCCAACCCACTTTCCTCTACCTAGTCATCGCTATCATGACAATATCGCTACCTAAGCCTCCATCATATTATCATCATTCGCAATCCAACTAGGTCATCAATAGCCACTTTTTAGCCAAAAATCGTTTCACTGCCGTAAACCGTCTCTCTACCACGTCGTCCTTGCTCCTTGTCGACCACATCATCGTTGCTTAGCCACCAAATGCCCTTTGTGCAAACTCAACCATGAACCACAATGTTGTCACGCCGCACCTTCACTATTGTAAAGTCACCATCTCGCTATCACCTCTACACTGCGGTGCCACCATTTTTATCCTCTCTATTGCTTGTTAAGCTTTCCTTTATGCTAAGCTTCATACCCTATTTTCTCCTCCCTACATTGTTGTGCTCTAGATTTTGTTTTGTTGTGTCACATTATTTTTTGTTTTTGTTCTATTAGTGCCAAAGATAAGTGTGGATTAGGTTTGGGGGTTTTCAGGAATTTTTTTTTCGGTATTGAGTAATGTTTGAATGTTAACTCCTTTGCCAGTATTGGTTAGAAGGCAAGGCAAGGCAAGGAGGGGGAATAAGGTAGGGGCTAAAGAATGGGGAAGAACAAAAAGAGGTTTTAATTTTTTTTTTTAAATTTTTAGAATGATTAAAACTAAAATAATTTATAATTATAGGTATTAAAATCATATTTAAGCTACCAGATAGGAAGGTTGACATTGCTTTCCATCATCCATATCATCACTTAATGAAAGCATATTAATGATAGAGACTAAAATCAAAACTTTTGAAAATATTTGGATCAAAATAAAAAAGCAAAAAAATTCTATTGAATAAAACCAAAATTCATATGGATTAATATTATATAAGCTGTCACATAAGAAGGGTGACATGACTTTTCGTTATCCATGCCATCAATTAACAGAGACAGACTAATAATAGGGACTAAAACCAAAATTTTTTGAAATATCTGGATTAAAACAAAAAAAAAATTCTTAGGGACTAAAATGAAAATTTGCTAATTTTATAGGGCCACACCCTATAAAATTTGAATAAGCAACTTGTTAGATAGACAAGTCGTGTATTATCTTTTATACTATTTTTAATCAATATATCTGCCTATATTAGGCACACCCTTGTAACATAATGAAATGCAATCATTTGTGAATCAATGATAAATATGTGTGAGAGCTTTTAACCATCCTATTGTAAATCCTATCTCCTTTCCTTTTGTTAAAATTCTATTCCAACAGGTCACAATGGTGTCAGCTTGAGGTGGTGACGTCGATGGCGCAAGCTTTGAGTCATCGACGGTGCAGTAGTTAGCAGTAGTGGCTGAGGTTGCTATGAGACAAGAGCGATGGTGCAACTTGGGGCATTGAGGGTTAGATATGCAGTGATGGGAGATCAATTTGCAATTATTGGGTGGTCAATGGTTGCTGTTTAGGTTGGGCTATGGCTGTGGAAGTAATTAAAGGGTAACTAAGAAATTTTCAAAAGTTATTTAGAGGCAATGGAGTAAATATAATCTTAAAATCTAGGAGGGGACAATTATATTTTCAACATACTTCAAGAAATGTCAATGTATTTTTTTATTTTTTTTATAAGTTTAGAGTTTAATGTCTTTTCTAAAAATTTTAGACAATTATTGTGATTTTTTCGATTGTATATTGTATTTTTATAAGATATTTAGTGTTTTATTGGGTTTAAAGTAATTAATAAATTATGGTAATTTTTGTTTGACAGTATAGAGAAATTGCAACAGATCATCCTGATATACCTAAATCGCAACACATCACCACAATTTTCGAAAAATTGTGGTAATGTGTTACGAGGTGGTACTTCTGTCAAAAAATAATTTATATGTACCTCCTACAATTATCAACTTTCATACAATTATCAAATCTCTATCTCACATGCACACAGTAAACTCTCAATCTAAATTCTTTCTATAAATTGTGAAGAAACTGATCTACGGATATAGATATGCCTTAGTAGCAAAAAATTTCAAAAGAGTTGAGTCTTGCGTGCGTGCGCGCGCGTGTGTGTGTGTGTGTAGGAAGAGTGCATGCGAGAAGGAAAGGAGTTGAATTAGGCAATAAAAGTTTGTGAAAATTAAAAAGAGTGAAGAGCTAGTGAGTTAATGTAAAAGAAAAAAAATATTTTGTTCAAAAAATAGCGATAAGACAATGATAGTAGAAGATCATATTTTGGAAAAGATTCGCAGTGGAGTAATATTTATTTATTTATTTATTATTATTATTATATTTATTTTAATTCTGGTTATTATTATGGTTGTTATTGTGATATAAGATATAAAGTTACACTTGTCTCTGATGAGAATTTTGTGTATTATAAATATATAAAAAATATGTTTATTTTATTTTGTTTAGATATTAGTTTATGTAACTTTATACATTAGTAGTGTTCTTTTATTTAAGCCTCTTAATTATTTTATTGTTATGAAAATTATAACAGAAAATTAGAATACTGCTATCTTGAGTGTTGACTTTGGAGAAACCGGCATTGAAATGTGAAATGTGTTTGCAGTATTTTAATGATAAATATTTTCAAATAAAATAATTTATTGAAACTTAATTGTTAATTTATATATTAGTAGTATTCTTTTATTTATACCTTGTAATTATTCTATTTTTATGAAAATTGTAATAGAAAATTAGAATATTGATATTTCGAGTATTGAATTTGGAGAAAACCCCATAAAAATTACATAACTACCTATGGGATGCCTGATTGCTGATCATTTCTATGATGGACCACCTGAAAATAAATGATGAACTAATTAGTGTGTTGGTTGAACGTTGGAGGCCAGAAGCACACACATTTCACTTTCCGATTGGTGAGTGTATGGTCACGTTAGAGGATGTGGCACTTCAACCTGGAATTTGTGTCAATGGTCAACTTGTTATTGGATCCACATCTTTCAGTAAAGAAAGAATTGGAAATTTATATCAGAGCCTTCTTGGTGTTAGACCTGATGCGAGTGATATTTACTAATCATCAATTAGACTAAGTTGGTTGTATGATCAATTATGTGAAGATAGACTATATGCCTTTGGGCCAGACGTACCTAATGAAACATTACAGTACTTTACTCGTGCATATCTACTTTGGCTATTGGGGATGCTGCTTACATCGGATAACAGCACATCTGTGGTCAGTTGCAAATTTCTTTCATTACTTGAAAATTTGCAAGAGATCGGTGAGTATAATTGAAGTTCGACATGCCTCACTGTTTATAGAAATTTATGTCATGCAATGCACAATGACTGTATTGAAATTGGTGGCTGCTTGCAGCTATTACAATCATGGGCATGGCACCAACTTCCATTCTTGGCTCTTACTCCTAATAATCCCCTACTGCATTTTCCTTCAGCTTCCAGGTGGACTTATCATAATTTAATATTTTTTTTTGTAGTTTGTTATTATTGAATGTGTATCTAATTAATGTAACATTCCACAGGTGGATAAACGCATCATTCCCGCTAGAACTTCCATTTAAGCATGTGGGTAATATAAGACTGCGAATAGATCAGATGACACGCGATGAGGTAATGATAAAAAAAAAATTACGGTGAATTATATTAACCTTCCCTAAGGCTCAATGTAATTACACTTGGCATCCCTCTATTTCACTTTGCTCAATGTATTATCTATAACCAGAGGGGTGCCGAGTGTAATTACATTGAACCTCATGGGAGGTCAGTGTAATTCATCCAAAAAATTATAGAGATTATAGATTATTGTAACAATCAATATAGTTGCTGAGACTAATATAATTTTCTTTTATAATGCAGTTTTAGTGGCAACCATATCATCGATTAGGCATTGGTTAAATTATTCCGCACCTCTTGGTAGATAAGTGGCCACTGTGGCCAACTATTAGTCCATTCATCTGCTTTGAGATGATTAAATGACACTCAGATGACCATGTAACGTGTCAATTTAGTATAGAACAAGAAATCTTTAGCAATCCAACAAGCCTACTAGGATATCATAATAAAGACTTGAGGGGAGCACAGGGCACTAATTGGATAAAAAAGTATGCGGAGTGGCTGTAACGTTTGAACTACAGACAGCAGCACATATTACATGGCCATCCCTCTGACGATCCGTATCCAAGTCACCATTATTGGAACTAGTATCTTCAGTTTGCTATGGGTCTTTACTTGTCACCCACAACAATGGGAGTTACCTCCAAGGCAGAAGCATGTCCAGGCTCCTCAACACCCACCTCTGCAGTATCTTCCTTATGCCCAAGTACCTCAATATGCAGTCGAGATGCACTTGCCACCTCCTCAATATCCTCCTTTTGGCGACATGCCCTCGACACCATGGTAGTATCCACCTTACGGTCATATGCCCTCACCTCCTCCCCAATACCCATATAGTTACATGCCCTAACCACATGGGATGGAGCCGCATCGAATGAGCTTTTCAGCATCATCATCAAAATCAACTCATGGCGTTGAAAGTCATTCGTGGGGAAGAAGGTCAATTAATAATGGAGTACATTACCATCATGGTGTTAGCTCACATCAACGCAGTCGATCTCGTGTTGTTGAATATAGATGTGTAAATGTTGCTTCAACTGCCCATGGTGACGTGTATCTGCTAGTTCCATCGATACCACCATAAGAATTTCAATAGCATGTACTTGTAGTTATCGAGAATTCAGGATTTGTAAATGAGATGATTATGGAATTACTACAGGGTCCTAGAGCTATAGGCAATATCGAAGTCACTTCACGATTGATGACAACATCTATCCAAGGGTCACAGCAAGGGGGACAAGAAGATGAGGAAGCAAAAGAGGAGGACGAGGACGAGGATAAAGAAGACGAAGAGGAAAGTGGTGGAAGAAATGAGCCTAGTAGGAGAGATGAGGGGCAGACATCTAGCAACAAATATTGGATGCGTTATGTTGGAAAAAAATTGCGGGATAAAATCAAGGCGCCTATTAGATACATCCCCGGATCATGGAGAAAGTGGAAAAAAAATAGTTTTCTAAAAGAAATGTTATTTTCTTTTATTGATCTAATATAATTCTTTTGTTGGTCTTGCATAATTTTTGTATATTCTTGAACAGAAATAATTTTAATTTCTTTTGTTGATCTTAATATAATTTTTTTGTAATCTTGTATAATTTTTGTATAACCTTGAGTAGAATTAACTAACACTAACCCTCGAAAAAAATTGTATTTCAAAGAAGTAAGAATAAATTAATTCAAGGCAGCAATAATGCTATTTTTCCAAATTTTTTTCCTTTTTTGGCAAATTCCAAAGTATAAAATTAGTCATTTTAGTTTATAATAAAAAAAATAGAGATAATATTAATGTTACAAAATATATTAAAAAAAGTTAATTTTATAATTGCATAGTAGAGATGCTCTAGGGTTCTAAGGATTCTAATTTGTCGGTTAATTTTAAATCTAACCTTAATTGTAACTTTTGTATTAAATTTAAGTAAATATAACTAATTGATTATAACAAAGCAATCATACGTTAGCGTAGTCAATCACTTATTATTAAGTCATTTCTTACAAAAAATACATATAAGAAAATGATATTAATAAATGCATATAATTATTACCATTTTTTTTTTTGGATAATGCAATCATTAACATATTCACTAAAAAAAACTAATAATAGAGATAAACATAAAAAATAAGTAAATAGATAGTATTATAAACTACTAATAGATAGTATTAATAATAACAAACTAATAATTTGAAATAATAATCTAACTAGTTGACTATAATAAAGCAATCATATGTTATAAATAAAATAGTTTCATTGAAATTAATAGATAGACCCCAAATTACATTAGCCAATATAAGGTAATAACATTACACTCATATATAAGAGGTTGGCCCATTTCTATGGGGACATTGTCTGCGGCTATATCCTTCATCTCGACAGAGGCCACAATATTTTGGTCCTCTCATCTTCCTCATATCCATTTCAATGAGGAAATGAGTTGATTTTGGTCGACCTTTTTCTATGCGTTTTAACTAGGGAGTTAGGATCAATTCTCGGCCATTACACGGCGGCCATGTACTTTCATGTCCCACAACCTCGAATTCTCGCTCATGCACTTTGCAAATCTTGTCCATCCTATATATGTCGTCCACATAAACTTGCCAATCAATGTACTGATTAGAACAACAAGCAATTGCATGGCGACATAGACATCGACCTATTTAAAAATCGCTGCAATCATAGTATTGTTCCCTCATATCAACTTTGAATTGTGATCCGTTTGATACGTCTTCGACATGGAAACTCTCATGTTGTCTTGAAAAAGTAGTAATGTGCATGCCTCCGATTGCTTGCTGGTTTTCTGGTAGACGTGTTGTGATGGCTTCAGAGAAAACACTTTTGGTAGTTTTTCGTGCATATGCCTCTCTACCTTTAGTAGCAAATAACTCAGCCAACCAAAAGTATGTTACTCTAACAAAGGCAATAATTGGTAGATTATGAGCTCCCTTTAACACAGAGTTGATGCACTCGGCCAGTTTCGTGGTCATATGTCCATGTCAATATTCTCTATTAAAGGTTTGAACCCATTTTTCTCTTGGAATTTCTTTAAGTCAATTTGTATAAATCTCACCATACTGGTGCATCCGCTTGTATTGAAGATTAAATTCATGCTCTGTCCTTGAATAACCTACAAATCATAATGTGGTTAGTAAAGAATAAAAAGAAAAAAAATCACATTCAGCAATAGAGATAATTAATTTGGGAATCACCTATGCTCACAACAAGTCGATATAAGTAAGGCTTTTTGAATCTCTGAAATTGGCTGCGATGTGTTTAGTACAATACATATGAAATGCTCTTCGAGGCTCCCACTGACCATGACAACCTTGAATTGCTGCTTTAATTGACTTATGCCGATCAGAAATAATGCCAACTCCATCTCGGGTCACCATATATTTGCGTAGATAATGCAGAAAAAAATACCATGTATTTGCAGTCTCGTCCTCGACTATTGCAAATACAATTGGCAATATGTTTTGATTGTCATCTTGTGTAACCGCCACTAATAGAGTGACTCTATATTTGCTATACAAATGTGTCCCATCAATTTGGACAAATGGTTTATAGTGTCTAAAAACTCTGATGCAAGGACCAAAAGTCCAAAATATTTGACGGAATATTCGATCATTTGGTCGCTCCTTAGTGCCATAGTAGGCTGGATTAGTATCGAACTCAAGATATGAACCTCTCGTAAAAGCATACATTGTTCCCAACCATTTGGATAAAGTTGCATATGACTCTTTCCAACCATCATATATTCTTTCAATTGCTTTTTGCTTTGTCATCTATGCTTTCCAGTATGTCAGTGTGTATCTATATTGAAATTGAATTTCTACAATCACAACTTTTACTTTAATGGATACATCAGCTTGTATCATAGGCTCTATATGTTGTGCAATCATGTCAGCATCCAAATTTATATGATATTGAGAAATCATCGCCATAGTACAAGTGTGAGGGCCATTGTACTTCTGACTTCCCAAATGTCCCTCTTTTTTTTTTCCTGAAACTAACCCTAACAAGCCAATTGCACCTAAGCCATAGTATTTGCATTTACAATAAAAAGTCCTTGATTTTGACTCACACATTTTGTAGTTCACCAATTTAGATATATTGTAGTTCTTGATTGCTCATACTACATCCTCTCTATCACCAAATTGCATTCCCACAAATAGTTCATCATCTATAGTATAATCATTAGCCATGTTTGTATATTTGCGAAACTCAAGTGCATGCATAACTGCAAGATCCAAAGTACGTATAAAAGATGGAGGATCTTCTAGATGCTAAATAATAGCTTGTGTATTAGGTATTTCGTCATCTTCTTCTTCTACACCATCATTCCCTGTTTCATGTTCCCCTTCTAAGTAATCGTTCTCACTTTCATTGTCCCTAATTTCGAATTCTACACTTCTCACTGGAAACAGACTCGGTAGATCTTTCTCATAATGTTGGTATTAACAATTAATAATTATAAACACAAAAAATCATTATTTCGATATATTTTTGATATACAGGATTCTCAAAAAGAGATAAGTATAAAACATACTTTGTATCTCATATAATAATAATAACGATAATAATAATAAAAACATTAGTAATAATAATAAAAGGAATAACAATAATAATAATAATAACAACACTAATAATAATAGTAATTATAAAAATGATAATAAAGAGTGATTAAAAATTTAATTTAAAATGATAATAATAGTAATTTACTAATGTCTAATCTACTACTACTAATAATAATAATAATAATAATAATAATAGTAATATTAATAATATCTAATATAATAATATTAAAATAATCATAGTAATATTACAATTATTATTATTATTATTATTTTTATAACTAATAATATTACTATGATTATTTTAATATTATTATATTAGATATTATTAATATTATTATTATTATTATTATTATTATTATTATTAGTCTATTTGTAATAATAATAATAGAAATACTAATTGTATTAGTATTATTATTCTTAATATTAATAATAGTCTATTAGTTATAATAATAATAGAAATAATAATAGTAGAAGTAGTAGTAATAATAATAATAATAGAAATACTAATTGTAATAGTAGTAATAATAATAGAAATAATAATAATAAAAGTAGTAATATTATTAGTAATAGTAAGAATAGAAATAATAATAGTAGAAGTACTAATAATAATAATATTATTATTATTTTATTATTATTATTATTATTACTAATAGACTATTAGTAATAATAATAATAATAATAATAAAAGGAATAATAATTAATAAAGATAATTGCAATATACATTTCTGGTACATAGGATTTTTAATAAGAGGCAAATGTAGAGCATACTTTATATATTATATAATAATAAATAATAATAACTATTATAATAAAATAAATACATATTAATTTTGAAATAAAAATTACCAAAGCAAAATATAGTACCACTCATCGGGTTTGTTTTAGGAGCAAATTCATTGTAATACTGGTTAGCCGAATATGAGTTAAGACTTGCTTGAGTAATAATTTCTTCGAAGTTAATATACAACTTTATCACTGTATTGAAAGTTTGATATTGATGATACATTCTAAACATTACTCATATCTCTATCACTGTTGATTGTAACTGCACAAAATTTTAAAATCCCATTAATATTTGAGATTGGACACCTATATCATTTTTTTTCCACTTTCTTCTGAAAACCAATATTTATGCATTGAGAAAGCTCTATTTTTAATTCTTTTAATGATATAGTATCGAGAAGATATATCCATGCAAGATAATCACAACCAAAATTACACTTTTATTAGTTGTTATAATAGAACTATTAAAATATACAATAATAGTAATTATATTGCTATCTATATTTTTTTCACTCAATTTTTTTGAAACTATCTTACACTCTTCAATACTCTTAAATACTATGACTCATTATCAAGCAGTGACTAATATTTTGCAAATACTCCGGTAGAATGCCACTCTATTTATAAGGGAGATTTACAAATTTTTTATTATTTATTTTTTTGAAATTGAAGTAAAGTACAAAAAAATTTTAAATTGCAGTAAAGTATAAAAGAATTTGTGGTGACGTATTACGATTTCAACCTTTTTTTTTCTTTTTTCAAAACACCATATTTTCCTAAATCTTTTCTAAATATAATATAGATCTTGTTCACCCAATTATTGTATTGTCAATTATATATTACCACATTATTATGTATTTGTTTCTGCATTCAGTTGTCCAAAATCATAGTGGAACCATTCAAAACCATGCCAGTAGGAAATTTGTGATGTCTGACAAAATCATGTCTCGGTAGTTTTTCACCATGATTTTCTCCCAATCATGGTTTAGTTTGAAGCAACTTTTTGTTGCTCCTTCGTTAGGATAAAATCTTCATGGGAATAATTTCACATTTGTAACCTTTTATTTTAATTTATTATTTCTCATTTATTTTTTATATTTTAAATAAAAGTATTTATTATATATAATATAATTCTGCGTTAATTTTAGTTAAACTTGTCTAATTATTATTTCTAATAATTCATGTATAAAATGAAATAATAATAAATAATTTTTTTGTTAAAATGATAGAATTTTATATTAAAATTTTACATGAAGCTTTATATTAAAAATTTTATTTTAGTAATTGTTTTATTTAATACATGAAATTTTATATTAAAAATGAAATAATAATAATAATAATAATAATAATAATAATAATAATATCACCAAGAGTTATTTAGGTGTCTTAAAAATAATATTTATATATTGTCTTAAAAAATTTACATAATTTTATTGACAATATTCATAATAATATTTATATAATTTTTATAATAATATTAATATGGTTTATTTAAATATCTTAAAAATAAAAATGAAAAAAAAGGATAATGTCATGTCCTTTTATTAATTTCATATCCAAAAGTAGTTTTGATTATTATCATCCAATCAATATTCATTTAGTCATAATTACTTTTGATATAAAAGTTACCAAATATAAATCATGTTGACACTAACTTACATTTAATAAAAATCAATTTTTGTAAAATTAAGCTGATGCAAATTCCCATTTGCAAACTCTAATCCAAACACAAACTAAAATTATGTAACTTTAACCAAAATTATCTCAAAAGTCACACATATAAAGAGATGAAATTGATTGATAGTATAAATTATACTAAAAGTGTATTAAAGTTAAAGTTAATCCCTTTTAAAAAATAATATATATATATATATATATATATATATATATATCACTCTTTCAAATTTATATGATATTAAAATAATAAGATTAATTTTGATATCCTATTAATATAAAATAATTTTATATTATCATCCAATTATATATTAGTATATATAAAACTTTTGAGATAACGAGTATAAAGATCAAACATTTTAACTGATGTGGTAATATATTATTGGATGTTTGTATAAAATATTTTTATACTGAAACTTTATCAAAAATAAATTCTAAAATAATTTTTAAAAAATCCATCTTTTTAGAAAATCTATTTAATTAACTTAAAATTTATATATGTGCCAATAGAAGTTTACTCACTTGGTTAACCTTCTCTTTATGTATTGCTATAACTTATTTTTGATTTTATAGTTTCTCCAGTAATAAGCTATCTATTAATATCTTTATAAGTAATTATTGAATCAAAGGTATGCATTAATCCTAAATTAAGATGAGTCTTTATCTAGATTTAAATTTTATATTTATAAAAAATGCTCTATATATTTTAATTAAAATATATTTTTTAAAATCAAATAAGTAGACTTTTAATGTACTCTTAGCCATAATCGAATTTAGTTCAAAACTAATATTATTGATTTAATCAAAATCTCATATATTTAAAAGTGTTCGGTAACAATTGAATGGATACTTTTAACAATTTTACCTGCAATATAAAAGTTCAGATAAAAAAATGGTTAATTAAAGGGGCGTTCTATTTAATCTCTATTTCTATTCTAAACTTGTGCTAACAATTCCTAAAATGGTAAAATCAAAGTGTCGAATTAAGAGTTTAACTATATCCTGCAAAACTATTTTTTAATATTTAATAAAAAGTATCAAATGACAAAGCAAATATAACATCTTTTCAATACAAGAAATATTCAATATTTTTTATTTAATGATTAAAAAAATTATGAGTTTAATTTATATATATTAATAGGGTAAAATAATTTATATTATTAACTAATAGGAATATAAAAAAATGTCATCTCATATAAGTAATTATCTATTATGATAAGAGATCTATTATAATTTGATATTTTTTATATTTTTATTAATTAATAATATAAAATTATTTTATATTATGAATATATACAAATGAATATAAAAATTATTTAAAAAATATTTTAGAAAAATTTAGTATTTATGTGGAATTAAATAACTCCAAGTCCTTCTATCAACGCCTCTGTATTCCACCTCTCCGCGACTCTACAGTCAAAGTATTTGGGTGCCTCTCAAGTGTCATGTATATTATATTAATTTATTATTAAATTATATAATATTTAAAAATTAATTTTTTCAATATTTTATATAATATAATAATATTTATAAAAATAAATTAATAATAAATTTTATTTAAAATATTATTATATTATTAATTATGAGTATAACTGCAGAATAGTTCAGACCCACCGAAATATTTCTCGACTGCACAGAGGCACCACCTACAGCTGTAACTTGAAAATTAATTTGCGACAACGGTGATACTCGGTTGGTTTGATCAACACCTCCCACGTGTTGCTTGTCAATTGTTTCGTTCTTGAAAATATCAGCCAATCAAGATCAACTTTTTCGAAAAGATCAACTTCCATAAAACCTCTAATAATTGTATTCCTTTCACTGATAAATCACCCTTCCACCAAATCAACATTCATCTAGAAGAAATCTACGTTCCAATTCATTTTCACAAAATAACTCATCGGTTCAATTTTTCTTCTCATATTTCTTGTTAACTATTTATTTTAGAGTTTAATTGGAGTGCACTGACAATGTAAAAAATTTTTATATTATTATTTAATTAAAACATTCTATTTGCATGACCATTCAAGTAATGGGTGGTTATGTTAAAGACTTTTATTGATATGGTAATATATGAATGGATATCTGTATAAAATTTTTTTATCCTGACAGTGTATTCAAATTAAATCTTTTATTTTAATTAAAAATATTAAATATATCAGTCTAGTTCATTTAAGCTCATAAATTAAATAGGTCAAATCAATTTTATAAAAAATACTAATAGATTAAAAATATACTAATTTAATCCATTTAAGATTAGCCTACAAATCTAATAGAATCAATATTATCTCTTTTCTTTTATTTATTAAGTTTAAAAGTTCTTGGATTCTTTTTTGTTTTACTTTTAACATGTAAAAAAGCTAGACCTTTTTTTTGGACATATAAAAGCAACCTTTTTTTAATATATATTTGTTTAGGGTAATTGAATAATGGATTAAATAAATTTTGACTATTCTGGGCTAATAAATTAATAACAAGTTACTATTTTTTGTTTAAAAAAATATAAATGAGTAAACGAGGGTGGCTAGTCCATTCAACATCCAGATTAAATGAGCTAAACTAAAAATAAATTAATTTAAATAGGTCAAGATTTTTTAAGTCCAATCCATCTAATTTTAGCAGATAAATGGATTAGTCCGACAGGTTGTCCCGTTTTGATGACCGTAATTTTAATAATCTATATTTGAATAATAAAACACTTTATTAAAATTATGTTAAGTTAAATCAATTTTATTTTACTTAAAAACTTATAAAACAACAACAACAACAACAACAACCAACTCACCAAGTATTGTTCCACTAGATGGGGTTGGTTATATTGGTCAGATGACACTGCAATGTCATATCATAAATCATATTTATATTTAAACCATTAAAATCTAAGTCTCTTTTAATAGTTTCACTATAGTTAGGGGTGTAAGTGGATTGAATTGATCTAATAAACCTAAAGATTCAAACTAAACAAATGAAATTGGTTTGGTTCGGTTTAGACAATCAATTTATTTTAAGGTAGAACCAGACCAAACCAAACTATTATTATTAGTTCAATTTCAAATGTATGATTTTTCAACCCGATCACCGAAACACCTAATCCGATCATCCAATTAACTAATTTTTTAATTTATTTCTAATCTTTCAAAGGTTTGCACTTAAACTTTTAGTAGTAGAGTCACTTTTTATTTCTATGTTAATATTTGTTTATGAAATTTATATGTTTATATCATTATTAAATATATCATAATCAAACTTTACATTAATATTAGTTGTTATAAGAATAAAAACTTTTTTAAAAAATACAATTGTTTATTTTTAGTTTAACCCGATGACCCAAACTAAACCAAACCAATCTAATCTTGATCAGATCAGTTTGGTTCGGATTGTTGGAAAAAAGTTTAAAAACCAAATGAAACCAAACTGAACCAACCCAATTAAAATTGATCGATTCAAATTTATTTTTCACTTAAACTCAAGCCAAACCAACCTGTTTATACCACTACCTATAGTTATTTTTGGTTTCCTTTCACCTCTAGTTGTTGGACTATCCTATATTTGATTTGCTCTCTTTACTAGGGCTTTTACCGACCTTCTCCATACATGCCCAAATTAGATAAGGCGAGATTCTACCATTTTCTCTAAGGAGCCATTTGTTTCAAGGTTTGAAATTACATTATCAGGAATCATAATCCTGGAATTTTATACCCAAGTATCAATCTTGGATATTCTAAAAAAATTGTTTGTTTAGTATTAAAAGTTCCTGCGGATATTTTGTGAGACTCCCAAGAAAATTAAAAACTTGTTTGGTTTATAATGCATATTCTTGAGAATATACATAATAATTCTGAAAATAACCCTAATATATTTAACTTTTCATAATTGAGGGGAGTAAGATAATTAAGGAATATTTTAGAACCGTTCATAATAATTTAAATTCCCATGACATGGAAATGTCTTATTTCCAACCTTTGTGATATAAATAAAATACTATCTAAACATGAGAATGCAATCTTCCTAGGAGTGATCAATCTTTGAGAATATTTTTTTAAAACTTGAAACAAACATTAGAATGTATCATTCCCAGATGATTATCTCCACGAATAATTTTACATACTTTGAAACCAATGGCCCTTAATACATTCATACCTAATCTTATCTTGTTACTATGTCCACTCATCCAATGCAACATTTTCATCTCTATAATTTTAAATCCATTTTCTTATTGGCTTTTTATCACTCAACATTCAATCTCATATAATCGTTGGTCTTATAACTATATGATAAGATTTTTCTTTAAGCTTGAGTGGTATTCTTTTATCACAAATTACACCTGAATCGCTACTCCATTTCATCCACCCATCTTGAATCATATGGTTTACATCTCCTTCTATTTTATTATTTTGGATAATGGATCTAGTATACTTATATCTTGTGACTTATGGTATGGTATTATCCTTAATGGTCACATTTATGTTAGAATTTGTGTACCTTTTACTAAACTTACATTTCATATACTTCATTTTACTTTCACTTATATGAAAACCATGTGCTTTCAGAGTTTGTCTCCACATCTTTATTTTTTCATTTAGTTCTTTTCTTGATTATCCTATTAGGAGTATATCATCTGTAGAAAACATGTACTATGGCCCAATCTTGAATATGTCCAATAATCACCTCCAAAACTAGGTTAAAGTATAAGGACTTAGAGTTAACTCTTGGTGCATTCTTATTATTAAATGAAAGTCATCTATTAGTTCACCCCGTCATACATATCTTTGATTGCTTGAATATAGAAAATCCGAACCCTTTTCTTCTCTATAACATTCCATAAAGTCTCACTTGACACCTTATCATATATCTTTTCTAAATCAATGAAAATCATATGTAAATCTCTTTGACTCCTACAATATCTCTCCATCAATCTTTGTAATAAGTAAATCGCTTCCATAGTAAACTTCCCAAACATAAAACCAAACTTATTCTTTGCTTCTCTAGTCTTAATCTTTGCTCAATTACTCCCTACCATGGTTTCATAGTGTTGACACCAAAATAATCAAGTACTGTTGGCTGAGGGCCAAATTTGGCCAAATGAGGTTATAAAATGTCCCTTAGTACTAGCTGAACCTTTAGTTTAGCATAGCTAGAAGAGCAATGGCCGGAGACAATAATCAAAGCATTACTTGACCAAGCTCAAAGTGGAAGGGCTAATTGGTTTAAATAGAGAAGCCAACTCACAATGCAAAGTGAAGGATTCGGAAGAGCCGAGACATAAATAAATGCCTCTAAATCCAAGTTAGCAAACAGACACGTGGCAACCTTTCCAAGCTCAGCTAAGAAAAAAGCTAAATCAAACAACTAAGAAGCATGCAGCTAGAGCAGTTATTAGAAAGCAGTTATGAAAAACCTTGCCTATAAATAGAGCAAGAGATAACTAGTCAAAGGATCTGGAATCATCAACACCAATTACCAGTTTATCTTATTTTTACTTGTATTCTTTGCTTTCCAGCACTTTTATGTTTACCCTTGTTGCTGGCCACTCGGCCGTAACACTTGTATCAAATCTTCTCTTTAAACATTCCACACGGATAGGCCATGGGGGTTTTAGGAAGAATATAGCCTTTTTTTTCTTATGATCATTCCCTTTTTTCAAGTTCTTCCACACGGATTGGCCATGGAAACTTGAAAAGGATATATGCTGTAATTGGTTATTGATTTAATATAAATCTAGCCGATTATAATGTCATCTATTCGTTACTTGTGTTTTTGGTTACTATACACTTGATCTTAGCCGAGTTCTTTATTTGAGTAACTCAGAAACCAATAACCAAGGAGCAGATTTCCTTCTTTGAAGCAATGGTTTGACATTTGGAATCATAAGGCCTTTTGCTAGCCGGTTTCAAAGTCTGGCACGCCTAGCACAATCAAGAGCCGAGAAATAGCCCGAATACATAGTATGGCCCATACTTAAAAACTTATAATTAATATATATATTTAGATGAAGGAATTTTAAACTAAATATAATGGAGGTAGAATTTTCACTTGACTAAAGCATTCTTCTCAATTTAAATATCTTAATATATCGAATAAAATGAAAATTATCATATAATTGTGTAAGGCAACAAATATAACTCTTCATTTTATTTTACATTTTCAAATCCCTATATGAAAGAAATTGATTCAACAAATAAGTTTTTTATTTTTCCATATTTCTTTAAATACATTTTATTGGCATTAAGTAATTTGACATGTATTTTTTTTTAAATAAGTTTTCAAGTTAAGAAAATTTTATCCTTATTATAAATTAACTCAACTTGAATCAAATTAGTCAAAGTCTAATAAATTCCAAACATTACTAGTTTAGACTACAAAAATGCATAACAAGTCTGATCTTCAACTTTTTTTTTTGTTAATAGGTTATCTACAATATTTTTGTAAATTTGGTGAGATTGAAGACATATTTTAAAATAGATTTTGATATACCATCAATATAAATTTTTTTTTATATAGTTATCTAATAAAGTATTGTCACATTATTAGAAATGTTTGATTTTTATAATAATTATTCCAAAAAATAT
Organism: Pterocarpus macrocarpus; assembly: GCA_031439585.1. Lineage (NCBI taxonomy): Eukaryota > Viridiplantae > Streptophyta > Magnoliopsida > Fabales > Fabaceae > Pterocarpus > Pterocarpus macrocarpus. Next base: position 58,453,138 of record CM062522.1, read on the forward strand.
ACATGTAGTAAAATGTAATTGATTGATTGTATAGAGTATTTTATATTAAAATTATATCAAAATTAATCTTTTTTAGTGCTGCTCTAAAAAGAACTTTTCGCTTAACCTATTTATTATCAAACCACAAACATTTTCAAATCCTTCTTAGAAGATTGTTTGGTGCCAATTTTTTTTTTTACCGGAAATAATTTGGTGCCATTTCTTGGAAGAAAAGAAATGGAATATTCGTCTTTGTGGAGAACAAAAACGTAATTTGAATGAAGAAAAAGCAAGGTATAGTTGCCGCGTAATTATTAATCAGTTACTTACTTATTATTACCCCCGAAAATGCACAATACAAAGCATTGAAAAAAGAAAAAAGAAATCAATTGCCTCTTTCTCTCCCCTTATATATAAGCCGTCAAACCCAACTCAACAAAACGCGCTCACCAAAAATTTTCTCTCTTTTTCCCTCCCTCCAATTTTCCTGCGAAAATCTATCTTCATTTTCTAGGCAGCCAAACCCCCCCATCCTTTCCCTCCAAGATGAAGAAATCCAGCCTCTTTGCAGCCTCCGTCGCCGCCGCGTCGGCCACCGCCGTCTCCGTCTCGTCCTCCACGCATGTCTCCAGTCAGGTACTTCCCCCAAACCCTAATTTCCCCCCAAAATTCCACCCTGTTTCGCTTCAGATTCCGCTTCAAACCATGTGGATCTGAGACACAGCACCGCAAAGTTCGAATCTTTACGGTTTTTGCAGTTCTTGGCCTTCGAATTTTGATGTGGGTACTTCGATATTCGCAGGACTGTGCGGCTCAGAGGGGCCATGGAGGCTCTTCTTCTTCTTCTTCGGATGGTTCGGCTTCGACGGAGAAATTCGCGCCAAGATTCGATGGGTTGCGCTTCATTGAGACGCTGATTACTGCTCACAGATGAAAAAGCTTTGTTTCTCAGGAGCAAGGCTTTGAAGCTTCTTGCTCATAAATCATGTGCTGTACCTTTTCTTTTTGGCCCCTTCGTCTTTTTGATCTTGTGCTGTCTGGAAGAAAAAAAGATTTAACTATGGGAAAATTTTCAATTTTTTTCCTGTTTTTAATGTTTTTTTTTCTCGTAAGGTTTATTATTATTAGGATGAGAAATTGAGAGAGAAATTGTATTGTTGCGGGATTGTTATGATGTTTTTCAATTGGTACTTTTTTTGACCCTGGTTTTGATACGTTACTTTTGACTTTTCTGTCTAATTTTCCTAGAAAATAATAAAAAATTGAGTTCTTATGATGTTTTTATTTTGTATTTTCCCGTTTATGTCTTTGTTTCTTTATTTTTTTCTCAAATTTTAATTTGCTTTATTTTTTATTTTTTATTTTAACGTTTGGTTCATCCTTGTCTTGGGGTAAAAGCATCAAGCATGTATCATGCTGGAGGCCTGTGGCAGGCAACCTATTAGATAGGGATTGTTTAACTGTTGATAGTGGCCACATATTCTCCTAAGGAGAGTGCCTGTTCATCCCAGCAAGTTTGATACCTAAAGTGGGTCCTGACTCCTGTCTCTAATTTTGTGAGAATTGTTTAAAATTAATTTAAAGTATTGAAGCTATTCTAACCATAAAAAATAAGAACAGAAATAAATTAAGGGAAAATAAAATTGATTAATTTTTTGTTCTGTTCATACTTGATGCTTGGAGTTATCCGCCGCAAAGTTTATATATTTTTATATATATACTATCGTTAAAATTTAGACGAACGGGACGTCCGGATGAAGGAGTGCTGAACTTGTTTCAGTACTTGGTAACATATTAATGAATGGCGTTATTACTTTTGCAAGAAATTGGGTAATTTTCAGGGTACAAAGAGGCGAAGCCAGATTTTTCTGATGAATTGTATGGCATATCCCTCGTGGGGTTCGGCCGATTGGGCATATGGAATATTCCCAAAATGTGCCGCTTGTGATCAGACAATGTGAAAATATTTGGCACCCTGCGTGTTTGACAAATGGCCAATCGCTGGGTAGGCTGTTTTGGGTTTAATTTTTGTGTCTGGTTATTTAAATTGATAACGCAATTACACCTCTGAATAAGCTAAAAAACCACCTCTTATTTTGCATTCATTCTTTCATAGTGAGGAATGCAAAATAGCGAAGGGAGTAAAGTTATGATAAGATAAATACAGGTTTTGATTTTCTCTGGATATTGATATAAGTTGGGAAATTGTTGAAATTACTTTCAAATCATTTTATATTAGAATTTAATTTTGATCTATTAACAATGTAAAATTTTTTTATACTATTTCCAATCAAATTCTTTCATATATATATATATATATATATATATATATATGATTTTTGAAGTAACAGGTATAAAAATCAAATTATTTATAGATATAATAATATATAGTTAGATGATAATATAAAATAATTTTTTACTATCGACATATGAAAATTAAACTCTTCATATTATGAGAGAAAAGTGAAAATTTGTGGGGTTTAATGTAAAAATACTAGACTTCACTTTTTTATTATATACTACTCCCATTTGTTAAAATAATGACCACAGGATTTAGTTGCTAGAACGTTAAACAGATTTTTTTTTTGATTTTTTTTAAAGAATTTAATTTAAATGTACTGACAGTGTAAAATAGTTTTGATACTATCAATCAATAGAAATGATGGAAAGTGTCAACTCATATAAATAATCACCCATTATAATAAGGGACACATAATGATTTCTTATTTTTTCCTATTTCTAGTTGACAGTGTAAAACTATTTTAAACTTTTTTTTAAATACAAAGTTGAAGAATGATTGAAATGACATTAAACACAAAATAACTGTGAACTAGTGACTCATTAACCAAAATGTTAGACATGAAAATTTGACAAATTTTTAGAGTTGATGAATTGTAGTTCTTTTTCTCTTCTTTTTTGTGTGTGTTAATCCCACTCAATCAAGCATAATACAATTGAGAGAATAAATTTAATTATGCCTGAAAAGAATTAATCTCATTTCTTAATAATAATAAGAAAGAGGATACCTTTAAAAAATAAATTTTTAAAAAAGAAAGAAAACATAATCTTATTGTAATAATAATAATAACGACGACGACGATGACTCCTTATGAATCATCATAGACGCAAGATTCACAGGATTCAGCAATCAGCGCTGAGGCATTTGATTGATGATAAGAAACCAAGGCCACAAATTCCTTCTCTGTTCGTGGCACCTTTACTAGCATTATGGAACAACCAAAAGGAGTATACAGCATATTCACCACTAGCCTTTCAGGCCAAAGCACACAACTTGACCTTATCACATGCACTGTGGGGTTCATATTCCTCCCTGGCCCCCCACAACATATGAATAGGTGAAGACGCCGAAAAATTGATACTACGAAAACCTTTCTCTTTCTCAACTTTCCAGGCGATTGCGATGTCGTACTATAATTTCATATTTCTTTTCATGAGGGAAATTCCTGAACCCCCTTCTATACTTTTTGCTATTTACAACTTCTCGCATTAAATTATTGATCGCTAATTAACTATCACTTCCTATTCTCTATGAGCATCTGTTCAATTAGCATAAAGCGTACGATCAAACGAGCATAGTATGGAAATGGAATGGTGCTCCCAAGTCTCCGAAGGAGGATGTCTATTGTAAACGTGACATGCATGAACGTTGGAATGGTCATGGCTAGCAGGTAAAGAATCAAACAAACAAGTTGGTTAAGTTTTGGACAAAGTCAAATAAGAAAATTGCTTGGCAAGGGTACTTCAATGGCCAAATTTATCATCTCGGAAACAAATGGCACGTGAAGTAGACTTGATGATTGTATGGAATATGGACGGCTGAATAACTTGTGCAAAAGCTGTTGACGCCAATTACTTAGCTCCATTAATTAAATTAATTATAAGAGAGACAAAGAGGTGCCCATTTAAAGAACCAATCACAAATTGGTTGGCCATTTGAGGAATAGGATCCGTGGCAGAAGTGTTATTTGAACATAAATTTTGTGACATTAAAGTTACACACACTGGGGCATAGGAAAAAAAGGCAATCAGAGAAAATTTAAGCAACTATGGGAGTGTCTAAATTTCATGCAAAAGAACATTTTTTGAATCACTATATGTTTTTAATTTTTGACTAACAAAATCCTTTTTTTTGTGGGCTTATTCTGTAGTTCACAAGTTCAAGTTGGGTGCTTCAACTTATGTATATCACTTAACAGCCTTAAATTGACAAATTCTATTAACACGTGCACTAAAATGCAAGAAACAAATAATTTTTTTTTTATGTTGATGATTTGTTTTTCAAGATGCTTGTTAGCTTGTATAAACACGGATTTCCATATAATAGAAAATGAAAAGGAAAAAGAAAGTAAAGAAAGAAAGGAAGCTTATATCCAAATTTTAGATACATGCAAGTGGACATAGATTATACGTCTGATATAATATAGAAAAGCTGCAATTTTCTCTGTCAGGAGCCGAACATTTTGACCCAAGGTCATCCAGTCGTCGCCGTGATTTTCCATTCACCAGGTACCTCCTCAATTTTGTTTATTCTTGTTGTTTTTTTTTCCTATTATTTATCTTTTTTGCTTATTTTATGAGCTTTAGCCATCATCGAATTAAATCTTACAACTTCCCTTGTCCATTGCTACCGTCTTGAGACTAAAAAATTAATGTTTGGGTCAAATTAGAAGATAAATATGAGAGAGAGATGAGTACTTCAGACCACAAAATTTTCTAAGTGCATGGTATGCCCCACTTTCAAATCGCATCTTAAAGATCCTGTATCCTTAAATCAGCAATTGGCAAATCATAGTCCCCACCTTAGATCACCTTCAACTTCAAAAAGGTAATTTTACTCATTGGCCAATCAAATGTTAATTCAATATATTAAAAGATATAAAATCAATTTTTGTACCTTCACATAATAGTTTAAGCATATTCTTTCTTTTTTAAAAAAAGTTGGTCCTTGATCTATTAACAAAGCTTTTATATGCTTTTAGAAGAGATGGCCACTGCCAGTGATACAATAATATTTTCCCTCAAATTCATAGTAATTATGGTATGGCACGCACCTTTACAGAGTACAAAAAACTATAAGGAATGTTACATAGATCGCCATAAACACAATTTTGTATGTATCAATCAAGAAAAATAAAACAAAAAAGAGAGTAAACTGTAATAACATGTGCTTTTCTGGGCAATCTTGATCAGGATTCACAATTCAGAAATATGAATTCCAGCATCACATGAAAGTGGACCCTCACTCAAAGTGCTTGGTATGACAGTTCTAGAAACTTGATTCAATTAATACAAGAGGGTTTTCACATGATCTTGGGCCTTCAAAACAAATGGAGTAAAAGGCCTAGGAAACCAGCAGTGATCATTAGCAACATAGAGTGAGGAGCAGCCACATGAGCAGTGTTAGAGTTAGAACTGTTGGTTGGTTTTACTTGGTTGCAGTCAAGGCCTTCCTTCCCTTCTTTGCACTGATTAGCAAAGAGGCCAGGGGGGTATTTGCCATAGATGTTTATGTAGCTAAACATAACTGAAGAACAATCAGTTGTCATGTCATTGATCTGGCCGGCAAAAGGGCAAGCAAATTGCTTGAAAGCCTCACAGCAAACCTGTGGTGGGTAATGGGGTCCCTTGCATTGGCTTGTGAGGATCGTGTAGTTCTGTTTCTCAAAGTCAACTGTGCAAGCTGCAGAGTTTGGGACAGAAAAGTTTCACTGGTTGGTTCAATCATAAAAACCTAGAGAGTTTTGAGACCAAAATATGTTTTCATTAATAAATTATAAAAAAATTAAAAATGTTACATTATTTATTTTCATTTTTATGTTCTTAAAATTTTGTAAAGAAAATGGAAGGACTGGTTTGACAAGGCTTCCTGTTTATGGTTTTGATTCAACTGGTTAAATTTGTGGGAGAACCACAGTTCAATCTAGTTTTTTAAAACATTGGTTAAAACAACAAACATATCAACTAAAAATGAAAACAGAAGACAAACCAATCATCTTTAAAGTTTACACTTTCCCAATTACCACTGTGAAAAAGAGTAAGGAATCATCAAAATAAGTTTGCCCGACTCATGGTTTCAGGGTGCACATGTTATCCTTGTTTAATGTGTTCTGATATGAACATTCTCAAAGTCAATCCTTCCACTTGGATATCACCCATATATAATTTGTAGATCATATAAAGAAAATGTATAAGAAGCATGTGCAAGTTAAACCAATCAAAATCAAAATCAAATCATGTAGCTTCCTCATTCAAGCCATTGATTATCTTTTCCTAAGAAGAACCTAACAAATTATGACATCCCTGTAGAGAAATAATCTCCTTATTCCTTATTAAAGAATCATAATGCAACAAATTTGTTTGCACTTGGCAGGACCAATATAACCAGGTTCTAAAGAATCAGTTTGATTTCAGGTACTTTGTTACATTATGATTGTCCACATTTGAATTGAAAGCAATCCCATTGAAGATGCATAAAAACCACCACATAGGTTCAAGGCTATGTCTATAAGCTAAAACTAGAAGTTGGAAAAAAGGGGGGGAGGAATGTATAATAAAATGGTACCTTTCTTAGCCTGTAGGAGGGCACGGCCGGTGGATGCCCCAGACTCAAATATGTCATCTGTATTAATAAAATTCAACCACATTAAGCCAAACTTACCAAATATAATATCTACCTATGATTGAATGTGACACATTCCATGATTGAAAAAGGTTACAACATGTAGGTGAAAAAAAATATATACCAGAAAGGAATGGGGAAGCTGCGGCCAATGTGGATATGAGGAAGAAATAGAGAATGGAAGAGAAGAAGGCCTTTGAACCCATTTTCTCTTTCACTCTCACCCCGTTGTTGTTTTATTTTATTTTTCTTTTTTCCTTTGATGGATCTGCTTCTTTTTGTTTTCTGGTTTGGATAGAAGAAGAGAGAGGGTAGAGGGAGACATTGCAGGAATTGTGGTGGGAATGAAGCGTGTTGTCAGGCTGGCAGAGTTCCAATGGTTCTCCGTGCGTTCCCTTAGTTTTGGTAGTTATTGGTCAAGTTTTGTTGTTCCCTCTTGTTAGATAGAGTTACATGCCATATGCAGCAAATATAGGATTTTTGCACATGTATCTTCATATGTATATGTAAACGCAGGGTGAAAGGTTTTTTAGTCCATGAAAGAGGTTTGCATATATTAAGAATTGAAGATAGTAAATATATAACAAAATATTAATGTACTTGACAACCAACAATAGTAACATATAATTAAAACATTTTTTAAAGTATGCTCACTTTGGAATGTGGCGTGACAACTTCTCATTTATTTAAGTTTTTTATTCAAAGAAAAAAAATAATTTTTTTTTAATGTGAAGTATGAATTTATTTAAGAGCAAGCCTCCAAGGCAAGAATATCTCTAATACAACGGGGAGCCTCGATGGTCCAAACTTGGTAATTCCTATCTTTGACTAACTCAGTCAATTTATACTATAGGCTTCTACTAAGATAAGCCCATTATGAGACAAATTCTCAGAGCCACTCTCAAAATTATCCAACAAGGTTTTGGCATCCCCCTCTAAGATCACGTCTCTAATTCCCAAATCTTTAGCTAAACTCAAACCCTCCTTAGCAGCCATCATTTCTGCTCTTAATGCTTCAGTAGAGCCTATGAACTTCATTGTTTTGGCCGCAACAAATTTGCCTCCGCTGTCTCTGATTATGACTCCTATTCCACGTGCGTTTTCTTCCTCAAAGGTGGCTCCATCAGTGTTGATTTTGAAGACACCTGGGGGTAGCGCTTCCCCCTTCTCACCTGGCAGCTAGTTGAAGACTTGGTGGCGCCTTTCTCTGGCTTGCACTCATCTGCAGCTTCTCAAATTGGTTTGGAATGAGAAAAAAATGAAGTATGCCATGTAGATGAGAAAGCCATCTAGTAAAAGTGAAGGAATACTTAGGTAGGCAGTTATATATTGAATTTAGAGTTATGTTATTTGAATTTATATTTTCTCCGCCTTCGTATTGACTCACTCTCATCCAATATTGGATGCGCCATGGGATCCAGACTAAATGGGATCCACATCCTATCCAATGATGGATGGGAGTGAGTCGACGTAGGGCCAAAAAAATGTGAATTCAAATAATATTTCTACTAAATTTATACTTTAAGGCAACATGATCATCAATATTGTTCTTTTTTCTTTCACAAATTTATTAATATATCACATTTATGTAAGATACTTTTGAAATAAAATATGTAATTTTTTTTAACTAGATCATTCACAGTTCTAAGAGTTACTGTTGCAAATAATATTTGAAACTTGAATTAATTACTTTTAATACAATTAACAACTCAATGAACTTGCTGATCAGACTGTTGAATTTCAAAGGATCCATTAGTTGTGGCAAGTACACTATGATTGCACTTCTGGTAGCGGCTTTATGCATGCTATTTTTCATAAATAAAAGTGTTAAATTACACTGCATCCAAAACGCTAGAGTGTGAAATTACACTACATCCAAAACTGTTCAATTATATAGAAATATGTAGTGTATAAATTATAAGGATGTGTAATACATGAAGGCCTAAAAATGAAATGAAGGGTATGCATGTAGTAAAAAAAAGTGTGATTAACGTTACCTTTCCCATACTATGCGAATACGGATCTATAATCTATAATCCATCCATAAGATGTAAATTTGAGGACTACATCTAATGAATGCTTTGCCTCATGAAACATTATCATGCATTTGACTTCTCTAGAAAATAAAATATGTTAATCGAAAATAATTCCTAACTGGAGCATTGTACCTAAGCGACGCGCGGAGTAACTTTTTTCAATTATAATAATAAAAATTAATGTGATTAAATTATTAGATTATAAAAGTCAATGTATTTGTTGAGAAAATGGAAATATAGTTAATAAATATAAAATAGTAGAACACTAATTGAATAAACCATTAATATTAATTAACAATAAAGTATAATTACAAAGCTAATAAATATGAGGACTAACATTATTAGAAATGTGCTAATTGCCAATGGAAAATAAAGAAAAATCAGTCGATATTAATTTTACCGACGAATTAATCGACGTAAAAAATCCATTGGTAAAGGATGCGTCTGTAATAAAAAAATAATATTACCGATTGAAGAATTATTTGTCAGTAAATTTATAATTTTTTCGACGGATAAAATTTGTCGGTAAAAAAATACATATGTCAGTAATAATAGAGTAGAAAACGTCACTGATAGAATAATACCGGTGTATTTTTTATTATCCGTCGATAAGTTTAAAAATAAAATATTAATTGTAAATATACCGATGTAAAATTCATCGGTAAAATAAAATTATAAATAATTTAATTTTTTGTTATTTAAATAAAAAATTTTAATTTTTTGTTACAGAAGAAATTAAAAAAATTATTAATTAAATAAAAATATATACAATATCATTCAAAAATATTTACAATACACTTCTTAAAAAAAAAAAACCTAAAATCTATGAATATTGCTCATCATCAGTATCCGAGATGTTGTCGTCATTACCTCCAACTTCGGATGGGTGGCGGTGTGGAGAAGGTTGCAATGATGAAGGTGGTGGAGGAGGCAGTGTAGCGGATAAAGAATTGCCGCTCCGCATCTGCTCATAAAAGTTATATAGAGTCATCATCCTTTGCTTCATGGACCGTATTTGCTGCGACCACTATTGCTTATCTCTCTTGTGGCGCTCTTACAGCTCCATGTACCTTCGATCGGCCTCCTCAAGCTACCTCTGCACTAACTTATTCAGTGCATAGACCAAATCATAAATGGACTCCAGATCGATCACAGCAAGCCCAACTCCAGACACAAAGCCTAGAAAATATGACCTGTTGAAAGAGATTCCCGTCCCATAGATCCGCCCTTTGTAGCGGCTGCTGACCATCTGGCCCCATACTTCATTGTCGCTAACAGGCGGGCCAGCAAGAGTGCTTTCATTCCCTTTTTGCGACTACTGCGATCGGGCCTCAGTCAGCCACTGGGTGAACTCACGCTGTAATTAGAAAAAATAAAAATATTAAATTTAAATAATAATAAATATGATAAATTGAAAATATTGAAAACTAAAATTATAAGTACTTACATATTTGGTATTTGATCGCATATCAACCCACTGGGATTTATCCCGCTTCTAGGTGTAGGTCTCTTGGAATAGCTCCCTCAAACTCAATAGCCTACTCATCGCCTTCTCCTACATTTCAAAGAATTTTTACGTAATTATATATATAATATTTAATACAAAAATAGAAAAACTAAATGAGATGAAAATGATATTTACCATTCTTAGTTGTGTACCTTCGATAGTGGTGGAGCCTCCAATGTGTAGAGAGTCATCGCGGGCTGATCCTCTACTCATTCAGGCCTTCACCTATTTCACGTTAAATGCAGGTGAGTTCCCGTGGGCCCTCAAGGCTTGGAGGATCTCCTCTGTAAGCTAGTGGGTGCTTGCGCTGTTATCGCGAATGCCATGAAATATACAGCGGAGATGCTTGCCGGCCCTAGTCCTCCACGTCCTATAGATGGCAGTCTTTTCGTGTGGATCAATAATAAACATAAGTTGTATACATGTAACATAATAGTATAAAAAAATAATAATTATTTTACCTTCTACTCTTTCCACCACAACTCCTATGTGACATTAGGGGCCTGCACAAAATTAGGATGTGGGGTGTGGAAATTCTCCTCGAATACCTCGATAATCCTGCGTAGTCTTGGCCCTAGTGGAATCCAACTGTGTCATAAAATAATAGATTATGTCAGAAATTTTTTAGTTAAATTTTCTATCACAATGAAAAATTTATAATAAATTTAAAATTTAAATTATTTACCGGGATTTACTATCGTATCTAAACTCCACTCATTGATTCGTGGAGCCCTGTGACGGGATGTACGAGGAGGCTTGGGCACCTTGTGAACCAAGTTGACTAGGGATAGGGGAAGGTACAGAAGCAAGCTGATTGCAGGGCTCACTTCCTAGAGGTGGGGGTGGAGGTGGAGAAGCCTGTTGGAGGAATGAAGGTTGAGGCCTTGAGTTATGATACTTAGGGTTGGGTATCATAATAAACTCTTGGGCATGTGGACCAGGAGGGACGAAGGAGTCATCACCTGTGGAAGTGGTGGATACAAGCGCAGTGGAGGTGGTGGGTAGGGCACGGGTGCAAGGGGGTAGACCATGCTTCCTCGGTTTACCTCTACCTTGTCCAGAACCAAGTGTCCGTCTTGTCATAACTGATTTATATAATATATACAAAATTGAAAATATAAGACATATATTAACTAAATAAATGCATAACACATTTATTATATCAATAATTATTTAATTCTAATAATATTTTAATGACAAAAATAATTGGGTAGAGTCTCTCTTTAAATTTGGAGCCTCTACAAAAATTAATTCAGTATTTCAACACCACAACACAACCAAAATAAATTGCATAATTATAACATTCTAAAATTAATTCTAATAACTGTTCTAGAGCGCATAACACCATAACACACAATTCAAATAATGGGAAGGAATTCAAAACGTTCCCCCAATCATGCAATCCAATCTTACAATTCTATCCTAGAAAATTTCAATCTTTAGCAGAGAAAATAACTCAATTAACTAAATAAGAAATGTAAAACTTCAAGTAAAAAAATATAACTGAAAAAAATGGCTAAATGAAAAAACTAAATCAATTAAAATGTTAAAAAACATACCAGGAACATAATAGTGGTCTTGGATCGTGAAATGGTAGAAAGAGTGAGAGAGAATTATGGTGGTGAGAAAGTGAGGTAGAAGAAGAAGCAGGCTTACGTTTTAAGGATTTTTTTTTTTACCAACCGATTATCTGTCGGTAATAATAAAATGAAACGAATCATTTCATTAATCAAATATTACCGATGGATAATCTATCACTAATATGGAACATGAACAGACAATAACGGTGAAACTCAATTTTCAAATACCAATGGATTATCTATTGATAATACAAAAATACATATTTCTGATGACAAAAAGTAAAAAAAAAAATAATTTATTTCAAATTTACTGATGGATAATCCGTCGATATGTAATAACAATATTTTAATTCATAAAAAAAATGAATGTTATTTACCGACGATTTTAGTAATTGCTTGGCGCAAAATGGCAAGAAGGTTTATTGATGTTTTTAGCGATAGATATTTTTTCTGTCGATAAATTCATGCGTTAATGATTTATTTAATTTTACCCGCGAAATATCCATCGATTTTTCACCAATTTCTAGTAGTGTAAAATTGATCCAAAATAAAAATGAAAAACTGTTAGTATAACTATAGTTATTCCTTAAGGAATAATATGTTTTGTAAGAACAATATTTATGATTTTTAAGTGAGGATTGAATAATTAAAAAAAATTACTTTTTTCTTTTCTTTCTTCAACCTCATAGTAAAATAGCTTTAAAGAAATAATTTTATACAATCATTTTATATAAAGATTCATTATTAAGAGTATATTTTATATTTTAAGAATTTCTACTTCAAAATTTTAACTATTGATAGAACAACCTTAAAAAAATTGTTTCATTTGCATATTCCTAAAACAAATTAATCTATTTCCCTTACATTCTTATTTCTTAAGGAGCATAGTGAGGTAATTTTAAGGGAAAAAACAATGGATGCATTTCACATAACAACACATAACTAAAAGTGTAACTCATTTGATAAGCATACCTATTTTTCATTTTTAAAAGACAATGGAACAATTTAGAAAATAAAAATCATTCAATTTCAATAAAAATAATACAATTTCTATCTTCCTTCCCCTTATCCATCCTCATAATAGAGTAATTTATAAAGAATAGAGTAAAATCCCAAATCGATCATTAAAAGAGTTATAGGATATAAATTTAGCATTCAAAAAATTTGAGATATCAATTTGCTCCTTGGAAGAGTTGTATGACATCAAAGTAGTTCTCGAAAGATTTATAACATCAATTTAGTTATTAAAAGATTAAAATTCATTTTAAGTTGGTCCAAATTTCTTTTAGTTTTTTTTACTACCTTGAAATAAATTTTAATATTTGGATAACTAAATTGATATAACAACTAAATGGACAACTATGAACATGTGTTCCTATCATTAATCCAGACTATTAATAAGAAAATTAATATACACTATTAATTTTCAAATATGTAAGGAAATATTGTTCTTAATTTATTCTTAATTAGTCAATGCTTGATGAATTCTCCTATATATAATAATACAATGAAAAATCCATACATGAGAAACTTTTGCGACATGGCTAATTCTCTTTCAATGACTTCTACTGCACTCTTTTACCATTGACTATATTTAGTAAGTTTCTATTGGATTTTTAATAAATATTTATATTTTTTAAAAAATACGGAAATCTTTGATTGATTGACAATTCACAATTATTTTAGAAAAGAAATAGTCAGTTAGCATATTTAGAAAAGATCCAACAGCACCACGGAGGCTTATGGGGAGCAATTTGTGATATGTGGAACGCTGATGGTTGTATTAAAAAGATAGCTATGGAAGGCATTACACGGGAGATTGGGAATGGAGAACAAACATGGTTATGGGAGGACTCTTGGTGTGGACAGCAAAGATTAATGGATTAATTTCCAAGGCTGTATTCTCTATCCATTCAGCAGAGAACTCCCATTGCCGAATGTGGTATATGGGATGGTGCAGTGTGGCTTTGGAATCTAGAGTGGAGGCGTCAGTTTTTCCAACGGGAGCTCCAGCTGTACTCTCACTTGCAGATTGTACTACAACAAATAAACTTGGTGCAAGAAGCCAATGATTACACAAGATGGAAGTTTCAAAGATCTTATGGTTATTCTGTTAAGAATTTCCAGCAACAATACTACCTTTTGCAATTGCAGGAGAACCAGTATGATGTTTTTGCGGGCAAAGTTTGGAGAAATATTTGTCCACCAAAAGCTGAATTGCTGCTTTGGCTAGTTCTGCAGGGAAGAGTTAATACAAGGGATAGGTTGCGTAGGTTTGATATCCTGAGAACGGATGACAGCAGGTGTGTGCTTTGTGAGGTTGCTGATGAGAGTGTACAACACTTATTTTTTACTTGTCAATTCGCATGGAAGGTGTGGACTAGCTGCTGTCAGTTTTGGGGAACTACTTGGGTGATTTCTGATGATCCTAGGTTGAATTTTGATTCTTGAATTGCCACTTCAGTTGGAAGACAGCACAGGAAAGGATGGATAATTTGTTTCTATGCAATAGTTTGGAAACCATGGGAGCTAAGAAACAAAATAATTTTTCGGGGGGAGAGTTTCTGCCACAATTCTTTTATGATAGATCTCGAAACAACTTGCAAGTTGTGGATGACAGATTAGGAGAAGTGATAGCTGGTTGCCAAAATGCTATTTTGCTCGGTATCAGATGATCAGTATGGTTGCTACTGTTATTGCAGAGGCAAAGACTGATGTGCGGAATCTTGCTTAAGTGCTGGGGGAGCTGTGTTTTTCTGTTTGGTGCTGCGTCATATGTTAAGAAAAGTTTAGTTCCTTTGATGCATTTGGGTGCTTACTCAATTCGGATATCGATTGTAATTTGGCATCCTAGGATCAGTATTTGTTCTGCTTTTTGCTTCCTCGTTTTGGGGTTAAGCCGTTTGTTCATTACCTATAAAAAAAAAAGCATATTTAGAAAAGAAATAGTAAGTTACCATATTTAACTTAACTGATATTAATTTGATTTTTCAATTATAGGAAAATATATCAATTCACTTTTAGTTTTAAAAAATTAACATTAATTTAGTGTTTAATAATAAGAGATAATGTTAATTTTATCATTTAATCTTATCTTTTATGTATGCAAGAATGATTTTGATACTATTATTTCAAAGTTATTTCTAAGATTGTATATCTTTTAGATGTTAAATTGATATCAATTTAATTGAAAAATATCATGATTTTTGCTTATTAAAACTGTTGATTGCATGATTTTTGCGTATTGCTTATTGCAAATCATATTATCTGTATGATTTTCAATCACTCTCCTGTTGCATGATTTTTGCTTGAACGTTATCTTGAAATATTGAAAGTTCTTGTACGTTTATCGGTCATTGCACGTCAATTGCTATACGTGACTTTTTGTACAGGATTCAATACTACGAGCGACTACAGGTTATAAAGAAGATTCGGTACTACCCACGCCATTCTTCATCGTACACCCAATTCAGCACTACATATGGCTGCTTCTGCTTCAGTACTTTTTTTCCATCTCTACACATTCTAATCATTGCTCTTTTCGATATTTATTGCAAAAAATTTATACGTTCTAATCTTTACGTCTTCATGTTCTTTGTTTTCAAGTTTTAAAGGCTGTTGTCATAGGCCATATTGCACAAATAAATCCTGCAAAAGAGTTATGGTGTCTGTATGTCAAGATTGTTCAGTTGTGGAATATCCCTAGTTCTGGAAATTCAAAGCTTCCTTTCTCACTCAAATGGTTCCAATTGACGAATATGTAAGTAGCTATCTATTTGTTATAAATTTAGTTTTTTTTATTGTTTTCGAAATTCTGCTTCATTTACTTGCCATTAATCTTTATCTCTTTTCTTTTTTAAAGGGAGGTAAGATTCATGCCTCAGTGAGAAAAGCATTGATTTTCAAATTTCTTATTGTGTGGCAAGAAGTGGAGGCATATGATCAAATGTCCCATTTTGGTATTGCTCTAAGTGTTGGAAATTTTAAGACCACCAACCATGAATACCGACTTAATTTTAAGCAGGCAACTGATGTTAAGAGGCTCAAAACATCAAATATCTCTATATATGGATTTTCTTTTGTTAAGACTGAAGATCTCTTTGTGGAGGGAGTTTGATACAACTTATTTACTTGATAATGTTTTTCACAGTTTCTATTTTATTTTTCTGCAATTTTGAAAATTAATTATTATTTGTTTGATGTTTATAAGCAAATTTGGTTATTTCGATCTTTAAGGAGATGGAGAGAGGAATTTTTGTGCTATATGCCTATATGCTATTTAGAAAAGGTAATTTTCTTTGTCGTAAAGTTGGCGGTAATATCTGTCAAAATATTTGCTGCAGATTGCACGGATGGAGGTTTTTCATTTGATGATTTGTTAGTCTGATTTGTTATTAATTGTGTTGAACCGTAAGTCTGATTTGTTACTAATCTTATCATCTTTTATTTGGATTCTTTTATGCCTGATTTATTTTATTAATTGGTTAGATAAGTCTATTTAATCGATTTGTTTTAATTCTGATCTTATTATGAAAGTTTTAAGTATTATTTATTTTGTTTAATAGTTGCTTGTTTTTTTTTGGAATTCTAATTACTTCTATATTTAGTTCAAGTGTTCAATTGCATTTTTCGAAATCAAGGTTCAATTATATTTCGCTGATTACTTTTAATTTGGCTGAATATGATTCTTCATGTTTTCATTACTGATATGATTCGTTAGTAATTTAAATATCTTTTATTTGGATATTTTATTTCTGACTTAAATTTTATTAATTGGTTAGATAAGCCTATTTTTTTAAAAAATAAATATAATCTTAACTTGATAGCTATAAAGTTCATGTCTAGTTCTTTTTTTTATAAATTCTGATAAACTTCCATGCAAAGTTTAAAATTTCAATTATTTATTATTTTTCAATGCTGGCGCTTAATCAGTATCTTCATTTAATTTAATTTATAATAGGAGGCCGCATTCGTTTGGGTGACATTAGCCTGGGACCCCATCTTTAGATCCACCATCGACGCCCCCTATTAACCACATTTCAAATATGTTGTTAAATAATATTTAATATTTAATTAATACACCAAAATCAATAAAATAACATATTTATCCCTTCTACTTTTTTTTTTTTCTCTTCTCTATCTATTCACATCCTTTTCCCTCATTCGCACCACCACCACAGCCTCTATTGCTCCTTCGCCCCCCCTCTCCAACAAGAGGCCAGTCTGGTGTGACAAAAGGTAGATTCCACCCACGTCACCACACCCATTCACCCTCTTCATTCTCTCTCTCTCTCTTAGGAGTTAACAATTCTTGCTTACAAGCTCCTGCTTTCACGGCCTGGCTCACTCTTGCATCAGGTTTAACAAAAAAATATGTTAGCTTTCCTCACCCAAGTAGTGACAAATTAAATAATGAATTGAATCAACATAAAAGAACCAACATTTAGTTGAGCAGAAGGCTCTAAATAGTCCAGAAAAAAAAAAAAGAAAAATTGAAGAAGCAAACCTAAGAAGGATCTACTTGAATACTCACCTTCTACCTAATATTCCTTTTTTTTTTCCAGCATATATACCTAATATTCTTATTAATCAATAAAAATGTGCAAAAGCAGTAAAACAAAAAATTGAAACTCTCATATGGAAAATGCAATAGTTAAGCAAAATATAGAAATTTTGAACTAAATTACAGCAATTGTGTTTGATAAAAAAGGCTGGTCTTCGTAAAAAACAACAGTACTTAATTATGTAAAATCTAGAAAAAGGGAAAAATAGTGAAGAAAAATTACATGGCATTGTGATTGGTGATCGTCCTGTGTTCTGATTCTTCATTTCTCGGTAAATCTCACTTCATCTCTGAGTGATCTATTTACATGTTTTTTCACATCTTGCTTAGAAATTGAAAACCCAGTAGCTTGTGTTTATGAAAACTATTCTTTTTGGGCATGTGAAATTTCGAATTACTTTTGCGGTTTTGGTAAGTCCTCTTTGGATCTTAATCTCGATAACATAACATAACATAACTTGTGTTTAGTTAGATTTGCGTGCGTATAGAAGAATCTTTTTAGCGTAATGTTCTTAATATTAGGGAAATTAAATTTGGGGTTAGACTCGTTTTCGTATATTATTACCTTTTTCTTTTATCGTAATCAACTGGATTCCTTCCATTTTTGCTTCTTTATACTTTGGGGCGCTGTGTTGAAGGCACTATATGGGGATAGAAAGGGCACAGTAGTAGTAGTGGCCATCTCTCAAGAGGCTAAGGAGAGTGTGCTTTGCGAGAGTGTAAATGCAAAGATGGTCGCATCCCACAGTTCCAAAAGGGATATTGAGATGAGATGAATTTGATAAGAGGAGAGGGCATGGTCGATGGAGGTAGAAGGGTGGGGTGGTAGAGGAAAGTGGGGAGAGAATGAAAGGGGAATAAGCATGAGAGTGTTTTTGTAACTTTGATGGGGGCTCGATGATGGTCCAAAGATAGAGTCCCCAAGTTAAAATGCGCCCATTTGTTTGATGTGTTTCTAAGACACAAATCTGATTTGTTGCTTTGTTTTGTTTTTGGTTTTTTTACGAGATATACACATTTTGGCCAATCATTTCTGTCCTTTTCTCATTTCTGTCCATTCCCGTATATCTTTTTCATGTTCTATGTTTAGTTCTTGGCATTTTAAGCGTGTGAATTGGTTTTGTTTTCAGAAGTTATGCAAACAAAATCATTCTTTTTTGTGTTTTTATTTTGCCATCTCTTTGTCTCTTATTTTATGTGTTTTTTGTTTTTGAATTATTACCGTTGATAGAATGATGGCTCGTCTTGATTATTGTTGGTCAAAATTTTCCTTTTAACTTGAATGTTAGATAACACTGCACTATGTAATGTGTTGCTCCCTTTATATATATATATATATATATATATATATATATATATATATATATATATATATTGACGTGAGTTGCTTCCATTATATGTTCTTTAGTATTTGGTGTTATTTCTTATAGAGATGAAACCGACCTGAAATAATTATTCATTTGAAGTGATATCATTAATCATAATAGAAAATTTAATATATATTAATATCCTATTTATCCTTATATTTTCTTCATTTATGGTAAATTGCAAAAAGAAGAAGAGAGGATCAAATACAATAACATGGAATATTAAAATTAATAGCATATATCGAACACTAATTAATTTCAAATACAATAACATAATACTAAATTCTCTATGAAATATATATTTTAGATAAGCATTTGAGAGAAATAATTAGAATATTTAATGCAATAGCATAACTTGAGCAATAATTAGAATCCGTGTTAGATATAATTCAAGTTTTCGTTGATTGTTATTCTAATACTTATAAGTACATCCAATTTTCGTTGACTGTCATTCTATTTGATTTATTTTATGGAATGATCAAAGACTATATACAAGATATAAGATATAATAACTCAAATAAAAAAGAAGACAAATACAGCTTCTAGACTTATGCCCAAAAGTCTATGTATAACATGTTCTTAGTATTATTAGTATGGTAAAGAACACTAATTTGTCTCTTGTTTTTTATTAAGTTGATATGATATTTTTATCAACTTATTAAGACTCATAATAAATTTTAAAATATATATTTTTAAATTTACACAAATCAGTCTTTAATTATTCTTTCAAAATAAAGATTAGTCAATAATGATGAACGTAATAATATTTCTTTTACATATCCAAAAAAACACAGATTTCTGAAATTTATTTTGAAAGAATAATTAAAGACATCCAAAAAAACACATATACAAATCAGTCTTTAACTATAATATTATCAGCTTGGTGTATCCCTTAAAATGATTCTCAAAGTTAAGTAAAATAACATTTTTGAAATCAAAAATAGGATATTGAAAAGGAGGAAAGCAGCCATAGAAATCCAGCAGCATTGGTATCAGTTATTTACTTATTTCACTTTCTCGAATAAGTTTATGCACAGTATAAGCAACAGCAGGTACAAGGAAGGTTCTGATCTACCCAAAATGACTTTGCTTGGTCCTTTTGAAAATAAAGATTCACAGCCATTAGCAATTTTTTTTAAGTGATTTTTTTTCGGTTAAATATTGGAGGTGCAAGCACCTAGGTAGGGGAAGGGGAAAGGTGGCCCGGTGAAACTATAAGAAAACTCAGCCTGCGGCGAAATTCCATATTATGCTTTTAATGGAGTACAGTTAGCCATTATCATTAATGGTACACAATCTTCATAAATAAGTATTACATAGCATCATCTACATCTATGTCCTAATCATGTTCAAAAGGAAATGATATAACAAAATTTTTGCACTAGGACGCTAGGTGATATTTTTTCTAGCTTGATTTATTCTATTGCCACAGCTGCTGCAGTTCACTATGACAAGTATCCAATCAAAACCAGAGATCTGAGTTGTACAATTCAAAGTTGAACTCTTCCATCTACTTCTTTCTTTTCAATGGACAACTTATAAAGAGCACTTTAACTAGGCCAACATAAAGAGCAGCTGTTTGTGCATGATGGCCAAATTTATGGTAAATGACTTCACAGAAACAAATATAATTCAACCTAAGCTATATTTCTTCAGACATAATCTTCAATGGAGTCAATAGGAATAATCTTGTTGTGTTTAATTCTTAATCATTGAAACATTTTTAAAATCCAAAGACTACGTTTGTTGGGTATGATTGTTAGTCTAGGTAAACCAAAGCTTATCTTAACACACATAAGCATAGTTATCTATCTATTATCATTAGAAGATTCATGAGGCCTCCACTTCCACATATTGTCGCTGAAGATAAGTGTTGGAAGGATCAAGAGAATTGCACACTTTGAATAGTAAAAGGAAGAGTCTTACGTACAAGGATAAGCTGCAGGAGAAGTTCAAGATGTTTCGCCATTTTGAATAGTCAAATAGTTATAATTAGTCAAAATTGATGGCTCAAGTTAAAATGCACTGCCACTACACCTTCTTAAACATTAAGCAATGTTTATTATTATTTTATTAGTTATGATTTCCTATAAATAGACAAGACCATGTAACGTGAATGTATGTGTGTGTGATTATGATCAATGAAGTGTGTGTTTTGTGTATAAAGAACTCCTCTTCCTCTTTGTGTCCATGAGTGTGACAGTTTGAGAGAAAATTATTAGAGTGATTTATGTGTGTATTTTGATATCAACAATTGGTATCAGAGCTTGGTTTATTTAGCGCCAATTTGTTTTAGAAAGTCTGTGAGAAACAAGAGAGTTCTCATATTTTTAGAGAGTTATTATGGCAAATAATTTTAATATTTTTTGGTCAGGTCCCAAGTTAGATGGAAAATTAGATTACAACTATTGGGAGATTTTGATGTCTACCCACTTGAAGGCTCACAATATTTGGAGTCTAGTTGATCCAGGTTTACAAGAAGGAGCAGATGCTATCGCTCAAAGACGAGATCAATTGCGCTATCTCAAATTCACCAAGGTGTAGATTATTCAGTGTTTGGCAAAATTGCTAATGCCAAAACTTCTAAAGAAGCATGGAGCATTTTGAAGCTGTCTTACAAAGGTGTTGATAAGGCTCAGAAATCTAAACTGCAATCTTTACGTAGAGAGTATGAAAGGTATGAGATGTCTAGCTTAGAAACTGTTGAGCAATATTTTTCTTGTGTTACTGATCTTGTCAATAAGATGAGAGTATATAGAGAAGAGATTTTAGATAGCAAGGTAGTGGAGAAAATTCTCCGTACCATGCCAATAAAGTATGATCATGTGGTGACTACAATCTTAGAGTCCCACGATATAGATACGATGACAATTGCAGAGTTGCAGGGAAGCATAGAAAGTCATGTTAGCAGAATTTTAGAGAAAATAGAAAAACCAATAGAAGAAGCCTTGAAAAGCCAAATGAATTTAACTAATGATGTTGAATCAAGCAATGATTGAGAAAGAAGAGGTCGTGGCTACAACAATCGAGGCAAAGGTAAAGGAAGTTTCAGAGGAAGAGGTCGTGGTGATAATTTTAATCAAGGAAGAGACAGTAATTTCAGGCCGCAAAGTCGAGGAAGAGGAAGAGGCAACTACAACCAAGAAAGAACCAACTTCAATTGCTTCCATTGTGGCAAGTATGGACACAAAGCTGCAGATTGTAGATTTAAATCCATGAACCAGAACAACTTCAACTCTCAAGTAGATGTTGCCGACAACCAATATCAAAATATTGATGAGAATTCTAATCAAAGTTTATTTTTGACAAGTAACTCATGTTCTGGAGATGAAAATACATGGTATTTGGATACTGGTTGTAGCAATCATATGTGTGGTAGAAAAGAATTATTTTCCTCACTAGATGAATCAGTAAAATCATCAGTGAGATTTGGCAACAATATAGATATTCTTATTCTAGGAAAAGGTCGGATATCAATTAGATTGAAAAATGGCTCTCACAACTCTATTTCTGTTGTATTTTATGCTCCTGGCCTTCATCACAATTTGTTAAGTATGGGACAGTTGTCAGATAAAGGATATGACATGCAGATTCATCAAGGATACTGCACCATGTATGACAAGAATGGCAGATTCATTGCTAAGGTGAAAATGACTCCAAGCTGTCTTTTCCCATTAAAAATTCAACATGATAAGTTTTCTTTCTTGAGTCTATGATACCTAATGATAATTGGCTGTGACATTTGCGTTTTAGGCATTTTCACTTTTCTGGGTTGAATTATTTATCAAGGAAATAACTTGTCTCTGGTTTGCTGATTGTTCATATTCCTAATTGTGTATGTGAGACTTGTTAATTAGGAAAGAAGCACAGAGAAACATTTCTTGCTAGAAAATCATGGAGAGCAAGAAAGTTGTTAGAGATTGTGCACTCAGATTTGTGCACTGTTGAAGTGCCATCTAATGGTGGTAGTAGGCATTTTATTACATTTATTGATGACTTTAGTAGAAAAACTTGGGTGTATTTTCTAAAGTAGAAATCAGAAGCATGTGATGTCTTCAAAGCATTCAAGACGTTTGTGGAGAAACAAAGTGGTTGTAGAATAAAGATTCTGAGAACAGACAGAGGGCAAGAATATCTTGCTTGTGCAGATTTCTTCAAGCAGCATGGAATTCAACATCAACTGACAACTAGAGATACTCCTCAGCAGAATGGAGCAGCTGAAAGGAAGAACAGAACTATCATGGATATGGTCAGATGCATGCTAAAGTTTAAACAACAACCAAAAGAATTTTGGGCAGAAGCAGTTGCTACTGTAGTTTATATTTTGAACAGGTGTCCAACAAGAAGTGTTCGTGATAAGACTCCCGAAGAAACTTCGAGTGGAAGGAAACCATCAATTCGCCATTTCAGAGTTTTTTGGTGTATTGCTTATGCCCATGTTCCAGATTAGCTAAGGAAGAAATTAGAAAATAAAGGCGAAAAATGTATTTTTATTGGTTACAGCACAGATTCAAAGGCATACAAGTTATATAATCTAGAAACAAAGAAAGTGGTCATTAGCAGAGACGTGACGTTTGATGAAGAAGGAATATGGGACTGGTCCTCCAAAGCTGACAAGCAGTCAATAGTGATAGATAATTATAAAGAGAAAGATGGACAAGCAGGCACATCAATTCAACCAGAAACATCCAGAAGACCTTAGAGAAATTGTATACGACCAGCCAGATTGGAAGATTATGTTGTAAGCAATGATAATGATCTCTCTGATGAAGAGATTATCAACTTTGCTTTATTTGTAGATTGTGAACCACTGAATTTTGAAGAAGCATCTAGCGATGAAAATTGGAGGAAAGCCATGGATGAAGAAATTCACGCAATTGAGAAGAATGATACATGGGAGCTAACTGATTTGCCTGCCGATAAGAAGCCGATTGGAGTGAAATGGGTTTATAAGACCAAGTATTAGCCTAATGGTGAGATTGATCATTTTAAAGCCAAATTAGTTGCAAAGGGGTACAAGCAAAAGCCAGGTATTGATTATTTTGAAGTATTTGCACCTGTTGCTAGATTAGACACAATTCATATGATTATTTCTCTCTCTGCTCAAAATAAGTGGAATATATATTAGATGGATGTTAAGTCAGCATTTCTGAATGGTAATCTAGAGGAAGAAGTATATGTTGAGCAACCTGCAGGTTATGTGATCCCTGCAGTAGAAAATAAAGTTTATAGATTGAAGAAAACACTATATGGCTTAAAACAAGCACCAGGAGTGTGGTGCAGAAAAATTGACTCCTATTTTATTGAGAAAGATTTCCAGAGATGTCCAAATGAGCATGCTCTATATATTAAGTTCGTTGAGCCTAGTGATATTTTTATCGTGTGCCTTTATGTTGATGATTTGATTTTTACTGGCAATAATTTGAAGATGATTGCAGAATTCAAGGAGGCTATGGTGAAACATTTTGAAATGACTGATATGGGTTTGATGTCTTATTTTCTTG
Source organism: Pterocarpus macrocarpus (assembly GCA_031439585.1). NCBI lineage: Eukaryota > Viridiplantae > Streptophyta > Magnoliopsida > Fabales > Fabaceae > Pterocarpus > Pterocarpus macrocarpus. Next base: position 58,477,314 of record CM062522.1, read on the forward strand.
GCATCAAAGTTGCTCAGAAAAATGATAGAATTTTTATTTCTCAAAAGAAATATGCTAGTGATATTTTGAAGAGATTTCAGATGAAGAATTCAAAGCCAATATCTACTCCGGTTGAAGAAAAGTTGACGCTGATAAGAGAAGATAAAGGAAGAGCTATAGATCCCACTTTTTATAAGAGTTTGATAGGAAGTCTGAGATATTTAACTGCAACCAGGCCAGATATTGTATTTGGAGTCGGTTTACTTAGCCGATTCATGGAAGAGCCACCTGCCTGTCATTTACAAGCAGCAAAAAGAATTCTCCAATATATTAAAGGTACTCTAAATGATGGAATTTTCTATGAAAATACTGATGATGTGAAGCTTATTAGATACGCCAATAGTGATTGGGCTGGTGATGTAGAAACAAGAAAGAGTACTTCAGGGTATGTTTTTCATATTGGATCAAGTGCAATATTCTGGTCGTCAAAGAAACAATCAATTGTTGCACTTTCTACAGCAGAAGCAGAATATATAGCAGTTGCAAGTTGTGCTACACAGGCGGTGTGGTTAAGGAGAATTCTCGAAGCATTGAACTAGAAGCAGAATACTCCAACAACAATATATTGTGATAATAAGTCAGCTATTGCACTTTGCAAAAATCCAGTGTTTCATGGGAGGTCCAAGCACACAGACATCCGATTTCACAAAATTTGAGAATTGGTGAATGAAAAGGAAGTGTTGATTGATTACTGTTCTACTGAAGAACAAGTAGCAGATATTTTTACAAAGCCATTGAAGGTTGAGATATTTTACAAGTTAAAGAAGATGCTTGGAATGATTAATTCTACAAGCTTGGTTTAAGGGAGGCAATGTTAGTCTATGTAAACCAAAGCTTATCCTAATCCGCATAAGTATAGTTATTTATCTATTATCATTAGAAGATTCATGAGGCCTCCACCTCCACACGTTGTCGCTGAAGATAAGTGTTGGAAGGATCAAGAGAATTGCACACTTTGAATAGTAAAAGGAAGAGTCTTACATACAAGGATAAGCTGCAGGAGAAGTTCAAGATGTTTTGCCATTTTGAATAGTCAAATAGTTATGATTAGTCAAAATTGATGGCTCAAGTTAAAATGCACGCCACTACACCTTCTTAAACATTAAGTAATGTTTATTATTATTTTATTAGTTATGATTTCCTATAAATAGGCAAGACCATGTAACGTAAATGTATATGTGTGTGATTATGATCAATGAAGTGTGCGTTTTGTGTATAAAGAGCTCCTCTTCCTCTTTGTGTCCATGAGTGTAAGAGTTTGAGAGAAAATTACTAGAATGATTTATGTGTGTATTTTGATATCAACAATAATTATGTCATTATGATCTATACTACTGTAGAAAGGGATACCCCTACTTGGTATCCTTCAAAAAAGGTGTAGATAGGATGCTACTAATGAGTTAACTATTGTTATACTGCAAAAACAAACTTCAAAGTTCATTTCTTCTCATTTGCATGAAAAGAATATCATACTGCATTGGTCAAACCGCAGTCAAAGAGGGTGAATTAACTTAAATATCAGAGAAACAAAAATATTTGACCACAACCAAATAGTGTATATTGCTTCATGGATCATGGTGCATTCAAAGCCCAACTCTTTTAACCGAAAAATAAATAGGCCCAACTCAAAGGCAAGGATATTAGACCAAAAAAACAAAGGCAAGGATATAATCAACAATATTATTTGTATGTCCAGAAAGAAAAGATGCAAGTGAGATGTTGGCTTAGTCGTGGATCTATCCGCCTCACATTGACTGCATTTGTGTTGATATATTAGGCAGAGTTTGGTTTGTGATATATGAACCTTCTCTCTCTCTTTGTGAAAATATGCGTGCATTGACCAATAAAAAAAAAAAAGAGAGAAAGGATGAAGCTTGATGCATCAGCGTCATTCATCAATAGAGCACCCAAAAATTAGTTGGCCACTCAAGGGAGGCAACTCTATCAAAACTGAAACAATCAATTAGGGAATGAGGAGAGCATGCACAAGGGAAATTTTCTATTCCCGCACTCTTGTTACGGATAATCAAGGACATGCTTTAAATCATGCTGAACCTATCAATAATCAAATAAACAGTTTCAACAAGGCCATCATACTGGGATGCTATCAATTTACTGAAGACAAGAAGTTTGAAAAATTCAAAGAGATTAAATGGTACGAAGTGGTGTGGTGCAACATGGTTACCATGGGTCAACGTCCCTTGTCAAAACATTGTCATGGTGGGAAGGCCCAATTTCATTTTTGGACAATGTGGGTTGGGCTTATTTGCAGCAAGCTATTCATTTGCAAGCTTGGAAATTGGAGAAGAATATTGGGCAAAATTAATTGGGCATGATAGGGATGGTGCCTCAAAGGATTTTTTTTTTTCCTGGTCAGAGTGCTTCAAAGTTCATGCATCTACTTGAGTGGCCAAGCACAAAAAGTTAAAACATCCATCCAAAAAAAAAAAAAAAAAACAAGAAACTATGCCTGTTTTGTTTAAAAATGATTACTGCTAGAATGATGGCCCACAAAAGATGCTTCTAGATTTACATCATGTTTTATTCCACAAACAGTATAGAGCTCATTTTATATACATTTTTTTTTGTTATAGTCTTTTGATTTTAATGTTGGCTGCTGCATTAGAATTACGCCTCCTTCAAAAATAGGCATAACTATGCTGATTTTATTTTCAGGTTATGACAATTTTGATTATCAGTGTGCAATTATATATAATGGCAAAATAGATTTTTTTGATCTCTTATCTTTAGTTATTTTTCTCAATTTGGTCTCTTATCTTTAATTTTTTTTTAAATTTGATGTGCTACATCAGCATTTTCTATTAATTATGTGATGAAAAAGTGATTAGGGACCAAATTGAAAAAATTTAAAACATAAAGGACCAAAGTAAAAAAAAATAGAGATAAGGAGCCAAATTGAGAAAATAAGTACTAATAAAGGATCAAAAAGCTTTTTTGCCTATCAATGTTTATTTTTTATTTTTTATTTTTTTTAAGATTTCAGTTTTGCTAATGCTAAAGTGTAATTTCCTTATTTACACGTGCCTATTTCTTTTCTAAATTTAAGCTTCATTTATTTGTTATTATGAACTTTGAATTACCGTTTTTTCTTTATATGTAATTTGCCGTGAAAACTGAAATTTGTCTCCTAGAGCTGCCTAGTTAACCAATAATCCATTCACTTTGATGTTTAGGTTGGCTTCACGATCAATGTGATTAAGTGATTTCCCTAAAGGCTCTGCGTGCAATTACAATTTTCAATCCTGCGGTTCGAACTTCCAACTCTCCTGGTCTTTACTGCCTAGGATTTTTCTTTTATTGTCACAAAAAAGTGTTGTACCTAATTCACTATCCTAAAATTTACCCCCAACTCTAGTTGCGAATCACTGGTGCTGAGGGCCTAGTGTTTGTTAGGTCTTGGGCTTCTTGCTGATGGCCTTGCTGCACGATCCATCCTATGATTATGAAGCTCAAATGCATTATAACCAAAAACGAAATTTTTTGTTTTTATGTTTATTTTTGTTTGATTTTTTTGTTTTATTTTTTTTGGGGGGGCTCAAAAGCATTAAACTATATTTTTGGCAATTAAATGCATTAAACTATTATCCGATATAAAATCTAAAAATGTTTGTTTAATTTCAAAAAATGTTTCTTTTCTTTCTTTTTTATTTTTTTTTATTTTTATTATAAAAATGCTACTTTATTTTCCTTTGTTTCCTGTTTTTAAAATTTTACCCAAAAAAAAAAAAAACCAGAAAACCAAATAAAAATAAAGTGATACTTTTGTAACTAAAATTAAAAATTAAAATATAAAACGTTTTCTAAAATCAAACATGTCTAAACCATTTCATTTTCAACAATGGTCTCCTTCGCTAATGGTGTCAATAAAGTCGGTACATTATCCTACGCCTAAAACCACATTAATCAGTAGTTCAGTACCATTAAAATTTTCGTATAAACTCTGCAGATATTTTAAGATTTTTCTAGCTTCGTGCGTGAATCTGGAAGGCTTCTTATGTAGTACATGATTTCAATTTTCAAAAGCAATGATGATTAATTGAGTTGTCAACTCAAGAGTTAGGGTCACGAAGAAATCAAAACTTTAAATTGTTCCAAGCGGACAAAGAAATCACACACCGTATCTAGATCCAAAATAGCACACATCGATGCCTCCAAAGGCATTGTTTTCGAGAGTCACTTTTCGTTACGTGTTATAGGGTTATAGCTCGTCACTAGATCAGGCTACTTGATATTTATATTTTGTAAAACGCTAGAAAGATGCGATGACTAAATAAATAATTATAATAATAAATTTGATATTGTATTTTAAGTTCCAATTATGGGGTATGGAACTTCTTTACCTTTGTCAATCAAACTTAAATTTCGAAACAAGGGTTTTTTTTTAATTTAATTTAAATATATTAATAGTATAAAATAATTTTATATTATTAACTAATAAAAATAATAAAAAATAATAACTCATATAAATAATCACACATTATAATAAGCGGCTATCATAATTTCTTTTTTCAATATTTTTATTGATCGATAGTATAAAATAATGTATATCAGTTAAATTTTTTTTTTCCAATATCAACTTTGCTCATATGAAATTAGTATATTTTTTCCGATATCAGCTTTTCCAATGCTCACTTTGCCCATAAATATCAGCTTAGTAAAGTTTTTTCCGTTTGGGCAGTGGTATATTAGACATTAGAAGTGGACAATATACGGGGACCCATATAATGACGAATAAGGACCCATGTTTTCTGACCCGAACGATATGACAAAGACCTAATGAGGAATAAGGACCCTTGTTTTCTGACCCGTCTGTTCCTTTTGCCCAATTCCTCGTTATCTAGAACTTCACAATTGGTCATATTCCATGATCTTATCCACACCTCACATATGGATCGGGTTACCTGATATAATTCTGCATTATTAATTTTTCTAATTTAGAAACTTCACATCATCTTCTGTAACAACCACACTGCTGCAAATCCAATATATACTTCATCAAGTAATAATAAAGTTACCTTTAATTTCCAGTTCTATTATTTCTTCAAACTAGTTCATGATTTGATCAGAGGATTTAAAACTAGGACAAATGTGGTAGAATGCTTCCTATTATCAAGAAAACTTCGAAAATAATTTTTGTTAAGAAAAGCCAGAAGAATCAATGTATGGAACTTGCTAAAGTCTTTTTCTTTTCGACTAGCAACATATGCTAAAGTTGTTACTCGCTAATGTCAAGTTGTGATTACATATTGACCTTAAACGGAATAATAGGGCATGTAGCCAAATTTATGGCATTGTCTTTGATATATAGATATATAATTTAAATATATTGATAGTATAAAATAATTTTACACTATCAACTAATAAAAATAATAAAAAATATTAATTTATATAAATAATTATCTATTATAATGAGGAATTCATTATGATTTCTCACTTTTTTTTATTTTTATTGATTAATAATATAAAATAATTTTATACTGTCAATATATATTAATTAAATTATATATATATCATAAAATGAACGAAAAATGAAACTATGTGATGTGGCATTCATCCTTGCGTGTCATCGCTATCCATCTCAAGGGATAATTCTCATTATTTGCGGGTTTTGTTTTATGCTAAACTTGTCCACAGGAGTCAGTACTTGAAACGAGAATCTTTTCCCCCCATCACGTGGAACATATTGACGTATATTTTTGGGTTACAGAACTTATTTGATACTTTATTCACAAGATGTTGACATCTTAACTCTTACATTGTGTTGAATCGGACACGTCGATGGATAATTTTGTCCTGGAACTTGTGCTGCAGTGCTAAAAAGACCAGTGCTGCAGTGCTAAAAAGACCAGTGCTGGTATTTGTGTTTTTAATTATTGGATTAAAAAACATAATAGTTTATAGCCAAATTTTTACAATCCAATGGCCAAAATTACAGTGATTGAGTCCATGACTGGATCCTTATTTCAAGGTGCGTCATAAACAGATCCCGGATGGACGGGGCCTCCTCGGGCATTACAAAATCTGCCCAAAGAGTCTTTCTTTTTTTTTTTTTTTTAACAGAAAAAAAAGATTATAGGTAATTTTTTTGTTGTATATTTTAAATCATTTACTAATTAAGATCTGATTTTCGATAATGATTAGTTTAAATCCTAATAAAAGTTATAATGTGTTACTAAGGATGATGGCATAAGAATAATGTGGTACAAACGTAGTGATAACACCGCGATTTAGTGAAGCTTTATTTTGAATTTTTTGGTTAGATTGACACAAATGTGATTGAAAAAAAATTGTAAGTAGTTTGAAATGTTAAAAAATAAATAAAAAATAAAAGATCATATTAAAAAAACTAAAGATACAGAATTGAATTGGTCGTTTCACCTTATTATATAACTTCCCTGCGGAGATTCTTTTATATAAATTCAGTTGTTTTTAAAACTAATTTAATAGCCTGTATTTATCCACCTTATTACATGTCCGCAACCCTGAGCTCTGAAGTAAGTTTCCAAATTTATAGCCCCCACATTTTCATGAAAAAAGGGAAAAGAAAAATAAGGGACGGAAATGCAGTGCGTTCAGTGGTGCACTACCCTATCCAAAACGGTGCACCACACACCTTCATTTAGCCACTGTTTGCAAATGCGGTTAATCGCATTTCACATCAACCAGCAGCTATTGCCTCAAGAGCCTCGTCTCCATCCCTGTGAGATTGATTAGAAGTTCTAGAACCTCCTGCACAATGGCCTCCTAGTTGGAATTCAGTGCTTCCGTTAATATTCTCATCATCGCCGACAGTAGGTCCTGAAACCTATCGCGATTGGTGGAAACCTGACAAACATTGGATAAAATTAATCACGGCATTTACCATCGCGATGTGAACAGCAGAGTTCAGTATTGACGATGTCAAGCACAGTAAAAACAGCCCATGGAGGTGCTTGATGTGAGGCGTGAAGGACTCCTTGATGTATTACAATAACTGTGCGAAGATCAGGAACGCGAATTCCAGGAGCTTTAAGGAATCTAAGGACATGCATTGGAACATAAAGGGGAGGAGCTCGAGCCAGCCATTGTTGGGGAGGATCCCGTAGGTAAGCTCGGAGATGGTGTCGTAGAGCTTCTTAAAGATGGATTTGACTTGCTTGGTCTAGATAGAGCAAAAGAGGAAGGACTTGAGAGACGACCATTTTTTTATTTTTATTTTTTTTGCTTGGAGGGGTGTGGCCAGAGATAAGAGTCATCTCGGGTGAGCTGCTTGCGCAGGAGGATGGCGTGCATGTCGCGGGTCTCCACGTAGAAGGAGTAGGAAGGCCAAAGCAAGGAGTGCAGCCCCTATTGCTTGCAGAGAAGGAAAAGAAGGGCAGAGCAAGGAGTTGCGTTTAACCACAATTGCGAAATGCATTTAACCAAGGTGTTCGTGATTTGGTTTGGTTTGATTTGATTCGATTTTAACATAAAAACTTAACTGGTCCAACCAAGAAATTTTATTTCAGTTTTAGTTTGATTATATTTCAAAAATACAAACTGATTTCTATTAAATGTGTTATAAAATATATAAAAAAGTAACTTTTAATTTTATTAAATTAGATTAATTATTAGTTTGTTTACAACACTATACAATTTTAAAATGTAAATTAATTATCAAAAGTAATACTAGTGTCTAATATTAACATGTTAAGCAAATATTAAAAGATTTGAAAAAAAAAATCATGTCTATTTGTAGATTTAATCATCAGTTTGTTTTTGATTTTTTTGGATTGATTTTCGATTTTAATTCAGTTTGAATCGATTTTGAACACTCCTACGTTTAACCGCATTTCAAATATGTCTAAATGAAAGCGTACAGTGCACTATTCTTAATAGGATGCATCACATAATGCCCTCTGAAATGTAGCCTTTCTTATTCGAGAAAGTATATATATATATATATATATATATATATATATATATATATATATATATATATATATATATATATATATATATTTTGGTATTAGATTAATTTGAACCTAGAATCTTCTGCAAACTTCTCATAATTAGATCACCTTTCGTGACTTCAAGAAAGTGTATCTGTACCCTAAAATCTTGGACATCATGTAAATACACACTTTGGATTTATTAAAAAAGATGAAAATAAAAACATGATACTTTTAATGACTACTCTTCTTGTTCATTAAGAACTTGTAAGGAATGTCAATACAAAGCAAGGGTTTTTCATTTCTGCTTTTTGAACTACATTTTACTACCCATCTCAACTCAATAGGGTAGAATTGAAACAAATATCAAATAGATTAGTTCACATGTGGACAGTATGATTCAATTAATTTTCTATTTTAATATTATATATAAATTAACTCATGCTGATATAAATTAAAATTATATTAATAAATAAATAAGTTGTTCGTGCCTTGTTCTCTGTAGTAAGGTAGGTTAGTGTTTTGGCTAATAATGTCTTACCCCCACTATAGAGGAGGGAAGGGTATATGTAAGGCTTGGTGCCGTTATGGTAAGCGAGGGGCCCCTTGAGGTGTCTGTTAAGGAAAACCTAATGGATTAGCATAAATGTGGTAACATACACAGTAGTTAATGACGTGATGTATATTCTTGAACCAACACTTAAGGATCGATAGGTCGACCCTCATAAAGCCAGTTGAAGCCTGAGCTTCTACATCAGTTGGATCCTAAAGGTCAATAAAACCCTGAAGTTGGGTGCTTAAAAAGCAAGACCGAGTAAGTTGGCTAGGTCATGAGGGTTGGGTTATGCTGACCTAGCCTTGAGCTCATCAAAGCAATGAAGCTTGGAGAACGGGACCGAGTAGGTCAGTTGGGTCACAAGGGTTAGGTTATGCCGACCGGGCTACAAGCCCCCTAATCTCAAGCTCAATGAGCGATAAGGCTTATAAAATAGGATCGAGTAGGTTAGTTGGGTCACAAGGGTCGGGTTATGCCGACTGGACCATAAGCCTCCTGGCCTTGAGCTCAGCAGAGCGATGCCCTACTATGCGCTATTCATGGTGCTACCGTGGAAAATACTTTATTTGAAGATGGTGATGGCGCAAATACATTCCGTGCATTTAACCCAACCCAAGCTGAAGAAACTTATTCAATGGTCACCGCTAACCGCTTTTGGTCCCAAATCTTTGGGGTTGCTTTTTCCAATAAACGTTGGTTACATTTCTTTATGTTATTTGTACCAGTAACTGGTTTATGGATGAGTGCTCTTGGAGTAGTCGGTCTGGCCTTGAACCTATGTGCCTATGACTTTGTTTCTCAAGAAATACGTGCAGCAGAAGATCCTGAATTTGAGACTTTTTACACCAAAAATATTCTTTTAAACGAAGGTATTCGTGCATAAGGAAAATAAATGTTGCCCTTTACTTTCGATATAATCAGCATGCTCCTTTTTCTATTTTTTCAAAAAAAAAAAAATCGAATATTGAATATATTGAATTGAATATAATAATCTAATTATGGGTTATATATGTTATTTATTATTATTATATATTTATTATTATTATATTATTTATATTATTTTCTTTTAGATTTTGAAGTATTTTTTTTGGGGAGGTTATGAAATATTCAAATATTATTATTATTTTTTATTAATTATATATATAATTATTACTAATATAATAATTACTACAGAAGGTATATGTGTAAGACATAATCTATTAATTAATCTATTTCATTCACAAATAATATATTGTTTCGTCTTATAATACCTCGGGTGCTAATGAAACTATTTTAGTGAAATTTTACTGTCTCAATTCCCAGGCGATTGCGCCAAAAATTCTAGTTCCTTTTGGATTTCCTTCTTGATCAATAATAACCGCAGCATTATCATCATACTGTATTATCATGCCGTTACTACGTTTGAGTTCTTTACAAGTACGTACAATTATAGCTCTAATCACTTCTGATCTTTCTAAAGACGTATTTGGTACTGCTTCCTTGATTACAGCAATAATAATGTCACCAATATAAGCATATTGTCGATTACTAGCTCCTATGATTCGAATACACATCAATTGGCGGGCTCCGCTGTTATCGGCTACATTCAAATGGGTTTGAGGTTGAATCATATCATTTTTATTTTATCTGTTCTTTCAGTCCAAAGCTTGAAGTAAAAAAAAAAATTCTGTATTCAACAAAAAAAAGAAACCCACAATTGTAATTATTTTTCATCCTAAAGACCTCTTTCCTTTGGTTCTAATTATTATCTTGAAATAAGGAATTAAGTTTGGATAGGCATTTTTGATGCTGCTATTGAAATAGCCCTTTTGGCTATGTTTTCTGTGACTCCGCCCATTTCATAAAGTATTCTACCTGGTTTAACGACAGCTACCCAATATTCAGGAGATCCTTTTCCCGAACCCATACGCGTTTCGGTAGGTCTTACTGTAACCGGTTTGTCTGGAAATATGCGTACCCATATTTGTCCACCTCGGCAAACATTTTGTGACATTGTCCGTCGCCCTGCTTCTATTTATCTAGATGTGATCCAAGCGGGCTCAAGTGCCTGAAGAGCATATCTTCCGAAGCAAATATGATTACCTCGATAGGATATTCCTTTCATTCTTCCTCTATGTTGTTTACGGAACCTGGTTCTTTTGGGGTTATAGTTGATGGTTGTATCTAAATTCCATCGCTATTACAGAACTGTACATGAGATTTTCACCTCATACGGCTCCTCGCGAATAAAGCAATTAAAAAAAAATGGATTTAACCAATACCAATAAAATAATATACAATATATATATACATATGTTTAATGAATAATATAATAGAATCGCGGTTTTTTTTTTTTTATTTCATAGAATCGATTAGTCTATTGGAGATTTGTATATCTTGTTTTGATATAGAACTAGACATTTATTCTTATAGACAATTTTTCCCACTTATATATATAACTAGATAATTATAACTAGATAATGTTGTTAGATAATTATAACTAGATAATGTTATTTTGTTCTATTATAATATAAGATCCTAATGAATCTTTATTTTATTTTGATTTTTATTATTATTATCATATTTATCATATCGGATTGGCTCCAATTTCTAAATAAAAAAAATCAAAATTTCACGGGCGAATATTTACTCTTTCATTATCCATTTTCTTTTATATGTAATGAAGGGTTATCCTATGACTCCTCAAAAAAATGGATTGGTTCTTGGTTCGTTCCGCCATCCCGTCCAATGAATCATTAAGATTTGTTTAAAAAGAAATCTTAGGTATTCATGGGTTTCGTCATTCCCATCGCTTCTCGATTAATGATTAGGTCTGGAATTCTACAATGGAGCCTCTCAAATACGATTTAAAATAATATTCTTATTTTTTCTTGAATCAACCTTCTCAGTTTTTATTGACTCGGTGCTCTTGATTTGTTTATTCTGGGAATATATTTATCTATATATGGATTAGTTAATATTGATGCTTTATTACACTATCTTTTTTTGAAACCTTTTTATGAGATAACCAAAAGACCTTTACATATTCGAATTCTATATCATTGATATATCTTTTTTCTCTCTTTCTTTCACCCCTTCATTTATCTGTATA